>JAMZAV010000083.1:0-679536 GCA_024449915.1 Sweltsa coloradensis
TGTTCATCCGGTACGTAAAAAAATCAGAAAAATGCAATTTTCATGACAAATATTTCTTCAGTGTTAGGCCTACTTCCAAAAACGAGACACGACTAAGATAAGAGATTTCAAGGGTTCCTCAAGTTTTCATGAAAACTGGAGGTGTCGTTTGTTCAGTAGAAAGCAGCGAACAAACAGAGAAAGGATTGTAAAAAAAAAAGTGTACGATTTTCTTGAAAAATATTTCTTCGACTGTACTAGTAAACTTGGCCGATCTAAGTTCAGAGATTTCGAAAAACCTTTGAAAAGACATCAATATTTGAGTAGCAATTAATATGGTAGAGAGCAAACAGAACAGACATAAAAACAACTGAGCTGGCCACTGGCAACTCCCTACAATGGAAATTTGTTCACTACACTTATCCAATTGTGAATGTAAGATATTTGTCGGATGTGTAAAACACAACATTTCTAAGCACGATATCTACATAAAATTCATCATTCTTCAAAATTAAACTGGACTTTTTAGTTTTAATTATGATATTTTACATGGTCTCGCCTGCATGCCATGCCTGCTGTATAGCTCAACAACTTACATTTGGTTGGGAAATATCTCTTTTTCCTTCTTTGATATAGGCCTACTTCCTAGGTATACAAACTCATCGATCTCTTGTAGTTTATTCTCTCCAACCTTTTTCTCTCTCCTTATTGTCCTGCTGATTCCTTTCTTGCCTCTTTCAAATTGTTTTTCTTTTTAAATACCATGGCCCAGTCTAAATTCTGCAATTACAGCTTTCTATTCCATATATTTCCTTTGCAACTCTTCAAGTGTATCTCTCCATATTACAATGTAATTAGCATAGTTCTTGGAAGTGGTTCCTCTAAGCTTGTCTCTACTCTCATTGTCTCATTCATAACAATGACATGGGATTTTGATACCTTGCTTCAGGCCAGAGTTACCAACTTTTTTTCCTGTGCAGAGGGGCTTCTTCAGCTATTCTTCTTTCTTGCTTTCCAGTATAAAATGGCTTCTTTCTCTTGAGCAGGGAGTAATGTCATTCTGAAGTGCCGCGCACCTGAAAAGGTGTGCTCTGTCTTGGGATTCGAAATTACATAATTTACAAGTGGCCGGTTCGGTGGTAATATTGAATCTGTTCAGATGGTGTTGCAGAACATCATGGTCAGTTAGTTTCAAGTCGGAACTGGGCTGTGGCTGTTTTACGAGACCAGTTTTTGTCTGGTACTTTTTTGATCTCATCCCTCTCTATATCTCTACTCCCACAACTACTGAGCCACTCTATTTTCCCATGGCTTGTTTCTCCACTGTCTGTAGGCCATACCTGCTTTTCATTCGGTCGGTCATATTCATATGATGAATTGAAAAATAAAATAATGTTTTTAAAAAAAAGTTGGACTGACTTTTTTGTTGTTATGGAATAGGCCTACTCATTGAAAGAGATTTAGGCCTATTCTACGATAGAGGACAATGGATGTTGTAGATTAGGTAATTTTAAATCTAAACTTGAGACAGGACTAAAATGTACGGATAATGCAATGTAAGAAAACATTTAGTAGCCAGCCACATCCCACTGCAAAAGTATTAGGCCTATAACAAGTTTGTCACATCATGAAGTGGATGGATGATTACACCACAATTATTTCCTAAATTCACATCATGATGATTTGATTTCAACACTATTACATTTTATCACTGAAATTTAAAATCAAATGATATCGATTTTGGTTTTTAAATCGGGCCGCATTTTTAGCATTTAAGTTATTTTCACTAGGCCTATTTTACTTCGATAAATGCAAAGTATAAGGTGAACTGTGGTGTGAGCTAGTGAACATGCTGGGAACATGCAGGTGCTTCTTCATGACCACTAACTTAACAACATCATCACTTCACACAGGCACAACAGCCATGTCAGATAACTTAAAGACTGCAAGAAACAAGCCTATAAATTTAAGACTTCCTTAAGTCTACTCCGAGTTTTAAGTTTAAGTAAGAAGCAAACTGACAATCATTGCATTGTGCCTTGCACCTTAACAGACTTTACACCAACGCTAACGAATGATATAGGTAGTTAAGTAAGCAGTCAAGCACCGTACCAAACATGCAGTATAAACCTATTAAAAGGTAGGATAGAGGGATTTAGGAGTTACTCAATTGTTCCAAGAACTGACTTACAAACATCTCAATTATTGTGCAATACAAGCGAAGGCGGCTGAATACGACAATTTCTGAGACGCTGAAGTTGAAGAATGTGTCAGCTGCGGCATAGTACGATGTTGAAGATCCTCGAGGAGCCGTCTTGACGATCATACAGGTTACTACCATTCCTGAAATGTGCAACACAGTGACAGGTAGTAGGGTTGCACAACAATAGAATAAAATGGAGGCCTATAGGCAGGGTGAATAGCCACTGATGGCGCTAGTGAATTTACAGTCAGCGCGCACAAGCGGCAGCTGCCCGAACCATATTGGTGAATAACAACTTCTCACTAGGCCTTTACCATTATGTAGTATGTCCGATAGCGTCCCAATATAATCATAAAAATACGTATTTAAAAGTGTGCGTGCGTTCTACAATGCACCTAAATGTTTTAAAAAAGGATTGGAACTGGCCAAAGCAGGTCATGTGACGTGATGGAAATTAAGTCGGGCAAAATAAACAGCATACGAACTGCCAAAGTTGTGAGGCAGACATCTGTCAACTTGCCTCCATATGACTCGAAAGTCGATGGAAGTATATTAAATTGTTTTATCTATGTCAGTGTCACTATAAAATTGATGCAATCACAGTTTGAAAGACTGACTAATCGTTCAATAAAATGTAAGCCTGGCCGCGGCCTACGCCTAGCTAGACTGGGGCATACTGGGGCCTACAGTTCAAGGGGAACTGTCATGTCATGTCATGCCCTGCGATTGTGATAGGCCTACCGAGTGTACTGTTAGCCTGTAGACGTAATTTTGACTTTCTGCTCGAAATTAAGTCCCTCATGCAGCCCGGGGCCTAAGCCATAGGTTTTTACTACCTATTTGGTTGATCAAGGTCTTCCCTTGGCCTAGAGTTTTTGTCAATACCAGGGGCTAGGCCTACATCATGCTAGGGGCCTACAACTTTATTCGCTACCTTAGATGCTGGGCACCTTGTGCAAAACGTTGAAACAATAATCCTACACAATTCATTCACAATAAAAACTCTGAAGTAGGCCTAGGGCCAAGCCCAGCTACCCCCGAGGGCTAGGCCTAGCCCTAGTCTTTGTTTGCTTTAGTCTGATGAGCCAAGGCCTTGTCCTAGCCCATGAAAAACACAATCAAAATTTGTAACCTACTCTAGGCTTATCACATCATTTCAAAATTATTCTACATGCTAACACTACACTCGGTATCACAATCGTAGGACATGGCATGAGTATGACAGTTCCCCTTGAACTGTAGGCCCCAGTCTAGGTAGGCCTAGCCTGGGCTAGGCCGGCGAGGCTTAGGCCTACATATTTTTATAGTCGGCCTTTCAGACTGCGATTGCGGCAATTTTATCACAGTATATTTTATAGTGAAAACAATTTAATGTACTGACATTGACTTTCACGTCATATGGTGGCAAATAATAACACTCTTGTCTGACATTAACATGAGCAAAATACAAGCTTTTACGCCAGCTGTGGGCAGCTTCACCAATTTTATGTTAGAATCCGCCGCTACGAGCGCTAGTAGTATCAACGCACGGTGCCTATAATGCCAACAACCGAATACTGCATTATTAGTTCTGAATGTCAAAAAACTGAAAAAAGGTAGTCCAGAAAACATTTAAGTATGCTAAATGTCCACTCACCATGAAGAATTTTGATCCCAGTCAATTAATGGCTCAGAAGTTCTGCAGAACGCTGGACTAGCCTTCTGTGTTGGAATAAGCTAAGGAAAGAAATTCACACATACACCAGCCAAACAAGAAACTTGGCTTTCTTCATATTGGTCAGATAACTACTACGTAATTCAGTCTGTTTCTGCTGGCAGTACCGGTACTTCATAGATTTCATCTAAAATGTTTGTCGGAGCTTGAATGTTTTTACTTTTTACACACTTCACTGATAAGTCTAGGCCATATTTCAAGCACTGTAGGACTTTTTTAAGTCATTCCTGCTAGGCTTCTAGGCCTAGGCCTAAATGTTTATTTAAAAATTTTAACACTGAAAATCTTCTTCTTGTGGAGAGGCTGGCCGGGGTTGACCTCAGTTTCCTGAAACAAACAAAATACATGGTGATAAAATAGGTGGTCACACGTGAGCGAGCATAGCTAGGCCTACTTGGCAAATATAAAGGGATTGTAAACTAGTTAAATATAAATAAAGTTATTCATGCACAACTAGCGATGACATCGAGTCCAAAAAGTCCGAACCGGATTCTTCAACGTAGGTTACCATTTGCTTCTATAGAATTCCGGACAAAGCTCCAATTTTAGGCAAAAGGGGTTGGGCAAATCCCAGGCCGGATGGAAAATTTTTTGGACCTTTAACATTTCGAAAAACACCGGATACGTAATTTAAAGATTCAATGACTGGTATATCGTGGATTGGAATCGGTATAAATCTACATAATTAAAATGTATAATTAACAATTACAATTTAATCTATCTTTGTTTAATTATAATAATAAACATTTTGAAGATAAATATAGGTTAAAATTAATTAAAAATGTAAATCCAGTTTAACGTTATCCAATTTGTATTTATTAGGTATTATTATATTTGTGAACAATAACTATACTGAAATTAATGATGATTTATATAATACCGTTCCGTAGGTACCATTTACTAGTTTAAACGAAATCTCATGTTTCTGCTGCGCTGTGCTGATTAGGTTACGTTGGGCCTTGGCTGGCATGGAGTCAAGTAGCGCCGGCCGCATGTGCCTCGCAAAGTGCCCAACAATACAAGGTGGGGAGGGTGTTAGTGGACAGGCAGTCTCTAGACGTTTGTAGCTAGTAGTAGGACTCGGAAAGCGCTACATGAAAGAAACTAATTTTTTTCCAAATTTACCAACACTGATGTACCAAATTTAGAAGAAAACCATATTTCACTGCAATACCCCTAAATTCATAAAAGTAGTACAAATTTAGACTTTCAACAAATTCCGACAAAGTGCTGTCCGAATGAAGTCAAATCCTCTTTCCGGACAAAGGCATCAAAATCAGGACTGTCCGGAGAAATTCCGGACGGTTGGCAACCCTACCGCTCCGGAACCGGTTCTTAAAAAAATTAATACATTTTTTCCCTTCTTTTTAGTTGCAATTTACAACAGAGCTCCAAGTGACCAGTTTTAAAAATATAGGAATTTTGAGCCAAATATATAGGATTTATTATGTCAAATATATAGGAATTATAGGAAATTTTCTGGAATTAAACGTACCGTGCTAGAGAGTATTTTACAGTTAACTGAACTGGTATCGATATTTTAAGGTTTAATAAAGTGTAGTACAATAAGTAGGCATTTTTAGAATTGTGCAACTTACTCCCGTCCGGTTACATTAACATACAAATAATAAGACCAGAATCTCATCGATTACTAACATAGTACCGGAGCACCACAAGTTTTATTTTGTCAATTTACTTCTGAATGTTAGCCAAGTCTTCTCTTGCGGGCAGGATACTTGTGGAACCACTTATGAAGCCAGTGGCGGAACTTCGTTTCATAGGCCCACCCGCAAAATTTCTACGGGGGCCCCCCTAACATAATATAAACACACATACCGGTACATACATAGGCTCAGTGTTGAATTCAGGCCTTTCATCCCAGGGGGCTATCATATAGGGACCAAGTACGGGGGTGTGGGAGGCAAAGCCCCCCAACAATAGCGCCGCAGGCAAAATTTTAGAAAATCACGTTTTTAAGAGTGCGTTTGGTGCGTTTTAGATAAAAGTTGTGGGCAGAACGCAATACCCAAAATAATGTAGTTTTTGTTTTTGTGTGTTGTATGTTGTGTTCTGGACGCTAAAAGTTCCTAAATAACCGCTAGATTTTACCTTCAAACCGCTAGATTCACAAAACGGTCATTTAAGCAACGAAAACATATACAATTAGGGTTGCCAAATCTGACCACGGGAAAAACCGGCCTTCTATGTAAATTCGTGGGAAAGGGACCAAGCACGGGGGGTTTGGGGGGCGGAGCCCCCCAACTATAGCGCCGCAGGCGAAAATTTTGAAATTCAGCTTTTTAGATTACATTTGGTGCGTTTTAGAATAAAGTGGTGGGCTGGATGATATACCAAAACAATGTAGTTTTTGTGCAGTCAAAACTGGAAAACCATCAAAAATAAAAAAGTCACTGAGGCCTAGATTATAATATTACATCCGCTGATATGCCGAGTAGGCAATGGGCATATTTTATTCATAAGTAATTTAGGCCTAAGGATAATAAATTCCAAATAAACCACGAATAATTTTTTTGTCTTAATTTCAATTTGTCATATCACGATTCTCAAAGCCGTAAATTATATTGCGTAAACAGCATTAACAGATTTAAAGGAATTATGATCAATTAACAAGTTTACTTCTTAATCGTGAATGAGTATTTAGCAGTTGATCTTGCTGCTTGAAGGAGAGTTTTGTTGGACTTTATTTTTTCGCGGAGAGTCAATTTCATCGTCGGATTCGTGCACAAACTTCCCGTATGAACGGCATTGACAGTGGACTGCAGTGCAGTGTGGCAGTCTTTGGCCAGCCTACTGCCTTGTTCGCTGTCTGGTGAGGGGGTTGGCGGGTTAGGTCAAGGGGAAGTGGAGAAGAGCAATGTTTACTAATTAAGTGGGATTTGGGATTTGGGAAACGATGATTAGGATGGTTTTTAAATATTTATTTTAGTTTTTTGTGTATATTTAGTAATATTTTTAGTATACTGGGTTATTTACGTAAAAAAACCGGCAACACTATTGCCGGTCGAAGGGACTGACCGGCAACCGGCCAAGTGGGGCAAAAACCGGCCGGTTGGCAACCCTATATACAATATTCCAAACAGGGTGTTTGCACTGTCCATACCACTGATTGCTATATTTCCTATTAAAAAATATCGATCTTTGGTTGGTTATCGCTCACTCGTCGATTGCGTCGGGGCCTACAGGGTTGGCTTGGTCGCTTTGATTTACTGTCCCCCACTGAAAATCAGTTATACAACTGAGTGGGTTAACTCTAAATACAATTTATTTATTTATTTAATTTTATTTATACTGTTTTTTTGGCAATTTTTTTTTTTTGACGGACCCCCTAAACGGACCCCCTGCAGGCGCCTAGTTCCACCACTGTATGAAGCTTCACTAAAAAATCCTCCATTTTCCATGTAGGAATTGTATCCATAGCTTTTCCAAATGAATTAAATATTAACAATTCCACCTACGGGAGTGTTTCCAGACTAACCAAATCAAGAAATTTACCAAATGAGTTATAGATAATGTGGAGGATATACACGTACCGACTGAGATATAGCCGACTGTTTTTAGTTTTTACGTATGCATTCATGTCCGCTGGTCCATCTGAACCAATGACATAAATAAGCCTTGCGTAGCAAAGCGCTAGACGCTCAGTCTCCTATCCTTCACTCCAAGCTGAGCGCTAGCGTGCCGATCTGAAGCCATCATGAAAGGGGAAAATCATTTCCCTGCCTCAGAATACTTCATCTAGTTGGCTTATCTGACAATTAAAGTGGCTGTGGAGTTGTGTTTGTTGTTGAGCAGATGGGCGAGCACCGCCGTCTGTATGTAAATATGCACAGATTTACCTACATTTAGACGGCTGTTTTTCCCCTTTCATGATGGCTTCTAATTGGCACGCTCCCCACGGCCACACTGAGAGTCTAGTATATTAGCCTAATTGAATGTCATTGATCTGAACCAATCATCAGGAGTTATTATATATTATACTTATTGTAATGACAAGGTAACTTATTACAGAAGCGTATTTTAGACTATGGAACTGATATGGTTGTTTTTGACATAAACGTATTTTTCTCACTGATTGGTGGTTAATTATAATTAATTTAAATTCTTCTCATTCAGATTTTTTTTTTTTTTTTTTTTTTTTTTTTTTTGTAGGCCTACTACAGTCTACAATTGAATTGATGATGACAAAAAATATTTATTGATGCAGCAGAGACCAGTTTTCACAATATATTTTCATGTGGTGGTCACCCAGGACACGTGCCAGCCGGCAGCAATGAGGAGTGCATCGGGTTGGTGGCTTGGCCTTGAGGCTGTGGCGTGAGCGAAACTGGAGCCACACTTAGGCAAGAGTCATGTTCCAAGAAACAAAGTAGCCTATAGGCGCAATGATGTTGAAAACTTCAAAGTGACGCGTCGTATTACTACATATTAAATATTACAAAATAAAATAAAATAGTATTTGGAAATCCGAAAAATGACAATAAAATTAATAAAACCGTCCTATGAGGGAAAACCGGGACAATTACCCGTCCCGGGTGGTCTCTCGGGACACCGGGACAGGTACCTGAAAACCAGGACTGTCCTGGGAAAACCGGGACGTCTGGTCAAACTAGAATAACTTCACAATCTGTGAGAAAAGAAGGTGCTGTTACGTAGTTACGTACCAAAAAGAAATACAAATTTGAATTTAAATTATCAATTATTTATTACAAATTTTTAACATCACTTTGTGATTTTTTCCGGGTACCCGATGTCATCAGAGCGTGAACGAAAAATTAGTTTACATGATTATAACGTAACGCGAGTGAAAAATTTATCTCACGACCACCTCTAAACTATAGGCATCTAGGGTTGAGGCAAGTAAGCAGTAAAATGTTTAGTAATGCCCTTTGCCTAAAATAGACTTTCTTCAAAAGAGTCCAATGAGTCAGGCCCTACTTTTAGTATGAACACTACTTGAGTGGGATGGGGCCTACTAACTAGGCACTGACCTAGGCGACACATACATGCAATCCTTCAAGAATCACGCTCAGTAACTTGCAAGCCAGAAATCCTACTCGGGTGGGCAAGTCTGGGGATGGGGAAAATAAGCACCAGTCGGCGGAGACATTTTGCCGTAGGCTAGGTGAAAACTTGTCAGCCGTTAGTGATTTTCTGAACGTTTAAAACATGTCTATTTATAACTTGTAGGCCTAAATGTGTTTAAGCCTGATCTGCCTGTCTGTAAAGACCCCTGTTGTAATTTAGACAGTTATGTTTTGTTGGGTATTTTTATGGGTTGTCCATGGCTATGACTAATGAGTGAAAATAGACTTTCTGGAGTAAGAAAAGTTTACTTGCAACATACCTATCATAGAGTGTAATTTTGGAGCATTACATACATACATAGAATGGGATGGAAGGGGGAGGGGTAGGATTAAACTTAAATCAGAGCCTACTTAAAACCTACCAGTTGGCCCCTACTGAAGGTAACATTTCCTTTGACCGGACATGCGAAGCTCGAGGTTCGGGCAGATTGGAGAAGAGCGCACAAAATGACACTGCAAATACGTACCAACCTGCAATGATAACAATATAGGCGAGTATTAGCAAGGACAACTAATCTGTTGACAAAGTGATTTTGCTACAATTACCTACATAGCCTATAGGCCTAACCCCAGCCTGACAACCTTAGAGTTGGAACACAACTTGGATTATGGTGACAGTGACACAATGTCCCATTTAGACAGTCAAACTTTTTACTGTTCACAGGTTTGACAAGGGATGCAATGCATGATGGAATAAAGAAGGAGGAAAGAGAGGCATGTCTCTACTGGTCGACTAGATCTAGCATGATGGCATAATAATAAGCCAAATGTGGGAATACTTACAAGCTAAACATTTTGATATGACTACAACTGTATCTGAGGCAGACTGAAGACATCAAATTGTTGTTGAATCTTTTTGCTGTGTCCTAGCCTTCCATTGCCATTGTCCAAAGAACTTACTAACTGCTTGATAATAATGTTGGTGATGTTGTTGTTGTTGTTGTGGTTGTTGTGGTTGTTGTGCTGCTGTTGTGGAGGTGTGAATATTAGGGATGTGCAAATGTTCGAACTTGAACTTTAAAAAAAGGTCTAAATTCAAGTGAAAAAAAAGTTTGAAGTTAAAAAAAAATTACTAATTTTTAATGGTGTGCGGGCACCCATTATTTGACACATCAAAAAATAGTTTACATGTACAAATTTGAACTACAAATACAAATTTACCAAATTGTTCCTATTATAAATGTTTGATATCCCTTTAAGTTCGATTCGAGTTCAGTTCAGTTCAAAATTTTGGTGAAGTTCGAAGTTTGATTTTCAAAACTATGAAAGTTTGAGTTTGAAGTAAAAATAGTGGGTTCACAAAACCCTAGTGAATTTAGTACCAGTTGACTTTGTTGATGTTGCTGCTGTTGTTGTAGTAGTCTTTTGACAATATTTTTCTATCATAGGACTCCAAGTAGTTTGATACCTCCAACGTGCCCATGTTGTAATATTGGGATGTTTAGCAACTTGAATTGATTCCCTAATGAGACTAGGATAGAGGCTTTCTTCTGTACAAAGAATTTTTGTTTTTTCAAAAAGAATCTCGTGCATCGGATCATAAGCATTATCCAATGCATGTTTTGCTACTGTAGAAAGTTCCTCTATGTAGTGCTTACAGTTCCATGATCCTTGATTCTAGTTCCAATCGTAAAACAGGTGTACAATGTAGAGCGAACCTCATAGGTTCTAGCCTTACATGGGATTTCATAAACCCCACTAGCTTGAAAAGTAATTTTTTCTTTGACTGGAAACATAATAGACCGAGAGCCAGTGACAGTTTCTATTGCCTCATAAGGTACATATGTTTTGACTATAGGAATATATGCGGATTTATATGAGATTTTACAAAACCTGCGTCTTACGCGCCAACTTGGGGGCGTTTGGGCCTCATTGGGCCCAAAAAAGGCCAAAAAGGGCCGTCTATTGCCTCATAAAGCATCATTCACAATCAGTTCTAAGTCGTAAGGCGCAAGGCCTAAAGCGTAACAATTTGTATTGCCGAGTATGTATTTCAATCAGAACGTTCACAACACGTCCCAAGTCGCAAGGCGTATAGTTTATGTCGTAACGAATTGCCCAAAATCCAATTCTTACGACGGTTTCTTACGACGAGCCAATCACGAACAAGGAAACTCCACAGCTGACTGTACGCGCATGCGCAATACACAGGAGCAATGAAAAATGGTATGGTTGTTGTAAACGCCTAGCATTTCTTACGACTTGCGCCTTACGCCTTAGACCTTGCGCCTTACGACTTGGAACTGATTGTGAATGATCCTTAAGGTAGATGATGAGACTTAACGCCATTATATGCGGAAACTTGTCTGGAGTTTGGAACCATAACGTAAGACGGCCTACTTGGGGGCCTTTACCGAACCAGACGCCCCTAAAAAGAACCTAAAAAGGCCGTCTATTGCCTCATAAGGTACATGATTGAAACCAACGCCATTTTGTGCTGTGATGTGTACAGATTACGAATATATATAATAAGACGCGTTTTTGAGGGGCTTTTTGCGTTTCAGACGCCCTTTTGTGAAAAAGGGCCCTTTTTTAACAGACGAGGTACACACTTGAAAATGGTGTCAAACGAACCAGGATGATGTTCAAAGTTCTAAAATGTATAACAACATGACGTTTAGAAGACCCTTACACCCGAAATACGCCCCCAAAAAGGTCCGAAAAAAGGTCGTCTATTACCTCATAAGGTACATGATTGAAATAAACGCCATTTTGTTCTTTGATGTGTGCAGATTACGAATATACATAATAAGACACGTTTTGGGGGGGCTTTTTGTGTTCCAGACGCCTTTTTTGGGAAAAGGGGCCCTTTTTTATCCGACAAGGTACACACTTGAAAATGGTGTCCAATGAACCAGGATAATGTCTCGAGTTCAAAAATATATAACAACATTACTCTGAGAGGACCCTCACACCCAAATACGCTACAAAATTGCCCAAAATTGCCCATGTTTTCCTCATAAGGTACATGGTTGAAACAAATGCAATTTTGTGCATCGTTTGGTGCACACATTACGAATATTTACAAAACAACTTTGTTGGAGGCATTTTTGTGTTTCATACACCTTTGTGTTGTAAAGGACCCTTTTTTATCCGATTTGGTACACACTTTAAAATGGTTACTACATTTATCTCAGAAGGAGAAAAAAGTAAGAAAACACGTGCTGCTGGCAAAATGATTGAATTACAAATGGAAAGAGACCTAAAGAAAAATGGCTGTTGGATGAATCCTTTGCTTAGCAAATAAATAAATGTCAATGCGTAGAGTGGTGTAACAAATATGTTTATTGCGTCAATGTATTGTAGATGGCTACTTCTTTTTGCATTTCTTGGGCAACGTTCTGATTACTTTTGGCAAGATTTCTGTGCAAATCCTTCAAAAGTAATTCAGAATTTTGGCTTCAAGAACAGAATATATTGTTTTTGATTTAACCATTTGCTCTGCCCCTTGATGGAGGATACAGAAAGAGACATGCGTGCAGAAACATTATAGATGGGCAAAACAGCTACGCTATAAATCTGGTGTCTCGCAACATCGACCAATCGGACTTCATCAAAGTGAACTTTAAGGAGGCGTTACTAACTTTCCAACAAAGGTCGTAAGCCACCCTGGGGAGGAAAGTGCTCCCGGAAACGAGTTCCTTTTTAGAGGACTTTTGTGGGAACGTGTTCCTTTCTACATAGGTACAAGAAAAATTACTATTTTTAATAAGCTTGGGACGAATTTAAAGTTTTATGAAATAACAACAAAATCTCCTAGATCGATTTTGTAAATAATAAATAATTTTGTATCCACAGTCTACCACTACTCTATAATTACACAATAGAAGTACAATTACAATTATATTTTCAACTGCATCACAAACCTTGATAACTGAAAACAACTAAATAAATGATCTGTTTAATGGGGACTTTCCAAGTTCTTCAGACGTTAAAACACAGTACTACTAGAGGTGGTTGATACGATGAATTTCTAAGCGATTTTTTGACCAAATATTGAAGATTAAACTTAAAAGGAACAAAGGTAATATTTGTGTAGGTTCCTACTTTTTTAGAGGGCTGGGGGACGACCCGGACGAGAACGTGTTTATTCCGAATTTATGACAAAGTCAGTCTTAACCTTTCAAACTTTTTTATTTTGGGTAACTTGCACAAGACTGGTCTTACAGTCTGCAGGCTGCAGTGAGATTTGTTACTTGGTCAAAAGTGTAAATGATAAAGTCGTAAAGTTATCGAAGAAATAATAACGTGTAACGACGATGAAACCAAATCTAGAAAGGTTTATTGATTTAACTTCGTATCCAGACAAAGTTTCGCCTACGTAGGATGAGATCACACTTTTATGGTACGGATCACTAATATGTCATCTCTGTCTCCATTAATCTACTAGTGCAGGAGGTGACCATCCTCGTTTACTAGCGTTACTCTGGATGTGATTTCAACCATTACCAAGAACAGTAAGCAGCCAATTTCTTTCTGAAAAATAATTTAAGGACATGCTCAGATTGTGTTGGCGACATGGATCAAACAATTTAACAGAACCATAGTAACTTTTGAAAAGTATGAGAAAGTGTATCATGCATCAAATATCAAAAAGTACTTGATACATAGTGTTGATATCCACCATGAAAGCAGGGCTAGATATAAGAGCAGAACACATCAATGGTTACTGGGACTGTACACCATCACTGATGAAATCACTGCTATTGATCATCCGTCTTGGCCGGGTTAAATATAACAGTACATCGTACGCCAAACATCACCTAGCAAGTACGGGAGTAAGCCTATATTCTTCCGGAAACAAGGGAGCTCTAGAGTCTTTGTGGGTATCCCCCCTCCCCCAACGACCTGCGCCGCGTCAGGAAATACAACATTTGACGAAATGGACAAATACGATGATGATGACAACGTGAAAAACCCCCAGCTCGGGTTTGTCCTCTCACACCCGTAGGGCTAGAGTGGAGCAATTATGAAACCCGAACGGTTAACGTGCCATTTTAACAAACTGAAATCATCATGATCCATGCAGACTTGAGGACAAAGATATTGCAGCTCACTAAGATAAGAGGATAGTGTAAACACAATAATATGTCCACAAACGATTATGAAGGATATAGAAATAAATAAATATGACAGCCCGTATGGCTACTGGATATTAATATCTAGGTATGTCAACATCTTATTATATCCATGAAATGTTTTACAATAGCAGTTGTATAGAGCTTATTTTAAAATTATTCAAACATAGTTCTGATGCACCAGTAAATTGAAGATTAATTGACAAAATTAAATCATATACTTATAACCTTTAGACTTTTTAGACTAATCAATCCGTTTAATTTACCATAGGTACTACTGATTTAGGGGATAAAGTAAAGATGCAGATCAAGGAGTCAATATTTTTGTTGAAAAAGGAACCTAAGGTTAAATATCCAAAATATGCTATATTATTATCAAGTAGGTACTTACCTAGTCTGATAAAAAAGAGACCTATATCACAAAAAGGGGTCAAAAACACAAAATTACCCCCCCACTAAGAAAAGATCTTATTGAAAATATTCGTTATGTGCAGATCCATCGATGCACAAAATGGCATTTGTTTCAACCATGTACCTTATGAGGAAAACATGGCCAATTTTGGGCATTTTTGTAGCGTATTTTGGTGTGAGGGTCCTCTCAGAGTAATGTTGTTACATATTTTTGAACTCGAGACATCATCGTAGTACGTTAGACACCATTTTCAAGTGTGTACCTCGTCGGATAAAAAAGGTGTCTGAAACGCAAAAAGCCCCCCAAAAACGCGTCTTATTATATATATTTGTAATCTGCACACATCAAAGAACAAAATGGCATTTGTTCAATCATGTACCTTATGAGGTAATAGACGACCTTTTTTTGGCCCTTTTTGGGGGCGTATTTTGGGTGTAAGGGTCCTCTAAAAGTCATGTTGTTACACATTTTTTAACTCTGTACATCATCCCGGTTCGTTATGACACCATTTTCAAGTGTACCTCGTCTGTTAAAAATGGGCGTCTGAAACGCAAAAAGCCCCCCAAAAACGCGTCTTATTATATATATTCGTAATCTGTACACATTACAGAACAAAATGGCGTTAGTTTCAATCATGTACCTTTTGAGGCAATAGACGGCCTTTTGGGGCCCTTTTTAGGGGCGTCTGGTTCGGAAAAGGCCCCCAAGTAGGGCGTCTTACGTTGTGGTTCCAAACTCCAGACAAGTTTCCGCATATAATGGCATTTAGTCTTATCATGTACCTTATGAGGCAATAGGCGGCCCTTTTTGGCCTTTTTTGGGGCCCAATGAGGCCCAACGCCCCCAAGCTGGCGCGTAAGACGCGAGTTTTGTAAAATCTCATATAAATCCGCATATATTCCAACAGTCAAAACATATGTACCTTATGTAGGGTTCGAAATTTTCCGGAAAAATTGAAGTCGAGGAAAAAAATGGATATTTTCCCGTTTTTTTCCGGAAAAATTGGAAAAATTGGGAAAAATTGAATTTTCTTTACTTTTCATAAAGTTTATACTTCATCGTAGTTCATTTTAGATTAATGGCATCTTTATGGTAAATTATAAATTAAGATTAAGTTATTATTGTTAGTTTATTTTCATGTGTTTACGTACGCCTGTTTACTATTGATGTTTATAAATGACAGCAAAATGGCAGCAATACTACATCTAGCATTTTCCAAAATCCCTTGCAATTATTACTATTTATAGCCAGGGGTCGAAATTAACATTTTTTGCAACTAGCACTTCGGGCTAATGGCAACAATAGTCCTCTAGCCCAAGAGCATTTTTACAGTCGGCAATCAAATAGGTTATATTGATGTAAAACAATAATAGGGTATATGTGAATGTTTTAAGTCACAATATTTGCCGGGTTTGACTTATGTGTAGGGGGGACTAGGGAGCGACCGGAAACGAATTTTAACCGTAATATTAATAATCCTAAATTAAGCGATTTTTTATTTTGTTTGCATCTTTAAAACGATTTTCCATACTAGGTAGTGCACTACTACTGGAAACTCGTTAAGTTATTGTTGCGAAATATTGAGATTTTTTGAACGGCAATTGGGAACTCTGGAAAAAGTACTCGCCTGTCGGACTAGAGTAATTAGATTTTTACTAGCGCGAGCAAAGTTTCACTAGCCTCGGGCGAGCATTAATTTGACTCCTGTTTATAGATATACTATGTTAAGCTTTAGTCCCTCCCACGGCATGCCCTATTACTTTACAATATGGTCACAAAACTGTCTTTGAAATGAGAATTCCAATCATAATTTTAGTCTAACCTAACAAGAACAACTAAGGCATTTACCTTTCATTTTACTATTAAAATAATGAATTAAAAACTGTGAGATATGTAATTGGACTACCTTATTGATAAAAATAATCATTACTACATTCATATCAATTTTATTTATCCTATGCACCTTAAAACCAATTTTTTCATTTTTTCCAATTTTTCCGACGTGCCCGGAAAAAAACGGAAAAAAACACGTTTTTTTTCCAAAATTTCCGGAAAAATTGGTACCTTTTAAATCCCTAACCTTATGAGGCAATAGAAACTGTCACTGGCTCTCCGTCTATAACATTTTGAATTTTCTTCCATGGTTTGAATATGGTGTGAAGTTGTGTTTTCCAGAGGAATCTACTGATTTTACTGTGTAGGCTACTTTAGGTAAACAAAACTTTACGAAAAACGATTTTGCATTGTCACCCTTAGCCGCTCTGCGGAGAACAATGTTCATAACATGTTTCTGATGTTGGATAAAATTTTTTTTAAAAATCACAACACTAGCTGCAGCCACATCAACAGCATCAACAACAAACTCAACTAGTAGTAGGCCTACTATTCACAACTCCACAGCAGCAGCTTAGCAACAATAACAACAAGTAAATCAAGCAGTAGTAAGTTCTTTGGACAATGATAATGGAAGGTCAAGATGCAGCAAAAGGATTCAATAATCTCAAAATGAGGTCTTAAATAAAATAAAATAAATATGTATTTAGTCTACCCACTCAGTCACGATTTTCAATAGGGACATTAAATTTAAAGCCGACCAAGCCAACCCTTCAGTCTGCCGCAGATGATGATAGAGCCTACACAGTCATACATAAAAAAATAATCATGTTAAAGACCAGCAAACATAGAAATCACCAGTTCTGAGTAGGCCCTAGGCATCCGCATAGGCTATGAATAGGCTACTAGCACCTACGTCACAAATCGAGGGGAATGAGGGGTATTCTCCGCTTAGAGCCCAACTGATGGACAAGCAACCATCGTTTCGCAAGTGGACGCGTGCTGAACGTCGCACAACTTATCACGCTCTAACTTTTACCCTATTCATTATTGGGAAAAAACTTAAGAGGAATAATATTTAGCAAATATATCATTCCTTCTAATAGCGATCATTTTGAATTTTTAGACAGACGTTAACGTGTTATATCGATGTGCGTATTGAAATAACATTTAAAACTGTTACTTGTTTTTTATGAAATTAAATAAAACAACTTCAATTGACAAAAACCTAGTGATCGGATTTTCACAAGACCTCTTTCAAAAAATTCATCGGACTGTTTAGACAAGAAATAAATAAACTTTCTAGATAGAAAGTGCACAGAACGAAAATTTATAGCATAGGGTAATATGCATGGTATGTGTTTTCATCTAAAATACGCGCTTTTGACGTGCGGATGAGCCGTGAAAAACTGCACGCTATGCTGTAAAATTTCGTTCATTGCATTTTCTATCGAGAAAGTTAACTTATTTATTTTCTTATTAGTTGGATGCATATTTAGAGAGAATTCTTGTTGAAATCCGATCAGTAGTTTTTTATCAATTGAAGTTGAGAAGACTTAAAGTTGTTGATAAATTTTGCATTTATAATGCGTAGCTTGTTATAACAAGCTAACGGTTCTGTTAAAAAATTCGAGATAATCGCCATTAGATGAAATGATATGTTTGCTAAATATTATTACTCTTAAGTTTTGTGCAAATAATGAATAGGGTAAAAGTTAGAGCGTGATCTTTGTTGAGCCGTTCACCAGGCGTCAACTTGCGAAATGAGGCTGCTTGTCCATCAGTTCGATTCGCGGCCACTTGCCGGCGAGCTGTGACGTCACGTGAGGCTTCCCTATACAACAAATGCAAAACATCAAATAAACATTAGACATATTAGGCCGAGTTCAAAAGGTCTGAACACACATTTTTGGTTCAATTTGTGGCATTCCAGTGCTGATTTAGTTCAAAGTTCTCCCCGCCATACACAATCCTGTAATTAGGCGGGCCTAATCAGTGATAAGTGAGGCTTTAGGTTTTGTAGGCTAATCCTGACAAATTACGATAGTCTTACGCCACTATTAGGTAGGCTACATGGGGACTGCAGCCAATTGCAGTCAGTTAGCCATAGTTTAAAATGCATACAGAACAAAATGTGCGCATGTTTAGTATCGGTAGGCCTCTACCATAAAAATCCAATCCGCAATAATTGCAGTCAGCAGTTTAGAACCATCTTTAACCAGGCAATTGTATTAAACTGTGAGTACTGTGACCAATGGCTGCAGTTGGTTTTGATCATAGACTGGCTCCAATTGGCTGGACACAATAAGTAGGCCTACAAAATCTACGCTGTCAAGTCTAAAATCCATTCTATTTACATTCAGTTAGGCGGTAGGTAGGTAGGCCTAGGTAGGCATTAGAGGACAGGCATTTAATTTTAAAGACATCCTTATAGGTACGGTACCCTTTAAGTAGTTCATTTTAAAACATCTGCAACAATCATAGATAGGCCTAGGCCTACCCTGTGTAATCGATAATCAAACTCAAAAGACGTGCATTCACAACAACAACATCCGTAACGTCTGTAAAATATTGGCTACAGCCCACATTTTAATTTTAAACGTCGTTTTAATGGCCCTAGAGACCCTACGATAGAAAGAGGGGTCACCTAAAGTCTTGTTTTTAAATGAAATCGAACGATAGGCTTAAGATTCAAGATTCAAGATTCAATTTATTCATTCGATCGATACATGGTAGGCCTAACAGATACAACCCTTCTTGGAAGAGAGGGAATGAATAATCCTTAATAACTCTATTATGTTCATGAATATGATTCACATTATAATGATGGAAAATCGGGTTGGGTCATTACTCGCAGAATATTATTATTCTACTTACGTGTAGAAAATACTGTAGAATATGTAGATGATGTAGAATATTATGTAGAATATGTAGAATATTAATTTATTTCTTAACTGTTTATATATGCAAGAAAAAAGTTAGAAACAAAAATTAAGTTTGGAGCAGACATCCTTCACACCTTTGCTTAGGCCTACCTATTATTTTAATACTTTAATTGGTAGGTATATTTCTTGTAAAGAAATCATTTAATTTGTATGAGGCCCTAATAATAATAAAGTAAAAATAAAAGGCCTGTACCCTAATAAATTAATAATATAATTTCAAGTTGCATAATTTTGAGTTGCATGAGCCAATGATATGAGTGCATAGGCATACTAGGACTATTGATTGAATATTAGCAATAATTACATATAATTCAAATTTTCCACCATAAAGACGATAGCCAATCAGTGGTTATTAAGCCATAATTCCCATAACCAATCGGGAAGTTTGCTTGGCTTATTTCCAGTCTTGGGGAGGAACGCGTTCCTAGTAACGCGTTCCCGGGAACGCGTTCCTTTTTCAGGAACTTTTGTGGGAACGCGTTCCTTTTTCAGGAACTTTTGTGGGAACGCGTTCCTTTTCTTAGATCAGGAACTTGTAGCGTCAAAGTTACTATTTCGTGGGAACTTGGAACAAATTTAACGTTCCTTCATAAGCTCCTTTCGCCGTGGTAATCCCGTCGAATTCCAGTGCCTGATATCGTAAACTGCAGTATGAAAAATATCAATGAGACATCTTGTGTTTTCGAAAATGGCGCCACCCTCGTCAGATGCCCTGGGACTCACTTTCATAAATAAGAGTAATGATAAATTAACTCATTTCACTTTTATTATTGTTTAAATTAGTAATGGTACAAGGAACGTGAAAGGAACTAAGTTCCTTTTGAGGAACGAGGAACGTTTCAGTTCCTTTTTTATTGAAAAGGAACGAGGAACGTCTCAGTTCCTTTTTAGACAAAAGTAACTTAACTTTTCAAAGTTCCTTTTTTGGGGGAACGTGCCCAAGACTGCTTATTTCCTCCTCAGTTTTTTAAATGGCAGGTAGGCAACAGCATTGCAGGTTGAGTGACCGAGTGATAAGAGGCTTCAAATTAGTCAAAAGAAAACAACAAGTAAGGCCTACTATTAATATTTAATACAATTTAGAAGTTATTAAATCCATCCCGATCAGGGTTCGAACCCGTTAACTTCTGAATTGTATTAAATATTGACAATTCCACCAACGTGAGTGTTTCCTGACCAACCAAATCGAGAAACAAGTTACTATGTTAATAAAAAATCTTCCTCAGATCGTTTATTAGCTGTAAATGAAAAAAATAATTTTCTACATGTAGA
Organism: Sweltsa coloradensis; assembly: GCA_024449915.1. Taxonomy (NCBI): domain Eukaryota; kingdom Metazoa; phylum Arthropoda; class Insecta; order Plecoptera; family Chloroperlidae; genus Sweltsa; species Sweltsa coloradensis. Next base: position 20,542 of record JAMZAV010000083.1, read on the forward strand.
ATATGTAGAATATTTGAATATTCTACATTACAAACTCTACAGTAGAATATACGCGTAGATTACGCATTTGCTAAGCGTAATATTCTACTGACCCAACCCTGATTTATAAATTTACTTATAAGTAAAAGTGGAATTTGAAAATAAGCGAGTTACTAATGATAATGATATTGATATATATTATTTTACAATAGTATAATTCTGAAAATAATAGGTCCCTAGGCCTACATCCCGCTTTCGGAGGGACAGTCCCGATATACAGTTTAAGTTCCGCATCCCGCCAATCCACCAAGTGTGACACAATTGTTCCGCTTGGTAGAAACTTTTTCAATCCCAATGCATTTTTGGTGGTTTTGTTTTTTACACTACAATGGTGGCGCCACCTTTTGCCGCTTACAATTTCAAATATTGTACTAAATCTCATGTGCCTCCCCGAATTTTATTGTTTTTATTACAGTGTTATTTTTACTAAAATCCTAGTGTTTCTTTATTTAAATTCCATCAAACTAATGAGTTTGCCTCAGGGAATTTGTTTAAAATTGTCATTTGTAATAACTAGGTTTATTAAAAATTTCAATAGTAACCTAACAACCTTGTTTTGTGATCTGAGACAGAATAGCCGCCTTTTTGGTGTTTGATTTACATAAATAAAATCTTTTAAAGCCAGCACTAATACTTGCCAGAACGTTAGAAACACGTTATTAATTAATCCCTTTGTTTTAATCAGCTAACTTTCTTATCAGAACCTTTCTTAATATTAATTATCATTTTGTGTAATGTGGTTATTTGTTAGTAATATGTGAAAATGTGTATGGGTTCTCTTGGAGGCGTGGTCGGGTGAATTCCTGCGATTGGAACAATGAAGTTGGTCGAGCGAGAGGCTTCGAAGGACGCGATAATATTAGCCCTGGAAGTGACGTAAGCAATGGAAACAGTAGTTACGAGCGAGAGTGAAGAAGAAGGCAGGAGAAGCCATTGTTGTATGGGGCGTAGTGCGTCGTTTAGGGTAGAGGGCTACCCTAAATAATTGGTAAATTCATTGTTTTGCTAGTGCAGGCTGATCGAACCTAGCATCAATAGAAAGTAATTAACAGAACGAGTATTTTGATCTATAAGAATCAAAGGAATCATTTGTGGATGTGCCAGAATAAGCGACATAAGTAATTGGTATTTTGAGTTTGCCGAATCGTATGGGATAGCAGGTAGGCAGATAGCAAAATGGTTGACGTAGTTTTGAACAAGCCGAAAGTTAATTTGATTTTGGGTTGTGAATCGTAATTCACGTTGCTATTGATCCGAGGGAGAAGGTGATTGATATCGAGAAAGTAAAGGAAAGTTAGAAAGGTACGAGACAACGAGGCAGTGAGCAAAACGTGCGACTGTGAGGGCTCCGTGAATGAGCTTGGAGACTTTAGTCGTGGCAATGATCAGCAAATAAACGTGAGTTAAATATATGAATTGGTATTGAATAATTGTGGAGGAGATGAGCAAAATGAACAGTTAAGAACATTTGTTGGTATTTGCGTATTTAAGAAACGTAGCCATTGCTAATAAATAGTCCGAGGTGCCGAAGTAAGACGCCATCTTGTATCCAACCGCGAGCGCCATTGTGGGTTAGGCCCTGGCACGTAGGCCTTTGGAACTTGCACTCAGTAATGAAGAGAGAACTATTTTTTGTGAGAACATTCATTGACGGGCGAGTCCAGTGACCTTTTTACGAACATTTTCGAAAATGTATTGTTACGAGTGTGAGAGACAGTGTCAAAAGAAAGGATTGTGACTGTTTGTCATCGCGATTGACCGAGAGCTAGAGCGCTGTACTCACGTCCCGCAATAAAGGACCTTGAATGACGTAATTCATCACATTGTTTGTGTTCGCCGCCGAATTGCTGCGATCTCGCAAGTACGCACTTAGCTCTGTGACGGAGCAGAATGGAGAAGCCACGCATCGCTTAGCAAGAGGAAGAGCGACTTTAGGAATGGTAGCAAGTCCAACCGTTCAGGTATATGACCTCACTAGTATGTTTTTACACCACTGTATACTGTGCTTTGAGAACTTCACGTGAAGCACACTTCCGATCGACGTTGTCGTTTTCTTCGAACCAAGGACCTTTCGTAAACATCTAGGGTTCTGATCCCTATACATCGAGGCTGTCATGTAGTGATAAGTACCCTGAAATGTTCTTGTAGGGCCTACCATTTGTATTCTAACCAATAACTAATGTATTCACTTGTGTATGACAAGGCAATGGACCAAATGTCCACATAGGAGTTCACTGATCAGTGTAGATAGGACAGTTTAAACACATTTATCCTTATAAAATAACTTGTGTGATCCTTCAATATAACCAGTTATGAAGTTTTTATAAATCTTTTCTTTCCATATTTTTCTCTGTTCCAATCTGCTTCCTTATTTAAATCTTGACCTGCATAGTAATCTATTATTTTATCTAAAATGGGCCTCTCTTCAAGCAGGTAACCTGGATATATTTCTTGTGTCATTTTTCTAAAGCAATCTAGAATTTAAACCCAGTCGTTTTACCAGTAGGCCTAAATAGTTAATTTTATGAGGGGAGTGATTAAGTGGACATTGATTCAATTAGGGGTTGAGGAAGACAACTAATGGTAGGTGGATCTTGGAGTCTAATTTCATAGTACCTAATGAAGTAGACCGAGTTGTTTACATTTTTAAAACTTTTTATTAGGAACAGTTACCTTCGGGGCTGACCTAATAAAACCCAGTTTTCCTCAACTTACCATTTAACAGAGTGATGTCCTTTAACATAAACGTTCAATCGTAATGTATAATAATTTATATTAATGAACCCTGTATATTCTAGATACTTTCCCATGCTCATCTTTTATTTGTTCAATTTAAAGTAACTTTTGTCTGTTTAATTAAACGAGTGAGCGCAGCGAACAGAGTGGTCTCCATTCAACTTAAACAGCGCTTATTCTGTTAGTCTGCGTGCGTGTGTGTACGTTGAAAATCAGCCGAATCGCTGAACAGATTGCGCTGAAATTTTAAACAGACATCCGGTACGAGTTTATTGAGAACTGCTAACAAAATCAGCTACATCCATTGCGATTTAAACCTACAAGAAATAATAAATTGAAAAATAGGCTTCCAATGTTTAGAAATTATTTTAACGACAATGGTTTAGATTTTGAAAAGATATTTTTTGTTTATTTTCCTGGCCGTGAAATGCCGTGCCCACGGTGGATCGAATTTTGCACGCCCAAGGTATCCCCAAATTCTGCTCGGAGATTGAGTAAACCTTGCAATATTTACACGTATTTCGTACTGGCTATGTTTTCTATAGTATTGTCACAGATGAAAGACTACACTGTGTTATATGCATTTCAAAACATGTTTAATAATTTTTTAAATACAATCTAGAAATTACAAAATCTTTCTCGACCAGGGGATTGAACCCACGTCTCCCACATTTCGGCTATAAGGGGGCTTTAGCCAACTAGACTTGGGAAACGCCAAAGTCGTTGTTAGATGAGTGAGCAAGTCATGTGTTGAGTACCCGGGAACATTTGCATTTAAGTTTGATAATTATATTCGTATAAATAATAGGTTTTTTTAAGTTTAGTTGGTATACGGGCACGTCAACTGTAAGGCCATAATGACGGCTACTGAGCCTAGGGATGACTCAGGTACCCGGAAACCGGTTCGGAACCGGTTCCATTACGATCCGGTTCCCTTTTTCGGAACCGTTTCTATTTTTAACCTAAAAGTTGCCAAGGGCCTAGGCACGACGAGAATAAATGCGCTAGAAAGACCCGTGGCAAAATTCTCAGGCCTAGGCCCTATGAATGTTGGTCACAATTTTGACCTAAACTTAGCCTACGACCCATGTGTTGTGTTATAATAACATTGCAGAACTTTGTTAATAACATTTTAATCATATACTATATTCTATTTTTCACGGTTAAGATCACATAATCCAAACTTTATGAACGAAACAAAGCAAACAATCTTGTAGGCATTGTTTGTTCAACTTTTCTCACTTAGCAGTTCCTACAATGTCTGGGACACGGCTCCGCCCCCTATGAAATTTGAATTGATTATCGCCCCGCCCATGTTTCAATCGAAATTAGCCCGCGCAGATCAAATTTACGAAAATTGAGAAAGAAAAATATGTGTAGGAACCGGTTCCGAACGGATCCGGCGAGGGTGGATCCGGTTCAGGATTTTTTGACCCGAAGTCATCCCTACTCTAGCCTATGATAGGCTAGGTAGGCCTCAGATACCGTAGGGGAAAGAAAAGTAATGTTACCGGGTACTCAACACATGGCTCACTCACTCGTTTAACGACGACTATGGCGTTTCCCTAGTTATTCTAATATCATTTCATTGCTGAATTTTTTATAGGCCTAGTGTACTTTTTATATCGTCCATGCTCACCGATTGGAGTTTAGACCGAGGCAAATATAATAATAAAAAAATATTTAAAAGTTAATAAGTTGATAATTTTGAGAAATTTTGATTTTGGAGTTCAATTTTGGTGCAAATTTTAAATAATTCAAAGTTATGATTTGGTTTAATTGAACATTTCTCTTAAAAAAATACAAAAAAACATATTCATTCATTCAGTAGGCCTACAGTAGGTCTATTTTTTCTGAAACGTTCAGAATGCACTATAAAAGCCTTGTGTTTAAATTTTTCACCCGCGGCGCTATTGTTGGAGTCCCCCAAACCCTGGTGCTGTTTTTGTTGTTCCTCTACCGAGTTTAAATTATGGCAACCCATAACCTAAGATAGGCTAGGATTGGGGTAGATCTAGGCCTACTCCGTACTAGGCGGACTAGGCCCAAGGTCCACTGGATTCCCGCTAGGCCTAGGCTTCACTGCCACACACAGGGCCCCGATTCTACAGAAAGCTTCTACTGGATTGGATTCGTAGCCTAGGTAATCGCACGAATCGAGCTCGTACCATTATTCGTATTTTTGTATTTGTATTTCTTTCTTCCCCTGCTAGTGACATGACCATGAGACCATGAGTCACTAAGTGTAGGCCTATATCATGGTAAACAGATTTGAGATGCATCGCTTTCGAGTTCGATTTGTGCGATTAGGCCTACGAATCCAATCCAGTAGAAGTTATAGAATAGAGGCCCAGGCCGATGGGGCGTTCGCAAGACCTCCGCTAGGAGTAGGCTAGGCTAGATCCAGTGGACCTTGGACTAGGGCTAGGCTTAGGCTAGGCATTGATTAAAGAAGACTTCTTAAGTTCTTTAATCTTCTAGCCTAGCCTAGGCCTTTCCTGTTTTAATGTTCCACTTACTTCACTAATCATAACATCGCTAGGGCCTAGGCCTACATTAAGCTCAAAATCAACAAAATACTAGGACTAGCCTACCTTATATGAAGAACGAAGAGTATGTGGATAAGCCTTTGGTCTTTCTTTGGATTTTGAAAGACTAACAACTTAGCTTAAGGCTCAATTAGTCATCTTTGCGCATCACACCACGCTCGAAATTAGCAAAATGGTTCACAATCGGAATCGCTGTAGATACCTTCAAGCCGGCTCCAAACAGAGATTGTTAATAGAATATAATTCAGCGCCAAAACACATAAAAACTACGTTTTATAATGATAAATTATAGTTAATTACCATGTTATTATACCACATTTGAGGTTATGTAGTATGGACTCCATTGATGTACGCCCATTTTGAACACCTCGAATCGACGTCGCGTTGCCAACGAGTTAACAAAAAACAGAATCTCGTTATAGTATATTATATTTATTTATGATTAATAATTTACGCTTTGCAACAGCCATTGCATTCTATTTTTGGGCATTATTTTTTTGTAAAGCTCTAAATTTAATTGATAGGCCCAAAAACATTGAATTTAGAATGAATTATAAATGTGTGTATGGTTAGATTGAATATTGTGATTGTCGTTACGTTGGCTAAACCAAACTACAATTCTACAGTTCGAGTTAAACCAGTGGTTAAACTAACGAGATAGGGTTAAACCTCAACTTTCGATATAAGTTAGACTTATCGATATCAGTATGGCACACTGTTTAAATGACAAACTTGAAATTCTACATATTTTCCTGCATTCAACATAATATCATAAATAAATATATACATGCAATATATACATTGATTTAGCTAAAAGCATCATAAAACTAAATAGGATAATCGTGCTATATGCAGATGACTCGATAAAAATAATCGCTCATGATAACGCAGAAAGATTAGAAATTGAGATTTTCTAAGATGTTAATGATCTTGCCCAAGATCTTAAACAGGGCCGTATTAAGGGGGGGGGGGGGCTTTAGGGGCTGCAGCCCCTGGCCTCGCTCTCGTGGCGGCCTCATAATTTCACCTCCAACACAATTGTTGACCTTTACAGTAATGAGATTACTAAACGAATTGAAGTTTATTCAAAACTGTGTTCAAAATTTGGGTTTTTATCACGAATGACCAATCAACAACTGTCCTACGATGATCAGATTGCTGCCGAAAATTTAGTAATTTTCTACCCAAATGATCTCGATGCTGCATTTCCTAATGAACTGAAACAGTTTTGCTGTTACATTAAACATGAAGATCTAAATAATAATAACGCTCAAGCAATTCTCAAACACATAGTAATAAACGATCTTGAAAATACATTTCCGTATGTATATATTGCCTTCTACCAATACCAGTGGCTAATTGTGAAGCTGAACGTTCATTTTCTAAATTGAGTTTGATCAAAAACCGCTTGCGCACAACAATGGGTGAAAAGAGACTCAAATTCACTAGTCCTAAATCCTAATGTCCATCTAAATGACGTTCTTCGGCGACTGTCGTTTGAAAAGACGCTAGAAGAATATTTGCATCGACAAAATGTAGAAAGAAGTATTTTTAGTGTATCGAGAACTGAACTGAAGAGTGACTTCTGTATACCCCTCCGTAAGTGTAAAATTCAGCTGAAATATTTCTAGGTATAAGTACAACAACTATTTATAGAGTATTAATCATTCTAATAAATTTAAACTAGGGACTACATAGAATAGAATAATCAGTAGCCGTGATTGAAACTAGCCGCTCTTCAACTCTCCACAGTTTGTTTCACACTCGGGGGGGGGGGGGGGGGTATACAGTCAACAGATCAAGTTAACAAAACGGCCTCACAAAAAATTAGCCCCCGGCCTCCAAATCTCTTAATACGGCCCTGAGCTAGTCATTAATGGAAACAAAACAAAATACATGCTATTTAAAATAAAATACAAAAAGCTGATGCAATTAAACCAATAAAATTATGTAATCACGGATTACACAATTCTCGAACGAGTCAGTGATACACTCTTCTTAGGAGTGACTATTGACCAAGACTTAAGGGGAGGGTTCTGTGAAAATCTTATCTTCTATAGATTTAGAGCAAATAGCTTGAAATTTTTACACAAAGTATTTTGTAACTCGAAACAACTTTTTGTAAAAAAAATTTGAAATTTAAAAAAAATACAGACTTAACCCTTTGTAGGGCAAAAGAGAAGGGCTCAAAATTTTGCTTTCTAGCTTCACAATTAAAAAATCGTGATTTTTTAAAAGAATTTTTGGATGTTTTTAGTTTCTTTTCCTTGATCTTCTAGGAATAAAATGCTGATTTTAGATTCCACATTGACATCAAAGTTGAAAAAAAATCCAAATTTTGATTTTATTTTCAAAAATTAGTTTTTTTTTTCATTTTTTTCCATTTTTTCTACGGTTTCAAATTGAATATATTACGGGCAAACAAAATATCCGGGACATCCCGGAAATTTGTGGTTTTGTGTGTTTTTTTTTTTATACACAATTGGATTTTAGAACCATTCCCAAAAACCGTCTAGAATTTAATATGGAAAAATTCTACCAATTCAGAACAGAACAACAGCTTTTTACCCGAATTAAAATTATGAAAAACTGGCAGATTTAATTGCGTAGATTTTGAAAAGGGGTGGAAAATTATTATCCCACTGCCTTATAAAGTAAACGTCCAAAATGTCCAAAATTGCTAGCATTGAGTAAAAATACTACTCCTTCCTCAATTTTTAACTTTTTTAATTAGTAACATATAGAACATTAATTGGTAATTAGATTTGTCATATATTTGTTATCTTTCTGTCCATGAACCTGTATATTTGCATAATTATGAATTTTATACTTTTTTATATATTTCTGATAGATATAATTTTTTCCAAATAATGTATGGATGTTATTTGAAAAATTGTTACCAAATGTGGAACATATTTCTGTCTTCAATTCACTTTTAAAAAAATTAGCTCTCTAGGTTGAAGCAGAAAAAAAGGTGTAGGGATTTGTATACTGATATATATATATATAGTGTAGTCACTTTTCTAATTTCTGTCTAAAGTACTAATATATATATATATATATATATATATGTGTGTGTGTATATTTAATTTCAGATTTTCGCGGACATATGTAAACATATTGTTTTTTACTGGGGCTTTTTGCCGCGAATAATTTATTAAAGAAGAGGGCACTGACTTACCCCTCCTCTCCTGACGTTTCGGAAAAGTCGCATCTCCCATCCTCAGAGGCCTTCACTCCACGATGTGTTGCCTGGAGCTCCTCACTCGCGAGTGAGAATTATATATAAATTATAACATATATAATTTTAGTGATTTTCAACGTTCCCATAAAGTTTCACCAAGATCGGAGTAGCCGTTTGCCAAATATCACGAAAATGTCTCATTAAAAATTGAAAAAAATCGTAAAAGTACGATTATCATAAGAAATATTTTATTGATTGTACCCAAAAATGTGGCAAGTCTAAGTTCAGAGATTTTGAAGGTCCCCTCAAATTTTCATCAAGATTGCATAAGCCGTTTGCCCGGTAAAGCGCAAAAAATAAAAATAAATAAAACACCCGAGCCAAATTTTTTGAGGGGTGAGTGAAATTGAAGTCTTCGCTTCGCTCATCCAATTAATAAAGTAGCCTAATCAGAAATTTTAAAAGTTAATTTATTTTGAATAAGTGCAGGATGCCGGATTGAGAACTACATATACGCACGTGCACTTCAATCCAACTCGCACAGAAACAAGTCTGAGCTTCCCTATCGGTATAGCCTATAGGGGGCGAGGCAAGTCTATCACCAGACCCTCGTCGATTAATTTCTGGAAATAACATGATTCCCAGCAAGACATAATTACGTTTCAAATGTTTAGCTATAAAAGGGTTATGTAGTATGTGGGTTAGGTAAGGCTCGTAAAATGCATAGCCATGATTATCTGTAAGCTTTAAAGCATCATTATATAACTTGTACTAAATACTACAGATATGTGCAATGAGATTGTCAAGGAAGCGACGCCATACTCTTTTCAACACGCTTGTAAATGTGGCGAGGCAAGTAGCGGGAGTTGAACTTTGATACACCCCAAAGCAAGTTCGAGATTTTCCGCTTTGTCAAATGCCTTCTTAGTCTTGTAAGGTAAAAGATTAAAATAAATTCAACACAGACAAGGGAAGGTGAGATATATTATGCTTGCAGTGGAAGGATGTGCAAGGTAAACTTAGGCCTATTCCAAATTCCAATAATTATTCTGCTTCAATAATAGGCTTGGAGGCTGAGTAAAGAGAGAGAGGGAAGTGTCGAAAAAGTGCAATACTCAACCTGATAAGGGATGAAGACCTAAGGCCCATTGTAAAAACAAAAATTATGTGTTAGGCCTATAGCCTATACTTACAATTACAAGGGGAATTGGAATCTCGATACTGAATGTTGAGTTTTATTAAAAGTAAGATAAGGTTAATGTTAATACAAATGCATTGTGTCTTGGGGGGGGCCACTAGGGGGGCCGAGTTAAATTTGGTCCATGGCCCCCCCAGGCCCCCCCTTAGCGTCGTCCCTGCTCTACCTCCAAAACCTCCCCCAACTTATACGGATCCCATGCCGCCGCCCCCATACTCCAGGACCAAACAAAAAAAGGTCAAAACAAAACCACATTCCGTCGAAACGCGGGAAAATAAAACACTCGTTGTCACCAACAGAACAACAAACGTTTATAAATTCTTTAATGTTTTGGATGATATTTACTATTGATAGTTACTGAACTAGTTAAAAATATAAAATCATATAGGCCCTAGTTGTTAGTCACGTAATATCCTAAAATGTTAACCAATTATTAGGCCTACGGGCCTTCATTAATTTATTTAATTTTGATTGTGTTTTTCTGTCAGCGTTGGCGCGCGTGTGCTCTCGTAGGCGTAGACCAGCTTTGTTTGTGTTTCAAGAACCTATTTTGTTTTTTAAATCAAGTTGTACAAAATCTCAACAAATAATCAATATGAATTCCGATAATAAGGATAAGGTAGGCCTAATATTGGTTCATTTTGGTTCCGATGCCTAGGCTAGGCCTAGCCTATATATCGTACATAATATTTTTGTCCAGGGCCTAGGGGCCCCTGCCTATAACCACACTTTCTTGTTGTGACGCCGGACTCTCCTAGGCCCTACGTCTTTGAATAATTATGAATTTTTCCTTATTAATAGTCCTTACTGTATTTATTATTCCTTAATAAATGCACTGCTTAAGGCTATTGTACCACCTCTGGCCGATAATTTGAAAGTCGAAGAAACATGTCTGAAAAGTTTGCTGAATGATTGGATTGGATATTGCTTTACGTCTCATATTTATGCAACTTGGCTAATCGAGACGAAGGGAGGGACGTTAGGGATGACGCGGGGGGGACAAGGGGTGGACAGGCCTGTGCTGGTCAGAACCAGCCACAAGCATATGGGGAGGGCAGGGGTTGTCCCCACGTCGTGGTCGTCTCCGTCTGTGTCATCATCCGTCCGTGTTGTCTTTGTCGTCGCCGTCGGGGAGGTAGTCAAAGGGAAGGGGTTCCCCGACGACGACCCAGAGCTCGCCATTAGTTTCAGGGAGTGAAACTCCCCTATTCACGGGCCAAACCGCGAGAAGGTGTCGAGTTGGAATTTGAAGGCCCTTAATTGCTGAATGAAAGAAGGCCTTTAACCCTGCATTACTCGCGTGGGGTAATATATACCCCAGTGCTGTTAAATCTAATGATTCTCAGTAATTTTCAAACTTACCGCTCTCTCCTTCTATGTATTCTCAAGTTATTCTATCTTTTATGTTTTTCTGCAAATCAATGTTAAGCGGGGTTTTTTAGTTTTAGCAGGTTACATGATTGAAGTTCGTTTGGATGCCGCGATGACTGGCGCTAGCTTCAGACGGTAGGCGGGAACATTGTTGTTGATTGTCAAGCTTGTTGTTTCTCCAGTGAAAAGTGTTTTGAAAGCTATTTGGTTTGTAATATCTATCAAAATTATATGTTGTATTAATATCTCTTTCACCTGTGACCGTATCAGCAAATTTGCGTTTACACTCAAAATAAGCTATTATCTAAAAACTTAAATTTCTAGGTTATGTTGGGTAGGGGTAGGGGGACTGTAATTTTAGTGGAAATATTGCAAATGCAATTCTTAATGCAATAAAGGCAATGCAACCATGCATTTGGAAATTTTAAAAAATTGTATTTTTTTTTTTTTTTTAGGTTTGGATTTAAAAAAAAGATAAAATATTAAATGGCAAATTTTTACAGTCACACAAAAAAAATGAAAAAAAAATCCAAATATATTATCCTTCAATTAAAATTTGGTGTTTAAAGATGTTACTGCCATTTCAAAGTGAAATATGTTATGTTTACATAAAATAAAAATTTCAGTCATTTAAATTCCTTAACTGATGTTGTTATCTAAAAATAGTAGTCAATAACATTCCAATGAACTAAAATATGTGAACCCTGCACCCAAACTCCATTCCAACTCCAAATTACAGGTAATTCAATTTGGGGTTATATATACCCCATGCGAGTACTGGCGTTAAAAAAACACGCGCGAGTAATGCAGGGTTAAATAACAGAAAAAAAATTGTGAATTTTTTGGGGCGGTACATAACCTCACTTTTGGAAATTATATTAAGATTTTTGGACACAAGTGTAATATAGGTACAAGACTAGTTCAAAATTAAATTTTGAGAATCGGTTTTCTGGACATAAATTTCTAAACACATTTAGCTAATGACTATAGCTAAAATAGTTTTCTGAAAATAACAGTTTGTGTAGGCCTACAAATTGTTTTGTCAAACGGTACAAAACTCGTATTTGTACCGTTTGACAAACAAATTCGTACACCAACTGTTATTTTCAGAAAACTATTTTAGTTATACCGGTACCGGCGTAGTCAATTTAGGCCTATAGCTAAAGGTGTTTAGAAACTATGTCCAGAAAACCGATTCTAAAAATTTAATTTTGAACTAGTCTTGTATATTACACTTTGTCCAAAAATCTAAATATAATTTCCAAAAGTGAGGTTATGTCCCGACCAAAAAAATTCACAATTTTTTTTCTGTTATTTTCAAGGCCTTCTTTCATTCAGCAAACTTTTCAGACATGTTTCTTCGACTTTCAAATTATCGGCCAGAGGTGGTACAATAGCCTTAAAGAGGAGGCAAGTGGGAAAAGCATCGGTTAGGGGGGGGTGGGGCGCGAAGCGCATATGACAATATTATAATAATAATAGGCCTAATTATGATATAATTACAATATAATATTATAGTAATATAAAATAATAAATATAATAACAATATAATATTGTCATACATATGCGCTTCGCGCCCCACCCCCCCAACCTATGCTTTTCCCCTAAAATCGCAGTGTTAAAAAGTTGCCTCCCCCCAACCGAAGAAGTGCCCTTGATCGTAGGCCCTAGGCCTAGGACTGGATCTTGTGGTCTACCGTCTAATGTAGGGTGCCCAGACGTCCCGCTAAGCGGGGCAGGGAACTTCTTCGGTTGGTATGGACCGGTTTTACAAAACTACTTGCGTTAGGTTAGCCGAACTTTCCGCTGGCTACAGTGTGCCGCGCTAGTTCTAGGATATAATCGATAAGAGCGCACCCGAAATCCTTTTCGTTACAAAACTACTTACCGGTAGTTGTTTTTCAGTGTTTTTATTGAAAAAATAACAGTGTTAAAAAACCGGTCCATACCAACCGAAGAAGTACCCGGCGCAGTAGGTAGGCCTACCGATTTTCAGCTTTGTGTCCGGTGTACCGCCACACTAGGCCTCTACCCGGCGGGACACACTTTTGTCCCGCTTTATTTGAAAATGCAAAATCTCGGATTTGCTGTCAGCGAGAGCTCGCTGGTGCTCTCCTTTGTCATAATTATAGTAAACACTGTAAGCCTAGTGGCCACTACCCGCCGCCGCCGAGAAGTGTTAGCTTGCTTGTTTCTCCCTCACACACAAGACGTGTGTAGTCACTCAGTAGGCCTACCTAGTCGTTTCGTCTCGTATCGACAGTGTCGCGTGTAAAATGCTGCCGCCTTAATGTGTGTTTTCAATGATGATATTAGGAAGTACTTTCCTTAACTTGTTCAACACGAGACTGATAATAACAAAGTGTTTTGTACGATCTGAAAAGCAACATTTTCTTTAGACCTTGGTGGACGACACTAGGCCTACATAGAAAAACATACAAAGAGATAAAAACATAAAGAAGCATTGCTAGCACGTTCCACATCTACAATGATAAATAGGCTACCGGTACGTTCTTTATTCCCCTCCCCCCCTCCTCCCCTCCACCCCCCACCATATTCCAACCTTCTAGAACACCTTCTAGAACACACCTTTTAGGCCTATCCTTCATATCTTTCGTAAACAAAACGTAATCCCTGGAGTTGCCATTAAAACATGACAAAATAACTGTAGTAGTCTCGGTCCATGTTGATTTTTTTTTTAGCCTTTGGCAAAAAAGCCTCTGGCGGCTGGGGCTTCACCCCAGACCCCAGCTACAGCTGCCACTGTAGGCCTACATCCCTCTTTTTTCATTTGTAAATCTGGGCACCCTAGTGAGTCTAATGTCCAGTTCACATAAAGTCGTAAGCTGCTTTCTTTACTTGCAAGAGTGCGTGCCATTCATCATTATCCATCACAGTTTCCTGCTTCAAGCAGGGTCAGCTTGGGTTTAGCAACATTTTTCCACTTCTTTCTATCCTCCCACAATAAGGAAGGCTCTTAAGTCGTAGATATATTAGCGCTGGTGAACAGAATCAGTAGATATTCACTTAAAAACACCATCTCCTTAGTTTATAACACTCTAAACTAAAAATCTGTCTATCCCTCAGAGGTACAAAGTTTTACGTTAACTCTTTGCCGCGATTTTATTGTGAAGACGTGTGACGTCATAACCCTGTAAACAGCGTTGTTTATGAATGAAATTGACCACGGTCTTCTAGATCACGGAGCTAAATTCACCTCTCGGCCGTTCACCAGCTCATGTTAAAACAATACTTAGTTCATTGTTGACATTTTCTTTCATAAAACCATTAATCGTTGTATGTATACCTACACTAGGAAAACGCTAAAGTCCCGCCGCGGTGATGGATGAGCTTTTTTGTAAGTTTTTAGTTTGTGTAGGACCACTACTTTTCCTTTGCAAGTGCTTTTTGAATGCATTGTAGGTGATTGTTGTCAAGTTTCTATTGTTACTTGTTCATTGTTATTATAAACCTCAAAAAACTCATATTAAAACCTTTATTCTATGGATTCTGGCTAACTTTTTAAACTTTTTCTTTCAGAAAGCAATACATCACCATTACCTTAATGTCCATGTGAAATATGAACGTTGTAGCCCCACCCGTTTGGTCAGAATCGACCCGAATGTCACGAAAATATCGCACTAAAAATCGAAAAATATTTCTTCGATTGTGCTTCTAGGTGCAGGAGTTTACTCGGTCCCATTACTTCTGCCTAGGAGCGGGTCAGTGGGCAGCCCTGATGGGCGGGTGTTGGTGGTTTTGGTCCTGCTAGGCCAATACGGCCTCGGTTCTTATTTGGTAATCTTGGGAAAATTCCATCCCTGTGTAGAATTCTTAGAACCGGACGAGGAGCCCATCGTTGGCCTTCCACTCCTGCCTTCAATTGTCGCCAGCTCGAGGAGCTCGCCTCCCATTGGTCGGCTCAGATAGATCGATCGCAGAATTATCGATTTTCGTTGCCCTTGAAGCTGGCTTTGAAGCCCTAGCTCAAGTTCGTCGTTGAAAACGCACGTAGCCCGAACAATGGTACATGGCAAGATCTTGCAGGCTCACCCTTATGCCCTGGTTTAGGCCGCAAACACTAGCCATA
This sequence comes from Sweltsa coloradensis, assembly GCA_024449915.1. Lineage (NCBI taxonomy): Eukaryota > Metazoa > Arthropoda > Insecta > Plecoptera > Chloroperlidae > Sweltsa > Sweltsa coloradensis. Next base: position 35,709 of record JAMZAV010000083.1, read on the forward strand.
GGCTAAATACACCATTAATTAACAAATTCAATCACTATTACTCATAGTCGGATATGAGGATAGCACGACGGCTATTTGATTTGCATACACATATGCAAATTATAACACCAAAAAAATATAGGGTGGTAGGGCTGTAAGGCTGACTTGTTACAACATATCAGTTAGGCCTATATCAACTAAACTGCTAAAGGCTAATTTCAAAATTTCACATCCAAGTCTGCTTTTACATGTAATGAGCCAATGGCTGATATAGCTTTTAACGTGATGTGGCTAGGCTACATAAAATGTAATTTATATTTTTTTGTCTTTTTATAGCCTAATGCCATAGAATTGCAGCATTGAAGTATTAAATTCCACACATCACAAACCTTTAGGCCCTAATCATTGAGAAAGATACACTTCAAATGTTAAAAATTTGCCAAATTTCAGTTCCATAGGTTAAGAAAAACTCACTTTGCAAATTTACCTACCTCCGGCATCTGTGCGTGGGATGTTTCTCATTGCGAAGGAACTTAGGAAGGTGTCGTGACTCGTGCTGGAAACCATATAGCCCATGAATTCACGATGATGATAATCGTACGGTCAGTCATAATATTACAGTGTAAAATTATTCATAGGGTTACAGTCAAACATTTGATTGGCTGTATTGTAGGCCTGCCATAATAGGCATTATGCAATACTGTAAATAATTTTGTACGGTCGCTGATGGAAGTGGTACGCCCTACTGTGATGTGATATGCTGTTGGCCAGCCGTACGAATGCCGCGCGTATGGTCAGTTGCTTCGTAAACTCTAGAAAACTGCATTGACAAATTATTCGATATGGTAATAATTAGACATGATACTTTGTGTTCATGTTAAAGTACTGATAAAATACCTATAGCACTACTGAATGCTGGATGAACATAGGGCCTAGGGCTTGGGCCAACACTAGGCCTATACACATAGTGTTGTCAATTTTCAGAAAATTATGATTTGTTGAAAATTTCATGAAAATTTTCCAAAAAATAAAAAATCAGTTATCATATAGGCTAACTTGATGTTCGTACTTAAAAGGGTTTCAAATTTAGGTAATGGCACGTGCCTGGTAAAGCGACTCAGACACTCATGTATTATCATTACTAAAATACTTATTGTAATTAAATATAGAAGGTATTGGAAGACATTTTGTTTGAATATATAGGCTAACTTTATTTTTCTAGCAGGCAACAAACACTTTTTTTTTCATTGAATGGCAAAATTAAGCTGATGAAGTTACATAACATTTTATGAGCAACTAACAGTGCTAACAAGATGATACCATGGAATGACTCTTGGCCTTGGATTTTAAAATGGGTATTCAGGCATAAAAACTAAAAAAATCATTACTTCATTTCATTTTCATTTCATTTATTTGCAGTTTTGAAAAGCATTACATAGTTAATATCATTTTGATACAACTGCCATATATTAACATTGTCAAGAATTTTACGAACAAACACATACATATATACATCATACAAGGATACAGATGTCAATGTCATACAACAAAACAATGGCGGCTTCAACCCTGAAAACTCGCGGGGCCAACTTCATAGTATTACACCCACCCACGCATGGGCGCCCGCAAAAAAAATTTGGCAGGGGGGGAAAAGCTACAGTTTGTACTTTCGTTTAGTAAGCATGGGGGGTTTGGGGGGCTCCGCCCCCCAACTATAGCGCCGCAGGCGAAAATTTGGAAAATCAGGTTTTTAGAATGCGTTTGGTGGGTTTTAGAAAAAAGTAGTGGGCTGAATACAACACCAAAATTATGCAATTTTTGTGCAGTCAATACTCGAAACTAGAAAACCACCAAAAGGAAACCTTCAAAATAATAATTTCCCCCTTTTTTGTCCTTTAGTCAAAAGCTTCAGACTCTCAACATTTAGTTGGGCGGTTATTAGCTTTTTTGTCCACTGAGATAATCTGACTTCCCCTACCTTACATCTTCGCTTTTCCAAACCTTTTATTGTGACGGTCAAAACTCGCATTAATCCATGGAGTGGTCACACATCAAATGAGGGCAAATTAACACTTCTGCTTGCTCGGGGCCAGAGGGAATCCGCCCTTCTGCGGGCGCCCATGCACCCAATTTTGGTGTCCTAAAACACGTATTCAAGTGAGCCCTTGAATACGTCGTGGCAAACTAAGCATACTTACCGGCAAGGGCGTCCACAAGAATCTTGTCCGGACGGGCAAAATTAAACAACAGCGCCGCAGGCGAAAATTTTTAAATCATGTTTTTAGAGTGCATTTGGTGCGTTTAAAAAAAAGTAGTGGTTAAATGCAACATCAAAATAATGTAGTTTCTGTGCAGTTGAATTGACATTACCAGGATATTCAGGCGACGTGTGTACCCTTCTCAATTTTTAATATTAATTAATTTATATAAAAATGCAACAAATATTCTAATTTACAACCAAACTATTCTAAAATAATATATGCATATAAATAATAGAGTGGAGTTGATTTACCTGTACATTTATTTTATTCGTCGGAGATGGCAATAGTTGGATATGTCCTTGATTTTTATTATAATTGGTATAGGCGCCTTACAATAATGTTATTTATGATTTAAGGGGTGTTGTAATTTTCTATTTTTAATGTACCTATTAAATTATTTTAGTTAATTGTCTTACCACAGCGCTAACACAAATCAGTGTAAATACACTTTTTCCTGTGTCTACGCAAGTAATATATAGGTTCATACATAATCATTGGTATGGTTTGCGGCCGCTACCTTACTCCCGTGGGGTGGGCGCTATACTGTCCTGGAAGGTCTCGTCTTTGAGCTCGATCGGGGTTGGGTCTTGCTTGAGTATAAAGCTAATTCATGCATTTCGATTTTAACAAAAATGTTGGCTCAAGAAGAAACCGAAAAAAATAAGACTATCAAATGTTAAAAGCTTGGCTAGGGATCTTGGAAGCAAAACCAGGGGGGGGGGCACCTGCCCCCACCCCTTGCGGACACCCATACCCACCGGGCACCATTGGTAGTAGTGGTTACAGAAAAAATATTAGATACTTGATGGTACCGCGCGTTTGGGAGACCTTGTTCTTTTTCAGTTTATTTGGCACGATCTTTTGAGCGCGCATTTTAAAACCATTACAATTACATTCCCATCTGACACGGGTATTGGCTTGTTCAGGAAATTTTCATCACATAGGTACGATACTATTTCTTTTATGGCTCATATTTATGCAGCTAACACTCAATGATTAATTGGCCTACTTACGTCCACACAACGATCATCCACCCCCCACCCACCACCCCCATACACCCTGAGCTGACCACCCACCCACCTATTTTCCGCGGGGGCCATGGCCCCGAATTTGTATGGTCGGGCCGCCACTGCAACAAAACAATTTACTCTTTGGCTATACAATATTAATTGTTTCACTGTTTTGCACATTAATGCTAGTCATCATTAATAAAAAGTATTAAAAAGTATAAAAAGTATTTACATATACATAATAATAACCTAACCGGGAACAATAAGTTGATTTACAGATAAACAGAATAGGCCTAAAGAAAATTTAGTTAGCCATTTAGGATTTAAGTAACATTCTGTATTAGGCCTGCAAGTCTAGGCCTATAGAATAAAAGTATTGATTTAGGCACAGAAAGATTAACATAAGTTTGTAGGCTATATGATGCGAGATTATTACAAAATTCGAAATAAACAGTGCTAATTCCTTCGTTTACTGGAAAAATGAAAGTCATGCACAGCCTTTTTACCTTAGTATCACAATTTCACATGCTTTTCTTTGGTATTCAATACTACCAGATAATGTAAGATGACCAACCTAAATCCTATTAGCAATAAAAAAAAATTCGAAAATTTTCTAAAAGTCTCTTGAAAATTTTCTGAAAAATTTTCTATTTGCCAACACTAGGCCCCTACCTATATACATACCTTCTTTCAGTTTTGTTTAATGTTATCCCTACTTCCATTCAATGTTACACTCCAATTCATCTCCTATTACAAATGCATTCAATACTCGACTCGGTCGTTGGTGGCACATTGTGATCCATCTGATTCTCTTCATGGCACATTTCCACACTTATTATCTGTGAATGTGAGGTAGAATTGTATAGCCTATGTGCGTCTGCGACCAATGCCGAATGTAAAGAAATCATCTACGCAGAAAAACATAATCGAATAATGCTTAAAAAATTACCCCGTTGGAGATTTGAACCACCGATCACTTGATCAAAGTAAAGCCCGCTACCTATCTACCATGTAGCCTACTGCACTGTGGTAATGGTATCGACGATAAACGTGTACGACTACCTTACTGCATAGTTATTATAGTATGGGTACAGCTGGCTGTACGATTATACACTGCGATGATTTAACATTGCCCAATAACGGTAGGCCTAAGTTGAAGCTTGTCCCTTCAACCTCCCTGTCAATATTGTGCAATGACCTTGTCCTTCAAATTTGGGCCATGGACCTACTGCTCCGGTAAAGTAGCCTATTTAGCCTTTTAAAAGTGTTCTAATGCATATTTTTACTATTTCTCAGGTTGCAGAAATCTTTACTGCAGCTGGAGCTGCTTTCAACAAACTTGGAGAGTTAGTTTCACAACTAAACCCAACTGTTGACTCTCCAGCAGGGTGAGTTAAGCTAGGCCTTGGTATAAAGAACCCTCTAGCCTCTATTTTGACCATTCCCCATTAACCGTTCTCGCCTTTACTCCAATCTGTGTGTGACATTGGTATCCTGTCCTGGCTTGCCTAAACTTTTTGAAAAAGACTCTTAATTAATTGTTCCTTACACTTTCGGCTTGAGTAAAATTCTATCAAAGTCAGGTTTAAATTTTCTTCTGAAATGCCCAATTTTGCTTACGGTACCTATCAAGCTAGATTTAGTTCTAACTGGTAGATATGCCTCTCTTTCCTCCTTCATGCCGTCAGACATTGTATTATGCTTCCAGACCTGCACATGTAGTAGGTACCGGTACCTAACTATAACACTACAAGCAGTGGCGTAACTTCGTTTCATGGGCCCGCCCGCAAAATTTCCATGGGGGCCCCCCTAACAGATACATACATGCATAGACTCTGTGTTGACTTCAGACTTTTCATCCCGGACGGGATATATAATATCTCGGGGGTATTATATAGGGACCAAGCACAATGGGTTTTGGGGGGTTGCCCCCCAACAATAACGCCGCAGGCGAAAATTTTGAAAATCAGGTTTTAGAGTGCGTTTGGTGCGTTTTAGAAAAAAGTTGTGGGCTGAATGCAACACCAAAATAATGTAGTTTTTGAGAGTTGTTGTGTTGTGGACGCTAAAAGTTCCTAAATATCCGCTAGATTTCATCTTCAAACCGCTAGATTCACAAAACGGTCATTTTAGCAACGAAAACAAATACTTCATTTTCCAAACAGGGTGAAATGTCTGGGCCCGGGGTAGAATTGGCCCAGAGCATGGCTCTGCTTATCGTAAAAGGCGATTCAAGAGAAAAAGTCCACCTTGCAAACATCAGCTAGTATGAAGGGTAGTATTTTACTCCCCAAAAATAGAGGCGAGCTCTGGCAATCGCCGTCGGGGACCTTGCCTCCTTCCCTTGACGACCCCTCAACGATGATGACAAAGACAACACGAACAATGACAAAGACAATTACGACCGCGATGTGAGAATCCCCCCTTTCCTCCCCTTAACCGTGGCTGGTTCTGACCAGCATGGGCTCCTCCTCCCCGTATTCCCTAGGCTAGAGTGGTGCATCATGACCTAAGGGTTGACACGTCCTTAATCCAAGTAAACCAAAAAAGGGCGAAACACTGTTTTTTTACTAAGTTTTCTTCTTTAACGGGCCCCCTAAACGGCCTGGGCCCGCCCGCAGTTGCGGGCCCTGCGGGCGCCTAGTTACGCCACTGCCTACAAGTGTCTTCTATCAAGCTCGCGCTTCTAACACGCACTATAAACGTGTCAGCCCTAGCACACTTGGCCGCTAATAATCTCGGTAATATTGCACACTTGTCAGTCCTCTCAACTAAGTAGGTCTACACCAATATTATTGCCAAAGCATCATTTTTCCATGGCTAAGAAGAATTAGGGATGTGAAATTGTTGAATATGGACTTGAACACCACGCCCAAACTAAACTAGTAATGGTACCAGGGATTAGATTATATTACATTATATTACTTAGTATTATTATTAATATCATTTACTGCATCTATTAATTTTATTTTTAATTTTATTTTACATTGCCAAATTTATACTGTTGTAAATACAATGATGTAAACTAGCTATAGTTATTCACACTCTCTCTCTCTGAGAAGTAGGCCTATATCTTACCTAAAATGTATGATCAAATGATGACTTGTGCCACAAACAACTGTGGTTAACTAAATAATAAATACCGGTATGTAGGCCTAAGTAGAATAAAATATAAATTTTGTATTACATTTTTTTGAAGTGTTACTGTAGAGACTTTCAATTTGGATTCAAAAACCCCCCCCCCCCCCCCATTACTATAAGCAATTTAAATACACACACACAAAATTAAAATAATTACATAATCACCGAATCATGTAGAAATGACAAAACGCATGTTGCCTTGTAGTGGGGAGGGCTTCTATCGTCTTAAGCTTTGAAAATGAAGCAAAATGCTGCAGCAGCCATGCAGTCTTTTCAACATCTGATTGAAGAATTATGAGCAGTTTTTTTTTCTGAGGTGCGCTCGAGTATTGCGAAGTTTATTGTGAATCTTCTCCCACTCCCAGCAATCTTTGATGATGTTGCCTCTTTTCTTGCTTGCTACAGTCGGCAGAGGTGTGGTGTGGTGGGTATAGGCCTACTACGGGCCCGGCAAAATGAATTTACACAGCGCATTTACCTAACAATTACTCGTTCTATAGCCCTTTCTCACCTTTGACGGTCAATATAATTACTTTCTATATTGATTGGGCTGTAGGCCTAACATTGCAACCTTGAAAACCAAATATTATGCTGTTTATAAAACTCTGTTTAACTTTCAAATGAAGTTGTGCTCGCCATGTGACTTTCACAAGCGTTTCTAAAACTTTTGTTTTATCAATATTTTGAACTAAAGCTCTGCTGTATCGACCAATATCTCATGACTAATCGATCAGTCGACGATAAGTCGTAACAAAAAAGCGACGATGACACTCTAGTGCGTGGCCTGAGAACTGTACTAGAATCGAAACAGTTGAAGGCACACTGCCACACGATTTAGCATTGCACTTTCAGCACCCTGCTAATACATATGTAGCCTACCTAGAGTGTTATTCACAAACGCATCTGTTTTGATGCGTGTTCCCTTTCTGATGGATTGGGCTTCAAAAAGGAAAAAAAAAAAAAAAATTAACGAGGAAACTTGATGCCCTAGTTTATGCGTTTATGATTTTAATTTTTTTTTGCGTATTTCTAAAGAATAATGTATTTGAAAAGTATTAATGCAAAAATGGATTGTAATAAAGGAATTGTCTCGGTTTGCATAACAAGCTCCTCAGAAGGTGCCTTGATTCAATTCAAGAACAATACAACAAAATCCAGGTCGCTGAGACTTATGGAACTCAAATAATCACGCTTTTACTAAAGCCCTGCACAGCGCGTAGGCCGCCTATGGTGACGTCACTGCAGGGCTACCTGCTAGGCTGGCTCCAGCCGAGGAAGGCCACGCTCTCTGCCGTGCCATAAGGGGCCGCTTACGGCGGCACAATTTCCTAGGGGTGGCATTGTCGCCCTGACATTTCTAATAACCGATTTGACATGTTGAAAGAACAAGATAAATACCACTGTTTCCAAATACTAACTAAATTAAAGTTTTTACAGTATAACAAAAATGTAACATCCAGCACTTTACCAAACATTGACGTTTCACATGAATCTGTAGGCTACTCCCGTATTGTCACCTCTCGAACGCAAAAGGCGGCCAAAAGACTCAGTCAGATCATGGAAGCTCAGATTTCACATTTTCAATGGTTTATTGTTTGACTTTCTCAATTTCATTAATTGGTAAACACTGCCGTAGGTGTAATTGATTTACCCCGCAGAGATGGATTTTTTAATTTCTGGATTGATTTCCCTAATATTGTTTGACTAAGTTAATCATTACGAGAGTAATAATATTCTTTCCGAAACTAGTGCCGAGTGGGGAGTATAGCTACCACTCTCCGCCCTCGTGTCGTTTTATCTGTCCAGCAGTGGCGTAGGAACCGGGGGGGGGGGGGGGGAACATATTTAACTTTACGTGCATTTTAAAAGTATTTAGATCCGAGTGCAGGAAGTTTAGTTTTAGTTTTTGAGATATAAATTTAAGTTATTTAAAAAATGTCTTTATTATTGTGCAAAACTTTCTTTTATACACATGGTGGTTTAGTTAGGCAATCAATAATTGACATTTTGTACGTCCAAAATCAACTTAGTGTATATCCTTCATAAACAAAACTGAAATCCCTTGACTTGCCATTTTTCAGTTAAAACATGACTAAATAACACTGTAGTATGGTGTTATTTATTTTTTCAAATATCGTTTACCTTTAAATAATTTTTGGATGACACCACTGGGGGCGGCCAAATGTAATCTCGCTTACGTTGGCCCTGAGCACAGATATGTAACTATTCACACGCGAGTCACAGTTTGAGTTATAAAACACGAAATAGTAGTTTTGAATGTAAATATGTAATTATTACAAGTTACAACTTGCAACTACTCAGGCTGACACAAAGTTAAACATTGCCACTAAAAACTCGCTCAAAATGTCAAATTAAAACACTAGTGCTAATAACTAAAATCACGTAACATAAACGATGATCAGCGCTAGTATAAATATAAATATAAAACACGTATGATATGAAACTACAATTCTCATTTACAAAACTAAACGGCAAACTAAAGAGTTTGGACGTCCGACGTACACGCTGAATAGCTCGCTCCGTAGCAGTAGCAAGAGCGAGAACCGTGCCCAGCACTGACGTCAAAACTATTATGCGCGGGTTGAAAAGAAAGCCCCATACAACCCATACCACCCTCAATAGGCATTTTTTGCAAATACATTCTTTTCTTAAATAATGTTAAGAGTTATTTAAAAGATACTTGTTGGAAACTCGAACAATGCCTTTAAAAAGCATTCAAATGACCTAGCAATAACCATCTCGAGCCAGCGGTTTAGCCGAGGTCGTTTAGCCGGTTCCCACTAGAACACCGAAGTTAAGCAAACTTGGGCGTGGTCAGGGGTAGAGTGTGTGACCGCTCTGCCCTGAAACTCACGAATATCGCTGGCTAGAGCAGAAGGAAGGTTCAAGAGCTAGTGTAATGGCTTCGTTCTCCTTGGGTCTGCTGGGCAGTCCGGGTTAGTGTAGGAACCTATATGACTGTCAAGGTTACACCGTCCTTTCGGATGGGACGTAAAGCCGTTGATCCCCTTGGTATTTTTCGAAAAGAGTAGGCTAGGCCCTATGTGCCGGTACCGGGTTTCCCCTCCTCCCTTCTGTTCATACTTCATCCTCATCTATCACCACTCATCGTCTCGAATAGCCAAACAGCATTAATATGAGACGTTAAGCAATATCCAATCAATCAATCAATCAATCAGCAATAACCGCAAACTTAAAAAAGCACTTATTTGGTTCCACCGGCACACCCGATAATGCCCGTATATCGGACATAGTTTGCTCTAAAAATATATACAGAACTGTTTTTGAATCTAGCTACATAATGCACTTATCTATGTTGAAAATAAAAATTAAAAATTAAACATGGTTCAGCAACCAATTTTCTTAAAATTGGTTGATTTCTGGTGGAATTACTTAAAGGGGTATTTAACCGCTAAACTCAAAAAATATATTTCACTCAGGCTAACTAGTAATGAATTTAGCAATTAACAGAAAAATTATTGGGGCCACCATGACCTCCCAAAAAATTGTCAAACATGCCATTTTTTGAGCTAGGTCCCATCGGCAAAAATCTCCCATAAGAAATAACGTGGGGACGATCATTATGCCCCGTGACCTTGGAGGATTTTGATCCAAAAAAATATTGGCCATTATTGACGTACTCGACAGCCTTTTCTGTAAATTCTCTATATTTTGTTTTGTAATTTGGGCAAGTAGTTCGGTCAAAATATGCTGATTACCAAGATGGGGTGTGATTTTGGAATGCTTATTTTTGCGTGTTTGAGGGTATATTTGGGCACAGTTTCAAGACACGATGTTATAAAGGGGCATTTTAGATTGGAGCACTCTAGTACGTATCTATGTAGACCAAAAAAGAAGCAGGTTAAAGCCGATTTAGGAAATTTTCCAAAACACCAATTTTCGCCAATTTCCGGATCAAAAAAATTAAAAAATTCGTGTTAAATCACAGTTACAAGATATAATTTTTTAAACGGTCATTTAAGTGTAGTATTGTGCTATAGATCACGTGGTAAAAAATAATTTTTGGGGTTTTTAGCCCCTTTAAACCTCTCCCCTTCAATTTTAATTAAACGAGGGAGCGGAGCGACTGAGTGTCTCCATTCAACTCAAACGGCTCTCATTCTGTGATTCTGTGTGTCTGTCTGTACGTCGAAAATCAGCCGAACTGCCGAACAGATTGCGCTGAAATTTTAAACAGACATCCGGTACGATTTTATTGAGAACTGTTAACAAAATCAGCTAGATTCATTGCGATTTAGTCCTACAATAAATAAAAATGTGATTTTTTAATATCGATAGCATTTGTTTAGTAGCAGCTTGCGGGACGAAATCTACGCGACAGGCATGGCCTACTGGTAAGCATTTAGCCTACCGCACGGAGAGTTGGGGTTTGATACCCGTCAGTTCAAACTTTTTTATATTTTTACACCCACATATTATTTTTTAGGGGTGTTGAATGGGAAATAAAAATTAGGTGATTTTGTTTTATCTTAGAAATTTGTTAATGTTTCACGCTAATACGTTTTGAACACGATTCGCATTTTGAATGTACAATTTAAACTAGGGAAAGGCCAGAGTCGTTGTTAAACGAGTGAGTGAACCAAGTGTTGAGTACCCGGGAACATCCCCTTTCCTCCCATATACCTAAGGCTGGATCTAGCCCAGTATGGGGAATGATACCGGGTACTCAACACATGGCTCACTCACTCGTTTAACAACGACTTTGGCGTTTCCCTTGTTTTATAATCTCCAAGCTGTGTGTAGGTATTGATTTTTGTATAATATGAGTTTAATTTGTATTCTATTTTGCAATGCATATCCTATTGTGTACCTACCATGTAGGCTACACATATTTAGTTATTTATTTATTTAACAGATCCTTACATGTATGTCATTCATTGGGATTACCTTTTAAAAAGAAGGTTTATAGCATCAATCTTCCATTGGCATTGGATCTCTGGTCTACTGCATAGGCCCTACACACACTACACACAATATCTAGGCATTACTGTATGTTCAATCAAATCAATTAAATCAAACTTGCCAAATGCAACTTAAAAGACTTTAAGAAATCCAACACTGATTTTAGTAATCAAGAGGGAATAGAAGTGGGACACATTTGGCGGTAGGCAAATAAACTATTTGCTCGTCCAGGAAGAATCCAACATGTTGTAAAACTTTGCATTGTTGCCAATAAATAAAGCATACCTGGACAGCCCTACAGTAGGCCTACCGGTAGTAGATATATAATCAATTTTTTATGTTCAGCCAGGAACATTTCTTAAATATGGCCAATTTTTGACTGTAACAAACTCCAAAATCCTGAAAATGATTTCTCATAATAACTATTTTATAATAATTTTTGAAAGGTGTGACTGTAGAGCCCTTTACTTCCGCTTCCTTGACTTTCCGCTTTCTTGACAACTGTCCAAAATTTCTAACATCTGTGGTGTTATTTCTCTGAGCAAACTGCATGTCTTATACATCCTCGTAAAAGGAATGATCATCTACTGTCATTTAAGTAAATGAAAACATTACAGGTGCCGAGCTCAAACACTCATAAAGAACAGAGCGTTTGAAAAAGCTGGGATGCCGGTTCGCCCTGCGCAACCTGTAGTGACATCGCCACAGCCAAGTCAACCTCCACAGTGGCAGCAAGGAATGATGTGTAAGTCGTCGGAAGTGTCGCTGGACATATTGAACGGCGTCGAAGGACTCCATGAAAATGTGAAGCATGTGTTGAAGCTTGAGTTCGATGGGACAATGGAGGCAGTAATTGTCGAAGAACGTCATGGAGATGTGAAGAATGTGTTGAAGCTCGAGTTTGATGGGACAGTGGAGGAAGTTACTTCTTAACTTGGCAAGAGAATTTTTCCATTTTCAATATACTATATGAATAGCCTTATTTTACTATTTATTTTATTTACTTTCATAATTAAAAATAGTAGTAAGGGTGTACCGGTACCATTATTTCAACTATTCACCAACTTTAACTCCAACTTGCAGATAACTTTAGATTTTCTAGTTTTTAATTAAATACCAGGCTAAAAAATTGTAAATTCTCTTCATTTTACTAGGAAAACCCCAAAGTCGTTGTTGGACGAGTGAGTATCACAATTACATTTGCAGCTGCAGTATGCATGCATGCATGCAGCTCTGACTCATCAAGTCGAGACTTGTCTAGCTGCTACTGCTGAGTTCCCGATATTGCTATGCTCGTGGACGCGGGCGACTCCAAAACAATGAAAACATATCACATCGCCAACGCCAAAGTATTGAAGCTACAAATATTCCAAAATATGTGTTAGAAAGGTCAATACATGAACTCGAGTTCGACTCGATATGTTCTGCATCCATCTTTTATGCTCCTCAAATCAATTCCAATTTAGCAAAGCTCTTCAAAACACGATTTTTGTCAGTAATTATTTTTTTGTAAGTTGGCGGGGCAATCTATAATTCTGAAATTTTTCACAGTTGTTAACATTCATAGTGGTAACATTGGTGAGAAAGGGTATTTTTTTCCAAAGCGAACTTTAAGTTTAAAAAAATAGAGTTGTAATTTTTACAAATTTTAATTTTTTGTAGGTTGGATTCCTGCGAATTTTGCTGTCCATGTTAACAGCACTCTATCTATTGGTCCTTGACGTTGGTGTGAAATTTGGTCAAAATCGAACGAGTAGTTTGGCCCCTGCGCATCGAACACACAAACACATACATACATACATACATACATACATACATACATACATACATACATACATACATACATACATACATACATACATACATACATACATACATACATACATACATACATACATACATACATAAACACAACGAAGTGCCAAAAACTTGCCATAGAGGACTCCGTTCACTCCGCTCACTCGTCCAATCAAAGTTTGTAAAAGTGTTACCCCTGTTTTTAACATACGTCTCGACTCAAAAAAGAATACTTTAGGGGAGGAAAAAAATGTTTTTTATCCCAAACGTTTAAACAGGAAACCTCGTTTTCTTCCAGTCCACATGAATTGGTAGCTTTACGCGTCGTTATTCCAGAGGTCGATTTCCGCGAAGCCCATGATGGCGTCGGCTGTCAACCCTCGGTTTTTCCGCACTCCGACGATGACAGACGATCAACCGGCCTGTCTGTCTAATGTCACTTGTCAGTGGCAGCAAGTAGGCCTACGCATCGTGCGAATGATGAACATTGCAGAATTGACTCCAATTATTAGCATTGAACGTGAAAATATAGCACCACTATGTAGGCCAGTGGCGGCTCGTGGGGTTGAAAATAGGCAGGGCACAATATATTTGAATGGACTTGCGTGGGCTATAAGGGGTCTGGGGCGAAGCCCCAGCCTTAATTTTTTGGCATATATTTAGCTCCAAGACAGCCTTTACAGCGATTTGAGCAAGGGAGAACTATACACATAACACAACAATATTTTCAATATTTCTGAGAGCTTGCGCCCCTAGGCTAGAGCCTAGTTAGCCTTATGGTTAATACGGGCCTGGGCACAAATCAGTTATCATTTAAAAATGGTAATTTGTCTATATTTTTCGACCTCGCTTAAAGTAAAAGAAGAAAATAGCAGCACATGCAAATTTACTTGGTATTTTAATGCCTGTAAATAAGTTGTATTCTTCTTTCTTTGGACACGGCGAATTCCTCGGTCGGTCTTCGTAACTTTAATGTTTATATTTTAAATACCTCACCTCATTCATTTTCTGGTCCTGTTCACTGTTCACAACCTCTAAGCTAAAACCACAGATATAAACCACACATAAACGCTGCCAAAGATAACACAACACACCCGCACAACGCAGCGCGTAACGTGTTCTCCTTACAACAGCTGTGGGCGTACTAAAATCTTGCCCATCCTGCCGGAGTTCCAACGCTTATTGCGAAGCAAAGATTCGGCTTGGAACCGGACTGACTGCGCAGGCGCTACCTAGGCGCAACTTCGTCTAGCCCGTAGAAGGCTTATTCGAGTCAAGCGTTGTTCGCTGTTTTCTTACCGCGCGCGCGTTCAAATTGAAAATACAAACTATTTGATTTTATGTAAATGTGTACCACGACGTCTACAACTCGTAAATGTGAGTGATTGTTGGCGTGAAGAGTAGGAGGGGCACATGCCCCAATGCCCTTATGGTAGAGCCGCCTCTGATGTAGGCCTAGATTAATTACTTGCACACCAGTCAAAAAGGACATTTAAAAAAAAATTATATATCCTTTTTGTTAAATTTACTAACCATAAGACAAAGTTAATAACCTCTACCCGACCACTAAATGTTTAAACGTTAAACCTTACCATCCTTAGAGTACTTACAAATCATTAATCAATAGTAAATAAATATTGATTTGTATTTAGAGTTTACGTACCTACCTACCTGATTTTCAGTGGCTGGATTTCAGTGCAATTGACCCTTGTCCGAATGGAATTGCTATGATCCAGACGGCAGATTATCCGGTATATTTGAAATGAATACAAATTTCTACTAGTACTACATGTTAATGTAGGAGTTTGAGCATCACAAGGACTATTTCTCCTCCAAAGTTGTTCTTGTTTTCTTCGTTTGCTGTCTGTTGGTGCTTTGCTATTAGTTCTCGCCCATTCCATGGCCAACAATAGTTAAGTTATTTGTCTCAAGATTTCGGTCGCAAGTTGGCGGTTAAAGTGTTTTGTTTGTTCAATGAACTTGGCCAATGGTAAATGGCTGCCTCGTCGGAAACATTTCCACATTTCAAATCGATCTCTCTTTCACAAGCTTGGGAAGTGACTTAAGATTTAATTCTTTGCATTTTTGAAACGATTGCAATGGGAGTGATTTACCTTTTAGCTTTTTAGTTTGTAGTGCTTAATATATTAGGTAGGCCTACATGTCAACAGATGCTAAAAAGTGAAATTGTGAACGGAGTAGAGTGAAAACTAAACTAGAAGGTACCATATAAATGTTTGATAAAATGATATGATATTGTCAAGTACTGAAGAGTACTTGTTGGTTAAATACTAATTATCTCGAGGTCCAATACATTTCGGAATCCAATCAGGGAACATACGTGAGTTCATCTAGGGTC
Organism: Sweltsa coloradensis; assembly: GCA_024449915.1. Classification (NCBI taxonomy): domain Eukaryota; kingdom Metazoa; phylum Arthropoda; class Insecta; order Plecoptera; family Chloroperlidae; genus Sweltsa; species Sweltsa coloradensis. The sequence continues at coordinate 51,200 of JAMZAV010000083.1, forward strand.
AAGACGTCTAGTTACTTTCCGGTGTGGCTCATTTAGTCGCAATACAGGAAGGGAATCGACCGACAAAACGCTGAATACTATAGATTGCACAACTAAATAGTGCTAATAAATCGGACTTTGATTAAGTGCACTGAACGTTAGAGTGCTGAGGTACCGTAAGGTGGGGTGAATAGGAACAGTTTTGTAAGTTAACTTCTTGTTATTTCAACATGAATCATAGTAAACCAATGAGATATTTTTTAAATTATAGCTATGTGGTTCCTTTAAATAATATAACCAACCATTAACAGAGTATATGAATATTTATATTTATATTTTATTTTTATTTTTATATTGTGCGTTCCTATTCACCTCCATGTGGGGTCAATAGGAACAGGGATATAAATATGCCTGAAAATACATATAGATATGCTAGCTGTTCCTATTAACCCTAGCCAGGGGTCAATAGGAACACAAATTACATTTAAAAAAAATATATCTTGATAATGGAGTCCTACGTTTATAAGATATGTAACTCTTCCCAGATAAAGAGAAATGACAAAGTTTATCACCTCTCTTAAATGTCTCAATGCTTTTCATAACATTGAGGCTGATTTTCTATTTTAAAGGCTGCGGTTGTCAAGTTTAGTCTATTTTTAGAGGGAACTGCAAAATGTAGTGTACCAACTACAAAAAACCTTATGTGAGCCGTTTAAAAAGAGCGGCAATTACGAATTTAGTATTATTTAGAGGAAGTTTTGTTCCTATTCACCCCATAGTTCCTGTTCACCCCATGTTACCGGTACGGAGAGACGTTCGTTGAGAACAGAGAGACGAGTGACAACCGTTGACGGGAGGAGGTCAGGACAGTGCAACAAGAATCGCAACGTGAACCACAAATGTCCTGGAAGAGTTCTAAGTGAGGATTACCGGATGAAGAACCAGAACAAGGAGTAGCCGTAAGAAGAGGTGAAGTGAGAAGACATCGCCGGGTTCGACATCAGGGTGTCCGGGGAGAGCCAGTCGAAACCACATACCAGGAACCACAAGCATTCGGTAAGCCATGCACACCCATTAGTAAGTCATAGAGTCAGTAGAGGTATGAACCCACGGTCTGCCAGACGGAAATCATAGGTTCGATCCTAGGCCAGAATAAGAGCGTTATTATGTTTATCTTTAATACAGTGCTGGTCTCTTAAGTGGATTCACGTCTAATTACTGAGACTACATCCCCTTCATGAACCCACCTACCCACGATCCTGGTCCGTACTAGTTATTTAGGCCTAAAGAGTACTGCTGCGCCCCCATTTAAACACTCATTTGGCGAACACTATCCTCCGCCAAAGGGCCTAATTAGCTATGCGTGACAATATATCGAAATGTAATTGTTTGTAAAAAATAAAATAAAAAAAACTATAAAAGAGTGAGTTTATTTTTCATAATTTGTGGCCAAATAGGGTTGAAAAGGTATCACCATAAACCTATTGCGATTTTTACGATCTCACAATCACGTTTCATGACTAGGGTTGCCAACCATCCCGTATTTTACGGGATTTCCCGTTTTTTTGTGGTTTTGACACCATCCCGTATTGAAGCTAAACGGGATGCCTAAAATCCCGTAATTTTGGGATAATGGTTTGTTGTAACTTTTTTCAATTTTTGGTGGTTCGTTTTCGAGCTGTCTACATTATTATTTTGGAACTCGGGTGCTTTTCCATCGCAAGCAGAAGACACTTACAAAGCGCAATATGGCAACATGGCAGTAGCCAGTCTTCCAGTACAAATGACGCGCACAATACACCTGCAACGGCAAGGGTGTATCACGTGGTCAGCGGGTTAGGGAAGGAGGGTAGGGGTGGGCGGGTGTATGTCTTTTGTTCATTCTTGTCTGCTCTCTCTAGGTCAGTTCAGTTCTGGCATTTCATTCATCAGTCTCCTCGCTTAGTTTTCGCGTCAACCCGTGCGGTGAGGTTCTGTGACTGTGAGTGTGAAGCCTTCTTGCGACTTGCTATTGTGTTTTAGTCGGCGAAGTGAGAAAATGAGTGAACCACGTAAAAAGAAGAAATTAATGTGTGTTTATTTAAAGAAATGGGAGGACAAGTTTGACTGGATTATCTCTGTAAGCAAAAGTGATAGCAAAGCGTTTTGTAAATTGTGCCGACGCGAGTTCAGTGTTTCACATGGCGGTCTTGCAGACGTGACTCAACACAGCAAAGGCGAGAAACATCAGGCTAAAGTGAAGGAAGCAGCTAGTACATCCAATTTGCGTAGTTTTTTTACTGTTAACACAACTGAGGCTGACAGTGTTACAGCTGTAGAAGTTACGCAAGTTTATCACACAGTGAGTCATAATCACAGTTACAACAGCATGGAACAAACTTTTAGTTGAACTTTTCAATGATTCAAAAGTTGCTAAGAAAATATCTTGCAGAAGAACGAAAGGGGAGATGATAGCAAAAAATGTTTTAGCTCCAAAAAGTGTTGAGGACTTCTTATTAATAATGCAAAACGAGGATGAAGAATCGCAAAATAAGTTCTTTCCGATTGCAACAGACGCCTCAAATAAGGGTAATAGAAAAATGTTTCCCCTCTGTATAAGATATTTTGACCCTAGCGTAGGAGTACAGACAAAATTGCTTGACTTTTTTGAAGAGGCTTATGAGTCCGCACAATCTATTTATGATAACATGACAGAAAGGTTGACAAAGCATAAACTTTCGTTGAATAACGTCGCCGCGTACAGTACTGATAACACAAATGTGAACTACGGCAAGAACAAATCTGTATATAAATTTCTAAGTGACAATAATCCCAGGATTTTAAAAGCTAATTGCTCGGCACATGTGTTGCATAATGCATGTAAACATGCTTGTGATAAGCTAGATTTCGACATCGAGACATTTGTTTTAAAAGTATATTGACATTTCTCGGTGTCCGCGAAAAGGAGGGCTGAACTACAGTCCTTCTTTCAGTTCATTGAACTTGAATGGAGTGAAATATTACATCACGTGTCAACTAGATGGCTCTCGCTCACCCCAGCCGTCGATCGACTCATAAAAAACTGGCCAGCCCTTACAAGCTGTTTCAAGAGCACGGAGGACATTCCAAAGATACTGAAAAAAGTTTTTAATGATGATGACGACGAAAAAGTAAATGAAGTCTAGGCGTATCTTCACTTTTTTGCTAACATTGGCAGTGTATTGCAAAAGACAATACTGACTCTGGAAGGTGAGACGCTCAGTATAATTGAGTCGTACGAAGCTGTAAGTGAACTGCACAAAAAACTTCAACAAAGGATTGACGACAAATTTATTGGTCAACGAGCAAAAAACCTTCTGGACACATTTCTTGTTAAAGAACAAAGAAAAATAATGGAAGATTTCGAGAACTTCTATAAATACATAATAACTTACGTGGAAAAGTGGACCGATTTTTCAGAAAATAATATTTGCACAAATTAAAAGCACTCACTCTGGGCGATAAAAACAAAAAAAATCCAGTACAGTGATTTTGAAGAAGCTGTCAAGATTTTAAAACTACAAGACACAGTGGACATGGATGCGCTTTATGAAGAATATTCTGTGATGAAAGAAAGCTTGCATATGGTTCCAGAACAACTTTCTACATTAAGTGACAGTGAAAAATGGGTGAACCTATTCAAAATGCATAACAAGGAAAACTTCCCTAACATACTCGCATTGATCTCTTTCGTATTCAGTGCGCCAGGATCCAATGCATTTGTGGAACGTGTCTTTTCTCTAATGAATAATAAGTGGACTGATGTCAGAAACCGTTGCTCAGTGGACCTCATAAAAAGTGAACTCCAAATCGTTATCAATTTTAACCACATGCAGTGCAGAGGATTCTATAAACTTGTTAAATCTGACAGGAAGCTGCTTCAGAAGGCTCGTTCAGTGGAGAAATACGATCAATAAAACTGAAGGTAAGCAATGAAGGCAAACTTAATATATAGGCCACCCCCCCCCCCCCATCAATTATTATACTCGCAAATTTGCCCCCCCCCCCCCCCCCACACACACAAAAAAATCCTGTAATTTTATTTTCCAAAGTTGGCAACCCTATTTATGACTCGGCACCTCCACCAAATGCACCAGCCCGGTTAATTTAATTTAGACTTTTGTTGAGTTACGCCACTGCCAGCCATTGTTTGGGTTCTGTTTGCTTGTGGGTGCCACCCTAGGAGGATTTACTATATTACCTCTGGAGGGGCCCTTAGTGCATCGCCGCTGACGCACGTTTCGACGGCCGGGATTTCCCCTCGCGCGCCTGCCTTCCCGCAGAGAGCAGGCAACGAGACTGAGCCGGCGTATTCAGTAGCTCGCGATACGTATGTTTACAAGTGCAAACAATGGTTTACAGTTGTGTTACAATAACAAACTCGCCGAATGTCCTTGCATCGTCCTTTATTCTGCATCCTGACACAAAATAATACTACGGATAAATTATGGGAGAACTAAGAATAAAAAGAAATACATGAAAACTGTAAAAGCGAAATCGTTATGAATTGTTTAATCGTTGAAATAACAATTTGGCTTAATTTCTTACTTCACTGCACGTAGGAAAGGATTTATGTTTTCCATCTTATAACTTATTTGTACGTTATGTTGTCGGGAAAATGTGTTGTGAACATGGTTGCATTGTTTCGAGTACAGATTACTAAGATAAATGTGTTCTGTGTTATGATTCGTTAGTTAGAAATACTTAAAAAATATCACTAGATAGTAGATACCACATGTTTTTTAAATCTCAAGGTAGGTTTAGGTGTATAAAACTCTTAAGGTACCACATTTTAAAATGTCACTAGATAGTAGACACCACATTTTTTATCTCAAGGTAGGTTTAGGTGGATAAAACTCAAGGTGTCACATTTTAATTGTGCATGATTGTTTTTTCATGTGAAAATAAATACAACAATAACTGCTTCATCGTGCCATTTGATTTTATCTTGCGACTTTCGTTACATAGTTTTACAATGTGGTCCACAGCGGCCACAAAACTTTGGTGTTTCAAGATAATTTAGTAATAATTTGCCTACACTTACTCGGTCTACTCGAAAAAGTAGTCATGAATATATTGTAGCAAGTTTTTCATATAATAATGAACTGTTGTGCAATGTAGGACTTCATATCAATTTATTCTATTTCACAAACTTTATTCAAAACATTTTCGTAAAGATTGCAGCTGTAAAAAAACACTGCAGACATCAGTTTTGCCAGCTGTGACCCTCTTCAGGTAACAAAACAAGACTATTGGGGTATTAAAGTAATAATTGTTAATGTATTCTCCGAGGGCTGTATAGAGGACTTAATCCCCAACACTTGTAAAAAAATCACATTAAAAGTGGTCAGGATTGCTAGTGGATGGATTCGAATCCGTGACCTACCGAGTCAGAATCTCGCGCGTTACACTCGTAATATAATATGTAGATTATTACATTTTATGTCAATCCGAAGCCAGTGAAATTCGATCTTAGATCTGTAATTTATAACAGAGTGTAAATATAGAGAAATAAATAAATACGCGTTAACGCCAGGGATAATCAGATCAATTTCTCACACTGAGTGAGAGTGAGTGTAATGGGTTTAATCTTATCTAAACATTCCCAGACCAATTATCGAGGTCATTTGTCTTGGACACGTGTGAGACTAAGAATCTTGAGCTTCACCAAACAATATCTTCAGAGGAACCCCCGTGCATCTCTATGACGTTGATCGTCATAATTAACATATGACCAATAACCATACGTCTCCAAAAATATATATTGGAGCAAAAACCTTTACAAACGGTCAAGACCAAAGATGTCTGTCAGTCAGACAGTCTGTCAAAAACTACATTCAACACCCTAGAAGTTAGAAATTATTGTTATTTATATGGTTATTACTACCCATGTGATTTTTAAAAAATAGCGCGAAAAAAAGCAGTCCTAAACGTTAAACTTTGTATTTCTGTAGAATATAAATTATTAACTTAGGACAGTTTAAAACTACGGTGATGATGTTAATGCAAAGGTTATGATTTCGTACACCCGCGCCAACATTTAGAACCGGTGAGCCTTCCGTATCATTGCAATTGGAATGTAATTTTTGTACAGTGCAATAAGACGAACATAGTTATTTGTACTGACTAAAGATTTTGACGTAGTTCAATTAGAAACTGTTCCAGCCTCGATTGTAATAGTTTCTCCCCATAGCGCGCGTGTTAATTTTGCCTCTCCTGCCTGGAGTCTGGTAGCGAGCGAGCGGCGCGTGAGGGGGGGTAGAGAGTGGGGGATGCTTCAAGCCTTGCGTGCTACTACTGCCGGCCGGGCCCCTCCAGAGGTAATATTACTAAATCCTCCTAGGTGCCACCGTGCCAGCTGAAAGGGGGAGGGGAGATTGTGGATGCATCCATGGTATCTTAGTCCTCACCTGCAGTAATCACGCCACATAAAATAAATGTGGTCCATTTTTTATCATCTGAATAGAGGAACAACAATTATGAATGAAGGATGAGAGTATTGGATAATTAAAAACAGTATGTCATACAAATGGTCATTTGATCAAACCATTACCCCACCAAAATTCAAATGATCAAATCCATGGGTAAGCCCTACCCACCTACTCTAAGACATCCTAATAATTATTCCTAATTAAATGGATATTTACTCGCTAGAGTAACTATGTTACAATGAGTAACTCTCTCAACTCCGACGGGTGAACAAGGCTGTTCAAGCCGAAAAGTTTCGTTGTAATGTAATTTGTGTATATATTTATGTGATCTTCAACTCTACACAGCCGCCAAACTTTTTCAAGGTAAGCTGTTGGCTCCCAGCCTCTATCAATCTTTCCCCAACCAACACTAATTTAAAACAGTGTAGTTGATGAAGGCTTAACTATTGGCAATGAATTGCTGACGTAAACAGTTTCACCATGACTTAGAAAAAATTGTCAACCTTGCATTTTCAAGTTAAGTCCTACCCTAACGGTAATATCGGAAAACATATTGCACTATTGAGTCAAAGCATACACACGCTTTTCTCAATGCTGGGTGTTATTTTTATATACTGAACATGTTGCTGAACATGCTAGAGCTACAATCCCAAAGAAAGTACCCAGGTTCGATTCCTGGTCTTTTAGAAAATTGTTGTTGTAACTTAACTTAAAAACTTTGATCGAGATATGTCTAATATTATGAAGCTTGGCACACACACAATCCAAGGTAGCAATTGTCACTTTCAGAATATCATTATCCTATGATATTTTCTAAATGTTACCTTACATTATCAATGCAGGTCTACAATATATGTAGTTTTGTTTGATTGTTGTTTTGTTTGCTTTTTTGTGTGTGTGTGTGGGGGGGGGGGGGGGGGGGGGGGAGAAAACAACTGAAAATTGTCCGTGTTCCAAGTTTATTCTGTACCTATGTTATTGAACCCTACCCTACAGTGAATGGCAAAAGGCAATTTACAAAGCAAAATCATAAATAAACAATACCGGTACCTAAATCACAATACAGTATTCACCGGATTGCATTTACAAACCATACATACCACATACATACCATTACCATACCATACCTTTTTGACACATTTTTGTAGTTAAAAAAAGGCACATAGGCTTGGAATCCATGGCAAACTTATGGGTTTATTTACATGCTACACTTTTTTGTTTTCTGACAGGTGGACTTTTAATCAAGGATATGTTTGTATTTACTGGCTTGCATTTGGTATCGGTTTGCAATCCAGGAAATACGTAACCATAATGTCTGAACTGTGTTGATAAGACATGTAGAATATCCCTCTAAAAGTTGTAATATGCTTTCTATGTTCTTGTTTATTCACTTTGCATTCTTTGTTATACAACAAATTGTCTATCATCAGTCTTGTAAGATGCGGCAAAAAGGACTAGAGTTGGAAGTAGGCAAGGTCATGCCAGAAGCCCTGTTACTACTTGAACTCTTTGTTAGGCCACCAAGTTCATCATGTTTAGATTAACCTTTTCAAATGCTGGCATGTATATTGGAAAAATAAGATAAAGAGTCACTGCAAGTGTGCTAGATCAACTAAAAGAAAACACAAGAATGAATCAGTAGGTTGTTTTTATTGAGATAGTATGGTACAAAAGATCTGCTTACTTGTTACTTCGTAAATAAGAATCAGTCAGTTGTGAGATGAAGGCTAATGCCACTACAACACCTGATATGTAAAAAGTTAATTGGTTACATTCAAAATATGACATGAATGCAATTCTGAAACACTTGCATGTTATAGAATTAAAATCAGCATTTTGGTACCCTAATAAAAATTACTAAAAGCAAATATGTAGCAATAGTTTACGGTACTGTACTTTGTGAAAGCAGATGAAGCATCAAGTACCAGTAGTTACTCTTAGGTAAAATAAGTTTTAATGATTAAGGTAGAAACAATGTATCATTAACAAAATAATGAATTAACTAGGTAATTATTTCAGATTTAGAGTACCCACTCAGTTATTATACAACTGATTTTCAGTGGTGGACTATATGGTTGTGGTAAGGTAAAGTGAAGTAACCATTGGGGATACGTCCATGTTAAAAATCGCAACAACGAGTCTAACCGATACTTCTGTCAATTAAAAAAAAAAGGTGACGTGGAATTTTTTTAGTTTTCCATTCAATTACATTTGCTTATACACATAAATGCATAACATAGAAACAATGAGAAAAGACAACCGCAATGAAAGGATAGAAAAATAAGGTTTAATAGACCAAAACGTTCGTCCGTCAATGCGATTGGAAAAAGCGTTTGTGAAGCAAAGACAATTTTTGTACTATTGAATTGCAATAATAGTATAATGATTATTGATTAATGATTACCTATAGTACGCTACATGATCACTTTACCTCACCTTAACAACGTCAGTCATCTATAATCGAGTTTGACTCTTAATTAATTTGATTGATTAATTAATTAATTTTAATGAAGATATTAGTAAATGATGTTCCTGATTTTTAACATATTTAAAATATTTGTAGCTACACACTTGACAAACGTAAAATACCCAAGTAGGCCTACAATCAATTTCCAAATTATCTTCTCATAACAGTCAAAGTAAAACACAACAGTAAAACAAACAGATGGGCTAGTAAGTGTTAACTATGTACTAATATAACATAACTAAAATAACTAGCTTACATAACTACATAAGAAAACATGTTTGGCAATAAGAGTAACCAACTATGTAGTAAGTAGTAACATATACCGTATTCTCAACAGTCTAAACAACCAACATATTGACCAACTATACGATCTTTATACCAACTACGTATACACGCATTTCACAGTACTAGAACCCTTTTAGCAGCTCGACTTACACCATATTGACGGGAAGAATAAAAACACAGATTTAATAGAACATTTTAGTATTTTTGAATAAGGAATTTTGTTTCAAGTAAAAATACCCAAATAATCCGAATAATAAAAAATAATAAAACGTGTTTGAAGAGCATTAGTATATTTTAACTTTTACATTAATCGGCAAATATTTGTTTTATTCATCGGTAAATAGCCCTAGGCTAATAATTGCACTAGACCTAAACATCCCAGTTGAGGCACCGAGGCTAAAATTTTGAACATGAACTGCAGTGGAAAAAGCCAGTGGGAGGTCTACATGGTTTGTGTTTTATTTCCAAAGCGTCCATCGTCTCTTGCATCTATAATAATGCACCAATCATTCAGAAGTTATTAAGATGCCGGCTCCGTGGTCTACTTGGATAAAGCCCCTAGCCTATCTGGAATTTAGGAGACCCAGGTTCAAATTCCAGTTGGGATAGATTGGTAAATTTCTGGATTGTATTACCTAAATGTTTAAAACTAACTTCAACTACATAATTATCATGATGATGATCCCTGTTAAGTGAATCTAGATAACAGTGACAGTAATAATCAAGGTTGATACGTAAGTTAACTACAATAGAAGGAAAGAGCTGAATGCACTATGTTATGAAGCCAGAGATTCAAATTCTCGAATTGATTGGTTGCGTCCACATCCTAAGTGTTTAAACGTCTGGTGTTTTTGTGTTCTGTATAATTTCATGTTACTTTCACCTAGCTAATTCGATAGCTTCCATCACACCTCAAAGGTAAGTTGTTAGATCCTGTCCTAAAACTAAATTCTCATAAAACATCCTGAATTAGGATATGATACAAGCTTTTTTATCTAACATTTTCACTGTTTGAATCGCGGAACAGTGTGGTTTTTTGTTATGGCCCCCTTTAGGCTACCTACTGGCTACTACCTACCTAATAACGTTAAAATCATAATCACTATGCGTTAGGAATTAGGATTAAACATGACTTGACACTAGTCCATACATCATGTACACTTAGTTATGACCAATGCCTCAACTTGATTGACCAGACCAAAACAAATGTTTTTTATTTAATAAACTTGTTCAAGATATCAGTGCCTTTCTATAAATAAATCTATGCATTCTACTTTAAAATAAATATATATTTGATTTATGGATGCTTTGAAATAAGTTTGAGATTTGCAAATTTATGTGTTTTCAATAAGGTATTACTTACAGTAGTAGGCCAAACTAATAATAAGGTTCTACTGTATAACAGGTGCAGTACAAAACTATACACAGTTATCACATGCAATGATGCAATGTTTTACCAATCCAATCCAAAATGTGAATGGGCTCTTATTTTTAGAATCAATGATACAACTAGATGATACTTATAACTTACTAAAAATGAAAAGAAAAACACTAAAATGATACAATAAAACTACTAACTACTAACTACCATATACCATCAATATATGATCAACAAGAATTAATCAGTACTAATAAAGAAAAACAAAAAAATTGTAGCAAGGATTATCTATACGGTACCAATACTCAGGAACAAAAAGTAGGATCATAGTCAAACACTTAATAATGTTTTCTTGGGACGCTAAATATTCTTTAAGATCCAATATGCTGACTAGTGTGACGTCATTCCCTAGCAACTACAATGATTTGTTTGCGGCTGCACTGTAGTGACCTTTTAGCAGGCACCTATTTCAGCATATGGGTCCATGCCCCACATGATTGTATGGATTGTTTCCTTGGACGAGTCATTTTAATTTACAAGTACTTTAAAAGAGGACGTGCCGAAGCAAGTGTAGAGTGAAGAATAATAGTTTAGAATAGTACTTATTTTTGCAGCTGAACAGAAACTAAACTTAACTATGTCATTTTAGACTAGCCGGTTGGCCTTTTCCACACTAATTGTAAAATACGTTATTGTATTGTCATACGTCATAATTAACAATGTTATGGAAGATCTATTGATATCCATTAGCCACCCTCATTTACAAATATTGCACCTTCTAAGTTCAAACTCTCCAGGTGAGGTAGGCCCTAAAGTAAAATATAAATTGGAAATCAAAACTAAATCAGAAAAGTCATACGTATTTAATCACTAGTCACTACCCAGTATTCAACAAAACTTCTTTTTAACCAATTAAACTTAGAAGAAGAAAATTAGTGTATTCAACTGTTTTAATTTTTAAACCTTTGATAATGATAATGCCTGAAAATTTACTTCAAAATTTTCAATGCAGTGAGAATAAACTACTACTTAGGCTAGGGCCAACTTAAGAAATTCACAATAAAAAAGTAAATTCGATTTATGTCCCAAAATCTTAACCAAGGCATCAAACCAAAATTATTGGTTTTCAGTCAAGACTATTATTTTGGTTCGGTTCAACCAACCTATAAATAAAAATAACGATTTAGTTCGAACCGATTATTATAATAAGGTTTTAATATAAGCCTTTTAGTTTTACAGGTATATAATTGACAAGTAATATCAAGTAACTATAGAAAAAGTAATGAGATTCCACTTAAAAACGTAATCATTGGACAGAAATATTCAAAAAAATGGCTCTTCCATCAACGCGACTGGAAAAAGCGTTCGCGAAATGGCATAGTTTACTTACATTGTACAGTACCGGGTAGGTCTATGTAGTAGTTATTTTGGTTTGATTAGCACAAAGTGCAAAATTAAAACTAAAAAATCTCATACTATATTACTTCAGTACTTTTGTTGCACCGCAAACTTTTCAAGGAACTAATACTAAAAAAATGCTATTCTACAAGTTAAGGTTTGTTGCATCACAAACTCTTTAAAGTTGTTTTGGTTGATAAGCACAATACTATACAAAAACTAATACCTAATAAAAATTGCACTACTGACACTACTTAGGTTTGTTGCATCAGCTCATTTTTTGCAAAGGTTGGAGAGTTTATACTAGTATTGTTATTTGTTATACTAACTTCAAATCTATAATACTACCTACATAACAAATATTCAAAAATTGAAAGTATTAGAGGGTTGGGTAGTGATGATTGCAAGTGCCCAATATAAAATATAATTTATGAATCAATCCTCATTGAAACATATGCATAGAATGCAACTCGGCACTCGAGGAGTGAACAAGGCCATGTCTGTGTGAAGCGAAACTGTTTCAACATGTTTCGTAACCACAAGATCTCTGCAGTCACCGATCAGGTAGGCTGTTGGGTTCCCTATCAAAGCATTTAAGTATAGAAAGTGTATTTTATATTGTTACTGCCTTTAATTCTTTTAAAATTTAGTTTTGCTATTGGCACAGGTGCACAGTGTATTTTGATTATTTTTAAGCCATTGTTGGTACATACAGAAGAAGCTGATATATTCTTTTATGAAGATTCAGGACAGATACAGGAATGTTTTAGGCACATATAAGCCTATCCAAGCAAGAAACACGTATGGTATAAGTCTTCGTATAATTAATCCATAATTCAAACTGTGGATCTTCATGCATTTGGAAATGCATTTCAATTAAAAAAATGTAGAGCTACATTTATTGTATTCGTGCGTTGCTTGTGCATCCATGATGCTTGATTAGGTAGGAGGGAACCTGCCTACATTCAACATAATGTGGTCATAGTTTCGCTTCAACAGACCGGGTTTATCGCAGCATACATAATAACTTAATAAGTACTAGGTCTTACCATCTTATCACTATCACTGATAGTTTTTGTAAACAAAACAGACTCTGGAAAATATGATAATGTTGTGAATACACAACAATCAGACTAGTCAGACGACTAGAACGGATGAACGGAGTTAACTAACATAATTATTTATACTACATTTAAGTTGTGCATACGAATAACAATACGGAAATTGTAGTGTACAAAAGACACAACTAATTGTAAGCCAAGCAACTTGTGCAAACTAAACTACGAAATAGTATGTTTTAGAAGCTTTGTTCAAAACTGGCAAACATAATGCTTGCTGGACCCAAACAATATTTCGAATGAAACTTGAACATTTTACTAATCTTACATAGAAGTTTAATTAAACTGACAATTAGGCTTATATTGGAATTAAATTGAAAATTAGTATTTATATATGGTAGAGATCAAAGTGAGCTAAATCAACAATTAAAAAGGACGAACTAGTAGCACTATGTCTACTCCAGTCTTATTTTTACATCACTAGCATTTAACAAAAAAATTTAGGCATAAGAAACTCTTGCCTATAAAAAATACTTGATTGTACCACAGAAAGCTTATATAATTATTATTAACATTAATGAGTATTATAAAATGTAAAAGACAAAGAGACTAAAAATATGATAACATATTTTAAGGCAAAGGGTATGCACACAAATTGTGCTTCATGTAGTAGTTAGTAGTAGTAGTAAGTACCATAGGCCTATAGGCCTAGCCTACATACTATACGTAGGCCATTCATAAGAATAAGAAATGTTCCCACAACATCAACACCATATACATTATAAAGTAGGCTAAATATAAAATGTAAATTACCAAATTAGTATTTACCCAAATCTAAGACTACATACCACATGGTTTCAGAAAGTTTTTTGGTAGTTCATCTTAACCAAGAGGACTGGGCTATGACATGTCATTAAAAAATCAAAAATCAAAAGCAATATTAATGGTCCAAATATTATTATATTATTATATATCAAAATTACACATTTATTTTTCGCAAAAAAATCAAAATCTTCTAAGTGGTTTTCAAAAAAAAAAAATCTGGGCTCTAATCATGATGAAAATAGTGGGCCCGTATTGGCCCGAATATTGTACGGGTAGTGATTTTGAGAAGAGAAAATGAGAAAAAAGAAGAAAGAAAAAAATACAAAAATAATGAAACTGACAAAATAAAAATGAATTGTTTTAAAATGCATAATAATTTGACTTATACCTTAGTTTGGCGAGTATTTTTCCTTATTTTATTGAATATTAATGTTTAGGCCTAGGCCTAGGCCCAAGCAAAAGTGTGGGCTTAGGGCTCATAAACTATTGTTAAGTAACGTTTTTAAATTTGGTTGATTTTTTTCATCTTAATTTCAAAATGGAGTTCAAATATCGATAACAAAAATATTCCCACAAATCAGTATCTTTGCCCAACTCTGTGAACTAAACAAATTTATATTAAAAAAAAAAATCTTAGATTCAGGTAGGCCCTAAATACAAAAAGTTTGCCAGTGACACATCATAAAATCCCAACAATGTTTACATTTTAAAAGTTCCACCACAAGGATCAATGCATAAGCCTACACATGCATGAAGTGAGCTTCATGTAGGGCCTAATACGCATAAAATAAAATATATTAGCACCAACACGGGTTAATTAGTAATTAATTACCCAAGTTTACCAGTGATGCATAGAGTCAAATACCGTAGAAAAATTTCCATACACCAAGGCACACACATGAAGTGCAGTATCGAAACTAAATGTTCCAGCACCAACACTTGTTTTCTACATGTTACATACCATCCCAGTTCGACATAGACACAACACGTCAAGGTGATGAAATGGAAGCAGACGAGCATATAAAGGTCAAGGGTCACAACTGAAAGTTACAGCTGGGTGGTGCGTCTGCTGGCTGACCAATGTTCCTGCAATGATATTAAATTATGGTACTAATACATAGGTAACAGGAAATCCCAAAAATTATTTTTAAATATGGAAACTGACACGATGAAAAACAAATACAAACTTTGTAAATTGTTGCAGATGGATTGTTCAATATCAAAAGACTTCAATGCCAAAATCAAAACCTGAAAGAAATGGCTACTATAGAGAAAAAAAACTGGAAACCTTGGATTTGCCTAT
The DNA here is from genome assembly GCA_024449915.1 of Sweltsa coloradensis. Lineage (NCBI taxonomy): Eukaryota > Metazoa > Arthropoda > Insecta > Plecoptera > Chloroperlidae > Sweltsa > Sweltsa coloradensis. Next base: position 66,342 of record JAMZAV010000083.1, read on the forward strand.
ATACAGAAAAATAATACGGAAACACAAAGGATATATATATGATGATGTGAAAAGCCAAAATGAACGGGTCTATAACGGGGCAGCCGTTTTTACAAATTTTAGAGTGCAAAATGAACCAACAGATTTTATAGTCAATTCATGGATAGGTATTATGCTAATTTTATTTTCCTGCATTTTAGTGACTTTGAATCTGAACGGGCTAATCTGCATTGAAGATATTGAAGGAAATGTGATAATCAATTTAATTTTTTATGGTGGAATAGTCTAGCAAGAGAAACAATAATTTGGCATTGCCATTGTAGACTACTAGGCTACTGACAATATGGCTATCAGTCAGCTGTGAAGGTAACAAAGCAGCACCAAGGTGAAAGCAAATGAGAGGATTTGGAACAGTCTTTGATTAGTTAGTCTACATAGCTTATCATTCACTATCAGGTATCACTCACTGCACTAGTGTTTAGCAGATGTTGATATTTAACTACAGTTCATTGTTTGAATGGCTTGCTGTTGGCATTCCTTTTTTTTAAATCCTTTTTTGTCAACAGAAACAGCCAGTTTGAAAGCAGTTGAAAAAACATCTAGTCTACAGTCAATTGCAGATACAAAATTCACCTTTATAAACTTATCTTTGCTAAGGAAATATGAAGGCTATGGGCATATACTTCATATAAGATTCATTGTTAAATCAAGATTGGATCATGTCACCTTCTTCGAGTCATTAACGTTATTTAACATCGAGCAAATTTGAATGTAGCCTAAGCCTACAAGATTTACCGGTAATTTCATTGAGAAGTTCTAAAAGCTGGGTCCAGGTCAAAATCTGGTTGGAACATTCACATTTCTGGCCTAGGTCTCATAAGTAGGTCAGAAATTCATGTTTCACGATAAAAAATGGAGATTTACAAACATGGTATGCATTCTCCTAGTCTAGGTATAGGCCTACATAAACCAACCACATGTGTTTTTTGGGTCCATTTATATAATAGTAGGCCTTCATTATTTTTATTTGAGCTATTTGCATGTTATGATGGCACACCTACATCAAATTAACATCCCACTTTTCTTACATATAAGTATTATTAGCCTACTATTAAATTGATTTTATACAGCTGCATCACAGAAATTAGCATTTTTGTGGTATTCATGGATATTTGCTGATATTTCACATCCTCCCAATAGGATTTGATAATATTTCAAATCAAAAAAATTCGTGGTGTAAGCAACAATGGCATCAAAACCTTCATAACCTTGTCTTTGAACTGCTTCATATACATATACACAAAAAACCTTGCAGAGCAAAAAACGGTTTTTAACCGGTTTCTTAAACGATTATCCGGTTCATAAAAATACTATTCGGTGTAGGCCCTAGTTCAAACCCCATTTGGGACTTTTTGATCTTTTGTGAGACAAAAGTTCTGCTGATTGATTCTGATTAGGGATGCACATCGATACTTTTTTTATTATCAATTATCCAAATGGTAATGTCATTATCAAATCGATGTTATTGATATCACCAACAAAGCCTGTTTCGACCTGTGGAATCTCAAGTGTGGCAAGTGTAAGTCAAAACGATACAATCACGTTCCGTTTTCTACCTAGCTGTTTTTGATGTCATGTGTTTGGCTTACGTTATTGACTGATGTGATAGGTCATTTCCAAACATAAACCTCGAGTGTGACACCATCAGCCCAGCCAGTGCATAGCATAACTAGAGATGACTTCGGGTACCCGGAAACCGGTTCGGAACCGGTTCCATTACAATTCGGTTCCCCGTTTTCAGAACCGGTTCTATTTTTAACCTATAAGTTGCCAAGGGCCTAGGCACAGACAAGAATAAATGAGCCAGAAACACCCGTGGTTGCAAAATTCTTAGGCCTAGGCCTAGGCCCTATGAATGTTGCATCACAATTTTGACCTAGGCTTAGCCTAGGCCCATGTGTTGTGTTTTAATAACATTGCAGAACTTGTTAATAACATTTTAATCAAGTACTAATTCTATTTTTCACGTTTAAGATCACATAATCCAAACGTTATAAACAAAAACGAAAGAAAACAATTTTGTAGGCCATTGTTTGTTCTTGGCTGTTCAATTTAACTTGCATCCTACCAAAAAGCAACTGTTCTGGCTTTTTCTCCAAAGAAGCAGTTCCTACAATGTCTGGGATACGGCTCCTATTATATCCTCCTCCTCTATTGAAAGTCGAATCGATTATAGCCCCGCCAATGTTTTCAATCGAAATTACCCCGCGCAGATTCAAATTTACGAAAATTGAGAAAGAAAAATATGTGTGGGAACCGGTTCCGAACCGGTTCCGGATTTTTCGACCCGAAATCATCCCTAAGCACAACGTGAGATAATCTCCGTCTTTACAGTTTTGGTTTGAGCCACTATTGACCAATTATTTGATCTTTCTATAATCGATAATGAAATTTGGATATCGATTATCGAAATTATATCCATTATTGACTATCAATCGATAATATTGATATCGTGTGCATCCCTAATTCTGATTCTAGCCATTGAATCGGATATTAAATACACAAAGGCCTAAATGCCTAGGCTTTGGGAAAGCCGTAGGCTAGCTAGGCCTCGGTTTCACTGAAATTAGTGACACCAGCCAACTTTGTGATTATGACCAGTCTAGGGCATGTTATCAAGTCAGACTTCTCTTGATTTGTAGTAGGCCTATGTGGTAGGGCTAGGCTAGGCTAGGCTCTAGGTCTACTCTAAGCCTAGGCATGTTATCAAGTCACACTTGTCTTGATTTTCAGTAGGACCTAGGCTCAAAATATAAGCCCCTATCATCTTAGCTTGTAATCACGTCAGTCACTTGAAAAGCAAGTTGATATGGTTAGCAAGCCTAAGGTAGGCCTACATAAAAATCTTGATGTTGATCTTGTGTAAATATCAAACACTAATTAATAAAACTCAACTTAATGGACAAATGCTTTTATTACAGTTATTATTCAAAACTATTCAAAACTAACATTATTTGTTATTCAATATTTAAACTTTTTGCATTTGAATTAGTGATGAAGACAGTGTTAACCGGGTGTAAAAACCGGTTTATAACTGGTAAATTTTTAAAACACGTAAATTACGCATTATCGGCGCTCGCTTCGTGTTGTGCAATCGTAAGCGGGAGTAACCGGGAGTAACATCAAGAACCGATTACGAAATTGCTTATGTGGCACATCTGTGTAGTGTCACCAATATCGGATCGTAGGCAGCTCAAGGTCTCTTGCCTCGTCACTATCTCAGTGCCCCCCGCCCTCCTTCCACCCCATGCCGAACCTACGTAATCAGTTCATTCATTAGTGCTCGCGCCCGCCCGCTGCGTAATTTATCTCTGTATGCTGTCAGTGTCACGTGATAAATATTGGACACTTAAATAACGCCGTTGAATCGTTAAAACATGCTGAAATCATACTTCACAGAGAATGACCTTCATCTTCACAAAGACTGCCAAAGACGAGTGTAGTGTAACCAGCATTGTTTAGGCGACATCACGGCGGCCGACCACGCGCGGGAAGGGGAGGGGGAGGGGTATTAAGTCTGTGTATTATCTAGGGATGGGATTTGACCGGTCAAATTCAAATTTGGTCAATTGACTGGTCAATTGACGGTCAAATGTAAAAAATCATAAATTTTATTTTATTAAATAATTAGTATATTATTTTTTAAATGTTGTGGTGACAAAAGCTTTTTTTATTTAAAAGCTTGTTAAATGCATATTAAAGTGGCATATCATCATCGTCATCATCATCGTCGATGCTGTCATCAGTCCCTTTCTCCGATTCAGCTTCAGCTTACCCAGAAGCTATTATATTCTATTTGTCTATTATAATTCATAATATAACTCCATAATAAATAATAATTAAAATAAAAAAAAGAAAGAAAGAAATGTTATCGTTTACATAACAATTCAAATTCAAATATAAAAATTCAAATAATTTTAAGTTTTAAATGCAATATACACATGTTATCTTTAAGTCAATTTGACTGGTCAATTGACCAGTCAGTTGACCAGTCAATTGACATTGTGCAACCCTAGTATTATCTGTTCCGTGAAATAAATCGCACAAGCGGAAAAAACCATTTTGAGCAGCTGGAAATTCCATCAAATCTTCCCGACGTAAAAATAAACTACAAATAACATTTTAATCTTTTTATCTCAATTCAATGTGCACACGCCAAGTTTATTACGTAGAAAATAAAAATGAAGTAAAACCCCTATGGATTGTTCCCGCATCGTCCGTTTTCCCGCCATGATCGCTATATTTGAAAAGTTTTTGCTAAGTCCCATTTACACAATGTTAACAATTCCTGCATCCACTGTTCCTCAATCGATCGTTTTCCTCACCGTATCGTTCAAAATGTTGTGTTTCTCAATGTTAAATTTACCGTAAGGCATGCGTCATTTTCGCCTTTTTGAACACCGACCAACGAAGAAGCACTAGTATTTCCTGGCAGCGAGCGCGATCTTTTGTAAAGGTTCACTTCCCCACCCCGCCCACCGCCAGCTGCCTAGGAGACCGGTTACCCCTCCTCTCCCACTCGCGTGCCAGTGAAGGACATGGCCCGGCCCGCCCGGACGGCCAGCTCAGACACTACCAATGTTGCACTCTCCAGAAGTGCCGTGTTTTTCTTACGCGATAATAATTGCAAGATCATTGTTTTTAATCAATGATGAACTAATACAACACTTGTGAAACTGAGGCTGGATACTGAAGACTGCAGTCGATTTCGTCACATACAATAAAATGATCACATGGCATAGAAACATGAAACTGTGCTTCAATCATGCTCATTCAAGCTCGTCAGGAAAAGAGGCCGGTAGTGGAGTGGGTTGCGTTTGTCGGCACGGCAGTGCTGAAATACTACGATCGTATGGGTGGGAGGAGGGGGGGGGGGGCGAACGGAGAGCCACTTGACCTTCTCACATTGCCAGACTGCTGTTAATGAGGGGGAGGAAAGGGACTGCATTACCCATGCGGGCGGCGGCACGTGTTGAGCTGTTAAAGCGAGCGGCACTCGGACCAGTAAATAACAACAGGGCAAGGTCGGTTCTCTTTATCTCGTGTGCGGCAAATACAAAGAAAGAAATTTCACATTACATCGCCAATAAATTATCCGGTTATTGTTCACATAACCGGTTACAAAATAAACCGGTTCTTAGATAATTAACGATTAATCGTCGTCATCACTAATTTGAATATTCGATTCGAACTGAAAAATCACTATTTGCACAGCCCTATCTATTTGATTTGGTGGGTTTTAGAGATTTTTAAGGGAAATAAGAAGATATTTTCTAGATTTATTTATTCCCCTGACTTTTCCAGGATTTCCAGACTTGTAGACACCCTGTGATAGAAGTAGCGTAATAGATTGGTGATTGGATATTGCTTAACGTCTCATATTTAAATGCACTTTGGCTAATCGAGACGATGAGTGGTGATAAATGAGGATGAAGTATGAACAGAAGGGAGGAGGGGAAACCCGGTACCGGCACGTAGCCTACTCTTTTCGAAAAGTACCAAGGGGACCAACGGCTTAACGTCCCATCCGAAAGGACGGTGTAACTTTGACAGTCCTTACAACGCCCGATTCTGCTTAACTTCGGTGTTCGAGTGGGAACCGGTTAAACGAGCTCGGCTAAATTGCTGGCTAGCGTAATAGAAATAAGGTAACCATAGAATGAAGAGCAGTCGATCATATTTCATATTGTTCATGCAGTCAATTAAATACGGAGGGTTTATTATGTTTATACACGTACTTACTCTGCATTGCAGCGGAACACAAGGACTTCATCCGGATCAACTATCCGTTGTCCATGCTTCGATTTGACTTAGTTAGCGTCGGGATATACACTTTGTTCACGACCCGAGTTGAAAGTTCAGCGTTCTCCTCTGTCTCATCAGCAACTCGAGCCAAGAGCCTGGCCTCCAAGGGCAGATCTGGGGCTATGCCCAGAAAACCACACAGGAATGGTACATCGTTCTTCTCTTTCCTGCGAAAAGAGAGTCAGAGATAAGCACTCATAAATAGTCCAAAAGTAGGTCAGATAAGATAAATAATAAATACTAATATAATAATAGAAATATGTATTTAAAAAAAAATTGTAAGGTCCAATCATGTGATGTGATGTGAAACTTTGCTCGGGGTAGTAAAAGTCTCATTTCACTAGCCCGACAGGCGAGTACTTTTTCCAGAGTTTCCAATTGTCGTTCCAAAAATCTTAATATTTTGCACTGATCACCTAACGAGTTTCCAGTAGTTGTGCGCTACCTAGTATGGAAAATTGTTCTAAATATGTAAACAAAAAACTCTTATTTTAGGCTAATATTACTAATTAATATATGCTTTCCCAACCTGTCAACTCTTCTCCAATCATTCTAATATATATTATTGTCTAAATTCGTTATTACTGTCTAAATTCATTTCGGGTCACTCTCTAGTCCCCCACAGTCCACAACGGCACACTTCAAACCCGGTGAATATTGTGACTTAAAACATTCACGTATGATTGTTTTACATCAATATAACCTATTTGATTGCATGCTAGTAAAAATGCTCTTGGGCTAGAGAACTATTGTTGCCATAAGCCCGAAGGGCTAGTGGCAAAAAAAGTTTATTTCAACCCCTACTCCCAATCAACAACATATTATAAATTTGTATCTTAGATTTTTAGAACCAGTCACTGAACCAATTTCAAAACAAATCCGATGCCAACAGGTAAAAAAGTAGCTTTTTGGTTAAATTAAAAGCCAAGAGGAATTTACATTTCATTCATGTAACATTGTAGATTAGTACGCTGGAGCCCATCCAATGTTATACAGCCAGCTGTCAATTAAAAATTGAATTTACTATTCAGTTAAATTTACAATATGGACCCACTTATATTATATAAGTATTTGTCCAACACTAAGGCCTGTACATTTCTTACCCTGGGTTAGGCGGAGTTAGGGGTTAAGGGTTGAGGTAAAATCCGTATTCCTCTACAATACCTAGAGGGGTTAATTTCCAAAGATCGGCCTATAGAAAAGAACAAAAAAATGTTGTTACCTCTTGCTGAATGGTTTGGTTGTGTTCAGGAATACGTTTTTTACTTTTTAATCTTCCCCTGAACTCCTAACTCAGCCTAACCCAGGGCTAGAAATTACAGTTTACAAATTTACATATGATTGTGTTAATTTATTTCAGTAGAGCACATTCAGCGCTATTACTAGTTAGTTACTAATTAGTGATGTAGAGCCTAGTACTGAATACTGATGTGCAATGATATTTTTTCAATATCGATATCAGCACCATTTTACAGATATTGTTTGATGTTTCACAAAATGGGATATCGATATCATCCGCAAAAATGACTTAGGCCTACTTGGCCACAGTTGACAAAGGATTAAACCGCTCAACACCCGCTGTGGTTAAATGGAACAGATTAAATACAGCTTTATGCCCAAACTATCTTATCAACGTCAAGACAACATAAATTTGGCTTTCTGTAAACTGTAAAAGAAAATAGATGAGGTCACAAGCTTCTAATTCCCGGGATTGTTTGTCTCTGGCTGTCAGTGTCGGCTATTAATAGAACACGCCAGCCCGCCTGCAAGCCACTTTGACAGCTGCAAGGCCATTGAACATTAATATTTATTCCCATGCTGGGCCTGTGGAATGTCATTTTATTGTTTGGGCTAAGTTATATCGAAGTATATTAAATTATTAACACTTAAAAACTCAATGATTACGAGAGATTTGGTTTAGGAAAACCTAGGATGAAACATGCTGATGAAGCTGTTGCGTCGTCCAGCTACCCTACGTAATGTGATCTGCAGCACTGAATTCAGTGAATTGTGTACCGATAAATAATCTATCGAAGAGAATGTATTCTCAGCAGGGATAGTCGCACCCCCCCCCCCCGCCAATAGCTCATAATGCAACACTCAACTGACTGATTGATGCCTTCTCGCCAATCAGCCAGTAAACGTGGCTCCGTTTAAAATGACCGTATCGTTTGATATCATCGATTTTCGATTTATAATGCAGTCAACATTTCGATTATGAATAATTTTTTGTAGATATGCATTTCTTCCAGCAACACGTACTGCAGAATACCACGGCTGGTATTTGTTGACTGCGATAATGATACTGATACGATATCGCAATTTTTCTGATATGCAAAAATATCTTAAATTTTCCTATGATATTGACGTATCGAATTATCGATATCATTGCAAATCACTGATATTTACAAAGGACTACATGCACACTTAACTTCACTCAAGAGGTTATCAGCGGTCGCACAGCGGCACAGACATACCGTAGAATCTACCAAGTCCAAGAGAAGACTACCCTATCAAGGTACTATCTTACATTTAATGGTTAGGCCTAACCCCTTCATGACCGCAGTTAGCGGCTTTCACCTTCATATGACGACAATTGAGTGTGTGGTTGCTCTATTTTCTCTCTTGATTTTAACAGTAGTATTGTGTAATCAATGCAAGCAGTGTGTCAGTGTGACCCGTCTGACATTAATAAGAAAATGTAGGCCCACTACCCGAGTATTACTGCACGCAGGTACCCAGCCACTAATTCCAGGTATTGACATCCCTAAACAAAAGCATATCAAATACCGTATTTACTCGCTTATAGGCCGCCCTCGAGTAAAGGCCGCACCTTTATTTTGACCCCTCAGATTTTAAAGATTTGGATATAAATACTATTGATAAATGGCTTCACATAATGGCCGCACCCCACTTTATGAACTTGACAATTTCAAATATACCCGAGGCCTATACTCGCATAAATACAGTATATCTGGGAAATGATGAAGGCTTACTAATCCAGCTAAGTCAGGCAGATTGTTATAAATTTCTAGGTCTTGCTAGGGATGACATGGCAGAATCGATTCTTGTCTGCATCAATTCCAAATTGGAGAAATCGATTCCTCATTAGACAATCTAAACGTTCGTGCATCGCATCGTGTTTTGGGGCGTGGCAGAGCGGTGAACCACGTGTCTACTGTCTACAGCCAGACGCCGATCGTAAACAAAGGCAGGCAGTACGGTCAACAGACGACGACGCAACGTTGCGAAATACATCGTTCCGTGGCGTACGACGGGCGAGACACGCCTTCACGGGCTCTGCGGCAAACGACCGCGAAATATTGTCGCGTATCACGGGTTACGCGGAAAATGACCACCAAAATAACTGTGCATACAATTAAAACATTTTTTCTTGGGAATTGGTTCTTATGTCACAATGATTGATTCCAATTTTTTGGAATCGATGTCATCCCTAGTCTCTGCCATTTATTAAATAAATTAAAAAAACGGGTCCGAAATGCATTATAGCTCAGCCTGACTGGTGTCTGATAGTGGTGGTGGAGACAATAGTTAGAGTAGGAGAAAATGGGTTGAAGCTAAGATTAATATTGTCGATAAAAAATTAATGCTTGAAGAAATATATAAATTCTATTGTAGTTTGTTACCTGACATTGTAAGGGCACTGCTTCAAATGCTCGGACATGTGTGTCACATCTTTAAACCCCCAGCGATTCACTTGTGAGAACCCATTTCCAAACATCCAACGCTGAAACATTTTATGAAATATTAATGCAGGCATAGGAATCTACAAATCTACAAAGTGGAACAAAATGTTGCAAGGTGGAAATTATTAAATTATGCCTAAAATTCTCAGTTTATGTTAGTAAATGCAAGATCTTTAAAGTCTTACACAATGTGGAATGCTACAAAGTTGACAAATGAAGCTATTTCTACAAGGCCCGTGTCATAAGATAATAGGGTAAGATTTATTTATTATTCACAAGCCTTCATACAATCACTCATGTGCATGTTCTAGGCATGCAAGTACTTATTAGCAGTTGCCATTGTCACCTTATTACGTACCTCGTAAGAATGCTTCCAGGAAACTACACCTTGCCTCCTAGTCATTTTCCACTCTTGCAGAACTATTCCTTTCTCTTGTATCACAGAGCAGCAAGCGTCTCGAAACTTGGTATTTGTCCTCGCAAGATTGCACAAGGAAAACGGGTCCAAAAAACCAGCAATATTCTCGAGGACTTCGACTGGGAAGTCGATTAGTTTCAACACAATGCCTGTCGTTCCGCCATTGTTGACGTCGTACAAGCTGGGATAGACGCCTCTCACTCCAATACTATCTTGGTACACCACTTTCTGACCTTTCTTATCGGGGTAAAAGCGATGGCGGCTGTAGGTGCAGCCGTAGATTTTTAGAGGGCATTGTTCTTGAAACCACCCATCTAGACCCGCATGAATCTCATCATGTACGTTCTTGTAGTGGGATATGTACCTATCCCTACGATAACCATGTCCACAACGAAAATTTATAGGCCTAACTTGGTTATATTGAGGTCGATCCAACACAGGAATCATGGCCATGCCCAATGTAAGCCGAATGAACTCATTGGGAAGGTCCGCCACACCTTCTGAGTCACAGTCCGTCTCCGACATTGAAAAACTGGTTGAAGGTGTTGCTTGACCTTGATATGAGGTGCTAGCTTGACCTTGATCTGATGTGCTAGCTTGACCTTGATCTGATGTGCTAGCTTGACCTTGATATGAGGTGCTAGCTTGACCTTGATATGATGTGCTAGCTTGACCTTGATATGATGTGCTAGCTTGACCTTGATATGATGTGCTAGCTTCATCCTCAGAATCAGTCATTTTATCTGGTGAGTTATGATGAACATATACCAGCTGCTCAAAGTATTTGACAGGGCTCGCTTCATTGCTGTGAAATGCTAATAAACAAATAGAAAATAAAGATTAGGCATATTTTAATGGTAGATCTATCGGGTTGAGAGGTCTTTTTCCTTGGCCATGAAGACCTAACAATAACATGCATACAAATATTAGTGGGAAATGGAAATGAAATAAAACAAAAACAGCAAAATAATCAATTGCAATTACAAATTTGAAATTATTGCAAAATAAATATTCTATATTAATTAGTAAAAAAAATTACCTTGAGCCTTAACAAAATATTCAATTAATATCATTTTATTATCATATTTCAGTGAGCTAGTGAGCATGAGTCTATAAAGACCTAGATGGCATACAGATCTATGCTGTTACTGTTACTAGGTATTCAGTAGTATAGAATTGCATATCAAATAGCAATGCATTACTACGTATAGCAATGCAGATACTTTAAGTGAAGCTGTCATTCTTCTGTACCTTTCCCTCACTGGAACATGTATATTTATGTTCCTACTCCAATTACCAAAGCCATTTATGCATTTAGACATCACCTTTACCTAAGCAAACAAGACAAACATATATGATACATTATTATAGACAGAAATTAAAAGTGTCTCCACCGGGGATTGAACCCGGGACCTTTGCTGTCCGGGCCCTGCTCTTAACAACTGAGCTATGAAGACACCAGATTAAATTCTGTCTATAATACGATCATAACCGCCTCATAGTCGCCTACTATAAAACCAAGGTTAAATCTGCTATGAATACGTAAGCTTTCGCGGCCACAAGTAGATGAATTTAATTTTATTTTTTCGGTTTTGCCACGTCCATATGTTAACTTGCACATTGTCACTTGTGACAAGTGCCACCTTTTGTCGTGTGACAATGTGATATGCACACTGGCATATCATATCAATTAATAAAAAATCAATCAATCAAATCAATAAAAAATAACATGAAAAAATGGCTCTTTGAAAAGGGATTAAATAACAATAATAATGCCCAATCTATTCTAGCTTATTACTTGTCAACTTAATCTCAAGGCTAAATTTTATTATAAAAATTCCTTTGTCTATTTCTTTAGTTTTAAGAATTTTACAATATAAATTGCTTCCTTGCATAAATATATTTTTATTTTTATTTTATTTATTTACTTTTTATTTTTTCATATTGTACAAACTGCTATTAATTTAAACTCTATCTTTGCAAACATCTTGTAATTGTTTTAAATTTAACATGTATTATAACTGCCCACACACGAGCACTGTGCTTATGTGGGCTTCTCTTGATATTCTCTTCTCTTGTTTGTTTATGTACCGATTGTATTTATTTTCTTGAGAAAAAATTTTTCTGAATCTGAATCTGAAAAAATCTAATGTTTAACCTTGGTTTAAAAGTAGGCGACTACGACACTTTTATGATTTTTTATTATTTGGCACCAAAAAGCACACTAGCGCGGCCCTGTTGGCGCGGAACGTAGAACCCGAAGCCAGATATGTGATTCCTCAGTGTTAGACACAGCTGTCAAATAATGTTATGGAAAGAACGATGTGAGATGGTAACTAAAAGATGTTGAGTTTCGTGCGTGGTTTACGGTGTTTGTTGTTTACGGATGTTGAACGTTAGAAATAAAATAAAGACATATTTGTGCTATGGTTATCACAAGAAAATAAATTTTAAATGAAAGAGTGCACCATAAAGTGGACACCTGACGCAAGGGTTATGTCTCGAATGGTTAAGCATTGGCCTACATTTCTCTTTTAAAATACAACTCTTTACACTTAAATAAAAAATTTTAAATTATCGTGATCTCAATTTAAATTTCGGTAGGGCCTACTCTTGGTAAAAACATTATTCTTACATTTGATTTAAGTCCAGGAACATATAGTCAGATGACAGTGTGGTGTCACCCACTGAGTTTTCCCGTTGTGTTTGAAGGATTTTTTATTTATTTATGTTCATTTTTTAATAATTTACTTACTGTTTTTTTGCCCGTCACCGACACTCATATTAAATCGGGTTTTACAATTAAGACAACTATTTTAATTCATGTTTATGCCAATAGGCTATCACACTGTTCCCAATTGTTACACATACAGGCCTACATAGGCCTCCATTCAATTCACTTCGTATGTGATAGGCTACCTCAAAATTACTACACTGTAGAGTGTTTTTATCAACAACAAAAAAGGTAGGCCTATGTAGGCCTATAATAATAACTTTGGAAAAATTGTTTTCAATGAACATTTTTCATTATTAATACCAATTTCTGCAGCTAAGTATTTTTAAAACTTGCGTCATGTTCTGAATAAGGCACACTTTGTCGATGATTACAAATTGACAACATCCGGATTATAGCATAGATGTAGGCTTAATTTATTGACATTTTCAGGGAATATGATGAAAATAATACAAGTTGTACTATTGTTATTGCATTATCGCGGGAAAACGTTGAATATTGCACTTTGCACTTCAGCTGTTCAGTGTTATATCAATAAGTTGCAAAATATTTTGTTGATACAATGAACAGACTCGTTTCACTTTAAAAAATTAACATTCTTAATTCAAATTTGGTAATAATTCCTTGGACCAATACCAATTTTGGCAGGCAACTTTACTTAAGTTGTCTTTAAGTAGGACTCTACAACACAATATACTATATAATAAATAATAATCTGCTTATGAATTATTTTCTGGATATTCTTACGCTCAAACATAATAATATACCCAACTATTATGATGATATAATTGTATAATATTTTACATTTCATCCCTATCCCATTCAGGAATAAAGGAATAGGATGGTTTATCTAGGTTCAATTTTGGCTATAGTTGGCCTACCTACGCAACTACGCCTACTTGTGGTTGTATAAGAGCATAAAAAATGCAAACCATAGATGAAAATATACATCTTATTTAATGCGTGTGCGAGAAAGGTAAATAAGAGTGAACAGATTGGAAGTATTCCCCAAATTGTCATAACCGGCGCGACAGACACACGTTAGCGCCATATACGCTCCAGTCCTAAATCACAATTACGCCAGCCATGTTATGACGTAGCGCACCGCCAGTGCTGCGATCTACATGTCGTTCGGATGCCGAATAGAGTAAAGACAGAAATGGAAATGGAGAGAAATGGAGGCACTTTTTTGATTTATGTCTATAGGGTAATACCATCAGCTTAAAGAACAATATCGGCACAGTATGTGCTCATTTCAAAGAATACCTTGACTCAATGGCTGAGTAGTTGAATGGACTCCCCCCCCCCCCATTAAATCTCCAATTATCATGGTGAGAAACAAATGTATTTCACACTTGCAATGATTGATTGATTGATTGGATATTGCTTAACGTCTCATATTTATGCACTTTGGCTAATCGAGACGATGAGTGGTGATAAATGAGGATGAAGTATGAACAGAAGGGAGGAGGGGAAACCCGGTACCAGCACGTAGCCTACTCCTTTCGAAAAGTAGTGAGAAGAAAAGTAGTTTCGAAGTAGTAATGTATTTCACACTTGCAATGAAATCCCGCTTATAATAATGAATGATAATTTGATAAACCAATCCGTATTTCTGAATTTGGAAAAAGACTAGTAGGCCTATACCTAATTATCTATGACAGTGAACTCACATTTTATCAATATATCGCAGCACAGTGTGCTAAGGCATGTAATTTTACGATCATTGTACGTTTCATTTAGGCCTAAGTTTTTTTAGCATCTTTAAAATTCTGACAATACATTATAGCATAAGCCTACAACAGATAGATTAAAATTACACATAAAATAAATTACAATCACAGATCAGTCGTCATAATCTAAGTGGTTCCCCTCAAAATTAAAACAAATTAGGGCCTAGCATTTAATTCATTAAATTGTGTTGCCAAAATAAATTCCCAAATAACATAAGATATTTAACAATGTTAGTACCGGTATATGATAATATGCTACATATATACATTTTGCGAGATAATTCGCGTTTTGACAAGTTTCATACAATTTTGTTTGTTATTTCGCGCTATAGGCCTAGGCCTAGTAGGTACGCGAGATTTTGCGAAATTTGTGTTTTCAAAATGTGGTATTTCCATCTCTAGATGATGTAATTCGTCGACAATATTTCATTTTAGGCAATAAAATGGTCATTTTTCCCCCAAATTTTGTTATCACCAAATGATTTCACTACCTCTATCCATTAGGTATAACTAGCCTACCGGTCGGCCTACCTACCTCAAATTACTAGTTAATTAAACAATGCGGACTTAC
This sequence comes from Sweltsa coloradensis, assembly GCA_024449915.1. Classification (NCBI taxonomy): domain Eukaryota; kingdom Metazoa; phylum Arthropoda; class Insecta; order Plecoptera; family Chloroperlidae; genus Sweltsa; species Sweltsa coloradensis. Next base: position 81,349 of record JAMZAV010000083.1, read on the forward strand.
TTTCCAACATCTGAATGCCAAATGATATTTTACTTAAATCAGGAGCGGAAATGTTATCTATCCGCTGTTGATTGATGGCTTGGTCGTGTAGTGCAAGTGATACATCTAATGGGTGATCATTTGCAGGGTCTTCTGCTCGTGGATTCCGTACATAATGACAGTGATCATCATCTGTATCTATAACCAAATAAGGACAAGATAGATGGCACAACCGTTAAAATTCCAACACTAATTGAGTTCAGGAAGAAACATGTAGGGCTAGGCCTAAAGCTGGTATCTAGAGGCACTAAAAAAATCAATATGTTAATAGTTCCATGAACTGAACCTATGCCCTCATGTTACAGTTTTGGTGGGCTCACCGCCCTAGATAGAAACATTATCTTCATTTAAAACTGAGCAAAATGAGTAGCAAATGGATAGTAAAAACTAAAAACCAATTCCAAGCATTTAATGTATATCTCACTGGTTTGCCTGAGGTAGGTCTCTATAATTAACAATACATAGAGCATAAAACTTATAAGGTCAAATTTATTTAGTTATCAACGAATAAAACTTCCTAGACCTGGGTCTGCAAAAGCGAAGCCCTGGACTGCAGATTGTAGGGCCTAGTTTTTATATGGATGCCACATTTTCTTTCTCAGTGGGGCTTAGTAATGTTGTACGGAACCAAAAAATGTGTCAGGCGGTGAACCCACATTTAAAAAAACAGATTGTGGTACCGGTAGGCCCTACTATGTTACTAAGACTAGATCTATTCTTGTGAGTGACTTAGGTAACTGGTAAGCTAGGGCCTATAACTTAAAAAGTACATTCCCGTAGCTCTTGGGCGGCGGTCGTACATGGTTTCCCTCCTTGCTACCGACTTAGGTGCAAGACCTGTCCCATGCATGAAGCCGTCACAACCTTCACCACCCACCTCACCAATAAAACATACAAAATCTACAACATCAACAACTGCGGGACATCAAGTTTTGTAATCAACCAGCTCAAATGCACACGCTGCCAAGCAGAGTAGGTTGACAAAAATACACTCTCCGTACCAGGATGAACGGGCACAGGCAGGACGTGCGAGAAGAGAACCTAAAGAAACCGGTGGCACTACATGCCAATGGACACGGACTACCCACCTTTCATGGCTTGCTTCACAGTCTGTGTCGTAAGGGGCGTTCTGCTTACTATTCACGATGGTGAATTAAGAAGGTGGGAACTTGCCTACCAGTGGTCTGCAAATCCCGCCACAAGTCGAATTCAAACGTCCGGTAACTCTTCTTCCCCTCTCTTCCCTGTATTGTCCATCTCATTCCATTCAATCTCTCACTCTCATCTTTCACCCCCACCCCTAAGTCCTAACTAACAGCTAGCCTAGTTTTAAGTTGGAGCTCAGTCTTTCTCTCTCCACTCAATGATGAAGGTCTCGTGGACCGAAAACATTTGATTAATAGCCTATGTAGCCTATTTTTTTTAGTTTGTCTTTGTGTTTGAGCCTATGTTTTCTATTGTGGCCTATTTACTCCACTTCAGGTAGGGCCTGAAGCTGTTGGTACTTTACCCGTTATTTGTTTTATTTTATTAAAGATTTAATTTACAGTGCATTTGCCTGTGCAAACCATTTGATACTAGGCTAGCCTTAGTTCTATAGCCTTAGTTGTTCCATAAAGGTCTAGGGTCCATTCGTATTCGACGATTCGTACACTTTATTCTTAAGCTACACATTAGTTACCAGAGCCAAGCGACGACGACGCAAGATATGTAAACGAAAAACAATAAACATCTCACCACATCTCACCAAAGTATTGCATGACAAGGGTTATGAACGACATAACATCAAAAAAGCATACATCGTAAACGACGGGCAAATCGGGCAATTGAGGTTGAACAAAGCCAGGCTCAACCTAAGTGGGCAACTCTACCTTACGTTTACCGTACTACTGACAGGATTGGCAGACTTCTCACCAAGCACAACATACGTCCGGTTTACAAACCTTGTAATATATGATAAGAATGAAACTTTAACCGATCAAAGACCAGTTCCCCCTAGTGACCTTAGGTGTGTACAAAATCTCGTGCAAATGTGGTAAAGTGTACGTATGCCTATATAGTTCAAACTGCATGAGACATCACCACCAGAATAAAAGAACACAAAGCGCACTGTGATAAAGGTTACGACACAAAGTTAGCGGTAGCCAAACATGAGTTGGAATACATAGGTGACATTAACCACCAGATCATGTTTGCAGACACCAGAGTACTTAGCTCGACCCCACGTTTCTGGTCCAGACTAATTCGCGAGGCTGTGGAGATCAAGAAAAATCCCAACAACTTTCACAGAGACGATGGCTATAAACTAAGATGGCTAATGTTTGGGACATGTCACCTATTTGCTGATGACTATACACTGACTTTTGCTAACAAGACTGTTGAAGATTTAGAGATAGAGGTATATTTAGAAACAAACAAGGTTGTACAACAGTTTGAAAATAACTGCCTCAAGGTAAATGACAAGAAGACCAGCATTATGCTATTTAAACCCAGGTGGTGTAGATGACAGGGACTTGGATAGTATATAGGAGATAGCAGGATTGATAGAGGGACTGTGGCAGAATTTCTAGGGCTAAAAGTCGATGAAAATCTTTCATGGAACATGCATGTTGAATGTACAGCTGGTAAAATTTGTTCCGGTTTATATGTTCTAAGGCCTAAGGCAATTGAAACAGTATTGTAGGTAACCTAAATCTTTTGGAAACTGCCTACTATGCACTGGTTGAATCGCACATTAACTACGGAATTATCATATGGGCTAATAGTAGCAAGAGAAATACAAATCAAATTTTCAGGCTGCAAAAACGAGCATTAAGATACATAGGGGGTTTAAGAAAAACTCAATCGTGTAAACACTATTTTAAGGCACTGAAAATACTTACGTACCAGCAATATACATATACAAAACTATACTTTTTATGCGAGAACACCACTACTGGCCTATACCAGTGTAAAGAATACCGACAATCACCAATACAATACGTACATGGAACAAAGATAATGTATTCATGTCAGCTGGTAGACTAAGGCTCGGTGATAAGGCCCCAAGCCGAGCAGGGAAAAGGCTGTTTAACTATCTACCAGAGGACATAAAAAACATTTTGGACATAAACTTATTTAAAAGAAAACTAGGCCAGCATTTATTAGAAATGGGACAGTACAAAATCAAAGATTTTAGTAAAAATAAAAATAAATATTATGGGCAATAAAAGCGTTATATTAGGCTATTACTAAGTATGATATGATTGCTTTTTTATAACAAAACTAGTAAACAATGATATGTTGTGTCTTGTATACTTGCTCCAACAAAAGAATGCAGATGCTTGGTAGTGGTGGGGGTAGAATTAATGCGCAGTAAAAGGAATGTCGCCTTTGTGTATGAAAGAGAAATATCTTTTACCAACACAAGCAAAAATTATCTGTGCTAGATCACAGAGTTCCTCCGTGTGCAAGATCCACGCTGAGCTAGCGTGAATATAATTGACAAAGTTGTATCTTGGGAAAACAATTTCGAGCCACCTGCATTCTTTTGTTGACCACTATATTGATACATTTGTATGCATATGTGTATTAGTCTGGTAGTAGTTTCTTTACAGTTATATTGTATACCTAGTTTGTAAGGAACTCTATGTACTGGTATGTTTTTATGTATGTTTTTGACAATGCTAATGTTACAATGGTTGTACTTGTTGCACTATCTAAAATGTAATTGAACAGCGGCAAAATAAATACAAATACAAATACAAGTGCAACGTAGGCTTCAGTCATCAACACAACCACTCGCAATCACGTGACTAATCACACCACACCCGCAGGTGGCACAACAAGGGGGGGTAACAACTACTAGGGAGGTTGCAGGGGACGCACACGTGACCAACCCCATTGGTCAAGGCATTCAAAGACAATCCCGAACGAAAGAGGCAATGATCAAATGCATTTTCAGCAATCAGTCATTCTGAAAATGGAACCTACAGTGGTTCCAAAACGTCGAACTCAAACACAGCACAGGTAGGGGATTACTAAGTGTAAATACGTGGCACGGCAAAATGACCTGTTTTACACCTTTTTAATTGTTCTTACTTTCAACCAGTTCACTGTTGCTAGTTTGCTCCGCGCCCATAGACCCTGTCACTGTTGTAGTTATTCAAGTACGTAGTATCTTGGTAGTACCTACATCTGCAGTTCGTCAGGCGTCAGTCGCCCGTACAATGCCTCCTGATCAACTTGTAATCATATTGTGGAGCTCCTAGGCATTGGCCTAAATATGGGTACTAGTTTTCCTAAGGCCATTTCCCTATTTGAGTGCCATGTATCCAAACACTCTTAATAATAGCTTTGCACTAATTCCATCAATAAATAACATTTTAAAGCACGCCCTCATGCTCTGCCCCCAGTTACCCACGATTAGCAACAGGCCTAACCCTAGCCGAGGCCATAATGTATGCAATGAAGGCCTAGGTCTAGCCGCCTACCCAAGTTGTCTCTTTACATGCTGTCGCGTTTGATTTACTTCCGAAAATATTAGGCCTCCGCCTACCTCCCTTCTAGATTGAAAATGATTATTCAAATTCTTTAGGCCCTAGGCCGGTTCTTACGTCCAAACATTCACTTTAAAATGTAGGCCAATTTCATAGCCAAATTCTTACATCTGACAGTAGGCTTATAGTTGAAACGTAACAATACACATACTAATTGTTTCGTGATCTAATACAAAGTCGTAGTTTGTTGATGAGGGCACTGAATGTTTAATGAATAAACTTGGGATAGGCCTAAGCCCTAGGCTAACTCTTCTTACATTTGGAAGTTGTAGGCCTCTAGCCTGCCTACTAGCCCTAGCCCTATTGTGTTAAAATGTTGAACGTAAGAACAAGGTTTTTGTTTGCTATTTTTATGGCCAGCTATCACGATGGGTGGATTATCAGAATATTGAACAAAAGATTATCAAAAGTAATTCTTAGGTTTGAATGCAAGAATATAGGCATAGGGGCTACAGTCATTCATATTTTAAAAGACAATTTATATAGGCCTAGCCCCGTGTAGGCCTATAGGCCTATTGATAGGGTGGACGTATGAAATCGTAAATTAATTCATACGTTGGATGGGATGTTAGTTATTGGTCGGCCCCTACGTAGGGAACAAAATAAAATCGTCATTTCTTGCCTGCGTAGGGAATCTTACGTTCGAACGTAAAATGTAGGCTACTGCAAATAAATCTTACGTTCAGTGCTGTGATTGGTCGTTTTCATCACGTGAATCAAATGTAAGAATTGGGTTCTTACGTTCGATGCGCACATATAGGCCAGGTTTAAAAAAAAGAATCTTAACCTTCCTAACGTTTCTGTTCAAAATATAAAGGACTTTCAACCGAAAAGGAGTTTTATCAAAAACATAATGAATAGAATGGAAAAAAAACACCTTGATGGGAATTTGAACCAACTTTGAAGCAACACAGAAGCAGGGCTCCCTACACTTTAGCCCACTAAAAAGGGACTTTAGGGACCTTTCACTTTTTAAAAAGGGACCATCTAGGGACCAATAGGTTTGAAATAACTTTGTTTACGGTTAAATGAATAACTGTAGGCCTATATCGGCAAAAAAGGATAGCAATAATTTTTAATAGAAATAATGATAACAAAAACCAAATACATATAGGCCTAAGTACTACTAGTAATACAATAGGGGTTATGGAAGGTAAAACATTTTAAGTAGTCCTATATTATTGTTTATGGTAAAGGTGACCATATTTTGAAAGTCACAAACTGGGACAACTAAAATGTAAGCATTATACATACCCTATGAATGAGGGGAATGAGGTCTGGGGCAGAGCCCCAGCTGCCGGAGGCGAAAAAAATTCAAGATATATTTGCGTCAAAATGCTCAGAAAACAGCTTTCTGGCATGAAAATATTAATGATATATATTGGTTTAATGACAGGGTGTCCACAGCACTGAGGATGTAAAAATAGTGGTAATAGTGGCCTCAAATGGGTAAAATAGTGGCGAAAATAGTGGCCCATTTGCTGAAAAATAGTGGTCAAATAGTGGCAATGCGTTAAAATTTCAAGAAAAGTAGATGGCACAATTAACGGGAAGTTGTGATATTTGGGTGTTAATTGAAAGAAGTAGGTGCTGGTAACATGTCAATATATTGCATTGCAGCAGTTGACCTTGGGACAACTCATTGAATGAAGTTATTTGCTAGTGTGTCCAGATGAAACACGTACAGTTGGGAACCGTTACAAAATAAAATAACATTTTATAAATCAGTGGCGGATCTAGGACATAATCATGAAGTGGAGGATTCGCGCCTGAATGTAGCCTATATCCGTTGATTGATTGATTGGATATTGCTTAACGTCTCATATTAATGCACTTTGGCTATTCGAGACGATGAGTGGCGATAGATGAGGATAAAGTATGAACAGAAAGGAGGAGGGGAAACCCGGTACGGCACGTAGCCTACTCCTTTTGAAAAGTACCAAGGGGACCAACGGCTTAACGTCCCATCCGAAAGGACGGTGCAACTTTTGAAAAGTCATATAGGTTCCTCCACTAACCCGGACTGCCGAGCAGATGTCGAGGAGAACAAAGCCGTTACACTAGCTCACGAACCCTCCATCTGCTCTAACCAGCGATATACGTGAGTTTACCACTGGTTAGAGCAGATGGAGGGTTCTATATCCGTGGGAAAGGGACCAAGCACCAAGCAAATATAGCGGCACAGGCGATTTTTTGCTTTATCAGTTTTTTAGAGTGCATTTGGTGCATTTTAGAAAAAAGTGGTGGGCTGAATGCTGACCTTATTTTTTTTTTCTTAGCTTAGGCCTACTTAGGGGTAAGTGGGGTAAATAGGAACACTTTTAGAACTTTTCCTCTTTGACTTTCCATAAAAAGTTATACAATTGATTTTTTTATGATTTTTTTTGTTGTACATTATTCTTTGCACTGTTGTTAGTGTAGGGAATAACTTGTATGTCATTTACCTAAAAGCATGTACTAGGAAAAAAATTAAATGTAAAAAGTGACATTGTTCCTTTTTACCCCGTCATTTTGGGGTAAATGGGAACAGACAACACTGTAGCTTATTGGTGGGAGGTAAAACAAAATGGGGTAAATAGGAACAGACATAGGGCCTATCTGATGTATGATTTCAATAAAAAAAATTAAGTCAAAAATCAAAATGTTAAAAACTGTGGATGCTATGTAAGAAAACAATATCAGATTATATTAAAACCGGAGCGGAGCGAAGCGCTACATTTGTGGCAAAAAATATTTTTAGTTGTTTTTGTGACAATAGGATTAATTTATTGTTTATTAACAACCTTGCAAATAAGTACGAGGAAAAATTGGGAAGGGGGATGAATTTAACTTTTCTAATCAAATTTTATCAACGGTGGGAATGTGGGGTAAATAGGAACGCACAAAGGAACGTAATCAATCTTATGGGAATCTTGTGAATATAATGCACTGAGGTGATATCTTCCCAAGTGTCAGAAGAAATTGAGGAAAAAGCAGAAAAATGGTCTAACACCTGGTCAACCACAATGGTCAAATAGAGATGGCTGTGAAGATCAAGAAATGTTCCCATTTACCCCATGTAAATATAACCCATAGGTTAACTGTGTTGTTCCTTTTTACCCCACTTGTTCCTAATTACCCCAAACCAGTGTTCCCAATTACCCCCAATTGGAGGTGGTGTGGGGTAAATGGGAACAAGGGCTTAACAGCCATGATGGACTAAGATACGGTAAGCAAATACAAACAAATTGTAAAACTATGTTCATAGCCTAGTTCTGGGGAACTTTTTATATGTCAAAATATTTTTTTAGAGTCTTTGGACAAATTTCTTTTTTCTAAAGTTTTTTTACTGAAACTTACATCAACTGTTAAGTGTAGGGTAGTTTTTAAAAAATCAGAAAAATATTAAATAAACATCAGAATAAGCTGATTTTTTATATGTTGTTGAGAAAATAAAAAGGTTACGGTACATTGAATATTTTTTGTATTTTTTAAAATAGGCTACATAGATAGGTCAATATGGGGTAGATTTTAGGGCTGTTCCTATTTACCCCACTTACCCCTAGGCCTATTTATTTATATTTAAATTAGGCTATTTATTCATTTATTTATTTAACATTTTCAATCTGTTTGGAAGAAATAGTAGGCCCTAATAGATTTGGGGATTTTTTTGAAAGTTTTACTGCTGTACTAAAACTAACTAGGCCTATTTTGTAATAGATCTAGTAGGCTTAGGCCTACAAATTGTACTGCACGTGGCAACACTAATGGGAGTTCATGGAAAGTAGGCCCAAAAATCACAAATTTATTACAATCATGAAAATTAAATATGACCCAACTTTTGAAATTTACAAATAAAAAAGAGTGGGAAAACCAAAATCAGGAAACAGCACAGTGAAAATTTCATGATATTCAACATAGCCTAATTATAGCCCACAATAAATTATAAAAATAGTGGCCTTATAGTGGCTTTTTCTCCATTTTATCAAAAATAGTGGGCATTTAGTGCCCTGGCTGAACATAGTGGCAAAATAGTGGAAAATAGTGGCCTGTGGATACCCTGTAATGTGTACAATTTTGTGGTGATAAAATCATTTTCTACTTTCTAGCACTTCAAAAATTATAGTAGGCCTAGGCCCTACCATAATTAAAATACAAGCGCTCAGCATAGTTTAATGCAAGGGATATGTAATGGATTGATGAGGGCATCATATTAATGAAGACCTAATCAAAATCAATAAAAAATTAAGATAGGCCTAATTGGAAAGGTAGGCCTACTAGTACTGAATTTGTTTAATATGCATGTTTTAACTTAGCCTAAATATGTAGGCCTACCTAATTTGTCTAGGCATAGGGGCTACAACAAAATAATTATTGTAAATATTATGTATAAATAATAAAAAACTTAGTTCAGTTGCAGGATGATGATACATTTTGAATTTTGATTTAAACAAAATTAATGCAGATAATGACTGAGAAATTGAATTATCTTCTTGGAAGTGGAAGAACTATTTAAAATTTAAATGTTATTACCGGTTTATAATATAAGATAACGATCCAGTCCATATGGGAGTTAAAGTATTCAATAAACTGCCAGATGACATAAAACAAGTTATGCACACTTGTAGCAGAGACATTTAAGCTCGAAGTAAAATCATTTTTTCTGGAACATGGATTTTATACTGTAACAGAATATTTTAATTATGTATAAAAAGGTTTATAATATTATTCTTTATTTGATAGATAGGCCTAGTGACTTATCCATATATGGAGCACTATAAGTTTGGTTTGGAATCTGGATGTACAGTGTTTTTGAATCTCTGATTAATACTTAATAATTTTGTCTACCATGCCATCAGGCACTGCTGTAGGCTATATTGTATACCTACCTATGTACCTAGTATAAGTTAGTTTGTAGTTTATAGCCTAGGTATGGGATAACTTTCAATACTGTAATGTCTTAATGACATTATTATGAGTGCAATAAGGAAGTCTTATGAATAATGTAACATGCTCAAATGTTAAATATAAGAATGCAAATAAATAAATACTATCATTTATCAGAGAAGTGGATTGTTTCAAGTAAAACATTATTATCCTTCCATACACGGTACAGTTGACAGAATACCGGGACACTTTGCCCCTCAAATTGCAAACCGGTACAAAAAACACCATGTTTATGTGTCTCTCGGGACACTTGGTTCAATTGTTCTGAAAACGGTAGGGTACTGTATCTGCACTGGTCAAACCGGTAAGCCTACATCTGGTCACCTTAGTTTTTTTGGTTGATATTTAACAAAGGGTAGATGCATGTTTCATAAAAAATAGCCAGGCACTTATCATTGTCACATTGCTGGCTGTGGTTCAAGATTTCTGAGCTAGTCCACAACCACTTTGTTTGTGCTGCTGTCTAAAGTAAAAAGTTGATAGTCCTTCTATACTACCAAGTCTTGTTGAAAGTAGAAATTGTAGATAAAGAAGTCGGCACTTTTTCGGTTGGTGTGCTCCCCTATTAAAACACAGTTTTTTTACACTAAAAACACCAAAAAACAACTATAAACGAGAAATAAATGTAAATCAACACATTATTAATGATTAATGATGTAATTTATAGAAAACAGTATGAAAATATACAATGTTATTCATTATTTTTATACATATTTTACACAAATATTCGCCGATGTCTAGAGATACGGGTTTTTAGCGTTTTAGGTTTTTGATGCTACAAAATGCTAATTTTGACTATTTAAAATGCTAATTTTACTAAAAATAATGTTTTTAAAATGCCTATTGAGAAGTAGTTTATCAATGTATTCTAGAGTTTTATGTGACTATATTGATTGAAATGTTCATATTATTCATCATTTACCCCACATTTAGGGTTTTGGTGGAAAAGAAACCAATTAATGCTACAAAATGCTAAATTTGTCAAAATTAATGCTAAATATTCTAAATTTAAATGCTAAAAAAACTTATCTCTACCGATGTCACATTTTGCACAGGTCGTCGTGTAGGGCATGCGCAGTTCACTCCTCCTCTTTCAATGTACTCACTCCGTACCAGCTTTAGGCCTAGGCCTATTCACAAAAATACTCCACCTACAAAACCTTTAACGTCACTATTTTTTAAAAAAAGGACTTTCAACGGAAAGTATTTTCGTTTGAAATAGCGACGTTAAAGTTTTTTTTTTTTTTTTACTTATAACAGCAAAAATGTGATTATTAAATTTTGGATTATGAAAGTTATATTATTGTAAGGTTAGGCCTACTGGCAGTGAGTGAACAACAGTGCACAACAGACTTACAAGATGGCTGACAGAAAACGGTGAAATATGAGAGTGTTAATGTAAGTGTAATTAACTTATAGAATTGTGTATTTTCTGCATGTTTAGTGATACCACATCGTTATTAGGCCTATTGACTTATTAGTTATTCATTTCTCATTTGTAGTTGTTTTTCAGTGTTTTTACTGTGTTATAATAGGGGAGCACACCAACCGAAAAAGTGCCAAGAAGTCTAGCCTACCGATATTCACTTTAATTTGTTTTTCAAAGAAAGATCAAAGAAATTAGGCCTACATTATTTTTGTGATTTCTCAAGTCAAACTATTAACAATTCTTTTAAAGTTTGGGTGGTGTCCTAGGCCCTACCCTAACAAAAATTTAGAAAAAAGGGACTTTTAGGGACCAATTCAGGGAAAATGACCAAAAAAGGGACTTTTAGGAGCTTTTAGGGACCTCTTGGGAGCCCTGCAGAAGTCAAACCCGCTACCATCCTGCCACACCGCACTGTGATCGAAGGTCACCTATAAACATAACTAGTGAACTGGTTGAACGTAAGAATAATTTCTTGCCATTCTTACGTTCAAACGTAAAAATATAGGCCTACACTCCGTAATTTCTTGCTACTAAAGTACTCCAAATAGGCGTAGGCCATTTCATGTAAAAAAACAACAAAAAACCCTAGGCCTACCTACAAAACCTTTTAACGTTTCTATTTTAAATATTTAAAGGACTTTCAACTGAAAAGGAGTTTTGCCATACCTAAGTAGAAAAAGCAGGGCGATAGGCCGCGCCCAACGTAAGATTTACACAGCAAATATTTACGTCAAGTGAAAGCCCTACCCTAACATAACCAAGAATCCAACGTACCGGTACGAATATATACTCCGTTTATAAAGCCATTTCACTAACAGCCCATCAACCCTACTTGGGCTGTTGTAGATCAATTTTTAAGGTGGGGTAGGCTAGGGGCTAGGCCTACGGCTTTGTCTAGGCGTAGGCCTAGGCTAGGCAGGTCTACTCACCAGATTCATTTGTCAACGGCAATCGATTCCATTGTTTTGTACATACAACAATACTGGCTGGGCACACTGACAAGTGTAGGCCTAGTGCAGACCGAAGCATCTTTTTTTTGCATCCGGATACTTCATTAATACAGGACACTTTCTGATTTTTGCACAGCAGAAAATGCTCCGATTCTTTGCAAGCATGGTACTGTGCAGGGCAACCTAGGCCTAGCCGACAAAATATCAATTCACAACCGTTATGTCTAGAAAGGCGGCATTTCTTAACATTGTAGCAGGTAGCACAATGAGTGTGATCCATTTTTGTATAGGGCTAGCCTAGCTAGGGTCTAGGCCTAGCCCTATTTCGAGACGAGTGAGCGTAGGAAACCTAGGATAGGCAAGCTCTAGGCTAGCCAACATGGAGTCTTTCCCGCTAAAATCTCTGGAACCACCCTGTTCCAGCCTAGGCTAGGCCTAGCGTACCTTGCCCTGGCGATATAGCCTAAGCCTAACCTTCGAGGCTTTTCGTTGAAAGTGTAGGGTTAGCCCTAGACCTCTAGGCTAGGCATACCTACAAGTCTAGGTAGGAAAATAACTTAAATATAAATAAAATAATAGAACCGAATAAGAATTCGCACACACACGGTAGGCCTATCTGTTCAATATATAAAAAAGCACTTCACATTCGCGTGGCTTTCAGCTGATGTCCACCATTAAACCGCAACAACTCACAGCCTTCGAAAGATGGAGCAGTAGAAAAAGAAACTGTCGTGTTGACGGGAGGAAAAAGACGAACGAGGTGATTGGACCGGACAGCTCTATCTCTACTGTATGTAATGTACGGAGCCCATTTTCGAATGAAATGGCGCGAGGACAATTTCATCAACCTTCTTCATTCTTCCAAGTTCCAACTGTCTTAAAAGTAAACTCAAGTTCAAAATAATATTATGGTTTAAAAAAATACGTTCAGGCATATTTGGATGAGCGAAGCGAAGACTTCAATTTCACCGACCCCCCAAAAAATTTAGCTCGATGTGTTTTTTTTTTTTTTTTGTTTTTTGTTTGTTTGTTTTTCCGTCTGTTTGTTCGCTCTCTACCGGGCAAACGGCATATGCGATCTTGATGAAAATTTGACAGGACCTTCGAAATCTCTGAACTTAGACTTGCTACGTTTTTGGGTACAATCGAAGAAATATTTCTCATGAATATCGTACTTTTACGATTTTTTTCGATTTTTAGCGCGATATTTTCGTGACATTTGGGCCGATTCTGACCAAACGGGTGGGGCTACAACGTTCATATTTCACATACACATTAAGGTTATGGTGATGTATTGACGTTTGACAGAAAAAGTTGAAAAAGTTAGCCAGAATATATAGAAATAAAGGTTTTAATTTGAGTTTTTTGAGGTGTTAAATAGTAAAACCTATATTTCTATAGATTCTGGCCAACTTTTTCAACTTTTTCTTTCAAAAGTCAATACATCACCCTTATTTTAATGTCCATGTGAAATATGAACGTTGTAGCCCCACCCGTTTGGTCAGAATCCGCCCAAATAGCACGAAAATATAGATTTTAGATCTTTCTCACAGCCTTGTATGAAAACTTCACAGGGGATTTTATATCTTACTCACAGCCTTGTTACAAATAATCAAAGATCCAACAGACCTAATGATTGCTTTGTATGGGCCGTGTTAATATGTGTTTATTATTATTTAAATTAAAATTGACATTTTATAATTAATAAGCTCATCCATCAACGCGACTAAAAAAAGCGTTTGCGAAGCTTCCTAGTTGTAATAAAACAGTTAAAGCATTACTGTAATACGAACTTACTTAAATCAGCATATTATGCTTTAGTTGAGTCGTATATCAGTTATGGCATAGTGATTTGGGGGAACAGCACCAAAATAAATACTCTATATTCAGGCTTCGAAAGAGGGCAATACGGTAAAGCAATTTCAAAGATTTTGGGGACCGCTGGTAGAAGTCTATAGTTCTCCATCTCCAGTGGCCTGCCCTGTTTCAGAATCGGGGCAACTTTAGCTATGTTTGGTTCCTACTGAGAATGAAAAGTTTATTAGATGTGTGAGTGGAGATAATGATGGTCTTGCACACTTTGGTCATCCTTCCTATACTTTTATACACTTTATTAGGAGTGACTGGAGAAAGTGACATAGTCTGATCTAATTCCTGTGGTAATGAAACAATAGTTGGATCATTTTCAATTATAGATTGGTGACAACAGTAGAAAAATAGCCATTTAAAGTACCAAATATGGTGTCTGGATATGTTTGCAAGGAATTATTGACATAAAAAACAGCCTTCAGCGCAGTTCTTTGTTTTTTTAATTCACAGTTCCGGAGCCCTTTTCACAGTGTTTTAGTTTTATTGGAGGATTGTGAAATTTTGCTTTTTAACGTGATCCACTTTAGCCCTTCTTATTGACTTTCTATTTTGATTTATACCTCCTGTATGTATGTTACTGTTCTACGCAGAAAGGGATTTCTTTGACGTTTACAAGTGTACGATTTCAATTCCTCCCTACAAGACAAGACGTTTTCATTAATCCAGCTATCGTTCTTGCTTGCGGACCCCTTTATTTTTCTTTTAGGGAATGTTATATTCAAGAAGTATGTAATTTTATCAATAATAACTACATCCTTTTAATTCATACTTGGTGCAGACAGTGTATCTATCCACGATTCATTATATAGTAGGACTGTAAAATAAGGTAGGTATGTTCTTATCGATGCTACGAACTTCCACGTATCTAGATTTTGTTTTTGGCATTTTGGAATTTAGGCCTACCATTTTACCTGACTTTTATAGTTATAGGGAAATATTTCTATGACTTGTCCATGATGATCTGATATTGCCGTGTTTACTACGCTAGTTAAATATTCAGTTTCGTTTAAATTTGTTTAGTATGTTGTCAATAGCTGTTTCCGAATTTGCTGTTACTCAATTAAGTTGCCTCAGAAATTGTTTTTCAGTCCAAACTCCTCTAGAAATTCATTCAGCTGGCGTGTTTTAACATTCTATTCTGCTAATATATTATATTTTTATTTCGGGCCACACAGACAATGATGTTCTGTTTGCCTTTATCCATCCTCCCCAGTATTTCCGAGATACTATCAAATAAGTTTAAATTTTTCCCGAAGGAGAACGGTAGTCAGATAGCAGAAATATTCTCTTCCCTTCAACGACTACGCTCGCTGCTGCATGTTCGAAGTCTTTTTCCAACTGTACTACAGCTCCATCCCTTCTTGCTTCTTTTGTGATCTCTATCTCAAGGCCTCTTTTGACACAAAAACAACCAACCCCCCCATCGCCACCTTTTAACTGTACTCTGCAAAATGAGTCGATTACTCTATACCCTGGTATAAGAAGCTCCTCAATCTTATGGCACCGCAGGCTATGTTCTGTCACAACGAGTATGTGAGCATTTTCTTAGCCCAATACTATTTCAAACTCATAAAACTTATTCCTCAATCATTGTGCATTCCGGTCCATGATTTTCTGATTACAACCCAAGCCTATGAAACTGCTTCCATCAAAAACTCTTTCTGTCCCCAGACATACCACTGGTGGAATTGGCACTGCATTTCCACTTGCATGCACATCGCGACCCTCACTGTTGTCCAAAACCTCCAATGATGCAATTAGTTTCCCTGATTGGCAAGTATCCCAAAAATGATATCCTTACAAATTGCATCCAGCCTGACAGCTCCCAGTTAGTTCGGGTGTTGGCTCGGGGGGGGGGGGGTCAAGCTTACGAGTGCATTCGAGTCCACAAATTTTACTTCTAGTATGTCACAACTATCCATGCAGGTATGATAGGTCTTTCGCCATATTTTTGTGCATGTATTTATACGATTGTAGGTAGATATAGTAATAATAAATATAAAAATAAATATTGCACCATGGGTTGGACAAAATAGGCCCTACATAATGTTATACATCATTAAAGGAGACGTACTATAATTAATATAGGTTCCTCAGCAAATAAAATATAAACTAGGAAAACGCCAAAGTCGGTATAAGACGAGTGAGCAAGCCATGTGTCGAGTACGCAGAAACATTCTTTTTAATTGAAGATTAAGATAATGCAATTAGATAACCTGTATCCAAATGTAAAATAAACTAAAATGCAAATAAAATTTACTGTTACTCACACTGCTGATTCTACCTAAGGCTGGATTGTATTGTATTGTATTGTATTGTATTTTATTGCAGTGTTTAGATTGCATTTGGTGATGCCATAACAATAATACGAGCATCGTTATTATACACCTTGTCAATTATTTTTAAGTTGCATGTACACACTACTTACTTAAATGATTACAGTTTAAAATTAAATTTAAATTAAGAATCACAATTAAGAACAGACTACACATTTTACATTGCATGTTGGTGCATGACCGATATACATATAATATAAGTTATTTATTAAAGTTATTTTCTATAATACTATGCGTGATTTTACCGTAAAGATAATTAAAACATTAACTATGGATCACGAGCCAGCACGGGTATTTCCTCCCTAGAGTGGAGCATTATGGCCTCACGGTTGACGCACCCCGCCAACTAAACTCAAAATACTATCATTTAGGCCTATACAGGTATAAATCAATCAACTCAAACGCAAATGTTCTCGCGTAGGCCTACTCAACACAAGAGGGTCGCTCACTCGTCTAGCAACGACAATTGGGCATTTTCCTATAGTCTGTTTCAAACTTCCCGATGCGGCGACTCTTGCCACATTGTGTTTTTGATAATAATAATAATAATGATGATGATGATGATGATTTTTTACTTAACGTCTCTATAAACGCACTAAGACTATTCGATACGATGAGTGGTGATAGATGACAATGGAGGACGATTACAAAAACCCCATGCCTTATATGCGGGATTCGAACCCACGTCCTCGTAGTGCCATACGCTTCGGACCAGCGCCCCAATCGTCACCTTGGACGGCAGCTATTGATAACACGTGTATCATTTGTAATAAATTACTACTGATACACGTGTTGACAAAAATGGTAAAAATAAATAACAATTTAAAGAAAAAAAGCTGTTGTACACACCCTTGATGTAACGGACATCACACAGATATGGGTAGAGGGACAAACTTGATTGGGTTATCTTATACCTACAGAATTCCACCTGGTATATAGAGCGAGTAGAAGACTTACGAACAAGATTATAAAAAGTTATTCCACTTAACTTTAGTAAGTATAATCATGTCAAACAAACTGATATTTTAATGCACAGTTTTTAATAATTGTTGGGGGGGTAAGGGAGTTATTGTTTACCAGTTTGAGTGTTGTTGATTTTTGTGTGAACATTTTTGTAATAATTAATTTCACCCAACCGTGCTCACTCATACATCGCATCTAGTTTTAATTGTTTTTCCATTTACTACTTACAATAATATTCGGAACTCAACAGAGTACTTTGTTTACCCTAAGAGTTATATATGTTAATCTATACTGCCGAGGTTAATGTGTTGAAATCGATGGTACTGATCCATTATGCACAGAGCCTTTCGTTTGGGTTATACGTTGTACATTTTTACAACCCGAATATTCCGAATTTTAATGTAATTTCGGTTATTAATTCTTTTCCCATACAATTCCCTTTGGGCTGTAGCTGTGGAACGAAGTTATTAAAATGTCAAATCAAATCTGGCATATGATCAATGCACCGAAAATTGCCAAATGACTTATGAACAATTTTTGGCAATCAATCTATCAGCAAGCGGCTGCGCGTCACATCTCCTACACACTCGCATTTTACCGACAGATTGGCTCTGATTCGCGAGGTGTCGGCATCGTATCCCGCCACCAGGAATCCTGACTGAAAGTTTTATCCAATGATTTCTACGGTCGTTAATGCGAATTCAAGGGGTTGAGTCCTCTTCACAATTGTCAAAATTTAAAAAAAAAAGCTATAGTTATACACCTGAAGAATGGCATGCATTGCACCCTGGGCAGGCTTCCCACGATTAAATTTTATTCTCATTTTAATTTCATTATACATACTGTATTCAGATTATCACTTTGCGCTGGGAATGCTGGGTACTTAAGGTCCAGGTAGGCCTATATTGTATAACAAACTAAATCTCTTTGCGATGCTGTTCAATTATTCCTTAAATTTTCTTACAGTATAAGTTCTGATTTTCGGAAGAAGCTGTTTTAATACAAAAACTTTGTATTATTTGGTGTTTATTTTAAAAGCAAAGAAAGTAAAACTCCACAATATTGTAGTTTATCATACATTTCTCTTGCTATCGAGGAAGGGCAGTGTGCGTCCCAGAATAAAACATGGCAATTGTGTCATTCAAAACGGCTATTTTTGTTTTTGACCTCAATCTGTCCCTCAATCGAACTATTGACACAAGCGCATTTCTAAAGCCTATAGCGCTGCATCGAAGTTGATAAATCATATAATAACATAATCCACCAACGAATGATTATAACCAATGACGTATGCAATGCACACGGCGTCGGTACTCAATTGATTCTGGTGTGAATAAAGCAATAGTTTTCCTTTCCAATTCTTCAATTCAATTCTTTTCCAATTCCTTTCACAGGCAAGTTTGAAGTAGCTGTCCTGACTAAAGGTTTTCCCCAGTCAAAAGGGTATAATGCTGGGACCATAGATATCTTAACACCTATAGTAGGCTAGATTAGCAGTCATTGGTCCACTTCCGTGACAATTAGAAGCCATTTTGAAATCCCAGTTTGCATGTTAATTAAATGGGAGCGATTTGTAGACCGAATATTTTAAAGATGGCCGTCAGTTTGACAGCTGAGCATACTAGCCTTTAACATCAAATGATTACTAAATTCCCTTATGCAATAACGTCTTATTGTTTCTGTATGTTCAATCCCATGCTGCACAAGCTAAAACTATATCAAACAATCCAGAAAAATACTTTATTGCATTAAAAAAGCATAAATTAATACGCCAAATTGCCATTTTGAATTGGCTTTTCGACGCTTCAATTTGCTACGCTCGCGCTTGTGCGGAGGTATTGCGCACTGCTAATCTAGCCTACAATAGGTGTTCCATATCTATGGCTGGGACCGATTCCAATCTTGGTATTCCTTTCCAACTATCCCTTTCCTAACAGCATTTTATTCAAAAGAGGGACACTGTCACTAGTTAATCTCTTTTGAATCGGTAATTCCAATAACATTGAGTGGTTTGTAAAGTATAATAAAACACCATTTCCCACGGATAGTCACTGTGATATAATATTGAAATACCGTAATAGGGATAGGGTACCCACCATGTTGTACGACGAATTAATAAATACTTCAAAATCTAATTTTTAGCTTCTCTCCACTAAAAACCTGTAACATTTCTTGCATGAAAACGCACTTTGTAAATTACGCAATATGCTCAGTTTCGAATTGTATCGTGTATTTGAGCAGATTGTTGAATTGCTGACGTGGTTCCACTAGAAAATAACAGCAATGCAATATGCAACTCGCCGTTCTGGTTCCCGTGTATACCTTCATACTTCAATGCTAATAATCAGATTATTCACAAAATCGTGTACCGCTCAACTCTCCCCTTTTTTCCGGGTAAACAGTTAAGAACATTAGTATCATATTTCACACGAAGGTTAATAAAGAATCAATCTATGAGATCCAGTACGCGTATTCCAAAATAAGATTTTGAATAAAAAATTCGTGAATCCCCCGTAATTTACTCCATTTTGGTCAAATTCGGGAATTTATTCCAAGCGTACAGATTTTTTCAACGCAAATTTGCATACTGGCAGGTTAATTGGGTAAATCTTAAGATAAGCAGTTTAATGGGAATTTCCTGAATTGAAATACATGTTTTGGATCCCCCATTTTTTCACGTTTTGAACTTATGTCTCGCTATGGATCTTTAAGGTTTATTTTTTGCAACCAAGTGCGGATATCAATACAAAAGTACTTTATAAACAGTCATGCAAAATTTGGTAATGATATTACCAACCGTTCAGCAGAATGCGTGAAGCATGAAAAACAATGCTTCTTAATCTGCTCTGCGGAAGTGTTTGTAAACAACTCTGATATTGACGACGCAAGTCGTAGCAACGTCATGGGTATTATGATGGCATCTTTTGGAACGTTCAGTGGATATTTGCACTGAAACTGACTTTTATTGCTACTGCAATGATTGGAAAAAATATCGTGCTTTTTACTTGCACGAATGAGAGTTATTTTAAAAGAAACCACTGGAAACATTGAGGACTGTATCGACGAAATCTCAATTCAAATAAACAGTGAATTACAGATGCATTTAAAATAATGAAATTTCAAATTTAAAATTTGAGTGTTGCATGGCCAGCTAGTAATGTAAATTGTTTAAAGTAAACCTGTTAAAGATAAAATCACATTTAGTGTTATCTAATACTGTATGCTTTTATATAATCTAAAATATGTAATATATATAACCATATAACCAAAATAATTATGTTGATTTACTATATTTAGATAATGCCAACCTACCTGTTTATTCATGATGGTAATTTTCTTTCTCCAGAGAATATCCTGAACTGAAAACTGCATAACTGCATTGTTCCCTTTCAACTGATAACCTGGATGTTTTGTGCCTATATAAATAAATAATAATGATACAATCCAGGACTTACAAATCTGGAGAGAGATAACGAATCAAAATCACACCACATACGACCCTAGGACGCGAGGTTATTGTAATTCTCACGTCCGTGGATGCAGGTATAGCGCTCAGCGGACACTCCCGAAATATCACGCAGTGCTTTAGTAGTGCGTTGATGTTTTACCGTTTTTTCCCCTCTGGTGTAAGTTTGATTTAATGAATATATTGATGATAATTGATAATGATATAGCTGTGATGCCAAACTTTCAGTTGTTTAAACTAACGTTTTATGTTTTTATATAATTAAATTAATATTACAAACATTATTTTTACATGAAATAAGATCTCTCTTGTTGTTTGTTCAACTTATTTATATATCGATACCTAAGTGGCAAAACCTCGTATCTAAATCTTCTAAAAAAAAAAAAAAAATGCAACGCAACATTTTAAAGCCCACCAAAATGGCTCTAATGATCGAAAATTTATAGATATATTTTTTCAAAAATGCAATGCAAGATTTTTATTTAGATACGAGGTATCACTTAGGTATCGATATGTGAATGTGTATGAACTAAAAATATGCTAATACAAGTCATGAAAGTAAGATTATAGAAATTATTGCAAAAACCTAAAAAGTTGTGGCTTAAAATATTTGTATATATATAGTACTTGATTAGAATTCTGTTGATAATTTTAAGACTGGAATTAAATGGATGCAAACTTGTCTATAATAATATCTTATTGCTCTGCAATTAATTGACTTCTTTTCGAGAAGACGACACTAAACGATAGTAGCCAAGGAAGGTTTCTAAATGTTAAACTCATATTTAGGATAGTGGGGGAGGGGGAGGAAGAAATTAAGGGTGTACACAGTTTTTATGCTACAAATGCATAACATTACATTTATTGATAGTGCAAATATATGTTTCTATCAGTGTGAGAGCCAGGTGTAAGGTGTCATTTATGTAATACACCACAAGCATTCTATTGTTCTACTTGCTTGATGTTAGGTACACAGTACATTGTGAAGGAATGTTTATTTTTGGATCAGTGGAGTACATTTAACGATAAATTGTTGTAAACACACAATACAAGGTACAATGTAGGCGAATAATGTTGACAAATGTAGGGTTACAATAAAACACTTATCCTTCAACAATCTTAGGGTAAGACATACTCAGATCGAGTAGAGGAGCAGTCACCCTTCCAAACAGAAAACCAGTGTGCTACAGGCATTACATAAGGTTTATGCATCAGTTATATCTTATGATAATTACTATCGATATACTCCTCACCTAATTACCGGCACATGTATTCTATCCATTTTGTGTATCATAATATTGTATATGACTGTAAAACATTAGTATAAATAATCTTACAGGAGTGGCATTGTTACACGAATAAGTGTGTTTATCAAGAATGTTTCACAACCTTGTCCTTGCAAATCTTTATCGTCAACGCTCTTGCCTGCAGAGAGGCGAGTGTAAATAGTAGGATGCGTGTTCGCAAGCTTTCAAGACGTTTTCTGAAACAATATTAGATTTTTATCTTATTCAAATGCACATGACATTGTGTTATGTGTTTCGAAGAATTTCGATTGGATTAACCTTGCGGTGTTCTACAACAGCTGTGTTATAAGTAGTGGTGTCACCCTGCACATATTATTTATACTAAAGTTTAAGTGAATAATTAGGCATTTGCAAAAAATTCAGCCGAATAAACAATGCAAATTCAATGTTGAGATTCGTCTCACAAACAAAGTACTAAATTTTAATTTCAAGCGATTTACCAAATATTTGGTTGTGACGATGCATTGTTTTCCCGGTTTGAAACTTTGACTTTACAGATATTTTGGCCTACAAACTAATTGTTGATAATATTAATAAATTACAATGATTAAGTTTGAACACCAATTAAGGAAGTGAATTTGCATTCTATTATCCCTATCTCCACCAGCTTATGCTCTTGCCATTCCTAAGTAGGATATAATGTTGCCAACACCCACATGTACGCGAGATAGGTATAAGCAGGACAAATATATATATATTTATAGCGTCTGTAACTAGGAAGCAAAAGATAGCGTAAGCCTAGAAACTAGGAAAGCACTTAAACACCATTTGATTGGGGGTTGATTATTTAATAAGTCATAAATTGGCACCAGTCTAGAAGCTCAGACAGTTAAAGCTGTTATCTACCTTGTATCTTTATTGAGATTTACACAATCATTCGATCTAGTTCGTCATACCTTTATGTTTCCAGAGTTTAGGTTTAGCACCCAAGACTCCCATTATCCAAAAGCAGATGTTGACATATTTGCTTTTCAAAACTCTACCACAACATTCTATATAGTTTTCTCTCTCCGGCATTAATTAGTTACACTTTCGAATTGATGAATCCAGAAAGCGCTTCTCAGTTTTTTTTTGCCGCATTGCTGTCGCTATCATAACATCCGGGAAGTCGACTTTACTGCCAAAGAGAAAAGAAAATGTCCTTATTTCGGGTAGCGAGGGGCGCTCACGGCGGGCGGTGGAGGGGGGCAGTCGTTGTGAGGGGGGGAATGCCACCCTGAAGTTTGGTAGGCATGGTTTTGTTTGTAGTGAACGTATCCAGCTAAGATTTCAGATCAGCAGGAACTGCAAATGACTTTAATCAAGGCTTTATTGGGTATAGAGTTTTATATAAGTTATGTTTTCGTGATTATGAAAAGCAAGGACGAATGAGTAACTTGCCAGATGATTTACTTAATGAGCATGTAATTTATCCCAAAAAATAAAGAAATATCTCAGTAGAAGCGAAAAAACTAAGTAAAACACATCCAAACTTACTTGATTCCTGCACTTCAATCTGTTGCCAAGTGGTTGTTGGTAAAAATTATTTTCGCTAAATGCTTTTAAAAAATCGCATAGATACTGGAACCGAATTTTTGAAGCAATTTGTTTACTAAGGGAAGCTCAGTGTACACAATAGAAAAGGTCTCCCGCATGTCTCTACGCAATGTGGCCTGGATAGTGGCTATAGTTATTCAGCCTGTCACTCAGTTACTGGAATTGACGAATGCACACTGACTAAACCATGGCATCTGCTGAGTAAACACGACAGAGCGTTCTATATCAAAGGACAGGGAGTGCGGTCACGGATGCAAAGCGTTTCTCGTTCTATGTTAATTCTCGTTCGGTGATTGAATAATCAATAGAAATAAATATAATTCCCAAGTGGATCTACTTTGTTATTAAACACGTTGTTCTGAAATATTGATGACTCTTAACTTAATACAGGTCCATTCTTTCCTTAAATGTGTTGCGTTATTCTAACTCAGGCGACCTTGCATGCTTTTGCTGCCGATTGGTGTTACTGTCCAATACAGGCGCAAGGATAATAAACATTTAAGAAAATGTTGAAAATGTTGACAAGTTTCTTAGTATCTTACATTGTTTCATGAAATTTAAAAGTTCGGAGACTATCTTTTAAAAGTGCTTATTATGTTTCCAGACTTAAATGAGTTATCTTTTAAAAACTTAATCTCATCCATTGAAATTGTAAACAGATTTCTTAAACGTTACATATGTTATCTTATCGCGACATGTTTTCAAAATGAGAGAATTTTCTATTCAAAGTGCTGGATTCAACTTCTCTTTATTACACTTTTAATCGTAACTGACTTCGAAATCAGGTGCACGTAATATTGAGATATATTGTTAATATTATTATTATGTGAATATGTTTGTCTGAAAAAGATTGTCGATACAATCTTGGATCTTTGTTTTTCTCCTAACGCATTCCAGCAATTAATTTGACTTACATTGAGTTTTACTTTTTCTATTCTTTATTTATTGGTCCAAAATAAAAATTCACAATTATTATTTTCTTGGACAAAATAGTGTTACCGAAAAACTTATAATTATTTTGGCAACCTTGTAATTGATTGGGGCTAGCTAGACACATCTGGCAGACGCTTGGTTGACACACGGTGCCGCAGGCCACAGATGAAGGACGAAAAACATTAGTTTCCAACTGAGGACTCGATTTGCATCTCTGGGTATGATAAATACATTAACTGCAGATTAGTGGTGCTGGCGTAAAGCTGCTTCTAGCGTTGCATCGTGTAATAGTCGCATCAGTGTGAAAATAAACCTTAATTACCCGTTTCCAGGACTCAGCACTTTTCCTTATTTACTCTGAAAGTCGCGTACAGCGAGCATTTACACACTGTATACTAAACCTTGAACTAAATTTAAAATAAAATGGAGGTAGAAATTCCCAATCTCTACTGCTACCCGGAAAAGTCTTACTTTTGCTACAAATCGCTACAGACAGAAATAAAAATGGCGGATAACCTCTTTGTTGTTCTATCCTTGAATACTAAATTTAAAAATAGCTCGTGTGTTTTCTTCGGATAAAAGAAAGCTTGGAAGTGACGCTCAATCAGTACGGTAGGCATACTTCAATGTTATCTTCTACCTTGGTCTCGAGTAAGCCAGCCGGCTCAGCCCCCGCCTTGTTGGGGTGTAAGAAGAACGAGCTTCCCTTGTATGCATAGATAACATTCGGAACTTATAAACCGACACATCTCTTTGCAGAATCGGCGTGTGATCTTTCTTTCGTTTTGTAGAGTATATATAGTTTAGCTCTGAACCTATATTCTATTTTCAAAGTTGTAGCTTTGAAACGAAAATAGTCTATAATAAACAATTTGAATAACCTAAATGCTCTCTTTTGTTACCTAAATGTAATCTTTTTAAAAAATTATTTACGTGAATGTCGTCCATAATAAGAATGTATTCAATAACATTATATTCTTATATTAAATTACAAAATTTTGAAAAAGTTTTTTTTATCCAGATCTTTTGATTAGAAGAACAATCTGAGATTATCTCTGTGGGGCAGAAAACCTGCCTGAGGATACGCACGTATAATTATGCAGAGAAGAAGTATTTCCTACTAGTTAATATCTTGAAAGTAAGATGACAAGGAGTCGTTAAGAAGACACGGTTAGAGGGTCTTTGATCTGCATCGCATTTCCTAGGGGAATCTCAGAGTTGCAACCATCACCATTGTAAACTTTGTCACTCGCCCGGGGCTAAATTATGTAGACGTCCCCAACCCCTGAGGTCGAGGATTATTATTTGAACAATGCTCAGGCAGAGGAAACTATTATTTTATAAGTGGTATGCACTGTTCAAACAAGGTATTCAGATTGTTAGGGTGTACACCGGCTTCAGTTTGTGCTGTAATAACATACATTAATTGAATTGTGCACAGACTAACACTACAAAAGGGAGCTTGTTAGATCTATTACACAGCTACTGTAGGATGTGGTGAGCAACTGCTTTGCTTGAATTGTTAGTCCCCTTGGGGATTTGTGCCTAAGATTAAGCGTCAAGTGTAGCTGAGTAGAAACGCGTATAATAATAGGACATTCACTGCCACTAATATAATTTATCCAAGAAATTGGTGTAAAATTTCGGTGCGAATCTTTATAGGCGTCTTTTTCAATTGAACAATGGAAACAACCCACTTGTAAGTATGTTTAGTGCGAATTTTAACGGCATTGATGACTAAAACATCGGAAAGAAATAGGGCAATTTTACACCTGGTTTTTGAAATAGACATACTATCAACAGTAAATGTCTGACTTTTGTTAAAATTCCTATAACCGTTTCAAGATTTTGTTGGTCACAACGACAATGGAGGGTAGATGAGAGAGGCCCCATGCCCGCCCGCGCCCTAGCCTGACTGACCGATCAGACTGACTTGAGTCCCGTGAGTTGCCAGATAATGGTGGGATATACCCGTCAAGTAACGGATTCTACTGTGCTCTCTCTGTCGTTACTCCGAACTGCTTTGTAAGTAAAGAGCCAATTATTTTCAACGATTCAAACTAATCAATCATCGAATCGAATAAAGAATTCTCTTCGTTAACTCGACTCATTCTTTTGTTTCCACTAATTACTGCTCTGGGATCTATCTGCGTATTGAACATCCCGACGATTCGAGGGAACTCGGCAGACAGGCCGCGTCGAATAAGACAGTTCAGCGATGCTTCTTCAGCATGTAACGTCGACTTCCTCTAATTCGCACGACGACCAAGTTATAAGTTGGACTGACTACGGGGTTGTAACTTGTAAGTTATACACATACGATTAGAGGATATGATTCTTATTAGATCTAGTTTAACATAGTTGATTAACATCACATATAGCACAAATACGAACCTGTAATATTATATGGGGTGGTCAGCCCCGATTGAGTGGACTCGCCAATAGGATTTTCTATCTTTCTCCAGAAGAAGATCTTACAAAAATAGATTGATCTTAATTCTATGTTAAGAAAATATGCCCAATGAATTCGTTTTATAATTAAAGTTATATATTTCAGTCTTCACAATTGAAATGTATAGATAGTTAATACTTTTTGATAGCAAATTGATTTTCTAACCACGTTTCAATTCAATGATCCACTTATCCATTCTAATTTGGCGAGTCCACTATATAACATTGAATATTTTTTAGGTTATCACAAATGACATGCACAGGTGGTTGGAAAGGGGTGGTTTACTCCTGGGCTCAGACCTGGGCTACCCCGTCGGGGATAGGGGTGGTTGCAGGGTTGGTGACGTGCTCAATGCTGCCTCGCTTCTGGTTGTAGACGACCATCTGCTGGGGGCGGTGACGACTGCGACGGCGACGGCGGCGAAGGTTGGTACCCACGAGGAGAAGGATGATGGCAGCGTAGAACACAATCACAACCTGCAACAAACAGAAAAACACATTCATACTAGAGGAGGCAGGCATGCTCATTTTACCAGCAGGTTTTAAATTCCTCAGCCAATTTCAGTAACATAATGGCACTTTAAATAATTAAAGTAAAACCGAAATGAAAAGGCAAGTATCATAAAGCACCTTTCCATAAATTGATTCTAGAAAATAAGTGAAAAATTAATTCAAATTTCAATTATTCAGAATCTGTCAAAAAGGTGGAAAACTCCCAAATAAGTCTAAATTTTCTGACTCCTTATGATAGAATTTAGGAATTGCTGTGATAGAAGCGAAAATTTACCCTTATTTATCAATACAAAAGGATTGTTCACATGTAAATGCAGAGATATAGGGGTGCAGGACTTAGAACGCGCCAAACATCAAATTAGTCCCATACCTCTTAATATAGCGTCAGTTAATGATAATAAAATAATAATATTGCTGAAAAAATATGGTAACTTTATTTCATTGACTATTGATTATAAAAAATACTCGATGCTTATAGCTCACTTACTTAACAAATTAATGTTTGTATTCGGAAATCGAACCATAAGAAGTGGAATAATTAAATAAATACGGTCTTAATTGAGAGGATGGCTTTGTCTTATTTCCTGCGAATGAGGTTTCATCGGTTGTCTAAGTGCTCTTACGCGATACCCTGATGCATCCTGACAGAGGATGGGAGTTGAATTATGCACGAATGGAATTAATTACAATTGATGAATCTAAATTCGGATTTAATTCGGATAGGATGTAAGTATGCAACCCGCGCTTTAAGGGGCTATTACCCCAGACAATTATTTTTCACCACATAATCTATAGCATAATACTACTACTACATTAAAATGACAGTTTTAAAAAATTATATGTTGTAACTGTGATTTTACTCGATTTTTTTTAACCTTTTCGATCCAGAAATTTGCGAAAATTGGTGTTTTGTTAAATTTCTTAAATTGGCTTATACCGGTTTCTTTTTTGTTCCACATAGATATTGGAGCATCGTACTCTAAAATGACCCTTTATAACATCGTGTCTTGAAACTGCGCACAAATATACTCTCAAACACGCAAAAATATGCATTCCAAAATCCCACCCTGTCTTGGTAATCAGCATATTTTGACCGAACCACTTGCCCAAATCACCAAACACAAAAAAGAGGATTTACAGAAAAGGCTATAGAGTACGTCAAGAATGCCCAATATTTTTTGGTATCACAATCTTCCAAGGTCACGGGGCATGAATATCGTCCCCATGTTATTTCTTATGAGAGATTTTTGCCGACGGGACCTATAGCTGCTCGAAAAATACCATGTTTGACAAACTTTTTTCGGGTCATGGTGGACCCAATAATTTTTCTGTTCATTTCTAAATTCATAACAAGTTAGCTCGAATGAAATATATTTTTTAGTTTAGTGGGTGAATACCCTTTTAATAGCAGTAACTAATTATCATATTCCATCACATCATTTTATCAACGTCCTTTCGAGAAACGATGTCCCAATTTTTGACTGATAGAAATGTAAAAATGTATGCTTTACCAAAGTTAACAGGCTGTCAAATCGAAAATGTAACATGAAGATCGGATACGCCTCACTCTCTTCAAACTTTTACCATTAGTCGCTAATCCCTATATACACGCCAGCACAAGGCAAATAGTTTAATCCATCCATTAGACTTCATTGTTTTATAATCGAAGTTGAGTGAGCTGGGTGAACCATGAAATTTGTGAAGTGAAGAGTGTTTTCACGTGGATTGTTGTTGTAAAATGTCAATGTTGCAAGTTGCACCGTAACTGCACAGTTTTTATTCAACCTTAACTCTTAGTTTATAGTTTATTTGAATGCGACAGAAAGGAAAACCATTTCGAGTTATGTGAGAGAGAATGATACGAAACTCTGTGTAAAAAAAATAAAATTACGTTTAATATTTTATGATTATTGGTATACTACGTTATTAGGAGCAGTAGACATTTTGGCATTTAGCTATTAGCTTTACCTGTAATCTATCTAGGCATGTTCTTAGTAAACAGCTTGGTCTAAGCGTATCCCTTTTATAAGCCACGACAATATGTATGATCATTGACCAAAACAAAACCATCACCAACACATATATTTGTGAACTTTTTATCTAAATGAAAAACCAATTGATAAAATAAAATAAAACATGGTTGTAAAAGGCTTCATTTCTGCATTACAACTCTGTGCCGAGTTTCAGACACGAGTGATGTCAGTTGGCCGTGCTAAGAGAGTTGGCTGACTACACAGCAGGCTCGAAGTTGAGACAGAAATACCTTCAGTAATTCAAAACACTCGATTTATCCACTCAAAATCAACACCAATAACTTTGATTACTATCAGTTACAACTTCACTGGAATCCACGCGATTTTCAATATTCAATTTCGCAATATATTTTAGATTCACATAAAACACATGGTACGTGTTTTAAGTGTGAGCAGTTCGTAATTACAATTTACTCGTAAACGGCATTCGAGCGTAACAACTGGTGGGTGGAATTACCATATATTCGATGTGGTGTATGTCGAAATTAAAGAACACAACCCCATGTTTCAGTTATCTCTTGTAAATTATAGAGCACAAACGTCAAAAGCTACAGTTAATCATTTTGTAGAAATTAATTTTGTCTTTGTTTAAATGTATTTATTCGTAGTTTTTAGTTAAAAGCCATCAAGACAACGAGACATGATGCGATTACGTTTCTCACTAAAAATCAGTTTCTTAAACCTTAACAAAGTAGCGAACAAGAAGTAAAGATTTAATCGTATTTAGAATGTATATTTTCACGAAATAAAATGCTTTTATTTACGAGAGAAGTAAATTGAGCTCATAATAATTTCGAAAGGGAATCTGCTGTGAACATTTAAGAGCTAGGGAAGCAAGGTGTATTGTTTACCGCACGCTTCATATAAACTCCATTAGCATTGTATCAACGGTAGGTTAAGCCATCTCATTTGAATGGAAAACCGTTCGTGTTGACCCAAACATTGGGTGTAGGCCTCAGCCCAGTTGTGCTCAAAATGTTTGTAGAAGGGCCACGTTTCATATCATGCACAAGCACGAAGAGAACTCACTGGAGGAGGGGTGGTGGGGGGGGGGGGGAGAGTTTACATTTGTGTGTTGTTTACTTTTTATTGTAAACTTTACTTTAACCGTATTGTTCGTTGTTACAACTTAAATTATATTTTAATTGAAATGGTGATGTGTATGAAGGAAAATTACAAACATAAATGCAAATAAAGTATGAGTATAATCACAAATGTGTACATTAAGATAAAATAATCCAAGCATTCGCATATGACCTAGGTATACATAAACACATACTTAGCCACGATTGTCGGTGATGTTTTAAAACACAACGTACTTTCATAAATAAATGTCGGACATTAAATGTCGTTTCTCAGAATCTTGGTACATTAACTTGTTATATTGATGTATCAATCTCATGAAGTCTCATGTAACAACCATGTGCAGTCATGAATAACAACTTATGGGCAGAAGAGTTGTTGAGTTACAAACGCATGGGTGTATACCACAAAACCACAGTAGAGGCCAGTGTGATAACACATAGTTACACATTAATGTTAAACATAGAGTTTGCGGAGTAGATTTGTAGAGCAAATTTAAAAAAAATGTGCTCCGTAATCTGTATACATTTATTTTATACTTTGATTTCTAGTGCGGCTTTGGGTAAGATTTTTATTCACATGGGGACTATAAACCAATTTCGAACTGACATGAGCTCAAGCGTAAAGCGCAAGACTCTGACTTGTGAGGTCCCAGAATCGAGTCCTACCGCGACAGGCAATCCTGACTAAAGTTGTTTTCCAACTTAAACCTCAGTCGTCAATGAGAATTCAAGGGATTGAGCCTTCTTAAGCAAACATTCGACATACCCCCAACAATTACAATTAAGTATGTTATTTCTAGATAGACACAAGAAGAGGTGCGTATTGCACTTTGGGAAGGTTTCCACAATACATTTTTTATTTTGATCTTTTTGAAATCAGTGCCAAATGGTATGTATATATTATTACTAGTGATGTGAGTCGGTAAATTTACCGTTAGGTAAATTCAGGTCAGAGAATTTACAGTAAATTTACCGAGCATGTCGGTAAAATAGTAAAATTTTAAAAAAAATATCATACTAATAAGAACCTACACAACAAGAATGCAGTGGAAATAAGTCAATTGACACTTTTTTCTGTAGCTAGACATTCTCCAGTCTATTTCATTAGCTGAGCAGGCTAAATAATTCATTCAAATCTATTATTATTTTTATTATATTATTATATTATTTATTAAATCTATTAATACGTCCAACATAACTTGTGAAATAAAGTTTTATCTCCAACTCTTAGGTAAATTGTTAAAAACTGTTTTGTTACTGCCTACAAGGTCTCTCACAGATAAACAGCTTACTTCCTATATAAGGCCGATCTCAAAGTCTTTATTATCGATATCTAAAATCATTAAATTTCTTATTTGATTGAGCAGATATTATGGACATTAATACGTCCAACATAACTTGTGAAATACAGCTTTATCTCCAACTCTTAGGTAAATTGTCAAAACTGTTTTGTTACTGCCTACAAGGTCTCTCACAGATAAACAGCTCACTTCCTATATAAGGCCGATCTCCAAGTCTTTATTATCGATATCTAAAATCATTAAATTTCTTATTTTGATTGAGCAGATATTATGGACATTAATACGTCCAACATAACTTGTGAAATAAAGTTTTATCTCCAACTCTTAGGTAAATTGTTAAAAACTGTTTTGTTACTGCCTACAAGGTCTCTCACAGATAAACAGCTCACTTCCTATATAAGGCCGATCTCCAAGTCTTTATTATCGATATCTAAAATCATTAAATTTCTTATTTTGATTGAGCAGATATTATGGACATTAATACGTCCAACATAACTTGTGAAATAAAGTTTTATCTCCAACTCTTAGGTAAATTGTTAAAAACTGTTTTGTTACTGCCTACAAGGTCTCTCACAGATAAACAGCTCACTTCCTATATAAGGCCGATCTTCAAGTCTTCATTATCAATATCTAAAATCATTAAATTTCTCATTTTGATTGATCAGATATTATGGACATTAATACGTCCAACATAACTTGTGAAATAAAGTTTTATCTCCAACTCTTAGGTAAATTGTTAAAAACTGTTTTGTTACTGCCTACAAGGTCTCTCACAGATAAACAGCTCACTTCCTATATAAGGCCGATCTCAAAGTCTTTATTATCGATATCTAAAATCATTAAATTTCTTATTTTGATTGAGCAGATATTATGGACATTAATACGTCCAACATAACTTGTGAAATAAAGTTTTATCTCCAACTCTTAGGTAAATTGTTAAAAACTGTTTTGTTACTGCCTGAAAGGTCTCTCACAGATAAGACAGCTCACTTCCAATATAAGGCCGATCTCTAAGTCTTTATCATCGATATTTAAAATCATTAAATTTCTTATTTTGATTGAGCAGATATTATGGACATTAATACGTCCAACATAACTTGTGAAATAAAGTTTTATCTCCAACTCTTAGGTAAATTGTTAAAAACTGTTTTGTTACTGCCTGCAAGGTCTCTCACAGATAAACAGCTCACTTCCTATATAAGGCCGATCTCCAAGTCTTATTATCGATATCTAAAATCATTAAATTTCTTATTTTGATTGAGCAGATATTATGGACATTAATACGTCCAACATAACTTGTGAAATAAAGTTTTATCTCCAACTCTTAGGTAAATTGTTAAAAACTGTTTTGTTTCTGCCTGCAAGGTCTCTCACAGATAAACAGCTCACTTCCTATATAAGGCCGATCTCTAAGTCTTCATTATCGATATCTAAAATCATTAAATTTCTTATTTTGATTGAGCAGATATTATGGACATTAATACGTCCAACATAACTTGTGAAATAAAGTTTTATCTCCAACTCTTAGGTAAATTGTTAAAAACTGTTTTGTTTCTGCCTGCAACCCACACAGCACAAATGTCTAATGGATATCCATGAAATATCCTCTTTTGGACATTGAAACATCCACAGGATATCCAAATAGTGGACATTGACATCTTATGGATATTGTGTGGATATCCAAATGTCCCACCTGGGAACCATATTTAGATCATCCATACATCATCCACATGGGATGTTGTATAGACATTGACAAGACTTTCTGTGGACATACCAGGATTTTGTGTAGACCTTTTATGGACATTGTTCACAGCATCCATACCCCCCCCCCCCCCTTAGGCAGCAGTATTTGTTATTCAAGACAATAAAATTATAGGCTTATTAAATGAACTGATATATCAATTCCAAATGTGTCGAGTAAGTCTTGAAAAAACGAACTTCTTTCATTAAAGAAATTAGGCCAACTATTACAATTGGTAACTACGTATACCCGAGGGGAGTTGAAGTTAAGCTATTCTTTCCCAAAGAAGAAATTCATCTTGCAATACCATCATGTTAAGTTACTTATTGTGATTTGGGGGGGGGGGGGGGTATTAATCCAGGAACAGAAATAAAACAGTACAAACCTTTACCGGATATACTGCATGGGAAACAGCTGGCTGCCGTCCGCCGAGTTCAAAGTTAAAAAATCCATCCCGACCAATCATGCTTAATTACATTGTAGGTCTGAAGAAAAAAGTGCTTACTTACACCCACGCTAACTATACACTAACTAATATTTATAGGGTTGGGATCAATAAAAAAAATTACCGTCAATCCATTCAGATCTATATAATGCAACTACAATTCAAAAGTTAAAAGTTACCGTCTCGGCCAGTCTATAGAATTGGCTTAAGGCGCCAAAACCTGGAATATGGGAGACCTGGGTTCGTACCCCAGTCGGGATGGACTTTTTAACTTCTGAATTGTTTATTATCATGAAATATTTGTTAGCATTGACTTATTGTTAAAACTAAATACAGTTGAATTTATACCTAATATTTATTTATTAATAATACATGCACACATTTAGTCGAGTATAAAACCATCATCAACTTCAATTGAAACTAACATGATAATGGATGCATATTTGTATGAATTATCAAGGTTGATATGAATTAGCATAAAAGTCACAAGTGTACTTGGTATATGATCACCATGCATTATTATTGTGATATTTGTCGTACAATTATGACGGGAAAATTTCAGCTACTGCCAGCTGATCTTTCCGCAATTGTCATGGGTGTATTACAATTTATCTACCGCCTCAAAAAGTGCACTTGCGCCTAACTGTGTGTTGAGAGGCTTGGGCAGAGTGGAAGTGCGTGCATAATCAACTCGACAACGATAATGCATGCATCCCTAATGAACTCAAGATTATGCACCAATGAGTAATTAATAATTATTGGCCACGATATATTACCAAAAACCATGAATCAATATGAAAAAGCATACTAATAAAGAGTATAACATGCAAAGCAAATGTATGATATAGAAGGGGCCTAACGGCTAGTTATTGCTTGGTTAGGGGTATGAAGAAAGAACCCAACACACCTAGTTGACAACTGCAGGGATATGGTAGGTTAGATAGACATTAAAAAGAACATACACGAAAAAACGTTGAAACTGTTTCGGCCAAACAGTTTTTTAACGATATTTTGTGCAGTATGTTCTTCAATCATTTTAATGTTTTTATCTAAACTACAAGATCTCTGCAGTTGCCAACCAGGTAAAGCTGCATGCTGT
Organism: Sweltsa coloradensis; assembly: GCA_024449915.1. Taxonomy (NCBI): domain Eukaryota; kingdom Metazoa; phylum Arthropoda; class Insecta; order Plecoptera; family Chloroperlidae; genus Sweltsa; species Sweltsa coloradensis. The sequence goes on from JAMZAV010000083.1 coordinate 116,309, forward strand.
TGGGTTCCCTATTCACACCCTAACCAAGAATGCAAAACAATTGATAAACTGCACCAGGTCATCAGGGAACCCTTTTAATGTAGCACTTGGTCAGATTTCATAGCAGTTTTTATAGGGCCTAATTTAAAAAAATAAAAAATAAGTTTGCCTAAAAGTAAATCCCTAATAATTATGATTTTATGTTGTGAATGCACAAACAAGAAAAAAACAAACAAACAAAGACAAAAACAATTTTCAAAACAAATTGCCAATTAGTAAAGCGCCTGTCAGACGATCGAGAGAATCGCGCGAGTAGCTCTCTGGGAGTTGGCCTGCACTCGTTTACATGGAACTTGCCGCCTCGCTGTCAGATGGTGAGCCAGCGAGCGCGAGCTCTCGCGCGCCACGTAAAATGTCCAGCTTGTTCAACTTTCTAGCGAGTTGAGTTAGCGAGAGCCAATCGGAACCCGGTACATTGATCTGATTTAAGCCTTCACAATCCCAATCAAAACAAATACAACAACAAAAATTACTCCAGCAAAAACATGTCTATACCTGCAGAGTGATTTGCTAAGAGCTGCGTTAAATTTAAATTTAAGGCCGCCTTATTTAATTTAAAATTTAATTTTAACATGGCAAAGTTAGGCCTATTTATTCGTCTGTTTAACACGGACCTAACAGAAACACCCTGCTGAGTGCTGACTAGCACCCATCTGACACCATATGTCTGGCAGTGACAGTAAGGCCAGGTGCCGGCCAAGGCATTGATGAAAATCATTGCTTGGAATATGGGTAGGCCTACAAGTAAGCCTAAATTATTAATATTATATTATTATTATGTGGAGGTAAAGAAAGTTACAATAGTAGAAGATGGCAAACTAGTAAACATTAAAACAATTAAAAGATCACGAAAGCACAACATTAAAACATGTATTGGCCTAGATCATAGGCCTAGGACAACTAATATTGACGGGTTCTCCCAAATTTGGCGGAAAAGCGAGTTTAAAGTAGGATTAGGATTGAGAGCAGAACCGTGCCTTCACAAAGCCTCATTTTCATGTAGACGAGCAAATGGTGCCTTGCGAATAAATAAATTTGTATTTAGAGTCTACCCACTCAAGTCATATAACTGATTTTCAGTGGGCGACAGTAAACCAAAGCGACCAAGCAAACCCCGTTTCAGACATGACATGTTTCAACTACTACATTAATGTTGGTCGCGACTTTCGCTTTTCGCGTGCTGCTATAACATTGCATTGTGATAGCTCCAGAACCTATTTGCTCGCCCACATGAAAACGCTACTTAAGCAATTAATATTCAATAGGGGAGCACATTATTATTGAAACATTTATTTGTGTCACCAATATAAAAATTCACATTCAATAAATAAGTAACTAATAGGATATAGTAGGCCTAGTAGGCTATATCAATAAATATATATACTATTAAAAAATTCAATTTAATTTAATTTACTAACAAACACTTGCTGGACGGATTTAAATTTATTCTTATCCCAACAATAATAACTGATTGAGCTATGAAAAATTGCAAGTTCACTGAAAGAAATACACTGATTCAACACTTTGTCTTCTCACTGGGCTGGGGGTAGTATTCAGCAGCCAAGTCTGACTCCCATTTTGATCAGGTGCAGCACTTCCATATTTCGAATTGGGGGCAATCAGGCAGTCTTGCTGAATGCTGAAACAGGAACAAAATTGTTGCTTACATCTACATATTAGCCAAGGGCCCAAGCTAGTGATGTAAATTTTCATGAAAAGTTAAAGTTGTGAAAACTTTGCTGAAAACTTTTCAAGCTGTGAAAAGTTCATGTTTTAGTCGCTCATCACCGTCGTTTCAACTTAAAATTTTGACAGCATGATTGGTAGGCCATAATGCCAACCATAAGTCATAGATTATAATTTTGTTAGGCCCTTTACCTCTGAATCAGGAGAAAATACCATCATAGCATAGTTGTTAGGACGAGGAGAATTAATTGCAGGATATTTCATTGATGTATTACAAAATTTCTATGTTGGCTGTTGATAATTGCTTTAGTTTGAACTTTTTATTATGAAATAGAGTCGGCCCTATAGGCCTACAAAAGTAGCCAATGCCTACTTTTAAAAAAATGCATAGGCCTACAATGTCTAATGTTATGTAGCCTAACAGTATACAAATCCATTTACTAACTAGGAAGCTTCGCAAACGCTTTTTTAGGCGCGTTGTTGGATGAGCGTAATTTTTTAAAAACGAAAAAAAGCGTAAAATTGCGATTTTCATGAGAAATAATTTTTTGATTACGCTCAAATTTCACACGAATATATTAATTCATAAAATAAAGGTTCTGTGAAAAAATCATTACAATCGAATAAATAATGTAGGCCTAGATGTTAAAAGTCAAAGAATTTTTTTTTAAATAAAAAAAAATCGTAAAATTGCGATTTTTATGAGAAATAATTTTTCGATTGCGCTCAAAAAGGTGGCAGTTCTAAGTTCAGAGATTTCGAAGGCCTCAATAAAATTTAATTGCAATTGGAGTAACGGTGTAGCCAGAATCGTGTTTAAACAGACACACAAAAATTTTAAAAAAAGAAAGAAAGAAATACAAAAAAACATTCCGTTTTTTTTTCTCCAGTGTAATGAAATGGAATCTTTGCTTCGCTCACTACGCTCATCCAATTAGTAATTATTAATTAATCAGTAGGCCCTACATAGTTTTATTTCATAATACATTTCAAAACTCGAAATTTAGTGTCTTATAAGTGGCAATATTTCCAGTATCGTTATTACTTTGGCTTTAAAGTTTAAAGCAATTTCGAATCGTATTCCAAGACCTGTAGATCTGTAGCAACTAGGTACCTACATTATTACCAACTTTTTACCAACTTTTCAAAAATTTGAAACTTTTCACAAGCGAAGTGAAAAGTTTGCATGAAAGTGAAAACTTTTCAAACTTTTCATTGCAAACTTTTCGCCTTTACATCACTAGCCCAAGCGTACATGGTTTTTGTTCTAATAGGCCTTCACCTACAACAACAGGGCCATGAATAGAACAAAAGCTACTGGGACGTGAGACCAAACACTAAAATCGCATGGTTTTGTTAATTTCCACGCATTCTTTCTACAATCGGTAAACATGCTAACGATTTCTATTAGGGCTGTCCAATTTTGTTAAATTCACTCAACGTTTAAACAACTTTACTAACCGCATTTAAACGTGTGGGCCTATCCTTCTACAAATGGAAATGCCAACCATTACAGTGAATTATTCCTAAATATTCCCCCTTTCAAGTGTTTGACTTTGAGATATAGGCGTAGTACAGTGATTAAATATACAGTCGACAACCACACTGAATGGGTCAAATAACAATGGGACACAGCATTTTTATCTTGGTGTACTTTTGATATCGAGGGTGGAAGGGGAAATCACAGTTTTTTGAGAGTGTATTGGCATAACAGACGTTTAATTTTAGTCTAAAATTACTAAACGTTTAAACCACCAAGAGCGTTTACACGTGCCAACCATACTTTCTATTCTGTCTGCTATTTGGTTAAATCGGAATCACTTCGGAAAATCTCTTGATTCATACACAACCAAATACCCAATTTTTATTTTAGTGATGATAAGATATTTTGCTTCAGGCCTAAGACCTGTAGGCCTATATTTTCTTAGAATCCACTAGATTGATAATTTGAAAGTTATTAATTATTGTTGCACAACCATATGTTTTATAATTTTTTTAAACATTACCGTAGTTCTAAATACAATAAAAAACAATCACCTTAGGTAATAATTTCTACCTACTTCTAAAGGTAAATCGTTGTTGCAATTGCAAGCGCACTAAACAAAACATGGGCCCCATATAAAAAACTCCCTGCCTTAGCTTGAGGTTGTCAGGTTATGGTAGGCCTACTTATGACATGAGCCTGGCAGGTGGCATTTATTTTAAAACCAAGATATCTTAGATGAAATAAAATATATTGCAGCAAGGTAATTACTATAGGCTATATGTTAGGGTCTACCTGCAGCTCCATTATCTATGTAGGCCTACTGTATCTAATAACTATCCATGAAACTAATATTCTACAACTAAAGTCACTGTCAAGAGCGTAAGCTCAGTTTGGTGAATAAAACAATTGAATTGAATTGAAAATACTTAGGCCTAGGTATAACACTGCTAATATTAGTGAACTTCAGACACTTTTTGTTCTAACAATGGGACAGCAAGAAAAAAACCCATAAATAAATAAGGCAGCCCCAGGGCCATGCCTAGACAAAGTTAAGAGTTGAAAATAATCTAACTTGGCCTACAAACAACAATTTGTGTTTTTTTTAATTTCTCTAAACATTTCCTTTGAACTGGTAGTAATTTTATTAGAACACCTCTTGAATGACCTGTTGCAACTTGCAAGTTAAAATATTTTATAGACAAATTACAAATATGACTGGTTTTAAGTAGGGCCTACCCTAGGCCTATGTTTTATTGCTTTGCTTGAAGGCCTAAACATGTTTTAATGTCAAATCTCTTGACTTCTCTTCAATACTAGGTAGGCAAACCTAATCAAATATCTTAGAACTAAGAAACAATCACTTTCCAGTAGCCTACAGGTAGGCTACTGTAAGTGCTGAATAAAAAATTTAATTTAATTTAATACATGGATGGCAAGCCGGTAAATTGGCCGGTCAAATAATTGATCAAAGTTTTGTTTAGGCCTAGGCCCTACTCATTTAGTTGGCATCACTCATTCTTGAACAGATAACTCGATTTAAGTTACCATATATTCCCTTACAAATTTAAAATCTAGACAATTCACTGACAATGGTAGGCCTAACCCATTCACTCAATTTTCATCAATAATTTTCAATCACAATTGAACGTGTTCATCATTTTTTTCTCGATTTGTTTAGTCGGGAAACACTCCTGTAGGTGTAATTGTTATTATTTACTACAATTCAGAAATAAAAAAAGTCCGTCCCAATTAACCGGGATCATTCATCATATTGATTACCGAGGTTGCACACAAATGTCTCTAAAAGTATTCTTGTCACAATATACTTCTAGCAAAATCATTTTTTTATATTTGACTGACTTTTGGTCAATTGTCAATTTTAATTTGATCCGTCAAAGTGCCATCTCTAGCCTAGCCCGCACAAAATAAACTGGTTTGACTAGTAAGGCCGATGCACAATTGCCCGGTAACGAGAACGGGAACGAGAACGAGAACGATAAGGGCTTCGATGCACAACAGCCCGTGAAGCAAGCCGACGGGAACAAATCAAATAATAAGTGTGTGGATTATATTTTGTTATTTTGTTATTCCGCGCATGTTTATTTAATTTATTTTGCATATTACTCGCATATAAACCATCAATCAGCTGATAAAATAGTTTTAGGACGTGCACATCTTGATTCCCATTGGTTCCGGTAACGTACGGAACGGGAACGTTACGGAAAGTTAAAACTTGGTGATGTTCCCGTTGTCGTTGCAGGGATACGGGAACGACCGGCAACGGGAAGCTTTATTGTGCATCGTGTCGTAAGTTAACATGTGATTCAACTTTCTTCCCGTTCTCGTTCTCGTTCCCGTTCTCGTTACCGGGCAATTGTGCATCGGCCTTAAGTGTGTGTAGGACAGGGGTATACCGTTTACTTATAGGCCTTTAGAGTAGTTTCCATTTAGACTGCATAGTGAATATAGACCTAGGCTTCTTCTGTTGTTAGAAAATCAAATGGAAATAAATTGAATTGAAAAGCAAGCGAGCTCAATAACAAGCTTGCGAACATCTTTATTAGGCCTAAGTTGTAGGCCTAGGCCCTAATCATTTAATCACAGCCGGTGATTCCAGTCCGGACTGAGCTGGTAGGCCTACCGGGTACAAAACCAGTCCAGAATAAAAGCTCCGGACGGGGCCAGTCTAAACTTGGCTCGCCTGATAAACGTAGTCATTATAAAATCGATCTGTCGTACGGCTGACCGTACGACTATACCGTTGGGTGTCTAGTAGGGGTCTAGGGGTCTAACACTAGACACCCAACGACTATACACTACGAAGGATTTGACACTATCCAATTAAAGAAGTGGGGAACTTTTAACTTCACTCAGTTTTAAAATGTAAACCAATGTTTTAGGTAGGTAGGTAGGCCTAGGCACTTGGCCCAGGGTAGTTGGGTGTAAAGGGTTAAATATCTATGAATTGGCCCTAGGCCTAGGGCGTAGATCATAGGCTTAGCCCTAGGCCTTCGTGGACGTGGGCTAGGTCTAGGGCTAGGCTAGCCTATGAGCAGTTTGCATTCATTTGACTTCCTAGACTAGGGCCTAGGCCTAGACCCAGGTCCTTAAGCCAAGGTAGCTAGGACCAAGGCTAAGTACGCCCCAAGTTCAAGCCCTAGGCATAGGTAAATAAATAGTAGGGGCCTAGGCTAGCCTAGCTAGGCCTGTTGAAACATGAAAAAGAAATGCCACAAGTAAGGTTAGGTTGTCAACAATGTTATTTACATACGCCACCCAGTCCCTAGGGTAGGGCCTCAGAGCTATTCGTGACCTAGCTACATGCGTGGCATGCTCAACTAATTAATTTACACAATTTGTATCAATTTTTCACGTACCTTTAAATATCTTCTGTGATTTTTGTACACTGAACATTTCACTCCATCGCGGCGCATCGTTACAGTTCGAAAAATGTCGGAAAATGCCGTCAAATGAGTGACTTTTTATGTTGCATTAATTCACTTTACTTGTAAAACATGTGTTGAATACATTTATAAATGATATTTTAAATAATATCACACACATTAAATTGTGATTATGAAATATTAACTTGCTTCATAAATCATAATAATTACGGTTGAATTTTTAATGATAGCAATGCGACATTTGACTTAGGCTACAGAGTAGGCCTAATCCTATTGGCTAGCATTTCAAACGAGAATATTTGAGGGAAACTCAAATAAGAATTAGATGCCGATTGATGGTTAGATTACATAATAAGTTTAATATATATTTATTTGAATATAGGTATTTAAAATTAGAATCTTCTTTACAAGATTGATTTATTATAGAATAATACATTCATAAGTATTCGTTGATGGTATCGGCGCCGGCAGGGTTGGCTTGGTCGAGTTGATAACTGAAAATCAGTTCTGTGACTGTGCAGATAGACACTTCTTTCGAACTAATTTGATTGATTGATTGATTTATTTATTAATTTCTTTATTGTGATTTTATGGCTAGCGGGGGAGGAGATTTTTTGAATACTTTCTTATTTTACGTAAAAATTACTGCCACGTCAAATCAATAATACAAAATAATGTGTTGGAAAATGTAAAATTCGTACAGAAACATATTTAAAAAATCACAATAACAATGAATAAATGAAAGCCTAGAGGAGCAACAAAATCATCCATTTTTTTTAAAATAAAAATCCTCCAAACAAAATAAAACGAAATCACAAGAATAAAAAAGTGAACAAATAAAACTATAACCTCCAAAACAACGAAAAAAAATATCAGAAAAATGTCAAATCAAAGGACAAAATGATGTAAACAATTACATTTGAAATAACTAAACGAAAGAAATATGTAATTGCAAACATCGATAACGAAAATTGTATGCTGTACTCTTCTATGCTTTAATAATATGTAAACAACATGATTTCCAGAATGTTTATTATTGTGACTATTCACCAAATGTATTGCTAAAAGGTTCACATCACAAAAAACTTTAATTAATTGTACGAAACTAGTTATGAATACTATTTCTTGACTTGATTTCAATAAGTTTTTAGAGAAATGTATAGTTTAATCGGTACTTCAATCAAAATAAAAATTTAATGCATTTGTTGAATGCATTGTAAAAACACATTTTAAATTTGTGTTTTGAGAAATACTACCTGCAAACCATATATTGCAGAATTTATTATACCAGCCACAAACTAAAATAGTAAAAAAAAAACAACCAAAAATGGTAAATTTTCACGTTTTGCATCACAATTTGATATTTATTTTTTAAATATAAAAATCTAAACTGCGAAAATTTGAAAGATATTGCATGGACATCTAATAGATATTTTCAGCGTAGAAAAATAATCGTTAATGAACAATATCCACAGGATATCCATAAGATATTGTAGAATAAGCAGGCAATTTTTAAATATCCCTTGGACGTTCTATGGATATTTATAATGGATATGGATATTGTGGATATTGTAGATCATTCATGGATATCCATAAGATATTGTGTGCTGTGTGGGAAGGTCTCTCACAGATAAACAGCTCACTTCCTATATAAGGCCGATCTTCAAGTCTTCATTATCAATACCTAAAACCATCAAATTTCTCATTTTGATTGATCAGATATTATGGACATTAATACGTCCAACATAACTTGTGAAATAAAGTTTTATCTCCAACTCTTAGGTAAATTGTTAAAAACTGTTTTGTTACTGCCTACAAGGTCTCTCACAGATAAACAGCTCACTTCCTATATAAGGCCGATCTTCAAGTCTTCATTATCAATATCTAAAATCATTAAATTTCTCATTTTGATTGATCAGATATTATGGACATTAATACGTCCAACATAACTTGTGAAATAAAGTTTTATCTCCAACTCTTAGGTAAATTGTTAAAAACTGTTTTGTTACTGCCTACAAGGTCTCTCACAGATAAACAGCTCACTTCCTATATAAGGCCGATCTCCCAAGTCGTTATTATCGATATCTAAATCATTAAATTTCTTATTTTGATTGAGCAGATATTATGGACATTAATACGTCCAACATAACATGTGAAATAAAGTTTTATCTCCAACTCTTAGGTAAATTGTTAAAAACTGTTTTGTTACTGCCTACAAGGTCTCTCACAGATAAACAGCTCACTTCCTATATAAGGCCGATCTCAAAGTCTTTATTATCGATATCTAAAATCATTAAATTTCTTATTTTGATTGAGCAGATATTATGGACATTAATACGTCCAACATAACTTGTGAAATAAAGTTTTATCTCCAACTCTTAGGTAAATTGTTAAAAACTGTTTTGTTACTGCCTACAAGGTCTCTCACAGATAAACAGCTCACTTCCTATATAAGGCCGATCTTCAAGTCTTCATTATCAATATCTAAAATCATTAAATTTTTCATTTTGATTGATCAGATATAATGGACATTAATACGTCCAACATAACATGAGAAATAAAATTTTATCTCCAACTATTAAGTAAATTGTTAAAAACTGTTTTGTTACTGCCTACAAGGTCTCTCACAGATAAACAGCTCACTTCCTATATAAGGCCGATCTTCAAGTCTTCATTATCAATATCTAAAATCATTAAATTTTTCATTTTGATTGATCAGATATAATGGACATTAATACGTCCAACATAACTTGTGAAATAAAGTTTTATCTCCAACTCTTAGGTAAATTGTTAAAAACTGTTTTGTTACTGCCTGCAAGGTCTCTCACAGATAAACAGCTCACTTCCTATATAAGGCCAATAGGAAGGACCATACACAGCTGGTTAAATTATACATTATTATTTAGTTTTTACTTTGTATGGAAGAGTAAATAAATATAAAGGTGAATATAAGCCCTTTTAATTAATATACACCTTCCTCATCCCAAAAACTATTTACGTCTATGCCAATGCTTAATATGTCCAAAATATTTTTTTTTCTGATTTCACCGTTTTTCGGTAAATTTACCGGTAAATTACTCGAGTTTTAAATTAACTGTAAATCCACATCACTAAATATTACAGTATTCAACGATGTTTTGTATTTTCAACCTTATTTCAGAAATCCAACGTTTCTATAGCAATGCGTTCAGTCGTACCGGTTACGTTTTCTTCAGACCCATATGTGGTGGGACTCGAACCAAGGCTCGTGCACTATAGCCCTGAGAAAGACAGAGTCTCACGGAACAAGGAAGGTAGCTTCCGCCGAACAAAAGCCACGCCAGTGTCTTGTCTTCCCTTTAAATAATGTTTTCGGAGAGAATAAGTTTCACCGTGGCCGCGGTCTGAGGGCCAATTAGAGCAAGCCTCAGCTAATAATGTGCGCGCTAGCCACTGATGCGACGTTGTTTTAACCTGGGCCCGCGGAAACGACAATCGTTACACTCTGTAGACGTCGGCGAACAAAAATAAAACCTACGTTCGGAAAATAAACCCTCACAATGTTATAGAGAGCTTAGGTTCGGGTTTAAAAGCTTTTTCACAGGCGCCTGACAGAGACAATTAGTGCCTGTCTTTACTAGGTATATGTTCTTGGAGCCTGTTTCTTTGTAAACTATTTTTAAGATTGTACTTTTATCAAGCAAAGCTTTCCTATAAGCATCACTTTTCTATCGTTCGTCCGTCCTGCCGTGTGTCACGTCTCACGACCTCCGATTGACATGAGTTTTTTTGTTGAAATTACCTTTCAACATGGACGATACAGATTGATTTTCGTGACCCAGTTGATCACGGGGATAGTGCTAGAATTATTTTTAAATGTACTTTTTGCCGTACCCGGCACCTCCACCAAAGGTTTTAAGATTTTATTTGTGTGTCCATTTCGGATAATCTAATCAAACGGTATTGCTGATCTTATAACTAATCTTAGTTATATAATTAATAATTATTGTTCCAGTGTTTACTTTTCCATTCTTGTGCAGTTGTTTTTTAAAATAAGTTTTTTAATGAAGGATTGTGAAATAAAATATATAATAATAATGTGAGAATAAATTAGACGAATGACAATTGCAATTTGACTGAGGATGACAGTCACTGTAGAAAGGTTCGCTGGGGCCGGTATTGGTTCATTTACTTCTCGAATTCGAGTCTTGAGTTTGAAGTATAACCTACCTCTATAGGTTCATTGACCTTAGCAATTAGAGCATTATAATACAATAAAGCTATTAGAATACTTCGCCAATTTCATGAGAAAGAGGGGGTGACCTTCTATAGGGGTATAACTAGGTTATTAGAGTGTTAGGGTAGAGTTTGTGAAAGGAATGTCCAAGGGCTGTTGAAGTGCACCCATTCCCAGTATTAACGACTGGAGAAACCATCGGGAAAAACCTTCAGTCAGGTTTGCCAGTGGCGGGATTCGAAACTATAACCTCCAGAATCAGGACTGGGCTACCTATACACCGTCGGTGGGTGTTAGTAGGCCGCCAAGCGGTCAACATTGGAAAGCATTTTCGATTCATAATAACTTGATTACAAATAATGATCCCATTCCCATGACAACCACTCACTCGGATTGATGTCGGTTAAAGCCGAGCATCCCCGATCAACAATGTTCTGATCAGCATGTGTTGTAACGTAGCTTGTAGTTAACTTCCACTCGAATAAGAAAGTAACCACTGAATAACTTCTTTGGTAGCAGTCCATAATCCCGAACGTGAAAAATATAAAAAAGAGTAAAATCGCAAAAGTATCCTGTTTCGTCTAGTTGTTTTACTATTTTATATGTGTTTTCAGAAAGACACCTTGAAACTGTACGTTATATATCCACGGTCATCTCATATTAAACGGTTGGGCTGCATTCCAGTTTACCAAGCAACGTGGGACCTTATCTTACACATGGCATACCTGACGTGAACGTGTGTAAGAACAGTTATCCAACACCGCATTTATCACCATTCATCGTCTCGAAAGTATTTTAAGTGATAAGTATTACCATAGATCCGCAGTAATAGATTATAAATACACAATCGCCAATTAATACAGGTGCTTGCTATGCAGAATTCCTGGTAAAACCATTAAGACAATTTCGGTGTATTTTATTTCAATTAAAAAATAATATCAATTCAATATGAAATTAAATAATATCGAAGAAATTATTCCTAGGAATCTCATCACACTAAGTGGTGTAATAACCCTGCGCATGTGGCAAGTGGCATCGATATCTATTGTTGAGCTCGGATCTCTCGCTTGCTATTTATAGAAAATGGTTTAATTTCAACTTTGAACTAGGTCACAGTTAGTTAATTTATAATTGAGCAATATTCCGAAGCCAGGCAGCTTCTTCTGGTTCATGTAATCGGTTGTTTTCTTCGTTCGTTTGTTTGCAACACGTACAAACTTCCTTGTTTATTTTCCTATTCTAACGAGCTGCAAGATCCAAACTTGGTTGACTAATTGCACATGGATCACTTAATTGATAACTGTTCTTTTTCTTTTTAACTTGCTTTTCCTTTAGAGTAATAGTGTTTCGTCCCATTTCATTGAATGATTTTCGCAATTTTCCCCATGAAATAAATTTCACTGAAGAATGAGAAACTAGAATGTTCTATTATAATTATTTGGGACCTAGGTCTGAGATTAATATGACCCTTGACTTATTACTGGCTACTAAATTATTAGTTGCGACTTATACATTTTTATTGTTACGTTTATGTTAAATATACGAATATTTAAAAAGTTATTGTGTTGGTATACTTGGAAACTGAGTTCTTTCCATGCCCAGAGGTGGATTCCATTTCTATATTTTATTTATTTTTCTTCTTTATGCCCATGAATACACGAATCGAGTGCAGTACAAGTGGTTTGTAGTAGAAGAAGATTACTGAATATTTTAAAGTGCTGCAGACGATGTTCTATTTGACGATAGAATCGCGTGTTGTTTTGTTCGCATGGCGGAAAGCCCACACACTCGCTCCAATCACTACGCAAAGCCTTGTGAAGGAGCATTCAAGTGAGGATTAACAGGGAGCCATTCAAATGTGCACCGAGATGAGAGAAACGCTGCAGAACTTCTTTCATGGTGGCTTCTTCACGGCGTACTGCAATTATAATACATAATAGCGTATCCATCCAGCGCAAAGACTCTTCAACCATTGAAACATAGAATGTCACAAGTGCACAGCTTGATATTTCAAAGAAAGACGTTTTTGCCACATATCTCAAGCAGGCGTATGATCTCATTTAATTGCACTTTTACCTCAAATCTCATTAACAAATTACGTTTGGAATGGTTAAAATAATAGGTTATTATTAATAAGCAACGTAATTTTTCGTAACTGTCGTTCTTGATAAGTTAGAAAAGGTATGATACTTGAAGTTTTTTTCCATCAGAAATGAAACTTGGATAATAAATGTGTAGCAAGAACAAACTACAGGATGCGACGCAGATGTAGCCACGGTTTTTACCATGGCTTTGGTTTAGGCGAGTCCAGTAAAAGCTCGGTTACATGGAGGATTAGTGACCACTCTGTAAGTATTGAGAGGGAATGTAAGGTTTCAGTGGAAACAGTTCGATATCACATAGATAAGCCAGAGTGACAAGTTGATATTTTACGCCTTCCCGCGGGTTTACACTTTCAGGATTATGCCGCTTCCAAAGTTGTGTTTAGAATCCAAATAAAACGGACTGCATTAGTTAATAGAAACACAAATACTTAATTTGAATATAGGTTTTTGGATTAAAACCCCTTGTTTGAATAGGTGTTTTTGAAATTGTCTTTCACCATCTAGCAGCACCATGTCACCAGAAGTTAACACACACGGATATCCTTGAAATTGTTTCTCTTGAAACATACATGGCAACAATATTATATTTATTGTTTATTCAATTGTTTGTTACATTTTACAACAAGAAACGGCGTCGACGCTAGCAAATATTTTGCTAAAACAATTAAAATCTGTGGAAATCTCGTGCCGCGAAGAGCCTTGCTGAAGCACGTGAAACTAACTAATTTGGCACATGTAGTTGGTTCTCCTACAAGTGCTCCCTGCACAGGGAAGGGAAATGACTCACTGTCATACATATATGCTTGTATTAAGTTATTTTACAGTAAACTTCATTTACAAAGGTATGATTTAAATATTTAGAACAAGTTTTCAGGAACGCCACATAAGACGAGGGCTGTCGCTTCAGTACAGGGAGTTGCGTGAACCCTAGGGAGCAGTGTACAGTGCACAGTGTAGCCAGGAACAAGCTATACCCTAGCTCGGGCAACATGTCAACTTATCAAGTTTATCGTGGGAGTCAAGTGGTATTTTATTTGCTCCATCTTTCTTGCTTCGTGAGCTTGTCACGCGTATGTCACGCTCTCAGTTGAACGTGATGTTATCTTGACGCTATTCTGCGTTCGTACTAGCAAGACGCCGAGTTTAGAAAGTACAATATTAAGATATAGTACAAACTTACATTGTACATTAATCAAATAGATTAATGTTCGAAATATGGTTGAGGTGCGTCGAAACTATAAAAGTGATATCTCAATCATTGAATAATCTAAGAATCATACTTGGAGAAGGAACTTTTTAAACAAACGAGTCCCGGGGAACGAGTTCCATTTTCCCGGAACTTGATCCCTTTTAGTGTTGAGGAACTTTTATGTGATCAAGTACATATTTTCAAGGAACTTTTTAGAAAGTTCCTTAAAACTTTCTAGTTACAATTAAGTAGTCAATTTTGTACCTAGCACCACTTTTCAGGATTCGTTAGCAAACAACCTGGCCGTTACGTATCATTTATAATTTTCATATCATATCATGAATCATCATGATTCATGCCCCACCGCTCAACATGCTCTTGAGAGCCGTACGCATGCTTGCAAGCTGCACGTCAGTCACTCAGCAGTCGCATTAAACAAAATTAGAAATAAAAGGGAACTTTTTAAAGGAACTTTAGTTCCTTTTTATGAGGAACTTGAACTGAAAAAGGTATTTTTTAATAATGATGAACTGAATCTTTTAAAGTTCCTTTTCAAAAGGAACTTCCCCAAGTATGCTAAGAATACTAATTTTGTATATAGTAGCGTACGTTTGAAAATAAATATGCATCAATCAAATATAGCACGGTATATCGAATACTTAAATTAATTTCTGAATTAACCACTTGAAATGATATTTGTTCGTATAACCGTTGTCCCTCAAAGCATTTCCCTAGAGAATAAAATACGATTACTGACTTTAATAACGGACAGCCAGTAGAAAATTGACACACGATAAATGTTGTGAAAATGCGATTTGTCCAATACCCTTCTGCGAGTTTATAAATAATCCACAATAATTGAAAAATAATTATTAGGATTCTAATTGGGATTTACAATGTTTGCGATTCAGTAGGTACTAGATAGGTCCATACATCAACACACAAATTACACAATTACACAAATGTTACAAATTTTGCTTTTCTGTGAAGGCCTTTGACATTCCATTCAGAATAACCCTAACACCCTTAGGCCTAGTTAGTCATCTGAAGAGGGTTACACCGGGAAAACTGATGTTCACCTTACAATGGTTGTACTTAGGATATTTCTTTACTAGTACGCGGGATAAGGCAGTCGGGCATGGCTTCGAACTCCCAAGCTAAAGTGTGTTTGCGCTATTCGTGTAAAATTTCCTTCTGTAGCCTACAGCTATAAGGTTCGTTTTGTTTGACTGTCTTGCACTTTACATTGAAGTGCAAGCCAGTGTAGACGATTAGATGCTTTGTGTGTTCGTGCAAGTGACTGCGTTCTTCTGTAATGCAGTGCTTACACCAGTGCAGGCGGTAAAATACATCTTCAGGTTGGCTCGTTGTATTTTGAGTCATAATAATTCGTGAAGTCACCGGTTCGAACAACATCGTCAATCATAGCTGAAGGATCTCCCCAAAGGTTTTCCACTATCAATAGGCGAATGCTGGGATTGGGTCGTATCCCATACACATTTTTTCTCAACTCACTTCAAAACATGGACCATTAAAACATAGTTATTTGAAAGGGGAAAGTTGTCCTTTAGTAAATTTCTCGCGGAATACCGACAGATGTAGCTCAAGCGTAACGCACGAGACTCTAATTCGAGATGTCCCGAGGTCGATACCTGCTACCGGCAATCCTGATTGAAAGTTGTTTTTCCAAGGTTTCAGTCGTTAATGCCAATGTGAGGGATTGAGTTCTCTTAAGGCTATTGTAATCAGGGTAGGGTCAAAACCGTGGAAGTCCATGAAAGTTGGCTGAATGAAAAAGTACCTTTAATAAACCAGCGATTTTTTTTTTTTTGTCGGGACAAAACCTTACTATCGGCCATTATATGTCGTTTTTTGACAATAGTGTAGCCAGCACAGCTAGTGCAAAATTAAATTTTGTGAATCTGTTTTCTGGAAATAGTTTCTTAACATCTTTAGCTACAACTTCAACTATAAGGACAAAAAGATTTCTGAAATTACAGTTGGTGTCCGATTTTTTTTTGCCAGACGATACAAAACTCAAAATAAATCGTATTTGTACCGTTTGACACAAAAAAACGTACACCAACTGTATTTTCAGAAATCTATTTGTCCTTATAGTTGAAGTTGTTGCTAAAGGTGTTAAGAAACTATATCCAGAAAACCAATTTACAAAATTTAATTTTGCACTAGCTGTGCTGGCTACACCATTGTCAAAAAAACGACACATAACGGCCAATAGTGAGGTTATGTCCCACCAAAAAAAAAATCTTGTTTTAAGTAAGGCCATCTTCCATTGAGAAGACTTTTCAGCCATATTTCTTCAACTTTCAAATTATCGGCCAGAGGTGGTACAATAGCCTTAAACAACCCTTGGACATTCCCCCCACAAATTCCCTAACTCCAAAATATCTGTCCTGTTAGGGGATACGATTGTCCCTGGGCAGTCTCCCCACAAGATATTTAAATTTTCGACATAATTCTACAATCTCCCTGCGACGACATTGTTCCCAATTCCTCATTCTCGTATTTACAACAGTGTTTCACTTTTTATCTTTAACCCGGTTAAGGTTCTAATTTATTGGAATCGCGATGGTCAGTGAATACGTGGTTTATCTAGTAGCGTTACGTCCGGTCTTTTGTGGCGAGTGTCCCCATACGTCAGTACGGTCTCTAACAATTCCTCATTGGTTCCTTGATCAGGTCGTGTTTCCTAGCCACGGCCTCAGTGCCTGCCTGCCTGGTCAGGTCTTCTGGCACTGAACGTGGCCATTCATAAGTAATGTGGCCATTGTCTACGTCTTGTAAGCCTACACAGGGGCCGCATAAATCTCGCCCTATTATTTCACAAGCTGACCAAGATTAAAGGCATTATTTCAACGGCATTCTATTACAAATTACCCAGGGTTAGGATGCTGAATAATGATACGTTATTTTCTACGTCAAGAGATCTATTTGAAGAGCGAGTGACGCAGGCTGATAATACGAAACCTTGCACTTATGTCATGGACAAAACAAAGAAAATAAGATTTCAACAAGTATACTTTTCTAAAAAAGGTTTAGATATAAAGCGAAATAATCATTATTTATTAACAATTTTAGATCTGGTTAAAATGTAAGAAAAGTATATTTTTTTGTATATTTTTCTGGCTGATCAACATTTATTCTTGATTACGTGTGCTCATTGTATATAACCGATAGAGGTAGCTCATACTCTAACAACGGTCTGATTCGGGAGGTCACTGGTTCTGTAACTTCCACAGAATAATCTGACTTAAGAGGGAGCGCTGAGCTTGGCCCAACTCAAATGCGCGCGCTCAGGTGTTGATGATTTCTGCTGAACGGATCGTAATACCATTACCAAAATTTGCATGAATGTTAATAAAAAACTTTTATATTGATATTCGCATTTGGTTGCAAAAAATAAACCTTAAAAATCCATTGCGAGACATGAGTCTAAAACGTGAAAATATGGAAAATCCAAAACATGAATTTCAAGTCTGGAAATGCCCACCAAACCGTTTATCCAACGTTAAAACCAAATTAACCTGCGCGTTCATATTGATTTAAACGTTGATATCCAGTATGTAAATTTGAGTTAAAAAAATCTATACACTTGGAAGAAATTCCCGAATTTGGCCAAAATTTAGTAAATTACGGAGATTTCACAATTTTTTATTCAAAATCAATGAATTAATTTAGGAATTCGCGTACTGGATAGCATAGATTGATTGTTTATTAAAGTTCGTGTGAAATATGATACCGATGTTACTAACCGTCGTTTGCCTGGAAAATCCAGAAAGCTGAGCGCCTAAATTCGACTCCGCGCCACCCTCGGTAAAAAGACGAACGCAGAAATAAGACCCTTAGCCCCTACACATTTCTTCCCGAATACCCTTACTTCCAATACCTAGTTGGTAACCTGATAAAGACAAGCAATTCCCGGACGGATTTCATAAGATAAAATATAATTTTCACAAAATTCTGAGAAATCCTTTATTGGCCTACCTCTTATTTATATAACAACCGCACCTCATTCATAATTTGAAATATTAAACAATGACACTCTTGTTTCAAAATGCCAGTAGCTGTTTGTTAAGGAACGATTCTTAAAGCCGACCGCTATTTTGTCGTAAGTATATATGCGCATGGCTCTAAAATGTCGCTCTCTTTTGTGGACACGGATAAATCCCGTACTCCTGGTAGAACTAAACATATTCCATTGTTTACTCAAGCGCCTAAGGACATGGTTATGGTTCCTACGTCTTTTGTACAAGCGGTTTGTAAAATACAGTCCTGTTATGTGGACGTAAGCAGAGCATGGTGGTTATTCAAAGTCAAATCTGTTTCTCTACAAACAGTGTGGGAAGTATTGAGTCAACAAATTTTTATTTTACCTAAATAAGAATAGTCATTCAGCATTTTTCTCTCTTATTAACTGTAATAAACTTAGTATTAATTTAATGTAACTGTTAATCCTCTATACAAGTTGATCTCCTAATCTTCATAAAATAACTTTGTGTTTGATAGTTTCGTCTATTAAATTTGCAGTATACTGCTGTGAGCCGAGTTATAGTAGAACCAGGTGATGAGGACAGTAGCAAAACACATATAATATAGATAAAACTAATACTTGACACGACCATAAGATAAATAGACTTACATTATATATTTAAACTGAAATAAGACATATGCATACTAGGTGACAGTGCAGTAGTCACACATTCCTTAATCACGGAATTAGAAGAGAAAAGTAGGACAATAAGGGAGTTAAGAGGAAGTACGCACGTCATACCTAGAGGGGAACAAGCCTAACTATAGAAAGGGACGAATCTTCCTTTGACAAGTGGACAGAACGGACAGGGAGATGACACCAGACCTTTGAACTATAAAGTCACCTTTCGAATGGTTCCTTGTTATCAAGGAAACCATAGTTTAGCTTCAGGCTTTAACTTAGAGAGGTGCTAGTACTTTTTGGCCACTCTATTAGATTTTAGCAAGTAGAGTTAAAACTCGTCTTAAACTAAACGGCTTTCTACGGAAGCGTCCAACATACTTATTGTTGAGTCCTCCCGAACTACTTACGGACACGACTTGCTAGAACTACTAAAATCGCTTTATGTAGTTTAATGGAGCAACCCTCCATGTGCAACCAGGTCTGAGCGTCACATCACGGAGCCGGCCGGCATCAACAGAAACAGTACGTGTAACTATCATATTGACTAAAAGCATGTGTGTAATTTTGGATGACATCCTGTTTCATGATGTTTGCCTTATAATTAAATGAACCATTATACAATCTTGTGTATATCATTAGACTATACTCTTTCTCCCAGCCAACGGTAGTCCCACATTGGACTACCGCCCACGCGACCAGAGCTTTCAAAGGCTCCGATGCACGCTAATGTGTTCAATTTTGGTTTCTTATTACCCTACACAACAAGGTGGTGCCAGTAATATCCCTAATTATATGTCATGTATGTATGCCCGTGTCAGCAACTAGGTAGCAACACCACACTACTTAATTAAACCTGGCATTCTATTAATATCTTTTCGCACATATTATTTAGTATTGTAGACAAAGTTAAACGGTAATTGTAGATAATTCCAATATAATTAGTAAAAATACAAAATTTTGTAAACATAATAAATCTTCTTTATCTCAGCAAACGACATTTTGTTAAAAATTACAATACATTACACGTAATTTAACAACTTTAGAAAGAAATTGTGTTACTCGATTAGGCCTACTTGCTATATAGTTGAACTATTTTACTACAGTTTGCCACCGTCAATGAACATCACCTCCGATTCGTCAGTAAAGTGTATTAATTATCAATAACATTTTTTTTATAATTATTGCTCACGCTCAAGCTACAGACCCAGTCCATGCTATTCGAGCACTCTGTATATATCGCCGAAATATAAGAATTTTGTCTACAAACGATAGATTTCCGTGAATCTGCTTTGACCCGGCACCTCACCAAAACTCTATAATTCTGATTATTGCTCTCGCTCAAGCTCTACAAACCCAGTCCATGCTATTCGAGCACGCTGTGCATATCGCCGTAATATAAAGAATTTTGTCGACAAACGATAGATTTCCGTGAATCTGCTTTGACCCGGCACCTCCACCAAAACTCTATAATTCTGATTATTGCTCTCGCTCAAGCAGACCCAGTCCATGCTGTTCGAGACTATTATACGGTTGTTTTTGTTGGCGCCATGAAGGTGCTGTGCTAACATGTGCTGCATGCAGGCTGCATGGTGGAAACCAACCTCCTTGGTGGAAACTATATTTATAGCAGCACTTCCGTGACGTCACAGCCAAGATGGCAGCGCCCACAAATCTCTACTAAAACTACCGTATAGTGCGCGAGTATTAAACAGTAGATCAAATCATGTATTGTGGTA
Organism: Sweltsa coloradensis; assembly: GCA_024449915.1. Taxonomy (NCBI): domain Eukaryota; kingdom Metazoa; phylum Arthropoda; class Insecta; order Plecoptera; family Chloroperlidae; genus Sweltsa; species Sweltsa coloradensis. Next base: position 136,845 of record JAMZAV010000083.1, read on the forward strand.
ACAAAATATTCAAACTATGCGCCAAAATATTATGTACGGCCCGAACGCAACAATATGAACCATGGTGAGGGTCGAGGAGAAAAGCTATGTATATGGAAGCCCAGCCTACTTTCAACCCAACGACGACAAAACTGAAGTGTTAAATATAATGTCGATCATATTGTTTACATTGTGTTTTGTTGTATTCATTGTTCTATGTATATATCAGTTTCATAAACTGAACAGGATGTAGATTAAATAAAGTAAATAAATGATAAATAAAAAGAAATAAGTCACTCAACGAAGAGCTCTCTAACGGGCTCCAAATAACGATACCAATTTGTTAGATATAAACGGCCCGATACACCAAAATATATTTTTAAGAGCCGTGAGAGTAACTTTGAATAGACAATGGCTACTATAAATATTTGGATTTATCAATATTTTTTAAAAGTTCACAGCATAAATGCGTTAAGAGATTACCAAAAAGAAAACACAAACTAGAATTTTAATTGTTTTAGATGGTTTTCTTCTACCGTCTCATAAACATTAGTCATTAATGATGTTGTGTAAATTTGTCTACATTGTACGTTTTCTCGTAATGTTATTGACGCTATGAAGGACAAGCTGTATCTGTTATTCCAAGGCATAGAACAATATCTCTAGCGAGACGAGCAAGACTGCTACAGAGCATCATGTGACTACAGATCCCCAGTGCAATCCAGTGGAAGTTCCCGGCTTGCTTGTTATTCAGGCGCGCATTGTGTCATTCGCTTGCATGACTCTGGTAGATCCGTCTCAATGGCGCAAACAATGCTGAGATCGGGAACTATATGTCATTCCGGCAGAGAAATGTTGAAAAAACTTAATCAGCTGCTATGAGAATTACAAATTCTAGGGCAGAGAGACTGATTGCCATGATTGTGTGTTCTACGTCCTATTCATGACCAAGGTAAAATCAGCCTCATCAGGCATCGCATGGGTTTTGGAGCTCGTCCCCTTTTTCATAGCTTTAACTCTCTTTGAAAGTGAGATACATTGAAAAAAGTAAGCGTGGAAACAACGTATAGCAACGTCTGTGAACTATTATATTCCTCTAACTGTGTGATGTAAATTTAAAATAAACTTTCCTTCATTGGGCTTCTCAATCAATCATTCGATCATTCGTAAAATAAGTGGTTATCCTCACAACTGTTTTAAAACTAAATCAACAAACAAAATGTATTGAAATTACACGTTGTATTGAAAAAAGATTTCTTTATTTGATTCTGGGGTAAAATAGATTTTAAGTTAACCAAGTATTTTAATCCATATTCAAGATTATGTAAAATAAAGAGCAAGAAAATCTTAATGAAAACCACGTAAGATTACGGAGATTGATTGATTGATTGATTGATGTCTTTAGTTGAAGGCGGGATTTGATGAAAATATTAATAATAAGGTAGGTACTACTATTAATAGTAATAATGAAGGGCTAATGAAAATTATAGATAATTAACTTTGAGCATAGTGTTATTTTTAAATTCGTCTCTGATATCAGACGGAAGAGCATTCCAAGTTCGAATAGTGTGGATTTTGAATGAACGTCATGTATATTAGTTCTGTGGATGGGAATTGAGAGTTCGTACCGGACCTAGACCTGGTATTAAACTTGTAGTTTAAATGAAAGAATTAAGAGAGAGAGAGAGAGAGAGAGAGAGAGAGAGAGAGAGAGAGAGAGAGAGAGAGAGAGAGAGAGAAAGGGACAGGGACAATTTTTACCAAGAACTGTAATGTACTTAAACGAACATTGCATAAGCTCACTTTTTTACGCAAAACGTTTCGTCTACTCAACAATTCCGAAATCCTAACTGTAAATTCATGAAAAAAATGAAAAAATGAAGACAGTATGTATAAATTAAGTTAATGTAAAATGTCCCACGGGAAGAAGATGTATCATCGTTGCTAGCTCAGCGGTGAGAATTGTCAGAAGCTTATAAATACTGGTTGAAAAGATTCCTTTATAACCGGTTTTTATTACTTTGTTCTAGTAGATGTTAAAAGGAATAGAAAACTCGGTGTGATAATAGATAACGACTACAATACATTAATTAAAAAAGTTTTCATTAAATCCCTAGCCATCTGCAAAAGAAGGTGTATTATTACAGCTTAATTCATGTAACTAATATAAAAGTTGTCAAATAATTTTGTGCTTTGTTTGTCAAGCTTTCTTAGAGCCAAGTTCATCATTCAAAGTGAGCACCTGCCGTTACACCTGCAGTTCCACGTGGTAGCAGGTGTCGTAGATTGAGCCCCTGCCCGTGGGGACCGGTTTACCAATGATCGATGTGTCAATTGCCAAAGTTTATTTCATCCAAATCATCCATAAATTACAACAGCTATTACATATTATTTTTTTTTCAAATACGTACGGCATTTTTGATCAACTAGGGTGTTGGATATCTCCAATCACCTCCGGCTGACGGCGTAGGTTAGACAATTAAGGTATCTCCAAGTACCGAGGAGCCTCCTAGACGAGTAACGCTCCTTCAGTATGTGTCTTAAGGCTATATTTAGGGACAACGTCCTTTCATTAACAATAACTATAACCAGAGACCACCGATTTAGGTGATGTTCAAATCGATGTACATAATTATTCGATTTCAATATTTATATCAAATATTGATTTGACACCTTCAAATATTTTTATTGAAGACAGATAAAGAATAATTAAATTATAAAACTAATAATAAACCGTACCAAAAATAATTAATCAAAGATTCAGTTTCTGATAGAATATTAGCTGCGATACTGTGGGTTTGGAACCTAACCTTTTATATCGAACATTCAGAATGTCTTTTGAAGACATTATATACTGTTTTCAAAGATATACTTCTATTACGTGAAAATCATATCTCAAGATATGCCACACATAAATGATTGCGGGATTTTGTATTGCCACAGATCGTTGTTCGAAGATATATTTCTAAGCAGCGCGTCTAGTACAATGCTATTTAACATCTACAGTAGGTTAGATCCTCAGTCATTGGTCCACTGGCGTGACAATTAGACGCCATCTTGAATAGGTCAGTTTGTATGTGAAAGTTGGTTGTAGCGATTTGTAGCCCAAATATTTTTCAAGATGGCTGTCAGGTTGACAGGCGAGCATATTAGCCACTAACACCAAATGATTACTTAATTCTCTTATGCAAAACTTCTTATTGTTTCTGTTTATGAATTTACATGCTGCACAAGCTAAAACCATATCAAAACAATCCAGAAAAATACTTATCGCATTTAAAACAATGACAAGCATAAATTGAAACGCCAAATCGCCATCTTGAATAGGTCAGATTGATGCTTCAATTTGGTACGCTAGCGTCTGTACGGACGTATAGAAGACAGGGGATCTAGCCTTCTGTCTGGTAGTCTCTATATTGCAGTTGACATTGAAATGAGACGCATGCTTGATAAATTTATCTGGACACACGAGGCACAATGATTTACATACATGGATGTAAATCCTGTTTCGGAAGCTAGTTAAAAGCCCCGACAACGTTGCCGTGACAAGGTGATATTCTATTCAATATGTATGGGCGTAAAGCTCATTAAATCAGGTGATACGCCGCTGTGAAGATTATTGTGGACGCGAGAGGTGACGTTTTGTCACGTCTAGTGAAAAGTTGGGCTGGCTTCCTTTCAGAGAAGCTGGAGATTTCGAAGCGGGGAGGGATTTCGTTGACCGGAAAAATTGGGGGAAAAGCATTTTCCAAGTTTAACCCAAAACGGATGACAAATGTTTAGGTTTAAATTAACTAAAAATTACTAATGTAAATCAGATATTTGTATTTCACACAATACTTTAGATCAAAAATTTAAATATATTATATTATAATTGAGAGCCTGGAGTTTTTGAAATAATTATAGTACAATCAATGATTATTACTAATGCCAATTACCTGTTTTTTTGAATTACAAACTGCATTATACAATTTTTTCCGTATTAACAACAGTAACATTAATCCTTTAAATAAGTGTTTATTGGACATAACACTGCTCTTTATCAATTTTATTGGTGATATTTTGACTTTTATTAAAAAGTCTTTTTCAAACTGAAGGTTGACAAAGGAAAATTAATAACAATCCATATAAAAAAAGATCATAAACAAAATAACCATGAAACATATCTGCCAACACAATTGATAGAAATAAAATAAAAACATGACAAAAATAAAAAAATACAGTAGCACTAGATCACGAAAATAGACGACAAAATTACAAGAGGTAGATTATTGACAAGATCAAAATTAATATACATTATGTTGAATTGAATCTAGATGTACTTGGACAAAAAATAATCTATATCTATATCTATATCCACGAAATAACACCAATAAAATTGATAAAGAGCAGTGTTATGTCCAATAAACACTTATTTAAAGAATAAATGCCCGTTCTACTAGTTTCTTTTATCTAAGTTACATTAATATTGTTGTTACATATAGATATGCGTAAACTTGCGATGGTGGGGTGGTGATTTCTCTGATTCCTCACTTTGTTGTATGGATGAGCAACCATGAGAGCTGTCTATTTATAATACATTTACTTTTTGGAGAGATCTATGCCAAATTATTTCAATATCACTGGTATTTTGCACAATATACTAAAGGCGTGTAAAGATATAAATGCATGTTTATCTGAGCACCCTAAAATACAATCTCAACTACCCGGGAACTGTGGTCAACATACAAGCGATTCCTTTGAGTTTGAAGCGCTCTACCGCATAGCACACCGCAACCGCACTAACTCCACTGAAGATCATTGGTCCTAATGAGGCGTGAACTATAAAAAACACATCTTTGATCTATATGTGGGTTTGTTTACGTTTTAACTTGGCTACAGTTCTAAAACGTTCATTTGTATTCCCCTGAGCAATGTCTAAACTGTTGCTATGAGCACTAACCAAACCAATTAATAACTGACCACTGTTACTTATTTGTGCATCGTTGCAAGCCATGCTTTAACGTGCGATATTTTTTTCAAATAATAATGTTTTAATGTTTCTTTGCAAACTTGAAAGCTAAAAGAAGACATCACTTAGTGTTGTGAGCATAAAGAACGCGAATTTGGAATTTTAAGATAGTTATCTAATCAAACTCTTCACTATTCACCCAAATATATACTGCGAGCTAACATGTCGAGTTTCGGAAACATAGTAAAAATAGTTCAAAGTCGCAACAGAGGATAGAGAATTTGAATACATTTGTTTTCACTAATGGCCCAAGTAAAAATCAATCTCAAGCTAATTTGGTTTTCCAATTATCATTAAGCTGATAATTATCAATCAGAATATAGCGTCTTAGCCATTTCGATGGTCGAGTTTCGGAATTATTGTGAAAAGAGTCCAAAGTCGCAATGGAGGAAGGAGAATTTGGAAACAACCTCTATAGTGGCCCAAGCTAAAAACGATATTAAGGTATATTAAATTAAATTATTATTACATGGATGTTATTCAATCAGAATCCAGCCTCCTAGCCATTTCGTTGGACAAGTCCCAAAATATTAGTGAAACGAGTCTAAAGTCACAATGGAGAATAAAATGTTTGGAAACATCTTTATTGGGCCAAGTAAACAAAACGATCTCAAGGTATCTAGGATATTAAATTATTTTTACACGGACGATAATCAAACAATATCTAGCCTCCTAGCCATTTTGTTGGACTAGTTTCGAAATATTAGTGAAAAGAGTCAAACGTCGCAATGGAGGATATAGTGTAATAGTGTTTACTATTGGCCGAAGTAAAAAAACGATCCCAAGGAAATCAAATTTAGGTGTAACTGTTCACACAGAAAGTCTATATTTATAAACCCGGTCTATACAGAAATCGGTTTAACGTTTTTCTGCAAATTGTATACCGCCAACTAACTTACTTGTTAATTAACCGGTAAACCGGATTACCGAATTACCGTACAGGCCAATTCATGTTCCTTCGTCTTAGTTGAAAAAGTAAACTTATCCTAAACATGTGATAGAGCACGCCTTTAGGTTTCAAATAGGTTTGTACGTGCAATTGTCCCCAAAAACGTCTCTGAGAATTTCACAGGTTTAATAATTTTATTTATTATTTTTATTACAGCCACGGAATTTCGAAGGATTTGTTGGAGGTGAGATCTAAACATGATACACCCCCTTCTTATTTTTATTATTTCTAGAATATTATATTAACCGACAGTGTTGGCTCGAGCATTAAGCGCGCGACTCTGATTCGGGAGGTCCCGGGTTCAAATCCCGTCGAGACCGGCAATCCAGACTGAAGGTTTGTTCCGAGTTGCGAATGCAAGGGATTGAGTCCTCTTAAACAGCCCTCGGGCATCCCTTCACAACTGTCCTTTCCGCAACATACCTAGTTAGACACCTTAAGAGGGGAATATACATGCACCCATGGTCAGGCTTCCCACAAAAAATTAAAATTAAAATATATAAAATGTACTATGAATTTTACCTGCGGTTATGTTTTCCGCCCACAAATTAAATCAAGAAATAACACTGATCAATTCAGTCGACAGTGCTATGGCGTAGCTATATAACCCAACTACCATTCTTGTAAATGTGTTGGTTTGTTATAAAAATGTTAAAATGTTCAAGAAAGCTGCAGAAAGAATACCAATAGAGATAAATTCTTAAATAAAACAACTCATGCAAAATACAACATGAGTACCAGTAGGGATAAACCCTTAAATCAAATAACAACTCATGCAGAATACAACATAGAACATGGGTGCATCCTCTTGAATCTTGAAGATGATAATTATGTAATATGATATGGTCATTTGGAATACCCAACTCTGAAATGCTTCTAAAATGTTCCTGGATTATTTCACGCGTCAAACTTTAATAGACCGTAAAGTCATTTCAACTAATTAATCACGTTTCCTGTCCAGTTGTTTTATCACATTGCGTTTTAGAGCTGGGTTTTGTTTTTTTTAAAATAGTCCTGTCTTTCTACCTGTTTTGTTGTTGATATTTTTAGCCGGACGTTACGGGCGGTTATTTAATTTGCCTTCCGGTATTATTTCATGTCTGCGTGTCAAGTAACTATTCTCAAGTGTAGCCGTTATCTGCTTTTATGCTAACATTATATTATTACCACCTACGTTAAACTCTCGGAGGTATACACGTGTCAAAATTCCAACCTGTTTTTGTTTAAAACTTCCATCATAAACGCTGACAAAATTCCACAAATACCTTGAATCTTGTTCTAATGGAGAATAAGTGGCATGTGTTACATCTAATACAAAAATGTGCTTTCATCATATTATTTTGTTCACAGCATCACTGAGCTAACAGTATTGTTATAATGGTGTGGTATAAGCGATGAAAAAGCAAGCAAATTGCGAGGGGTATAGAAAACAACATTAAACAAGAGGTCAGAAAATACGCCTTCATAAGCCCATCATTGCTTTTTAGCAGGTTAAGGAAATTAGAATAATTCAATTGAAGAATGTATTTTCTTAAAATGATAAAAGGCATGATATAAACTTTTTTAAAGGAATTTCAAACTAATTTTGTTCATAAGATTTGTAAAAAGTTGGTCTATGTGTACATTCCATTCCAATATAATAGACCACAGATTCTTAACTCCTGCTATTCTTTTTTTGTTCGTTTTGGTCTCATAAATATAAGCGGGTATCTATTTTCATAAGCCTACGAGAAACGTTCATCTAGACCCCCTGATTTACTTATGGTCCATGGTGTACATTGATTCATTATAAAAACTTGGACCATTATATCAAACGTATCATTTGCCTCGAAGTGAAATACGTCCATACTAATGAACGATGGGACAGAAAAGCAAAGAATTTAAAATTGTTTAATATATAGTAAAACTAAAAACTATAGTACAGATAAAAAGATAATTAATAGATTTGCTGTTAAGGTTGAATAATTTTGTTTTAAAAATTATAGTAAATTTTAGTTATTATTAAAATATAATTTTTATTGAATGAAATATGTAATTGTTCATATCACTGTATGCTATTGAAATTGCTATTCGGCGTTTGACAGGCAATCTTAATGAAAAAGACAGCACTTTATGCTGTTGAAAAAAAAATTATACTCCTAAATTTCAAGGGTACATAGGTTCAATTGGTTCTAAACACGTAATAATACATATAACTCATGCATAGAAGTTAATTTCCTCGTCGATGTCCGTTTCACTTCACGATATAATGTAAATATTTATTTTGGGAATGCGTATACCAACATTGAGTGTTTGTTGATATCAGTTGTTTTGCAAGCAAAACATATTTGTGTTTACTTTGTAATAATTATTTAAAAACATATTTGCGCTTCATAGCTATTGCAGTTTCCAAGTGTATGCCAATATTCACATAGATTAAACGGCAATAATGTTTGCTATCTTTGTTTACTACGTATGAAATGGGTTAATTCCTTTTTTTAAAAAAATATTTGGTGAAGAGTTTAACGTCTGAACCAAGGGATTATTAAATCACTATTACAGTTATTATGTGCAAGCTAATACTGATATGTACTTTCCGTCTAGTGATGTCTCGTCCACTTTTGTGATACGCAATTCTGTTGGATCTATACATTATTACCAAGATAAATGTATTATTCATCAAATACGAAAATAAAATATTAAATAATGATTTGAATCATTTAATGAGAAATGTGTTTATAAGATTATTATTCGATTATTTAAAATTGAGAGATTAATTTCAATAATACTTGATAAATAAATAATTTCTATTGGTATTTAGGTTGTGACGTTGTTCCAGAACTCCCGAAAGTGTTTTAGTAGTTCAAAGTTCTAGAACGCTGGTCCTGGACTGTGTACGACCTGCCGCGAAGTCGCAGTGGACATGCTGTCTGTGGACTCAAGTCCGCCTCACAGAAATGCGTGCGAGAGTCCCTTGGTAGTAACATATGACAATATTTTGAATCTTGTTTGCGTTGTGTGATTTCTGTGCGAGCCGTCGGGACCCGGCTCGTGATCTAGTTATCTGGCCCCACCTAGTGAGCTTTGAGAGGGGATTGGAGACTGGCGAAGATATTTGTGTCTACAAGAGACTGTCCGCTATAGCAGTTTTCTCCGCTCATAACCTTGAGACTGTCCGCTATAGCAGTCCGCTCCGCTCATAACCTACCCAGCAAACACACGACTGTGTCAAACGTATGTTAAATGTACGTTAAACACACAAGTACTGTGTAATTCGTGTGTAGTGTGTATATATGTATTTTGGAACATATGGGAATTGTGTGGGCAACGTGCGTTCAGGCGCTGCACTGCTTGTGCGTTGCTTGACAGCACATATCCCACACAGGCATCGTACGTACTCAATGTAAACGTAAACTGTACGTAAAACGCACGTATCGAGTGGGATGTGTGTGGTGTGTGGGTAATTCATTTGAGTACGTGTGTTGCACGTATGGGCAACGTACGTATTTCTGCACCACTGCTAGCGTGAATTTCATACTCAAATCAATCATCATATATTGACCATGCAACCATTTTCATATTAGCACAATACCACTGACAAAATGTATTTATATACAGGATATATGTATCTATTTAGGATTCCAACCAAATTACTACTGATAAATGCCTTCTGCCGTTCTGTATAATTCAATTTATTATATATCTACATCAAACTTTACTGTTAGCAATATAATTGTTATATTTCCTTCTAAACTTATGATACAACGTTTTTGATTTATGGAGAATTATAACTTTAAATCATATTCGAGACCGAGTATTAGGTTTGACGAAACACGAGAGCGCCTCGTCCAACTACAGGCTAGTTTAACTCTTCTCAGTCATCAGTTCACCGTGGCCGAACGGTCTAGTGACTGGCTTTCAGATTCCAGGTTGAAGGAGCGACACATGGCCGAGGTTCGAATACACACGATGAAGTAAAATTTATCTAATAATGCATGTTTCCAAATTGAATAAACTGACATAGTTATCTAATGAAATGCCGCTTAAATTGATGTGAGTACTGTACTTCATAAGTCAATAAAATAATTTTTAATATTTTAAGTAATTGTTTATTGGCATAGCTAACTTACTAAGATACTTTTCAGATTCTCTACTAGATGGAGCCATCGATTTATTCCCTGCAGACCAAGCGAGGTGCAGGCTAAATATTTATTAGTGCCGAAAACGTGTGTTTTACGTGTGTTTTTCGTGTGTTTCCCGTGTGGCGGAATATTACTGAGTGCCGTAAACGTGTGTTTTCCGTGCGGTTAAGGTGCATCCCTGGTATGTTGTAAACCATTAAAAAACGTGTGTTATACATACGGGCGGAAGTGACACATTCTTACGGGCAATGTACGGGGGGAAAACGTACATAAAACGTACGTGCGCGTACGTTCTTGAACGTACGTTTTATGTACGGGCGGGATTACTTGTGTTTGCTGGGTTGAGACTGTCCGCTATAGCAGTCCGCTCCGCTCATAACCTTGAGACTGTCCGCTATAGCAGTCCGCTCCGCTCATAACCTTGAGACTGTCCGCTATAGCAGTCCGCTCCGCTCATAACCTTGAGACTGTCCGCTATAGCAGTCCGCTCCGCTCATAACCTTGAGACTGTCCGCTATAGCAGTCCGCTCCGCTCACAACCTTGACGTTATTTTCACAACGCTGAGTAATTGGTTAAATCAAGTTTTTAGACCCTCATACTTTGTTTTCAAAGCTCTGACCCAATATTTACTAAAAGGAAATCCTTTTCAAAGAGGTAGAACATCGGAATAGTCTTATTTTACCCGACATTGTGTTTTTTGCTTCCATTTATGTTGTTCGGAACGTGTTTTATTCCAATTAAGGACTTTGACGTTATATTTGAAAATAATGGAAATACTACCGTTCCGTTCGGCATCTCATTAGATCTCAATGAAGTTTCCATTGTTAAATGTCTTATTGTCTCATTATTTTCATAATATCCTCATTTGAACGAACTGACATTTGCTTTATAGCTTTTGACGTAAACCAATTTCCAACTGTGCTTTGTTTTTATTTTGCATTTACAGCCAAGGACGGAGGAAGGAAATCACTTCAGGGAAATAGTGGGTATCTTAAGGGGTTGGTGGTGGGAGGGATGGTGGTGGGGGGTAGGGGACGGAAGTGGAACTTGATAGTTTGAGGCGAACATGTGCACACACTATCATTCTAGTATATAATGTTATAATTGCTTGTAGTTTTTAGTTCCCAGTAATGTATGTGACGCTGACGAGTGCATTAAATACAGGATGAAGGGGACTATAACACATACATGTCCCTCTCGGGATAAAACACAACACACACACACTCAACTCGGATCTGCGCTACTAAATTCTCATCAGTCACCGAAGCCGGCCGGACACTTAGGCCCTACTGCATTCTGAACTCATCATGTCATTGACATAATCACAAGCATTGGCTCGGGAGTACCCACAATAGGGAGTGAGTAAGTCTAATGGTGGAGGTGCTGGGTAGAAGAATATTTCATCTTTCTGGGGGGCTATCCTCACCCAAGTAACTTCTTAGGGACTCCAAAGACATTCTTTTTAATCCTTGTTAAAAGGCAATAGAAAACGCTTGTAGGCCTCAATATAAGGTTGTATTCGGTATTTATTGTTCAGTTCAGTACAGTTTGAGCGCAATAAGTTTGACTTTCCTTTTGCTTTAAATACAGTAACGGGTATATTTACCCTTAAAAGTAGAATTATAATGTGTCCAGAGGGGAGAACGCTTTTACGCCATTAAATGGCAGAATCTGATGTGGGGTAATGGGGCTTTGGGCTTAGCTGTCATGCAGCTGTTGATAAAAGATGTGACTACGTAGCATGAAGCTGGAAGGTCTGAGTCGTTTTAAAAAGACAGGTTCGGGTACCCAGTCCTAGCTAGGAAAGACCATTCAAATACAGATGTAGCTTACTATATAGGTAAGACTGGGCCTCTAGACCCGCCTCTTATTGTTAGACGTGGCACACGTACTGACGAACGGACCGACAAAAAAGCTTTGGATATAGTATAGTTTTGCTCCCTGATAACACCTCTTTTCGACGTTTTTACTAACAATAAATAAAAACTGCTATTTGCATTGATCAGTGGCGTATCCAGGAATTGATAAAGGGGGGGGTTATTGACCAATGTACTTATAGATATACCAAACCATAAATGGGGGGTCCGGGGGGCTCGCCCCCGGAAAAAATTTCATTTTCAAGGTCATTTTGGTGAAAATCTGTGCGTTTTAGAGAATCACAATGACCAACTTTCAATCATGTAAAAGCCCTTTTTTATATAATTTTTTTTATAAAAAAGGGGCTTTTACTTGATACACCTACATGATGTTCCACTACCAGAAGGATATTCAGGCACATGAATGGTTAAAAACAATTAAGTGATATATTTTATCAATTCTTTTGCATTTTAATAACTATTATGACATGCATAAATCAAAACATAAATCAAACAAAAGCAAATTTTAAAAATAAACGTTGAAAAGTGCATAATGTGCATTAATGTGCATATGATTGCATAAAGTTATTTCACCAGAAATATAGAGTTGAAGAGAAAAGAAGAAAGGTGAGTTTAAAGAGCAAAATTCAACCGGCGCACTTTCTTGCTCATATGGTTTTTTTTTGGCAAAAGGGGGGGGGGTTTGTCCCCCCCTCCCCCCCTTGGATACGCCACTGGCATTGATAGGCATCAATGTCCGCTAGGTGTTCTGCATTACAGTCCCAGAAACGAAAAGTGGGATAATAACAATGTTGGAAACGTAACAAACGCCACTGGAACATGACATGATTTTGTACTGAGTGGATTAGCGCATATTATACTCAGAAAAATACTGATTGATTGATGCTGGACTTAACGTCGTAAATATGCGATTGCGCTAATAATAAGAAAGCAATTTTATCAAGATGTATGTGTTTAAAGCTCGGGATCAGACGACTGAGAAAGCTGTCTGACTTTCTCACCATAGCTTTATTTTGTCAAACCCTGAATTTGAATGATAAAATAAATAAACAGCGATTGCATCTATGGTGTGCCTGGAGATCACTGATCACGTGATACTTTGAACAGTTGTGATTGGTAGTTGCTACTTCTAATAAGGTATAAGAAGGCAATTCACGTTCGTCCTATATCTTGTCTCTGTAAACCATACTCCCGTAAACACAAGCTGATTCTCGTATGATTTAAGGAAACACGATATACTTTCACACTGCATTTCTCTGGAGTTTGATTTATGTACACATTTATTTACTATTACTTAATCCAAACATGGACAAAATAAGGTCAAAAATCCATTTTTGTTTAAATCTACATTCAAACGCATCCCAAGGGTACAACAACATTTAATTGCATGTAAGCATATAAATGTAATTTTTCTCTACAATTGTGAGTTGACTTATGCCTTTTTTTGTCTATTACCGTTTTACAATAGTTTTTTCAATAAACAATGGATTGTGGTCAATTCTAGCCGAGAAGTGCTCCGTTTAGATTGTTCGACATATTTTCCAGGTTGCACAACCTTGCTCAGTCGTGTATCAAGTTGCCACTAATTATTTAGTTATTGTGAAGTGTATACCTATGGTTTTATATATTTATTCATTCATATATTATTGTTTTCTGTAGCTAGTACAGAACTGCAAAAATGACGCAGGTCTTTGTGCAACAGCTTTGTTCAGGCAATACCCTCAGTCGTTTATCATGGGCATAAGAACGTCTTGAGGAGGGGTCTGTGAATGTATTCTTGTCGTATGGAGTACGTAAATGTTCTAACTTTAGTTACTGAATTAGTTTTAACGCGTTTTCTCCCAGCACGTCTTGTTAGTCATATCTGAGAAGCCTAGCGCTTCTTATGTTTACATGGACTTGAACCCGGGCGTCATATTTCACGATTAGTTCTATTAAAGGAGTTCCGTCAGTTTATTGACTGCAGGAAATTGAAAATATCAGCGATGAAAACTGACCTAAGGGTTACGTACTCAAGATAAACGCAGCTTCCAATTCAGCATTTGCAGATCAATCCAGCACTATCCAAGTTATAAAAGTAAAACTGATGCCTTTTCAATAGGAGGGCGTACAACAATAGAACAACTCAAATAAGAGGAATATAACTAAAAATTGGTTCTAGTTTACAAGTAGAAGCAGCCAATGCTTAAAACCGATTAGTGCATTACTAAAATGTAGATATAAATGCTTGTATTAATGCATCGTTGCCTATCGCATTTCCTTTGTGTTTGTTGTATTATACAGACATAATTTAAATCGCACCAAATTTAAAAGAAAACTTCTCTAGCCGATAAACAATATGCTAATCAACTTGTTTTAACATTTTATAACGTATTTTCTCGAAGTGTGATATAAGCTTTTAAAAATAAAGAAGTGTTTTGACAGAAAGTACTTTCAACTTTATTTAACAAAATACGATTATAGTCTGAGAATTTTAATTGATTCTTTATCAGGCCGTGAACATGACACCCTTCACGCTACAAACTTTCATCGTTTCACCAAAAGGTTATCGCAATACTAACCGAACACCGGAACACGTTACACGATATTCAAGTTTCTAAACTTATTTTTGAAACAACTAAAAATAATAATCTAAAAAACAGTTTCAGAAGAACCATCACTTAACAATTTCACAACAAATATTTAATTACATTGTTGTTTAACTTATACTTTCATATTATTATATACAAATATTTTAAAGCCAATTAAATTCCAACCAATTGATCGTTTTTGATACCTAGTGAGGTGTGAACAACCCTGCAATCAGTGAACGAAGTTGAGGTTAGAGCTAGAGAGGTATATTGACGCGAGATCTCACAGATGAAATGGGAGTGATATTAGATGTAAATGATATGTCGCAAGAGACTGCGCCTCAGTCTTATGTTACTAACAATAGCCCACCCGGCGCATTGTGAAGTCATAAATCTTAGGGATGCGAGGTCTTAAATAATTAGGGGGTCTTAATTGCCCTAAAACTAAAGAGGACTTTTCTATTATTATAAACATACTGGGATGTAGATGACATGACGTAAATGTTGGAGAAACCCTAGAAATATTTTTACTCCTCAATTTGGTTAGTCGAAAAATACTCCCGTAGGTGAAATTGTTAATATTTAATACAATTCAGAAGTTAATCCATCCCGATCGGGGTTCGAACCCGAGTCTTCCACATTCCACGTAAGCGCCATAGCCAACTAGACCACGAGACGGTAACTATTTAACTTCTGAATTGTCGTTGCATTATAGATATGTGTCTCGGTGGTATTTTTTAACTCTGAATTGTATTAAATAATATTTATACTCGTTTAAGTTTGTATCACGTATTGAGAACCCACAATCTATTAATAATTCTAAATGGTAGAGTGTGTGTTGGTGTGTCCGAGGGAAGAGTGAGCACTTACCGCTACGTAGAGGATGGCGTCCTTGGAGTGGTCGACGGGCGGGTGCCTGGGTCGGTGGTGGTTGGAGTGAGCCAAGGCAGCGCGGTACACTGCCGGGAGCAGCGAGCCACGGCATGCCGGACCAAGGTTCCTGAAACACGAGATTGATTGATTCATCCTTCTGAAGAAATCTTACAATATATTTTATACTAGGCCGTTTCGCGAACGCTTTTTCCAGTCGCGTTGATGGATGAGCATTTTATAATATTTCTGTCCAATAATTACGTTTTTAAGTAGGATCTCATTACTTTTTCTATAGTTACTTGATACAACTTGATAATTATATTTAGTTAAGTCTTATATTAAAACCTTGCTTTCTATGAATTTTGACTAACTTTATCAACATTTTCTTTCAAAAGGCACTACACCACCATAATCTTTATGTCAATGTAAAATATGAATGTTGTAGCCCCACCCGTTTGGTCGGTGGCCCCAAATGTCACTAAAATATCGTATTAAAAACAGTGAAAAAAATCGTAAAAGTACGATTTCTATTAGAAATATTTCTTCAAATGTCTCTAAAATCATAACATATTATATAATTTCAGTGATTTTAAACGTTCCAATAAAGTTTCATCTAGATTGGAGTCGCCGTTTGCAAAATATCACGAAAGTATCTCATTAAAAATCGAAAAAATCGTAAAAGTACGATAATCATAAAAAAATTTGATAAATTGTACCCAAAAACGTGGCGAGTGTAAGGTCAGAGATTTCGAAGGTTCCATCAAATTTTCATCGAGATCACATCTGCCGTTTGCCCGGTAGAGCGCGAACAAACAGACAAAAATACAAAAAATAAATAAATAAACACCCGAGCTAATTTTTTTTTAGGGTCAGTGAAATTGAAGTCTTCGCTTCTCTCATCCAATTAACCAACTGGGTAAATACAATAAACGCGCGGAATACATTTTGTAAATATTTATCCCGTTATCATTCATACAAAATAATCTTTCGATGATAAATAAATAATTAATGAACACGTGAGGGTTGGCATAATCTTTAATTGTGTTAACTATTTAGTTTTTTTTTGCTACCTACCTTACAATGGATGTCTTTAAACATTATTTGAACGAGTACATCCCCTTGAAACGGATCTCTGTAATGCCAGGCACTCTCGGTCTCTTGACAAGTATGAACTCTTAGCATGTACAGTTTTATTTAGTTGTCTACCGACAGTGTTGGCTCGAGCGTTAAGCGCTTGACTCTGATTCGGGAGGTCCCGGGTTCAAATCCCATCGAAACTGGCAATCCTGACTGTAGATTTTTTCCGAGGTTGTCCACAGTCGTTAATGCGAATGCAAGGAATTGAGTCCTCGGACATCCCTTAACAATTGTCCTTTCCGCAACATACCTAGTTAGACACCTGAAGAAGGGCATGAATTGCAACCTAGTCAGGCTTCCCACAAAAATTATGTAAACAAAAACATTATGTAAAGTTGTATAACTCTTTAGGTAAAACAACGAACATTTGTACAGCCACATGCTTTTGTTTTGCTATAAGGCCATACATTTCGTTCTATTACTACCAAATGCCATCGATAGGGGTCTACATGGACATCAACTCAACCACTTCAGATGGTACTCTCATGGCCAACTTGGTTTTCATTTGCCAAGTCTAAATAACACTGTTGAAAAATGCGTAATATGTTTTGCGTCGTACAAATCACGTATATTAAAATTATTCTTCATAATATGTAATTCACGAAATAAATCAACATCAATACCATCTGGTGTACATGACAAGAAGCATGTACTTACCCCTTCTAGAGTTGCCAGGTCAACCACAAATCAGCTGTAGCCAAAGATCTTATAAGACAAGAACAAGGCGCTTAGCTAAATTATCTAGTAGACCCTGGTGATGACTAGCTACGGTGCTGTGGTGCGCATGCTCTGTCAACCGTAACAGACAGGGGTAGAGCTTTAGAATACATTGCCGACAGCGCTATTTGAACTCTCTTTCTATCAGAAATGATCATCGCCATCAAGTATGCCCTCAGAGTCAAATTCGGTTTTACTAAGGGCCGTTAACAATTAAACTACTGATATCGTCTCATAAGACCATAGGATGATTAAAAAAGGGGTTTATGGTCCATTGTAAGTCGAATTAATGAGGTGAGTAATTTTTTATTTGTTGATAACTGTATAAATACGAATAATTGTGGGTGTTAAATATGCTACCGGAGCTCAATTCGGGCGTTTCGTTTGTTAACGTCCCAATCCCTTGGAGCCCGTCTTGGGGTGTCGCGTGTACTGCATATAATGTTGATCGTTAGCAAAGTACGGATTTCATCTGTCGCTACTTCACTGCGCTAACGAGCAAGATCAAGCCTATAGAACTACGACGGAGATGTGTTGGATACTTGTAACTGTCTAAAACACTCCTGTGACACCTTCGACGCCATTCGCTTCATTATATACCCCCTGGATCTTCTTGGCTGCAAGGCACAGGATTATATTTAGCCACACCTTCGATGTTAAATGTCTGGTTTATTTACTTTAGTCTAAATAATATAATAATTACATACTTTACAAGCACGGGTACGGGAATACGTTAAAATGTGAGTGTAGCTAACAACATATTGTCGAAGAAGTGTAGAAATATAAAATTATTACAGAATTCAGTTATCTTTGGTGTGGTTGATTTGTATTGCTGAACGTCTCATAATAATGCACTAAGGCTATTCGAGACAATGAGTGGTGATAACTGAGGATAAATAAAAGGGAGGAGGGGAAACCCGGTACCGTTACGTAGCCCACTCCTTCCTAAAAGTACCAAAGGGCCCAACGGCTTTACGTCCCATCCGAAAAGACGTTCTAACCTTGACAGTCATAAAGGCTACTCCACTAACCCGGACTGCACAGCAGACGTCAAGGAGAACGAAGCCGTTACACTAGCTCTCGAACCCTCCATCTGCTCTAACCAGCGGTATACGTGAGTTTCATAGCAGAGCGGTCACCCACTCTACCCCTGACCACGCCCGATTCTACTTAACTTCGGTGTTCGAGTGGGGTTGAAATAAGTGTCGCTTTTGGACGGTGCCACTAAAACATCGTTATTGTATCATCGCTGTTGAATGTAAATTTTAACAACAAAAATGCGTGTCAATCGTAGACTAAGTTTGGTTTTTATCGTGAGATGTGATACACGTACAGATAAACGGACGGATAGAAAAGTGATGCTTAGGGTAGCTTCGCTCACTTAAACAGAATTTTAAATAACATACAATCAAGAGTATCGTCAGACATCAGATTATCAAGTCGTTGTTAAAATGCAAAATTTAATGCAGTCAAATTATATTTTATCAGCCACCTTCATTTTCAATAACATTTTAAAAACTCTTCCTATACGTTAAAACGGAAGAGATATACAGCACTTTTGTACAAAATAGTTTTAAATATATAATTAAAAAATATATCTTCTTTTCGGTTTTTATATTCCGTCGAGAAGTAAAACAAAATTAAAAACGTAAACATTTTATTATTGCCCTTGTGCGTTGAATGCGTTGAATGTGCGTTGATGGATGCACATATACAAATATAACATAACTCATATTTAATACTTTATGGCTCATCAACCTCTTCACGAATTTTGAGATAGGATGATGTCAAACAACTAGACTTTCTGTTAAAATGGACTGCAACTCCGTTACATTATCGACTAATATCTCAACTTGTATCAAACTTTTTTCGAAAATAGTTCAATCATCAACACCATTCAAGTGAGAGATCCACACAACACATTTCTTCCCAACCTGCTCCTGTTCGTGAACTTTGACATGAGAAATGCTCCCTGAGGTATAAGTTTCTCAACTCTTGGATTCTCAGTACCGCCATTAAGTCGATGCTTCTAACCCCTCTGTCACTCAAGTGGCAACACACCCCCTTCAGCACTACGCACATTCCAGTCGCGTATTCACCTGGTTGACACACGACTAATACGATTAATAGGGCTATAATCACGTTTGTTGCAATTACTTTAAGTAATACTCTGTAATATGTATTCTAAATGTAACAACCACTATAATAAAAATATTGTGAATTGTTATTTAACGATGACTGTATATTATTGGTTTTTGAATGAATGCTGACAATGTAAATGAAAAGTACTACCCCTCTCAGTATATGGTGTGAGTTGACTGCGGAACGTACAGAGGCAAAATAATAGAGCCCAATTTCATTATTCGCATTTCAAGCCCATCAACCAATGAGCTTTCTAGTCCACTAAACACATCGAACTACATTTACATATTGATTTGAATATTCACGCGTTATAAGTCGAACAACATGATACACTGTGCAATGCTTCCATGTTGTATTTACATTAGCACATAGGTTCCATCACTGTTTCTTGCCCATTGAGGGTGGCGATATCATAAGATACAATGTAATAGAAATTATAATAAAGTTTGTTTCGTCTGAGGCTCAACCCCAGATTATCTGGCTGTCGCTAAACAAACAAGCATTTAATGAGAATCTCTCCCGAGACAATCTGGCAACCATGGTGCAATGTTTAGTCAGGTTATCCGAGTCACAAACTGCTAGTTATTTTTCACATTTGTCCCAAGTTCAAGGTTTGAGTATTGAACATTGTTGTATTTTGCATGATTTAATATTTTTTGAAATTTGATTGTTAGAAATAAGGGGTTATTATATAATGAAAATACTTTCTGAGAGTATCATAGTCTTTCTGTGAATCGAACTCACTTAAAGTGTCAATTTAAACCTAAGGCAAAAAGTATGCCTTGCCTAAACAAGACCCCGTCTCTAGCCCCAGGCTATCTGGGACACCCCAGATTACGAGTTTTTCCACACAGGCTTCATCAATCATGCCGCCGACATAGGCATTTTATCTCATGGGCAATGAGCCCAATGAATACGCAGAATCATCAACTCTTGATCAGGTTTATGTGTGAAAAATTTCAGTCGGGAGTCAATGAAACACTCAGTAAATATTCTAAGAATGTTCACGAGACTTTTTATGTGAGTGGAATATATAATGTAAATAACGGAATTACGTTGATCCAAAAGAATGATGTGATACCTTAGCTAATGTTATCTGTGGATTCAAGAGAGTTAATCCAAAGTAATCCATGTCGCGTTTCAGAATGGATTCCTCAGGAATGAATATATTAATATGAGGTGCGACGCTTTGACGCTCTGTAGACAAAGACGAAAAAAGTGTTCAGATATTCATAAGGTTTACAGTGGCACGAACATACTTTATCCTGTTGATCCGTTTGGGTTTTATTCATGCCTTTAGTGAGTTACAGATTTTGCATCTATAGATAAGGGATGGCATATTTTGATTTCGGCGTCAATAGTGACATTGCTCGTATACCACTTTCTTTGTATGTGAACTAGCATCGCAAGGTATTGTTAATGTCGAAATCAGATACATGTTATATTTATTTTATGTGAACAGAACACGATTGAAAATTAAACTCAAAATATAAACCCTACCAATTTTACATGAGTTCCTAAAGCATCCTACCTTTTAATTCAGTCCTCAACTAGAATTGAAGTAGTAGATACATATACTTGAAAATTCTAAGATACCATCAAGTAGCCCACAACATATCCACACGTTTATTATTCACAACTTTAATTCCAATAATTCCAATTTATATCTTAAGACTATATTTACGCAACAATATTTTTGTATAATATACGATTGATAAGGCACAAATGGACTTTGTCAAAATGTTTCCGTCGTGATATGTGTCATAGTCGCAAAATATCCGGAATTAAAGTTGACGTATCGAGGGTTGGAATCCTTTATTGGTACAAGTTAATTTTTTGTCTTTTTTGTTTTTTACATTTCTCCTTATTTTTTGGATAACTCATCGAAGTGTATTTAATGACTGACAATTTGATTTTTTGAAAAATAGATAATGTTTTAAACCCAAAAATTCAAAAATAATGAGGCTAAAGCATTCCTATTTTTAATTACCTCATCTAGATGAAGTACTAGAGACAGATTGAAATAAATTGTAAAACGGTCAAAAAAAAGTGTTGGCCCGGAAATTACAATATACTAGTTTTTATTGAGAACGAATCCAAATAATTCCAAATTTATTTTAAAAGACTTTATTTACGAACATAATTGCTTTTACGATTGATAACACAAAATTTCAAAATGTTCCGTTGAATGATTCAAGTGAAAAATATCGAATTAAAAGTATCGAAAATCGAGGATGTTAATCTTTTATTGGTAAAATAATTTTGTTGCCATTTTAATTATGTCTATTTGGATTAATATCAATCATGGTGATAAAAAGGCTAACCTAACATACAAAAGAAACTTATTAATACTATATTGTTGTGATAAACTTACATTGCAAAAAAGTAAATGCAGGCCTATATTAATAAAACGAGATGTAAAAAAAGAACACAATTAAGACATCATTTTTTCCTACAATTCAGATATAGAAACAACCCAACTCAACTAATGAACTTTCTTTGAAATTAAAAAAAAACTCCGAAAAAATTACATTTGTTTGAAAATGAGATTTTCTTTCAAACTTGAAAGAGCTGAAATTGTAATTCAATCGTCACAGATGAGTTGCACGATTTGAATATGAAATTTTATGACGTCGATCTATGAATAACGCATGAGATATGGTCCAGGTAAACAGATCAACAGCGTGGCGGTTGCGGGTGATGCCGGGTGCGAGGGTAGACCCTAGACAGCGGAGGTCAGTTGTAACTTAATACAAGCCAACTTCAAAGGAAATCACACTCCCAGGAGTGAAGAGAATCGAATGAAGAATCAGGCGAGTAGAAGATACAAGGAACTGTTGTTGTCGTCGTCGACGACGCGACGAAGCCTTTTAAGGCAAGGTGTTATCAAAAAAACAACAAAGGCGTAGAAACTTTTCAACTCAATTTTGTGGGGGATGTCATTTAAAAAAAAATTGTATACTTGTAAGAAAGTGATTTAAAAACAATATTTGAGTGATAATTAGCATTTATATTGTCGAATTAAAAAAGTAATAGGAAGCATATTTCCCTGAAAGTCACCTACTGTTCGAATTTGAATTTGATTGAATTGAAATTTAGTTTCTATAGTCATTATTATTGAAATTCACCTCGGCCATTGGCAATACACTAACACCACACATTTAGCTGGCATTCGTCTCCTACCATCGCAAAGTATACAATAACATTATTATATTTCTCAATTTTATTAATCGGAAAACACTCCCGTAGGTGTGATTGATTTTTATAGAAATCAATCCAGAAAAAAAAATCCATCTATAAATAACCCCGCTGGAATGGATTTTTTAATTTCTGGATTGATTTCTATAAACATTATTATAGTAATAACTTTTACGCGATGCGGATTAAACGAGGTTTCGTAGCTGTGTGCATATTTTGTGCTATGCATCTACAGTAATTGAAATGGCATACTCATCTTTCAAATTATAAAGTTGTAGTGTGGCAAAATGAGATGTGTTTAACAAGTCAAACAAATCAAACGCGTACTAAATAGATGATGAAACTGGAGCCGGCACCTCCACCAACGTACTGTGATATTATTAAAAGCATATTTTTCTACATGTATGTTGCATGTGCATGTGCATTGTACAAGCATGTTGAAAATATTACGAATGCCCATTGATTGTAATTTATGTTATATTAGTTTCAAGATAGCAATATACCTATATTGTGCTGCAGGGTATAGCATATAACGAACGCAAAAATCAAAATAAGATGTCTATTTTGTAATTTTAAGGTCAAACTGGTTTCATGATTAATTTGTTATTGGACCAGTATAATAAGAAACCCCATCTGAGTTTAATTCGGATCTCCAGTCTTGGGCTCACAATGGAAAATCTTGCAAGCTGCAATCGAATCCACTTTGTGAATCCACATAAATATCGTGTATTAAAATCAATAATGTTCTTTTCGGATCCTATTGAAGTATTGTGTCATCGTTGCTGATTAATTAAGCTTAAATGGGTATTAAACTGCAAAACTCAAAAGATGTAATTATTTCATTCAGGCTAGCTAGTTATGAATTTAAAGAATAACAATTAAAAATAATTGTCAAGCTTTGTAATTTTTGAGCTTGGTCGCATCGAAAACAATTTCCACCAACAAATAACATAGGGACGTTCTTTATGTCCCGAAACCTAGAAGGATATCGCTAAAAATAAATGCTTCTATTGACTTACACAACTAAGTTGGAATCCACCATGTTTCGATTTTTGGATGAGAGTAGCGAGCGTAGCGAGCGTAGCGAGCGAAGCGAAGATTCCATTTCACTACACTGGAGAAAAAAATCCGGAATGTTTTTTTTTTATTCTTTTTTTTTGTATTTTTGTGTGTTTGTCCGCACGATTCCGGCTAAACCGATACTCCAATTGCGATGAAATTTTATGGAGGCCTTCGAAATCTCTGAACTTAGAACTGCCACGTTTTTGAGCGCAATCCAAAAATTATTTCTCATTAAAATCGCAATTTTACGATTTTTTTCGATTTTTGGAAAATTTCTTCTACTTATAACACCTACATGCTTTATCCGATTGTTATGATTTTTTCACAGAACCATAATTTTATGAATTAAGATATTCGTGTGAAATTTGAGCGCAATCGAAAAATTATTTCTTATGAAAATCGAAATTTTACGATTTTTTTCTTTTTTTAAATTACGATTAACTAAAAAAATTAAAAATTAAAGTTTATTTTTTATTTAATTTAAATTAATTTTTAAAAAAATCTTCAACTTAGTAATGATTTTTTCACAGAACAACAGAAAATCCGCATAACACATGGCAGCTCAATACACCAATTACGCTCATCCAACAACGCGGCGGGACTTAAGCGTTTTCCTAGTGTAAATTCAGCTATTGGTTCGGTCAAAATAGGGCTATGCTGATTTCCAAGAACGAGTGTGATTTCGGAACGCGTGTTTTTGCAAGTTTGCGTATATATTTGCGCACAGTTTTAACACGTAATTTTCTAAATGGCCATTTTAGATTGCTACGGTCCTATAGTATCTAAGTGAGAAGAACAATAATCAGGTTAAAGTCGATTTAAGAAATTCACCAAAACACCAATTTTAAAATTTCAGGATTAAAAAGCTTAAAAAATTCGCGTAAAATCACAGTTTTATAAGCACGGCCATTTAAATGTATTATTATGCTATGGATTAAGTGTTGAAAATAATTTTTGGGGGTAAAAGCACATTTAATATTTTGGTGGATTTTGGTGGAGGTGCCGGGTTAGAGGTTTTCAACAAACACTTTATTTGCTCAATGTTGAAATCGTGCTCACATCGGCCTCCATCTCGTACCAATTTCACCAATTAAAAAATTTATCGTTGTTTAGAAAATTAAACATTATTGACCGCTGGTTAGCCACTATTCGCACATTGATGGCGTTGGCGTCGAAAGTATTCGTTTGCAGCAACTATAATCATTAAAGTCATTCACTACAAATCATTCATTTGTTTTATTTATTAAGAAAACATCATTATGGTGCATCAGTCGTACCACACGTACAACGTAGCGTTGTTGTATGATATTAATAAATATTTTTGTAACTTATGTCCAAATCGAGTACTAACAGATAAAGCCGTATAAAAAAGCTGTGCATATGGAGATGAATGGCCTATTATTGAAAAAGTATTCGTGTGCTCGATTTGAGTCAACTCTTATTATTCATTATAACTGATTACTCTGTTCCAATCTATTCAGATCTAATGCACCTACAATCCAGATGTTATGAAGTTTACTGTCTCGGTAGCTTAGGGGTAAAGCACCCGACCGGCAATCAGGAGACCGGGGTTCGATACCCCGCTGAGATAGATTTTGTAATTTCTGGATTGATTTACATAAAAACTGATTCTTTGTTAAGCGTATGCAACTAACAACCATGCTCTGACGAGTAGTTTGCGCTTTTTAACGCTTCACCCATCACCAGTCAAATTACAATTTAATCACTTATCCGTGGACAATTTCGTGTGTCGTTTGTAATCAAAAGTTGATGTCAGCTCTGTACCAATGTAAAGCCACTTGGACGCTTATTTTACCTTTCCGATATTCGTATCGCCGTGTCTAAACTTGTATGTTTACTAGCCTGATTAAATCAAATATGGATTAATCTTGTTAAACGCAATCAGTCCCGCCGAGAATCGAGTGTACAATGCAGTCACAACGCCGGTGCATCTACAATAGGGTTGTATTGTTACCAGCTCGAAGGCGAAGTTAATCAAAAAGAGTTGCACTCCATTTACTCTACTCTTTGGTGTAACGCAACAAAGAACACAAGTCATAAAAACTGTTTTGATCTTTGGGTTTTGTTACGTTCTGTACTGAAATAACATGGATTTACATGAACATTTCCTTACAATCTACCGCAGGTTTGTTGTCTGTTTCAAGACACCTTTTATGGTATATTCTACTTTTCTTTCGCAACGACATTTTATACGTTTTGTTTTTCTACGAGTCTGAGATTTTACTTTATCTTTTCACTCGTCCAACAAGCCCACGTTGCTACTACTCTAGGACTATAATACTGAAGGACATCGCCGACAAAATTCAATGATACCCCTCTGTGTGGCCGGGCGTGCTCTCTTGTTAGACGTATAACAACAAAATCAAATTTCAACTTGAGTCCCATACGAGCTACCAACAGTGAGTTGTCGTGTCGCATCAGGGAGGAGACGCGGGCTGGAACAGACGGCCTCGGCGCTCAGAGAAGCTTACAAGGACAACCCCAAGAAATATCGCTCCACACAACCAACACTAACTTTATTTCATACACTAACGTTTTAAGCACATTTCAAATTGATTTTCAGTCAAGCAATTTAGGAGTTTTAATTAAGTGTTTTGGTTCCGCGAAACAGATTGGAATTCGAAATGTGTCATTTCGGTTTAATGTAACACATAATGGTAAAGGTCTTGACTTGCTTGCTTGCTATAATATACCCAAGATACTCAATATTATCTCAGCACACCCCAGCGACACGACCAACATATAAAACAGCGTAAGCTTTGATACTTAATTCTATATAATTAATGGACCCTGGAACATACCGTTTATAACCCGTTAGTGCAAGAGAACGGTGAGCTATTAAACCT
This sequence comes from Sweltsa coloradensis, assembly GCA_024449915.1. Taxonomy (NCBI): domain Eukaryota; kingdom Metazoa; phylum Arthropoda; class Insecta; order Plecoptera; family Chloroperlidae; genus Sweltsa; species Sweltsa coloradensis. Next base: position 163,349 of record JAMZAV010000083.1, read on the forward strand.
TTGATGGGTGGCGTTGTAAGGCGACGCGTAAACACAATGTAAGCATGAAGTTGACTGACAGTACCGTGTGGAGAAGCCGTTTATCATCTATATTTTATAGTTTAACACGTAGGTACGTACGGCTCACTTGCAATTTACTTGATGTGCGAGTCTATTTGACGTTTAGATTGAATTGATTGTTAGCAAGATTATATTCACAAGTTTTGACGCGACACAACATCTAGTACACAAGACATTGCGCAGATTAAACCCAAGCTAACATGACAAGACTCGCACAATAAGCTAGCTGGAGGATAACTTACCCTACGGTTAACTTAGCGTCACAGTAAAGTTTACCGAGATGATATAGCTAAAGATTAGCATAACTTAGCTCGAGATTAAATGAGCAAAGCTCCTAAATATAAACTGTAGATGGAAAGAATCACGTGGAAGAAAACAAAAAGAAAGAACCATTAAATTATATAATATCACACTTGTGGGGTATATCGCTGTTGTTGATAAATAAATAATAATAATAATAATAAAAATAATAATAATAAAAATAATAATAATAATAATAATAATAATAATAATAATAATAATAATAATAATAATAAAATAATCTTATAACAATAACAAGTTCATTCTACAATCAAGTATAATTTTCATAGTGTCTGGAATGGAATCTATACTAATTCATCATAACTACCAACTAGGGCTAGGATGTTTCGAGTCTTCGAAGGTGACAAAATGGCAGACAAATGGTAACATAAACACAAGCAAATTACATACAATTACTTACATGAATCTGTCACTTTTTTAAACGTTTCATTTTACTGTTTGTTAAGTACTGCTCTGTCAGATGTAGTGGAGGCGAGTGTTGTTTTAAATAAGCATTATGTATTAATCAGTTTGCTCGCCTCGAGAATGACGTCATTTGCCCTTACTTGCTTTTGATAGGTGCGCACAAACATTAAGTGTAAGCAACCCCATTGCGGGTCGAACTGCATCCTTTAGCAAGATTCTATCAAACAAACTTAACTTTAATAAGCAAAAATGAACTTACTTCATTACAACTAAAGATACATTTTCAGGCAAAACAAAACTCGTATTTGTTAGGGAACGCTTAATTGAGCGAGCGTAGCGAGCGTCTCCACTTGACTCTTATGGCTCCAACGTCTGTTTTTTTTTCTGTTACTGCTTCGGTACAGGTCGCACCGTTTCTCTGATCGACCTGAAATTTTGCACACATGTACATACCACCTATGCGGGTTGCTGTATAGTTTTTGAACAAAATCCAATTGTTGGTTAATAAAAAAAAAAAAAAAAAAAAAAATGTTCCGATCGTTATGAAATTTGTCAGGGTCAATAAGTACAACATTCTCTCCTATTTTACAAATTTTCAGATAAATCGGTCAAGACCTTAAGAAGTGTAGATAGAAATTATTTTAACAAAAGTAACGTTACCATGGCAACGAAAAGTCGCACGAGAATTCTGGTCACTATGCACTGCCACCTAGAAGTAATCAAAATACTATCGAGGAAGCAGTGTATTATTTGTTACCAAAGAGTTAAAAAATAGTTTTCCCAAAGAAATGATGTCAAGGTCCTCTAGATGGCGGTGGATTTTATCCACAAAGAAAACTAAGAAAAGTTGAAGATCCGGGAAAAAGTTAATAAATAACCGTGATGATGTTCGCTCTCACGTGGGATAGGAGTGTCTCATGGGAATGTCGTACTCGGGTCGTGTTGCACGTACCGGTGCTCGCTCAACAACGCGACGGGACTTTAGCGTTTTCCTAGTATATTGAACACTTTTCTCTCGACATGAATCTACTGCCCAAAATAAAGTTTATATCCTAAACATCTTAGCTCTAATAAGAACATTTCCAACCAGATGCATCACAATCATAAGAAGTCACATTAAATTAAATCTGTATAATTTCTTCTTTGTTGTCTCTCGTGTGTACTTCCATGTTTTTATAAATGTTGTTTTTGTTTTTCGTATGGCTAGGGGGAAGCTCACTCAATTTACAGTTAATTTATTTACTAACTAAAATAAAGTGTTTCATATCCACCAGTGGCAGTTTTTGAGTAAATATTTAACTCTTCTTACAGTCCTATGTAAAGCCCTAACACAGGGCTCAGGGTTATTAGGACTAGTTAGAAACGACGTGGTCTTATACCACACATGTAAACAGAGTTTCGTTGTTGCAGCTTAACAGTTTATTCCAAAATAAAAGTAGATATTCGGTACTCAGCCACACATCTGTTTTGTGCAACTTAGGTATGTATAAGGTGCCACGTCTAGGGCCTCACTGCCTTTCCTGAAAACCACGGGCACATGTCCCAACTTCCCCAATCGTAACCCTGATTTGGATGTCATCACCTCCAACATTAAGATCTCATTACCTTATTCAACCGCCTATGACGTTTCACAGTAACTGAATGAGCTATTACACCATGTCATCACGATATCCTATGAATAACACTTGAATCAAAGTAGTGACACTATGAAACTAGGACATACGTCTTGATAAAATAGTAAACACCAGTTGATTATTGGAATGAATGGTTCTTCTATCTTGAGCCAAATAGTTTATCAATGTTGTTGCTCATTTATCTATCTCCATTTAGGTCTATAACGTAAAATTAAATTTAAATAAATACATTTGCAGGAAAACATACACAAATGCACTCGACGTATTTAGCAGACATCCTATTGAATGATGTAAATTAAATGTATATATTTAAATATTATAGTAGTAATAGTTACTGGGCACTAATAACTTTATTGTTGTGTGCCTATAAACCCGAATGCCCAACATGCTATTAAAATTTAGACAGTGTTGGCTCGAGAACTAAGCGCTCGTCTCTGATTCGGGAGGTCCTGGGTTCGAATCCCGTCGAGACCGACAATCCTAACTGAAGGTTTTTCCGAGGTTTTTCTCAGTCGTTAATGCGAATGCAAGGGATTGAGTCCTCTTAAATAGCTCTCGGACATCCCTTCACAATTGTCCTATCCGCATTATACCTAGTTAGTCACCTAAAGAGGGTCACACCGGTTAAATCTGATGTGTATACCCTACAGCGGGCATCCTACAAAAATAAATTATTAAAATTTGTACAAGTCATGTACATTTAATACATTAGAGAAATACGTAAATCATATATGCATAATCTTTTGACAGTAATGTACATAAATGTACTTATTTAAATATTAACTGTGGTAAATACATATAGAATATTTATTCAGCTCTGGAGCTAAGGCAAGTCAGAAGTGATATGATATGATCCCCGTGCTAGAACTTGCAACGGTGGCGGTATGTGTGTAGTCTGTAGTGCGACCTTAGATATCGACCAGCAGTTTAATTACGTCAGCCTAAGTAAGATTTCACGCAAAAGTAAGTTTAAAGTTTTCCACCTCAACTAGTGAGCTAATCGAGGGAATCAGAGCGGTGGTTTAGAAATAACACTGCACCTTGAATCTCGTTTTAGTCTTGTTTGATAATGTAGTCGATGTTAAATTAACCTTCTTTGCATAACCATAGGATTTTACAGACTGACATGCATGAACTATTTGTTATTTTTTAATGAAGAAAACTATTCAATAAGACTTAAGTAATATTCATCTGAAAAGCTTATTACATTTGAACGACCCCCCGCCGACGTAACACGACTACAGGGTATGGAAACTTCGCGAACTAGTTATTAGCTGCTTCGTTGTAATTAACAGATAAAAGGTCCCGTTAACTATGTCATCAACGCAAAATGCATGTTATAATTACTTTAAAGTAAATTAGCAATTAGCTTTTTAAAACGTTTATGTATGTAATCATGTAAGTAGATAAATCTCATAACGAATTTTAATTAAAGAGCTATTGATGGATTGAGTGGGGATACTTAGCGTAACGTCATAGTGAAACTCATGTTTGACATCATAGACATCATGTCAAAGATATCATAGGTGACAGATCATTCGGACAGTTACCATAGACGTTGATATTAATGGTTTAATATCGACATTTATCTAAACAAAATTGAAAATTATTTGTAAATTAATTTAACAAAACATGGCTTTCAATCTTTTTTTTAACACAAATTTGTAGATTCTGACGATAGACGACACAGATTAAGTGGTAATGATAATGTTGTAAAACATTCACAAAAGATGTGCCAAAATGTCGCTCGTGAAAAACTTAAATGTAAGTGAACAGTTTTATATTATGTGATTAAATCTGGATGAAAGTAAAAAATGTATATTTTGGTTTAAATTTCTGGTAAATCAACAACAACAATTTATGTTTATCTTTCTTATTTCGTGTGACTATACACCCTCACTTGTGTGTCACCACCTCCGTGCAGAGCTACGAACAAGTGAAATACAAAGCGTTTTTCGATCTCCCCATGCCGAATATTTCCAATCACACGACATAATTGTTTCCACCTCACACCGGTTGGAACTGTGTTAATCCTTTGTATGCGACGATAATTCTCGCGCTGTAGTCCACTGACTTACTGAATAAGCCTCGAACTAATAATTGGTGTTTGGTACGCGCGAAAAGGACACAAGGCTAAGTACTTAGTGAATCAGTAATTACGTACTTCATGGAACGACGAAATTGGAATTGATTGAATTGAAACAAGCTGATATAATGAGAACACGGCAATTCTCTATGGTGTCTCTATTGTTATTGGATCTAGTTTAGTTGGTAAATTATTACTGGAAATTACACGTAATTACTCAGTGATGAGTAATAATAATACAACTTGTGTATGAATATTGAGTAACTTTATAGCCATTCGATTAATCAATACAGCTCTCCAGTCCAGAGGTATAAATTACCAACTGCAATGTGAATGTGGGTTAGATGGTAGAAGTCTCAATACAGACACACACAAAAGTAAGAAACCTTGGTTATGATAACATGACTAGTTAGGACTTGGATTAGAGCAAGTTTTTTATTTCAAATGTTATGAATAATCAGCTGTGTCCCCATATTCGAGACAAATGGCTCAATAGTCCGAACTAGCTGACGTACGACTCAATAAAATTCGTTATATTTACCTGATTAACAGCAAAGGCCACCCGGAAAACGTAATCGGAAGCTTTTAGCATTGCGGGGCAAAAACCGACCAAAAAAAGCCAATTTGTAAAATAGCCATGGTTAAATTATGTTGTATAGGCAGAAAGGTATAAAAAGAAAACTTTGAACTTGATCATACTAACTTTGGTATGCTTTAACCAAAAATATATTTTCCCAGACGTCCAATGGATTTAACACCCTACCCCAACCCAAAAAAGCTTGACATTAACATTAATTTGTTTGTGTTGATGTGACCTTACTGACTTTGGTGTGCGAGCTCAGAAAAATTATGTTGCCCAGACGTACACGTTGGCTCTAACCCCCCACCCCTCCCCTCATAACCACCGACCCATTCTAACATTAAATTCAAAATATTGACTTTTACCTGGGAACAAATCGTGAACTTTCTAAAAAGCAACGTTTCTTAGACGTCTGAAGGCTCTAATCCCCGTACTACACGTGAAGTGTGCTTGTGTTGGTTGGGTTCGGTTATAGGTAGGGACAAGGATAGTGACAGTGACAGTGAAAGTAACAACGGCAGCGATAGTGACAGCGGGAGTAGCAACAAAGACAGTGACAGTGACAGTGACAGTGACAGTGACAGTGACAGTGACAGTGACAGTGACAGTGACAGTGACAGTGACAGTGACAGTGGAAAGGGGAGAGAGGCTAAAGACAAGTACAAGGAGGTTGGGTAAGGTTATGTATGGTTAATGGTGTCAGTGTCAGCAGTGACTGTGTCAGTGATAGGGACAGGGACAGTAACAGTGACAGGGACAGCGGGAATAACAGGGAGAGAGGAGAAGGATAATGTCTTAAGCCAAGATGGAAATAAGTTATTTTGCCATGGTCATGTAAATAGGCCAACACAACATGGTTATGCCCTAATAGGCTATGTTATTCATATATTACACTGCGTAGACTTGATATAGTTAGTTAAATTTACATAGTTTATAAGAACAAATTAAATGTACTTGAACTGCTCTGCTAAGATCAGAATAATGCATAATGAATTCGGTATTTGAATATGAAAACGTAGAAGCAAATATCATATACAATTGAAAAATAGAAACATTTGAATGTTCATTGTGGAAACGTTGCCAACACAAGTTTTGATTGCCTTTTGTGTACTTAAGCGAACAATATGGCTTGGTTTATAGAAATTCTAAAGGGAACGTTTAGTTTGAAATATATCAAATCTCAGGGAGTTCAATTTTCCAAAAAGAAATTGAATTTCGTCTCCTTCGAAATTAAATTTAATTCAGCTTCCTTAATTCGTTTTTACGCCCTTTGTGGATTGATTCGCAACCTTGAACTTTATTGTGACCATATTATTCGATCTTATGTGTTTCTTAAATAATTTTCGCTTCATTACTTTAAGATGGAGCTTTAATAACATCAGTGTTTGCACTAATTGAACGATCTCTCTCCCTCCACCTTACTTTATCCTCCCCCTCTCCTCTCATAAGTACAACATCGTCACCGGTTGTTAGTGACAATAACGTATTTTGTTTCATACATACATTCATACATGTTTCATTCATACATACATGTTATGTTGTATGGTGGTGGTTGTTTTTAATATGTGGGTCCGGGGTTGGATTCACAGTGGAGATAAACATTTATATCCATTAATAACACAAAACAGCATTGAGTCATTTTCACTACACCTCTAGGAAGCTCTTAAACGATCTCTCTTTCTTACTACTTTTGAACGAAGAACAGTTTTGTACCAAAATGGGGTTGGTTATTTACTACCTTACATTTATATTTAGAACAAACGATAAGTATTGAAGTTCTGTTCTACACTTCACCTTTTCAGAGAGAAAATAATATGTTTCAGATAAAAGAACTAAGAGAAAACTACCTGAATGATGTAACTAGCGCCCAAACGAGGTGATGAGAGATTTGACTTGTCTCCTTGTTTCGTTTTATCAGCAGTCTGGCACTTGACGAGAGTGCAAGCCCATTGGGTTCTACTCAGCAGAGTCAGCCTTTCTTCAATTAATTGCTTCGTTCCTGACCACTCGTTTGTAATCACAAACACAATAGAAGAGTCCAGATCGCCCTTTTGTAATGACAAGTCCTAGTGGCTCCTGGCTGAGAGGGGGGGGGGGGGGGGAGAATCACCGTAATTCACATCCTCCCCCTACCTTTCTTGGCTGATGGCCATTGTCCGCCAAACAAAGTTTCTAAAATAAAGATAGTTTGTTCGTGTTTTGTGTGTTGATTTAAAACTCTCGAGACTTGAGTGGTGATAAACGAAGATGATGAACAATAGCTAGGAACCATAGCTTTTCTTTTGCATCACTTTTCGGTCCGTCCGTCCGTCTGCGAGTAGGTATATGTCACGTCTCGCGATACAGACCCTGACTTAGCTCGCGCTTGAGTATCTTAAACCCGGCACCTCCACCAAAACGTCGTAGTTAGAGTAACTGTTTGCAGTTATTGATGTTTTATCAGTTCGACGCTCATTTTGAACTGAACTAGTATGAATTTCTCAAACAAACATGATTTAAAATTCTAAATCCGTTCACTTTAATTACAAACATTCATTTTGAAGAACGTTCTCCAGTATTTCACATTCGATTTAATTGTTCCGCTGAGACCCCACTTACAGCGACGTTTCTTATTTCCAAGACTACATAATGCGACGCTCCATTTAACTAGAGAGCATTCAAATAAAAAGAAGTTTGTGATTTATTACGTCAGGTTATATTGATGGTAATTGTTTGTCCAACTCACAGACCGAGCTTGACTACCCGCTGGATAGTTTGCGATCTAACCCATTGGGGAAATGTATCCTTCATTATTGACCGAGTTAAATACAGTCAATCGGTTTTGGTGACTGTCAATAAGAGCGTCGAGTTGTGCCAGGAAACTGGCTGTTGGTCTATTTACAATACGGGTACAGCTTAATTAGAGCTCCCTCCCGTTTACAAAGTAAATTACTGATATTCCTAATTTAAATCAATAATGTTCGACGGCATAACGCTGATTAATTATTTGCCGTCTTGTTTTATGGACTGTTAACTCAATGAAAGATGATTTCTCTTGGGGGAAGGTAGATCTATTACAACAGAAAAGAACTGCCAACTCCTAAAGCCATATACATTCTATTAAATGACGTATTAGAACTAATATAAATGCACTTTAAAGAATTTGATTCACTAGCAGAATAGAATAATTAAAGAAAGTACAACAAATTTGTATCTTTCTGTGTACACAAGCTATAAACTTTCTGGAATGTTACAGATTTCGTGTATATTTACATGTCGATTGTTGATCACCCATAACTTAAACGGAATTTTAAAAGTAACACATGATAATACTGTTTATATGCTCCTAAAATTGTTACATTTTATTAATTATTGTGCCTTTATTTGTCTACGAGTATAGAAAAGAAACATTGAAATATTAACATGATCCTATTTGAGTTCAGATTTTTCCAACATAATTAAATATCTATTAATAATAAATAGTTATAACAGTCTTATTAGTTCCAGCATAATTCGTTTTTATTTACTAGAACACAAAAGTGAAGACTTAAATGTGATTTTAGACACAGATTTTAATAGGTTTTACACTCTTCATTACAAACGGATGCTAAATAATTAAGATTTTGCTTTTGTTTATAATTTTTGTAAATTATTTATAATGTAATCAAATTCCTTTGTTTACATAACTATTATTTGTTGTGCCTATGCCACATTTAATGTGTGCTGTTCAAAAAGGGCTTTGTAATATTTTACAGATAAAGTATAAAGGTAGATTAAGTTTTGTCTACCTTATAATCAATCGCATCTTCTGTTTCTTTGTAACGTGAAACGTATGAACACATTATTTATATAAAGCTAAGACAGAATGTTTAATTTGCTGGCCAACCTTTAAAGGAAGCTATCCCGGTATTTTTGTCGCAACCGTTCACCTTTTCACTTTTCAATGTGCACGATATACCTAGGTAAACCACTGGTGACATTTCTAAACCCCTTTATCGCCCAAACACGTTGTGTTTATTAAATTCTATCTTACCGTCTACGACGCAATATTGACGTACGTTGCCAATGTATTTTTCATAGACAACGCTCACAGAATATAAACTAATCGAAGTTTATTGCATCGCGCAGCGTTATTTCGAGAAGTGTCACAAATTCGGCCAATACTGACGAGTTTATCACCGTTTCCCTCACTACAAATGCGAATATATAGGAAAGCAACACAATCATCAAGCATATTGGACAATGTAAATTTTCTTGTTGACCTTTAATTGATATAATGTATTTGGGCATGTGTAAACTTAATCCTCTTTTTTCATGTATAAGTTGAATGCTGTAAACGCAAGTTTACTTTTCCTTATCTCTCGTTGGTCATCTGCTGTGCCGCACATGTCACAATCGTGTGTCGTATAACCTACTCCAGTGTCAACCGTAATTCTGCCTTCATTTAATTAATATAACCGATTGAATCTGAGCTTTATCGACAAAGAATGTTAAGTAATGGATTGGTACAATTTAATGAAGATGAATGTAATATTGGGGTGAATTAATTAATACGAATTCCTGTAAAATTTAATTAAATTTCAAGAAAAAAGTAATTTAAATTTCAGCTATTAATAAACGTAATATTCGTTGCAAAATGACAATACCAATTCCTTACAATACCTTAGAAAGCTATGTTAGATGCAGATACTGTCTTCTTAGTTTCAAGACGTATATAATAGCCTATTGTTTTAGATTAAAATCCACATTCTGAACTGCAAGAGGAAATCCCTGTTCTCATTGCCAGTGCGAAGCGAGCTTCATGTTATTTAACTTAGATTTATTTTATGTAGAAAGAGTATTAACACATATTATTGCGTCAAACAAGGAGATCAATAATAATACTTGATACGCAGAGCTTCGCTGTAGGAAACTATTTATACATGTAAATGATGACATTTAAATATGAAATTAAAATTAATTTAGTATTGCCTTTTGAAAGTGCATATAATGCTTGCAACATTATACAGACTTATATTCACGATAAGGCTTGGAAATGAATCATTGGCTACAACTATTGGTGAGGGGTGGGAAATATTATATTCACAAAAAAAACATGAATGTGAGTTAAAACAAAGTAGCAAACACTTCTTAAAGTCACGTTGTTGGATCAGCGTATATGGATGGATACCCGCCTGCATACTCACAAAACAATATCACAATGGTACGGTTTTAAAATATTTCTTTGATTTTTGTAAAAACGTAGCATATTTAAGGTTAGATATTTTAAAGGAAGTCCTACACTTAAATTGTAGCCAATCTCGGAGTACAAATTTATTTGGAAGAGAGCTAACAAACAGACAAAATTGTACAAAATCGAGAACAATCGTAAGAGTGTGATTTTCATAAGAAATATTTCTTCGTTTGTTCCCAAATTGTAATATCATATCTCACTTCAAAGGTTTTACACAAAAACTTTATTTAGATCGGAGTAGCTCTTTGTCCGGTAGAGAGCGAACAATCAGACAAACTATTTTACAAAAAAAAAAATGGTTAAAGAACGATCTTTCATAATGAGTATATCTTTGATTGTACCAATCAATGTGACACTTCTAAGTTCAGAGATTTTGAAGGTTCCTTGATATTCCATTTTGGTTGGAGCAGTCTCCTGTCCTGTAGAGAGCAAGCAAAAATACAATAAATATACAAACACCTGAACTTTTTTCTCAGGGTGTTCGAATTGAAGTGGTTGCTTTGTTCGCTACGCTCATTCAATTATGCAGAGTAAATAAGTAAATTCTATTGAGATACAACATTTTACGTTTACTCTTTAGTCTTTACCGCGCTTGTGTTGTTAAAAAGACTTATGACGTTAGAACTTTTGTCAACAGCTTTAGACGAAATTCCCAATGCCTGCACGATAAAACGTTAATTAATTCACCGCTTGGCGCTCTCAATCTTTTGATACAACACATTGTACATTGTAAGCATTGTCTCTAAAAATGTATTTGTAAAAAATGTTAAGTGCCAAACTAATTATCAGGATGCAAATTTTAATTAATATTCTAAAGTAATTACTGAACATACTCGAAACTAATTTGATTTTAAATATTCACCTATGAGCACTTTGATATTATTACGAATGGTGCATCGTATAGTTGATTGGCCATAAAGGATTTTGACGTCGTATCACGTTTGTCGGGTATCATGCGAAAAACTTTCTATACCCAATTTAAAAACACAGATATTTTCTTAGAATGGAATTGAATTTTTCGTTAGGTACCTTGCCCCTTATAAAAATAAACAATTCATGGTTCTAGGAATTAAAAAATAAACAGAGAACGCGCACTGTGCACAGAGCAAAGGGAAGCTTTTAGTAGGGTCTCTATTGTACACAATGCAATTGAATCTCCATTCCGCTGGGACTAATTGTGAGGTTGGATCTACACGGAACGACTTCACTTGCCTTGCGAGCAGGAATATACTTCTCTCATTTAAAAGCTTTTTTTATTCAATCGTTTTTTATAAGATTCACAACAACAACCAGAACGGTATGACTATTAATTTGATTTTCTTAATTACAACCTCGAAGAGGATATTTTCTCTATCGGATTCGGATCGCTGTAGTCGTCGAGGTAAACTTCCCCTCTGAGAAAACTCAATATTTAAACCACTACATCTCCATAGCCTGGGGCTGCATCCATCAATTTTCTCACCCTCCCCCCCTTCCCCCACTCCTTATCGCGTTCATTTCGCCATACATTTATCTAGAAGCAAATTTAATTATCTTTTTTACCTGTGATGTTTACAAGGGGTGTCGATATATGAAATTTAAATTTCATCTTCCTCTAAGGATAAACAATTTTGACTTTTTTTTGTTTGACATATATTGTGACAACTATTCTACTAACTACCGATAGTTGGCTATAAGCTATAGATTCCGACTTTTGGCATATTATAAAATATAGATTTATGACTATGAATATGATAATGCCTTGCAATGAATCTTTTGCCATTGCACTGACCCTACATGTATTTCCCTAGAAAGCACAACAAGGCGCGTCCCTCTTCAGATATAATCGGTTATAATGAGATGATAGTGACGATACAAGATTGAAAGCATCGGGAATTTAACTGATGACATTCGTTAATAGAGAAGCGCTTGTAGAGCGTGAGTTACATCTTCAGATGAACCAACATCCAATATAATATTAATGAATGGCGTTAAAACAAAACGAAAGGATGTCAGCAGTAACTAGGGTGAAACTTGGGTGTTACGAGTAATTGAGTAGGGTCCGCGAACTGTTTAAGTGGACTCAATCCCAGCATTTGCCTTAAGAGGTATCACCCGCTTACTCAAAAAATGTATTTCATTCAGGCTACCTAGTTATGAATTTAGAAATTAACAGACAAATTATTGGGTCTCCCATTGACCCCAAAAATTGTCAAACTTGGTATTTTTCGAGGTAGGTCCCATCGGCAAAAATCTCCCATAAGAAATAACATGGGGACGATCTTTATGCCCCGTGACCTTGGATGAATTTGATCAAAAAAATATTGTCCATTATTGACGAACTCTACAGCCTTTTTTGTAAATCATCTTTATTTTGTTTTGTAATTTGGGCAAGTGGTTCGGTCAAAGTATGCTGATTACCAAGAAGGGGTGTGATATTGGAATGCATATTTTTGTGTGTTTGAGCGTATATTTGTGCCCAGTTTCAAGACACGATGATATAAAGGGCCATTTTAGATTAGTATGATGCTCTAGTATCTATGTGGAACAAAAAAGACTCAGGTTAAAGCCGATTTAAGAAATTTCCCAAAACGGCAATATTCGCTATTTTCTGGATTTAAAAAACTGAAAAATTCGTGTAAAATCACAGTTACAAGATAAAATTTTTTAAACGGTCATATGAGTGTAGTATTATGATATAGCTTAGTGGTAAAAAATCCCACCCAATTTTTTTTTACCACATAAGCTAATCTTTGATACTACACTAAAATGACCGTTTAAAAATATATCTTGTGACTGTGATTTTAAATTGGAGTTTTGGGGAATTTCTTAAATCGGCTTTAACCATGTTTTTTTGTTCCACATAGATACAAGAGCATTGTACCAATTTAAAATGGCCCTTTATAACATCGTGCCTTAAAACAGTGCATAAAATATTCAATCAAACACGCAAAAATATGCATTCCTAAATCACACACCTTCTTGGTAGTCAGCATATTTTTACCGAATTACTTGCCCAAATTACAAGACAAAATACATAGGATTTACAAAAACGTCTATAGAGTACTTTAATAATGGTCAATATTTTTTGGATAAAAATTCTCCAAGGTCACGGGGCATAAAGAACGTTCGTCTTATGGGAGATTTTTGCCGATGGGACCTAGTTCAAAAAAATACCAAGTTTGACAACTTTTTTTCGGCTCATGGTGGACCCAAAAATGTACTGTTAATTTTTAAATTCATAACAAGTTATCCTGAATGAAATATATTTTATCAGTTAAGCGGATGAATACCCCTTTAAGAACTAAAGAAAACCTTAGAATACACTTTGAAGTTAAGTTTGCTGGTGGCGGATTTTGAGTCCGTGACCTCGCAAATCAGTCTTGCGCGTTACCATTGAGTGACATAACATTTCATAGGGTCGAAAGAAAAGACGATTGAAAATGTTATTCTGAAAGAGTCGCCGATGCTAAATCCCAGGGTTAACCATACGAGCTATAGCACAACCTCGGAGGATTACTCAGGGCCGAGAGTCGAGCTTGCAACCACTGAGGCGACTTTTAAAGTAGCCTCGAGCTTGGGAATTACTGGAGTACTTTGAGAGGTGTGTTTTCCTGCACCTTCTCACGGGAATACGGGAGAACGCGGGAAGGACTAGCTCGCCTCCAGGAAATCGATTGCGAATTTACCCATTTTGACAAATAGAGACTTTAACGTTCAAGCAATGTGATGACAGACCGGTGAAAAACAGGAGAGCTGACGCTACAGGAAACTGAAAGATGCTTTTAGATTGTTGCAAGAAAACCTACGTCGATCAAGTTTGATGTCATATCTCGTAAATGAGGTCTCCCTTGAAAAATGATATTTTTCTCTAAAGTGTGTCTTTAACTTTGAAAACGTAAGTTTACGTCTGATACCGTTTAAAAGTGAAACCTTAAATGTTTTTCATGAATGATATAGTGCATTAATCCCACTAGTATTGCGTTTTTGTAAGAACTATTTTTGAGGTCTATTATTGCTCTTTTGTTCTGGATGTGCAACTGGATTAACTCACGCAGTTGTTTGAATAAGGGGCGGCCCCAGGCCTTCTGCTCTGATGTATTCGTCAGGACCAGCCTATATGCTGGCTCAGGGGCAGTGATTTCCGTATAACGAATAGTGCAACAGGTCTCCGATTTAAGGAAGATAAACATTTATTTTCGTTTTATTATATATAATTCCACTGTGACGATAAAAGGACATTTTATTGAGGTGTTGCCAAATGTTTTGTTAGATTGTGGGGTAGAATGCCAAAACAGGTCGTGTTTGTTAAAAAGTAAAATTTTTTCAAATTAAAACAAAGGCTAACTACTCAGTTCCTACGGATGGTTTGTTTATGATTATATTATAAATATGAAATAAACGAAAATAATTCATTATTATCCAAGAATACTGAAGCATTTAGCCCCCAAAACCTTCTAAACTATAAATAAATGATTATTCAATTATCTAAAACTCGATTACAAGGTAATGTAACAATAGAACGGATACAAAAATGGGACCTGTGGGTCCATACAGTTTCTTTATTTGTAACATCGAAAAAAATAAACTCATACAGTTACAGCGTGATTGATGGATATAATGGATAATGATAAAATAATGATAAAATGATAATGATAAATACATTCCAAGGAATTGCCAGCTAATTTTCAGGGTGCCGATATAAGCAATCTGTGGATAAGTTTTTCAAGGTTATACTCAACAAAAAATAGCCTTTGGACATTCCCTTTCATTTTCCTTGCCACATGGCCATAGTAAGTCACCTGGAGAGTAGAGTATCTATACAAGCACAAGGGCTGGTATCCTACAAAACTGACTTGGTCATCTCTATATCGAGAATATTGATTTGTATTTATGAATTCATGATTTAAAAGAAACCTTAGGAGGGACGGTATAAAGAAGTAAGACATTAATCACTAAAAATCTTACTACAGCCTTGGCTCTGTGCAAGATTGGCAATATGGAAAATACGCGGGTTATTGAGTGGTTTCCTAATGTAACTTGATTGATTGACGCTTGGGTTAAACATCTTAGAGAAAACTAATGTACCTATTCTGAACCTTGAGAAATTGAATACAAACTCGACGCGATAATCTAGCTCCTTCATAAACTTTGGTCACGCCTTGCATTAACATGGTAGTGCTGGACTAGAATCTACGATACGTCAAGCCTGGATATTAGTGGGTGGTGCTTCTAATACACCTACCTGACTTTACCCCTTGACACCCTTGTAGGTCCAGATCAATTTAAAGTCTATCAGTGCAATTACCACGTTGCCTAATTGAACGCTTTCGCACTGATAGCTATAGCTTATAGCTTAATTACCGCCCCGGGGTAGGATGTATGGTGGGATGGGTAAGCCTCGAACGAGTACGAGGTACAGGGAAGAAGTACGAGACACGAGTCAGAAACATCCCTTTGACGCACACGCACACGCCAAAACTGGAACTTGAATCCAGATCAGGCGCGTAGGAACTCTTTTTCGAGTTGGGGGCATATACAACAAAATTTCTGATGATTTTTTTTAGAAAAGTGACCAAGCATGGGGGGCTTGGGGGGAAAAGCCCCAACATTTGGAATATCAGGTTTTTATAGTGTTTGGTGCGTTCTTGAAAAAATAAGTGGGCTGAATGCAATACCAAATAATTGTATTTTTTGTACTGTAAAAAGGAGAAAACTATAATTTTCTTTTGGAATAGTGACGAGATAGACCGTGTTACAACTATTGAATTTGCATATCAATACTTTAGCGATCACGTCCAACAATAATGGGAAATTGTCGAAATTGTTGGTCATTACTCTTCTGAAGTGGCGGGGGGGGGGGGGGGAGGATTTCCCGCCATTCCCCCCCCCTTTCTCCGTGCCTGACACAGAACATCAAAATGCACAAAAGTCATAACAAATACGAGCAGTTAATAATTATATAATCAATAATACAAATATAATATTTGACTAGCTGCATGATAACATATAATAAAACCTTCACATACATTAACATGTTTCGACAATGGTAGCAAAAGTGTGATGTACTAAAAACGACAATTATCCAACACTACAACAAAGTATTTTATAAACGTATTTATTGGGTAATAGTTTTCCGAAAACTTAATCTCATTTACGTTAGAATACTTTTTTGTTATCATATTTAATGCCACAATGTCAAGACCTAATGTGTTATTATAGCATGTGTTAATGGCAACATGGTATAATGAGGGTATCTCTTTGAGACACAGCGTGTACACAGTAATGCAAACTACTGAGCTATCGCTATCGAAGTTATCTGACTGTGGACGGCCAGAGTTGCTATTAACACGCGGAGGGGGGCCAACTATTTGGCAAACTACGAGCAACACGTCCCAGACGTCTATTATGAAAACCATTCGGTATTGACGCTCTTAGGCCAAGTTTGTGAAACGAATTTGTCGCCCTATTTCATAGACCAGGCTGAACTGACAGATATCCAAGTACATCATTAGTTGGCTTGGGAATGAGTAAACGGTGGCTTTGGAGACGTCCTAGCAACGAGCCACATAATAGGCCTACATTCTAAAATCTAAAGGTTGTTCCGAATTGACCTTGTTAATTCTGGCGCTGCTTAAGGGTAGAATCGTGTCCAGTTGATAATCTGTATTTCCTATTGAAATATGCCGGTCTCTAGTTGGTCATTGTTCGCTCGTCGATGGTGTTGGCGCCTACAGGGTTGGTTCTGCTTTAAATTAAAGCCCCCCACTGAAAATCAATTATGTGATTGAATGGGTAGGCTCTAAAAACGAATTAATTAATTAATTCTACGTCAGTTTCAAATTTGGGAGGTCACCCGTTCAATAACCACCATCTGCAATCCTGAGTGAAGTTGTTCTATGTAATTTACTCTCTCGGAGTGTTAGTATTGGGTTCTATAAGATAACCACAGACATTCAATCCCAACTACCCTCGAGCGCTAAGTCAACTGAAGGGGCAAAACCTGTACCTGGGTACGTTTCAAACGAAACAATTAAGACTTCGCCGCTGTACATAGCCACAAACTACTAGTAGGTGTATATAGCATCTAATTCCTCGCTGATATTTAAATGACGGTAATTTCTTGATGTAACATCTCTTAATGCAGTAAAGTCAACCGTTACGATCTACCCGGACGGAACTCAATTGATGTGAGCCCGGCTTTAGCAAACTACATCGCATGCCTTAGGAAATGAACTTAAACGAGGTTGGTGTGGTATTACCGGTATTTAGGTCTCACCGTTGAGTCTTATTTCTCGAATGCCACCGTTTACATAGCCACAACACTGCCTTCTAACGGAGAATATCGAAGAACGCTTTATTGAACCTCGTCTCTGTGGTCGAGATATTAATTTTATACTAAATTAATGGACGGTAGATTCAGACAGGTCAGCTTAGTCCGGTCTGCCGCACAGACGGGTTATTTATGGTCTTATAATGGATGAGATTACCGCGCTGTCGGACTCGGATCCCCTCTTTTAAGCTAGATGAGCTTGTACATGAATAATTACGATACCTATATAAATATATTCTTTACACATATTGATTTCACATTTGTATACATTATATTTCTAAATTGAAAATAAATTAATCTCCCCAATTAAATAAAAACATAAACTCATTAATAGACTTCCTCCTTAGGATGTTCAGAAACAGACCTTGGGATGTTAGTATAACCTGATGTCTTTAATTTAAGTCAGAGATCCCGTTATAAGAAAACTGATAGTAATAACAAGACCAAGAGAATAATCTGGATAAAGATAAAATTATAATAAATAATATAACCTTACTTCTGTTTCCACTACTAGGCCTACAGAGATTCGATGGCTGCCATTGTGGTTGTTATTTATTTTATTTTTTTATTTTTTTAAATTTTATTTTAATGTATTTTTCTCGCCACTCGGCGAGAAGGCCATTGTAGGGCACAATTCCCTCTTTAGCCTGTGTTAGCGTCACAATGGTACAACAAACAACAAACAACACTCATAAGTTGCAAAAAAACAAATACATAATATAGAAAACAAGTTGTCACTAAGACATAACGGAGAACATAATTTGTAAAGATAACATAAAAAGTTTAAGAAAATAAATAGTATGGTCATTTTGACAAAGGGTGAACAAAAGCGATATAGTTATAAAGGAAGGTAAGGGAGAAAGGGGAATAGGTGAAGACAAACTGGATTGATTCGTGGCACATGACAGAGAACTATTAAACTTAGAACAATTCAAACCACCCAAGGAGATAAAATGTGTTTAGCACCTTGAATACATACACTTATCTATCAGATGTGTGACGTAGTTCACTTTGAATATCTTCCGTGCATTCAGGAAATTTATTAATGTTCATTGTCACAAGATTAATACAAAATGTATTACATTCTATATCGTTTTATACATTTGTTTGGTTTTTATTTTATTTTAAACAATTTTTTAAAAAAAATTTTAAGGTCAATGTGTGTACTGCTTGAGCGCGAGAAACTTTATTACCCATGTAAGATTTCGTGCCAGTAACTTTAACCAAAACAGAGACCAATAAAATGAATTGAATTCATATCGGTACAAAAAAGTGATTAGTTACTATGCTTTTAGATACGTATTACGTAGGGAATAGTTATAAACGTGAATCTATGCGTGAATAATATTGCAAGAAAACTCTGTACTACTTTATGTTGTCATTTTTGCAGGAAATAGTGTCTTGAATTGCAAGTATGGACGTAGAATTCCCATTAATTGTACTCTGCAACCCTCACGTACGCTGGATGTTCGCGACACTCCACATAGCTACGTTCTCATTGGTGTTAAGGTCAAGGTCATTCGCGCTGGGAATATATAAGTATTTCACTGCATTGTACAAGTGTTCTCTCTCTAATGTTGTAGTTTTTTTTCTCTTTCTCAGAATTAGATTCTTTTCGTTTGTATAGTGGCTCGTACGACTGCGTCGCATGTTCTAGTCACGTTAAACACAGGGGTTCTTTGTTTGAGAGTGTATTTTATTTTAAAATACAAATTGTCTCGAAAAATAAACATTATTTTAGAAAGGAAAGAAAATAATTTAAGTTCAAATTTCATCGTTGAAAGATTGTCGGATATCTGTTTTCCGAAGTGGCTCTATAGAAAAGGGGGAGATGGTGGTTGAAATCAGTTTCGTTTTTTTCAGAATTGAAGATTTTAGCAATACATTCTGGTTGACACATGGCTTTACACCACAAGTGATTGACGACATCCTATTGGAACTGATGCTCGTACGCGCATGGAGCAGCGGTTGCGCGACCATCAGCGACCGTGCTCGGCTGAAAATAAACCAACTCTCTAGGGAGTATTTTTAGAGTAACTCTTCAAAAGCTCCTCCGTACAGCGCTCGTTGAAGTAGAGACGACGGAAATCGAGCTTCAACTTTTTAATAGAGACTTGGTAGTTGATTCCGCAGCTAGGTTAGTGTGCTTATGAAAACACTTATGGAGAACGAATTCGATTTGTTTGCGATGTAGAGCTGCACGATTCGTCTTTGCATAGTTTCAATCCGTTACGTGTAAACAGCGTGATGACTACCCTTATGAGAGAACCCTTCAAATACAGTACGGCGGGAAGTTTCGATACCCAGACCTCCTGAATCACAAGGAAGGAAGACGTAGAATCCAGGGCAGGGTAGTTTCAGTCTAGAGAGGTTGAAGACGAACCCAGAGAAACCTGGAGTCAGGTTTGTCAGCAGCGGGTATCGAACCCCAGACCTCCTGATTCAGAGCCCTGGTTCAAGTCGTAGGCTCCAGGGCAGGGTAGTTTCAGTCTAGGGCAGGACATTGTTCGGCAACTTCTTAATCTCACGAACCGTAGTTCGTGATCTTGTAGATTTGGATGTGGACGTTTCCCTGTGAACGTGGGACACCTACCAAAACTTCGTCCTATTCGAGTGGCGCTATTTAAAAGTTGCACAGATATACTACGCGTGTTTCTTCTCGGAAACTACACTTTTATTCCTAACCGAATTACAGAAAGGATATTACGTTCTACCGCTTCATCCCGCTTTTAAACTTCGTAAACGAAACTTTTTAAAATTACACGTGTTATATAGGCCGAGTTAGGGTATTGATTCTTAGAAATGTGGATGTTTTTCCCCTTTTAAAACGTGATCAATTATATGAGTTTGTTCATTCATTTTGTGGTAAATTTTTTAACGTTTTGCATCTCTAGCAAACGACAATTCTATTGTTCTAAAAATCTGAATCTACCAATACATATGAACACAGCCAAATAAAATAAAATAAGTGGAACGAATAATAATCTGCACTCTGGACCGAAACTCATATTCATAACTAAGAGGAATTGAAAACCATTAGGTTTCGGAGTAGGGGCTTACGGCGATACATACCCGATCCCCAATGCTCCCCCCGTTGATAATTAAATCTCCCTACCCCGCCGGGTTAACACAATTTCCGCGATGAATATGCATCTTATAGACTATTTTCCAGGCCTGACTCCACAAAACGTTTCACGTCTATTGACTGTAGGAAAATGATCAAATCAGCACAAAATTCCCATAAATGGTGTTGGCGGTGCAAGGTCTAGTAAACTTAATCATGAGTCGTATTACAATAAGAGACCAGCCAAGTGAATGAGGTTCGTCCTGGTTAAACCACAGCTTCAACACTCGCATCTAGCTGGCCTTAATCCCGCCTGGAAAATAAAGACGATTATCTATCTATCTATCTATTTATTACGTGCAAGAGACACATACATACTCACACACGCGACTCTTATTCTGTCCATACTCCCCACCGGCAATCCTGACTACATGGTTTGGTATGGAATGGTTTACTTGAGTTAAAATTTAAATGTTGGGATTGAAAAATATAAAATAATGCTGGGCTATTTCTTTCAGGATATATCCTCACATTAGATACCTAATTAGCCATCTAAACGGGGAAATTGGTCCGTGTGTACGTTTTCTACGGGAAATGAGATTTAAAAGGTAATCTTATCAATCTAATAAGTTTAGTAAGATTTATGTGATGATGAGGAATGAGGATCTTATTAGCCAAACAAGGTGTCGTGTGGATAGTTAACAAAGGTTTCTTGGCAATGGTGAAGACGATGCGGTATCTAATTTACCTAGTCACTCGGACTTCATTATTACGCTCAGACGCACAGAACTAGTGACGTAGAAACTAATATTGTCTTAGCACATCACAATACCTGTGTCAATATTATGATTACTCCCTAATTTCAAACCTACCTCGTAAAGTTAGCATAACAATGCTGCGTTCAATTAACTCAGGATATTCACGGTTGAATAACATGATACATGGGGGTAGATGGCTAAGCTAATCTAAATTTAACTGTACAATCAATATTATTTTGGGCTACTCTGCTACCAAAATTAGGAATGACAGACTGTCATTGTTTTCACAAATAAACAAAATATAACCTCAAATATATTTATTTTTCCTATCTATTTTTTCATTATGTTATTACATTCATTTGGAATTCAGAATTCGAAAAAATCGATTTGGTTTCAAAGAAATTGTTTTCAAAACCGAAAATTGTTTGCATCTTTTTATGTTGACTTAAAAAAAGATGTTTAAAAGTGTAAAGCTTTGTACACACGTACATGGATAATTACAAAAAGTTCTGGGTTAACTTTCTGTTTTCTGAAAATTATTATTCCATTTACGTATATTTCCAAAATGAAGAAGAAAATCGCCAATGCTTTAAACATAATATCAAGATAGCAACACCATTCATGTTCATGCCTTTCCCGTCGTTTTAAATACGGTTGTGTATGTTAGTCTGACTAAAGCAAAGCTTGACATCTCAGGGTGTGATTTATGTAAATTGATATGAATTTGTCCCTTTGCACATTCATCACATGATAGTAGGCTCGCTCGCTCAATCCATAAATTACATATTAGTAGATGTAATATGATAAATGACAAATCTATTCAGTCTTCATTTAAAATATGTCCACTCTTCAGACAAATTTAGTTTAATTAATTTCAACGTCTGTTCAACATATGTTCACACACACTGTAATCAGGAATTAATAACTATGTGTTAGAGAGCGAGGAAGAATGACTAGTGGACAGTCAGCCTAACTGTGTTCGACTGTCACACGTGTGTTGTGTTACAACCAAATTTAAGAGAAATTCGTGCACTGGTTTTTAAATTATTAAACGAGGAAGCGGAGCGACTGAGTGTCTCCATTCAACTCAAACGCTCTCAATTCTGGATTCGTCTGTTGTTTCTACGAAAAACCGAAATGCACAGGAAAAAAAGCTGAAAGAGTGTGAAAGTTTTACACATCGTACAGTACTGAAACTGTAACAAAATCGTTGATCATTTGCGATTTCTACATAAATAATAATGTATTTTTTAAATTTCCAAAGAAGAATAGCCAATCTTTAATATTCAGTAGCAACACACAGTACATGCTTTGCGTGGTCGTTATGCACAGTTGAAGTTTAGTCTACCGCAAGGAGTTGGGACATTCGTTAGTTCGACTTTTTTAAATTTTAATGCCACATATTTTTTTGGGGGTAATTGCACACAAATTTTAGGGATTTGTCTCATAATTACATTTTTAATGTTTAGCTATAATGACATTAACAGTCTTCATTTAAATGCCTTACAAAATAATAGGGAAACGCAAATCGTTGTTAAACATGCACGAACCTGTGTAGACTCGGTATAACCTGTACTGAGAGCCGATGCCAGATACAGGGGAGCAAAGGATGTTCCGGTACTTCATTGCGTCCTCATGTTTGACAAGAACTTTGGATTTCCTAGTTTTTAGACATGAGCGGAGGGAGCGGCCTATTACTCCATCACTAGCTTATTCTGTGATTCTGTGTGTCTGTCTGTCTGTACGTCGAAAATCAGCTGAACCATTGAACGGATTGTGCTGAAATTTTAAACAAACATCCGGTGCGAGTTTACTGAGAACTGTTCACAAAATCAGCTAGATCCATTGCGATTTAAACCTACAATAAATAAAAATGTGATCAAAAAAAATAAGGATATCATTTGTTTATATTTTTGATGTGTGTCAAAGGCCACAGCCTGCAATATAGGGTACTAGGGAAACGCCAAAGTCGTTGTTAAGCTAGTGAGTGAGCCATGTGTTGAGTACCCGGTATCATTCCCCATACTGGGCTAGATGCAGTCGTAGGGGAGGAAAGGGGATGTTCCCGGGTATTTAACACTTGGCTCACTCACTCGTTTAACAACGACTTTGGCGTTTCCCTAGTCTAAACATAACCATACACAGGAACACAACACATTACTTTGTGCATTAGCTCTCTTACGTTTCACGGAACAGAAATAATTGCATAATTTGGCGCTCTGTATGAACTTGGCCCCGTAACTATTTTCTAAATACCGCAAAGCTCTTTCATTGAAGTAGGCGCCTTCGCATTCCTGAACGAAGCGATAAGGCGCACCCCCCCTTCCCCCCACTCCACCTCCCCCCACCAACCCCTTATAGCCGCACCAAACGCTTTCCCACCACGCAATAAGACGACCATGACTTATCATGGTAGTCTTAAATTCTTTGGGAGTTTTAAGATGCCCACATACCTTAACACGACGCAATGGAAATATCTTGGAACTAAAATGTTATCGTTATTTTAATTACCTTTTTATTTGAAAAGTATTATTTATTTCATGGCATTTCTTCTTCATTACCGCATATTTTAGATTAAATAAAATCTATCGTAATCCTCGAAGCTTTTCTCGTTCCAATGTACATAACAATTATGTTATTGACAACTTGCGTTTGGTTTTCGGTACCGCAAACAAACATAAAGTGAACTTAATGATATTTATTATTAGTAACTTTTTTAGTAGATGATCAGGCTTACAGAATAAGTATATACAAGCATAAGTATAAAAAAAAGAGAAACTATGAAATATATTATTGTATTCCGAGTCACTTCGACCAGTACCGATTATTTATGGAGTCTTTCTCTACTCCATCAAGTGCTACGCTTTTTCTATAAAATATGTCTATTGCGTGTGCGTACACATGTAAAAGAGGTCTCTCTATCTGTGTGCGTTGCCCATGCACACACATGGAATGTATTAAGTATTTGTTAACCTAGTGTAAACAGCTAAAGCAGCGTGCTTTGAACGGTAGCGACCGAACGTTTACTGCCTCAGGTCACATTTAGGTTTATCGTATTTGGATCGTACTACAAACAAAGTAGGGATAATGCATGGAATCCTATTGGTATCCACACTGGTATTCACCAATAGTACGACCTGCGGTGAAATACAAATAGTCCAGGGTTTTCATTCTGGATGATTGAATTTTTGAATTTCTGGATATCTGTATGTCTGATAAGTTGGCGTGTTTTTATGTATTGTAGAGAGAGTAATAAATATGAAATGATTGTTTATTTTTTTGGAAACATTCTCAGGAACACATTTCCCCAAATCAGGTGACAATTATGGCAGAGCGTGTGTATATAGTTGGGAGTTGATACCCGTGAGATATTCTTTTATGATTCAATCACAACATTTACATTATAACTTGGGAAAACCTCGAGACAAACATTAAGTCAGGATTCCTGGTGGTTAGGATTGATTTGGTGACCTCCTCCATTTAGTACATATATGTTAAGGTAAACTCAAATGTAATAAATATCGAGGCGTTTGAATGATAAGGAACCGAGTAATATATCCAGGTAAATAAATAAATATGTGTTAGTGTCTGTTTGTAGTAAGTATAATATATATGAATTGATATCAGATCTTTTTCCAGACTGCTGTGATTTAATTGCCACCTTAACCTTTGTTATTCCATTTTGTTTTTGTTTAAAAACATGGAAAAGTAGGTGATAAATCCAGAGAAACGTCGATATAATATTATTTGTAATATAAAATCACACGCAGTTTTACCTCAAAGCATAAAATTTCATATAATGTGTGTATGTGTTCATATAATGCGAAAGCCTTAAATCTTATATATTAAAATACTAACATAACAGAGTCATAGTCGCCTACTATAAAGCCATGGTTAAACATTATATATCGTATATGAAGGCTGAACCTGAAATAAATACATGTTTAAGGAAATATATTTTAAATCTATCTACTTGGTTACAAAAAAGATTTTCAGATGAGAGTGGTGGATTATTGGAATTAACTTCATTATGCATCCCGTTACTTGTAAGTATCGCAATATTATTTAATAAAATATGAATGGTTGAATTAATTTTCAGGCGTTAATAAACCAGTGCCCAAGATAGGATTATAGATAATAGAAAAGCCTAGAAGTAAATAAAATATTACACTTCGTACGAAGGGTTTTCCTAATAAAAGGTATTGCCGACATTTAGCGATCTCATCTATTTGTACCCGGAGGGCTCAATACAAACAACACTTCAGCCTCTTCGTCTTTGTCGTCCTCTACCCTGAACGAGGATTGGGACTGAGCGAATCCTAACTGGCGCAAAATCACGGCGTTTCATTGATATCCCGAAATGGTCTACAATGAAAAGTTTTACATTATCAACGCCAGAGGGTATACAGTTGATCAATGCGAATAACCCTAAATGCCTCGGGGAGGGTTCTAGCTTCGAAATCAAGGAGGGTAATTTACAAAGTTAGAATTTACAAAACATCTTTTAAACTTTCTACCATTATCCGAACTAGTTTCTAAGATTCTAACAATTTTTAAAACTTCAGCAATAGTAATTTTGTTTGAATTTTACTCTTTAAGTTTCTCATTTTGAGCATACTATACTAACGCAGATTTTCTACAGTCAGCGTCAAAAGTATCTTTATCACACACACAAGATGCTGTTTACTATATTATCAATCTTGCCTAAACAGTTTGGTTATTCTCTGCTCTATGTACCCTATACCATTCCGTCTCGTATTTGACGGAAGCTTTTGAACCACCACCCAACCATTTTCCTTGACTAGCAGTGAAATTTCATCGAGAAAATTAGGCATTTGCAAACTGTGTGGAGTGTCCCTACTTCACAAACACCAGACCACAATGTTTCTATGAGGCCTTTAGAGGTGAGAGCAAAGCACCAGGGGAAATGATCGGGCTTCGCTGAACATGTCTTTGAGAATAATTATTTTGTAAAATGGAGGGGGATACCTCTATTTTGCATCATAAAGACAACCGCTATAAGCGCGGAATTAAAATAATCTTCTCCAACGTTGGAGGTTATTAACAACGTCAATATTTTTGTTGCATTTGACACGGTGTTCTTACACCACCTTCTAATTAAGCTACATATTTATGAACACGAAGCAACCTTAGTTCCGCGTTCTAAGCTTGATTCTCTTCTTTGTTTTCTTCCTACCCGGCGCCTCCACCATTTTCACATTTCGTATTTAGTTATATCTAGTTTACGTCGAATAATGAAATGAATTGTTGAATCTGGTTTCCGCGCAGATACATGATCCGTGTATAACACCAGTTTTGTGAGTAATATTAAAATAACTTACTGTAAAAAACTAAATAATTCAAATAACTATTATTGCTACGAATCAGGATAAATTAGAAAAATAATTAATCGACTCAACCATATTTCGAATATTGTCAATATTTAATTTATTTTGAATTAGAGCAACAATATTTAACTTTAAAAAATTAATCCATAAATTAAAGAGGTGAAAAAAATCATATCTAGAACACAGATATCGTATATATTTGGAAATCTAAGTTATTTGCATGCGCTTTCATGATGCAAAGTGCAATGATTTTGAAACTACTTCTTGTACATCGATAACTTCAATGCCGAATCACAAAAAAACTCTGCATTCTTGTATTAATAAATAAAAAAACGATACTACATTTTATACTGAGTTTGATTGAACAGAGTTGTAACGCTTGTAATATATATACGTGTTAACTTACTTAGATGGCAACGACAATAATAATGAGAATTGCTTCAGCTTTCAGGCATAAGAAATGATCTTGTAAATTAGATAAATGATAACAGTCTATGAAGAAAATAATCTTAACATTGAATCGCGAAAGGACAATGAAATTGAGCAGAAAATAGAACACTGGAGGCAGAAGTAAGAAAAGCGAAATCGAATTAGGAGCAAAAACACACAATCAAAAACATCAAAAAACGAAAATGGAAATATAATAGTAATGTCTTCCCTTAAAAATAAGGGGTCAGAAGTTTATGTTAGACATGTTGGTAAAACCGAATTAGTGATGTAATATCTATAAAGGAACTGGTTATTATTAGGGCCATTACAATGTAAGTTAGAATGTTCCCTTAGCTCTTTAATTACGGTATTGTTTCTAAAATATTCACACTATTACAACACGTTGTACGAATTATAAGGAGTATAGGCGTGTGAGTTATAACTCATTATCATAAGCCTACACATGTGAATTATATCGGATCCCGTTTGCGTGCGCGGCCGCCATGGCCGAGTGTTTTTGCAGTTCACTGTCGCGTCTGAGTTGTGAGGGTTATACACGGTGCTGAATATTACACACCGTTGCAACATCTCGCCATATAATTAACGAGATGCATGCGTGGCCACGTTCACAATTTTCGAGCCATGGAGGGGAATAAAATTCACGAAAACGGATGGGAGTTTCTACCTGGAAATGAGAAAGATATTCCTAATTTGTTTCGTGAAGATCGAAAACCTTAGTCTTGGCGTATGATCTACATCTTGAAGGGATTGATTCAGTTTCAAGCCATGTAGAAGATCAGTGTCCTAAGCCGCTTGCTACAGTCGTTTCTCCACTTCTTAATCCACGAACAGAAGGACAAACAGACAGGGCTTAAAATACGAACAAAGTCGAGTAATAATCTGAAATGATCTAAAATGTACTTGTCAAAAAGTGATCAGAAAATAGTCATTCTAATGATAAAGAGACACCAGATAGCATTTTATATATTTTTTTGTTTTAATACTATTGTATGCTTTTCTAAATTAGTATTGCCGTGTGTGATTCTTTATTACTTGTGTTATGTTATGTTACAGAAGTAATGTATTTCAAGTTAATGTTAGTATTATTTTTGGGTTTCTTGTCAATTTGATGTATATTTAGTAAATGTGTTGACTCGACTTTTAACTATTGACTTTTATCTGTGAGAGATTGAGGTTTTTGTTTAAAACAGCCGAATAGTTTTTGAACTGTTAACTATAACTTTCTAAAAAGAGTTAAATTTTTCGATTATACTTTACTTTCTTTCGATTCTTATCCCAATCCGTAGTATACTTTTCTAGGAACCGATGATACAACATTTGCTATGGATTTTCGTCAAAAAACCCACTTCACAGACAACCATTCTTTATAAAATCGGACCAAATTCAACACTACCGGGAAAATAATAATTTTACACTCTATTGGATTTGATTTTGTAACTTCGTTACCGAATACGGCAAAATATCTTGCACTTCGGGTAAACAGGTCACATCTCCTCCACTAGTTCATTCAATAAGCATCAATTGGACAGTCACATACGACGCGTGTTACAAGACTGACAGTGAGAGAGATCGCTTGCAACCCAAGTCTTCCTGGATTGCACATGTTTCAGAGAAGCCTCATGTTTCATGCATGAGCTTAGCTCAACCCACATATTGATATGTTTAGGTGCATATCAGAATCACTAGCGGATTGATTCTTTACCTGCTAGTGCTGTCTATGGATTTATACACATTTCTTTCAGTTGAGTGATTATAAAACGTAATCTCTCCTTTAATTTTTCACATACGAATTGATTTTTTCAATTAGTGTATGAATTATTTATAATAGTTTGTATGATTATCTTTATAAAAAAAGTGTAAATAAACAATTTATTTGTAGATGTTATTGCTTTTATTTCGTTCACGGTGTGTAGATTTTAAAAACAAATGCATATTTAAAAATTTTCTTAAAATATTTTAGTATCACTGATGTATTGTGCGGTATGTTCTCGAATCTGTTGTGAAAGCAATTAATTTTTAAAGCCTATGCATGATCTTCTGATCCTCTGTCGAATGCATTACGTTTTTGGTTACTTTTGTGCATGCTTGTAGTTTCACGCTGAGCCTATGGGCTCTTATTGAAAGAATGGCATTATGTCTTTTGGGGAGGAAACTCATTTTCACTTAGTGATTGAGTTGTGGTGGGGAGGGGGGGGGGGGGAGGGGATGGGATGGGAAGAAGGGGGAATGGGACATAGATAAAGGTTGAAAACATGATCAGCACTTGCAATTAATATTACCCTTACAGTTTGTACCGTAAGTGTATGAACTATAAATGAGTTTAAATTAAAAATTAATACAATAAACTTTTTAAGCAAACATTTTAGCCATACTTAATGTAAGCCACAATTTTTAAAATTAATGTTGGAACTATGAAATAGGTGTTTTTGTAATTCTCACACATAAAAATGGTAATAGGCCTAAATGCTACCACCTATTACATTAAACGATTGCATACTCGATTTAAGTAAATGTTAAGCACTAGATTGTGAACCCACCCATCTTTGACATTCTAGTATAATGAATTTATTACAAGCCGGCATTATTGTCAAAGTAAAACGTTTTTGATAACGAGGTTAAACAGGAATCATTCTTTGACGCAGTACGGAACTTTGCCTTTTCCGAAGTGAGTTAGGACCTTTGCCTTGTCTGTCTTCGGGAAAAGGAAATGGGGGGGGGGGGGTTAACCTGGATCTCAATTTTCCAGGACAGGATGTGGGATCACAGAGAAAACTTACTCGAAACTTGAAGCATTATTATTTTCATAGAAATAAATGTAGTTTCTGCTTGGAAATGTTATTTTCTAAGTATTCTTTTGAATGGAAGTTCATAGTTTTTTCGGTTAAACGCAAATCTAGTATTTGCTTAGACTTTTACAAAATTCTCTTGAGCACTAACGATATTGCAAAACATGATGTTTTATTTTCACTTTGAATGGTTGCAAAACTTGTTTATACGGCAAACATTTTCAGTGAAGTATTTACTAAAAGCTCTGCTTACACTTGAAGCGAAGCGGAGAGAAGAATTCACATTTCATATTGTGCATTTCATATCCGATGGAACAACATTATTAATATTAATACACGTGAGGTAGAGACAAATTCTGCCATGGAAATATTTTCCACGGTGAAGTACATGAAACAGAATTCAAAATGATATGGATTGCGAATGGAATGTTACCATATTGAAAGTAGCAACTTCATGTAGCACACATATTTCAAAGTCACAATTAATAAAAACTACACTCTTTATTTGTATTGGGTTCGTCTTTCTTTATATAAACGTATATTTTCGAGAACTAAAAGTATGGTTTATAAGCACTAGGGACAATATAACATTTTTGAGTTTGGTTGTTTTCAAAAACGATGAATACTTGTTTGTACATAGATTACAATTCAAGGTGTACCAAGTTGGTGAAAGGCCTACCTACTAATAACAGGAATTCTTCATTTTATAAATTCATTGCTTACAGCCGACGCACAGATTTAACTTACAAACATTCCTTATCCCTTATTTCGAACGAAAATATATTACACACGTTGAAAATTATATTGCAGTTATTCCGAGTCCCAAACCACAGGTATTGAAGAATCTTTTTGTCAAGTTTACAATCAATATAAAAATAATAATTTATTATATTTGGAATATATTCAATAGAAACAAAGAGCTAAACGTATTAACTCTTCATAATATTTCTCTAAATCCCTTGCTATTTCTAGTTTCAATCCAATATCTGAAGGACACAAATAGTAACAATAATAAGATAATAATTTTAAGCTATGTAACAAATATGAGTTTAATATTTGATAGAACAAAGGTTTTTGTCCTACCATTGATTAACTTCTTCCTACTGGTGTACATAGTATGCAAAAGAATGTACATTACGTGACGAAGCTAATGGCCAGCCAACTGGAGAGGATATATGTGATTCCTGCATTCGAGATCACGGCCAATCAGCCGAGCGTAACAACAGCTCTTACACAACATGTGGCAGATAAATGCCGTGCCATAAACTTTCAGGATACCCGAGTGATTGGGATCGGATCATCAGGGAAGCAATAGAAATTGAAATACGGCCGTAAAGTTTCAACGAGAGAGACATCGGACGTACGGCCGTCCCTGACGTGGAAGTGGATGCTAAACATCTGCTGTAAACAGCGGGTAACTAATCTCCACAAGTTAGGGACATAGGGAAAGCGCCAAACAAGCCCTGTAATATGTACAATACAATCAGGAAACTAATATATGCAGTCGACATTAATTTTCCAACATCAATTTGAAATTACTTTTCCTCCCTTTATCGTGGTTTTATCAACGTATTTGCTACTTGAATTGAAATTAACAACACATTCTAGTGTTCAAATCTAAATTATTTTTAAAACGACTCAGCAAGTATTCATGTTTAGAGTATCAATTAAGCAAATTTCGAAGTGAGCAAAGATCCCTTGTATTCACATTACTTTTCCGTCCGTTCTTCCATCTGCGTACAACCCTCGAATGTCATGCGTTGTTGGATATAGAATGTTTGTGTTGGGAGCGGCCTATCATTTTAAAAGGGGCATTTTCCGTAATTGGCACCACTTTTTATATTAATGCATGCTACGATTGTATTTGTGTGTTCTTCTTCGAGAAATCTGTTAAGTAAGTTGCTTTGCTCCCTATCTTTGATACTACTCCCGTACTCGTGCTTTTTCTAAGGAAGAATCAAACCAAGAGTGTTGCGCAATATGGTTAATTTACATGACGTGCAGAAAATTGTGTAGGATTTGTAAATTGTCAGGACACGAGATACGCCATACTGTAATATTCTGAACTGAGCTAGACACAATAATACTCATGAGAGTGTATCGCACAACCAAGGGCGATCTTTTATTTTAACTGTGCACTCTAAAGCTAATGGACTGTAGGTAACGCGCACTTAGCATGCGACTGTTCAGCTCGCCAGGAAGTATGGACATGCGATAACTGGCAGGCGTGGGATTGTGGCAACAACATGGCCGATACAGCTACCGCTTTTATACTACTGAACAAGATGGTGGCTTACTTAGGCAGATGAGAGGAAGTATGGACATGTGATAACTGGCAGGCGTGGGATTGTGGCAAGAACATGGCCGATACAGCTACCGCTTTAATACTACTGAACAAGATGGTGGCTTACTTAGGCAGATGAGAGGAAGTATGGACATGTGATAACTGGCAGGCGTGGGATGACAACACAACATGGCCGATACAGCTACCGCTTTAATACTACTAAACAAGATGGTGGCTTACTAAGGCGCCATATTGCCGAAATAGACAACTGAAAAAGGTTGCATGACTGTATCCTCATAAATTTTATTTTTACCCCTCATACACGACTGAGCCATTATAAGCACCTACGTTATGATTGGTGATAACTCATCAAATGCTGCTTTAAAGAATTTTATTTTGAAGTTGTTGACTTTTAATGATGAAAAGTTGAGATTATTGGACACATTTTCCAGGTTGTCCAATCTGGATCAGCTGTTTATCGGGTTGCTGGTCACTCTCAGTGTGACATTATTATTTTTTGTACAATTTTCTATGTTGGTATGAGTCTGTATTTCATGACAGTAAATTGTATTGTAAAACCACGTCAGCGAGTGGTTCATCTAATACCTTCTAGCACCTTTGTTGGGCACAAAGGTTGAGCACACTTCTAGTTCTGTTATCAAATACATTGACTATGGATTGCAGATAAGTTCCATAAAAAGCAAAAGACGTGCAAGAAATCAATCCCTGCATCGGTTTAAACTTGAGGGACACCTTGACAAGCACCTTCAATCATGGTTGCCGGTGACGCGGATTGAACCTACAACCTTTAGGATTACTCTTGTATGCTAGCACTGAGATAGCTATTTCGATCGTACTTCGTCTTGTGCATTAATTATAAAATACGTAAAAAACGATAAGTAATTCAAGTTGCCAGCAGGTTAGTAAAGACTCTTACCAAGGGCCTTGAAAAGGGGAAATGCTACTTGGGATAAAAAGTGCAGAGGTCGAATATGCAAAGCTGGCTCTTAAACGTGAACAAGTTCGAATGACGTCGGTGAGATGAGATGATATGAGTGTGTGTGGGGGGGGGGGGGGGGGGACGAAGAACCTCTTAATACTTGACAGGTTTGTGCTAGATACGGCGATATTGATAACTTGCATTCCCGTCAGATATCCTAGACTCAAATGTGTGCTATAAGGTTTGTCGCCAGAGCATATTTTAGTATTCGTTTTAACAAGCAAGATTGTAAGGTTCGTTTATGTATCATGTCAAGTAAAGCGAATATGAGGTTTGATGGTTGACTGTCAAAAACACGCGCACAAGATTCGACATACGTAATTTATATTGAGTGTCCAACAATATCACACAAATCTGGAATTGTTTGAATATTATAATCTGTATTGCAGATTTGAAAAAATGTGAATATTGTTCTGATTTATATAATTTTTAAAATGTCAATGTTATGTTTAAAAAAGCTCATGTGTGGAAGTACTTAAAACACGCCCCGTAGCGATTTGATGAAAAGATAGTCAACATATTCTTTCAGAAAAGTCTTACAATTGTCTAAAACGGATGATATATCCGTGCCGAAGGAATGTAAACAAAACATCCAAGATTGTACACGTCAATTGGAGATCATGTTCAGATTTTATCTTAGAGACTTGACAAAATAGCAATTTAATGAAAAGATGGTCAACATATTTTTTCAAAAAAGTCTTACAACTGTCTGAAACGGATGATATATCCGTGCCGAAGGAATGTAAACAAAAACGTCCAAGATTGTTCAAGTCAATTGGAGATCATGTTATGATTTTATCTCGAAACTTGACACACTCTTTGAAGGGACAGATGAACTGACAGAGGTATGCTTGTAGGGGAAGTTTCGCTTCTTATTATATATTTGTTTTCGTCTTTCAAAAGAACTTGTCCCAACTTTCCTATCCAACCTTCATTTCATTATTTGATTTTCCATTCGTCATTTTCAATTACGTCCGAGCCCCCTCGAAACTTCGGTTTAGACCGGGCTCCTGTATCGATCATTGAAAGGCAATATCATGGCTGGCCTACTATTTTGTTGCGTACTCAAAAGCAGATTTTAATAACATTCTCTAAATCTAATTTGACTAGTCATTCAGAAATAAATAACAAATTGTGTCACAAATATTAATTATACGTAAATTTGCATCGTGTAATTGACAACCACTTCATAAACCTGTTGCGAATTTCAAACGTTTGATGATTTTTGTTCGGCTTGCTAATCTCTGCTGTATGTACTAAACTGATGCATTAATTAGGTTCAGTGCAATTAAGCCAACTATTGTATTTTGAACAATCTTTGTCGACTGGCAAAATAAATATTTGTATATTTTATGTTTGTGATGGTTACTTCAGAAAAAAAAAACGATAACAGGACGGGGATTTGTGAGGTGAAAGTAAAGTAAGACTTAAAAGAGTTGTTTAAATAAAATGCTATAATCGCAACTATTATTTGCGAGAACAAATATGCGAAGGAAAAATATTATCTCTAACACACTGCGCAAATATTTAGATCTAATTAGGGTTGATTACTACAACTTGTAGGCTATGTAAGTTTGACACTTATTTGTGAGGTATTTCCATTAAAAATGTAAACAACATTTTGGGGCAAGTGTAATTCACAGAATTGTTTAGTGAGTATTTTATTTGCCGCATGGTGGCTTCTCAACTTATAAAACCGAATGAAATAAAATAACGTTTATTTCTAGAAAGCGATTGTTTCTGCTAGATAGCTTCAATACAGTGAGATTGAGAGAAGTGCTATATATAGAAAGTGCACTGAGCTAAAAACAACAACAAGATTACGAACTGTCTAATCTACCGACAAATCAATCTCTAAATCGAACTTCCCGGCATCCATCACCATGGCAACTCACATTTATCTCGTATTTTCTATCTCCCAAATCGAATCATCAATATAGATGAGGGACATGTTATCTTATGAAAGAATCGATACCTGCCATTGTATACCTGCTTGCCAGGCTGCACAGCTTTACCTTCTAGAAATGGTATGTTTTACAGAATAATTTATATCATAACTTACTTTAAGTATTCCACACATTTAATTTTTCCACATAGCATCTAAAAATTATCTATATAAAAAGTAATATTAGTAATCTAAATTTTCAACTCAAACATTTAATTGAGCTGTAACCAGTGGACAAAGCGAATTAGTGTGCTCTCGAAAGATTTTATTAATTCACAAGTAGTGTTTTCAATTATTTCTAAGACATATATGTTTAAAGCTCTTCTCTGGCATGCGATGGGTGCTTGGATGGTTTTATAGAAGCATATACTATGAATTACATTTTAGGTAGAGCAGCTATAAATATTTAATAGCTTTAACAAAGTTTAAAGCAACACTATTATTATATTCGTACGGTGAAAGATAAGATCAGGTTGAATCCTTGAGGATCTGTAGTTCAGAGGCCGTCAGAGGTGTCTCATACTTGTGGAGATGGTCCGACATACGTGGATTGTAATGCCACGTGTGTACGATTAGAGAAGAACATAGGAATATCCGTAGTTTAATTACTAGTAGTAAACTCAGCTGTAGCGTGAAATTACACCTACTCTAGTAAGAACATGGACACATTAGTTATAAACTAGCAATTCCAAAATAATTACTAAAACAAAATAGCAGTTATCCCTGTCACAGTATTACAAGTTGAACTTCTCCTGAATAGCGTCGCTTCACATTTTAATTAACTGTAATGGTGCCAACTAGCAGCTAAGCTACTTTCAAACTTCAATTTGCTGTAATGTTGCTACTTTTCAAGCATACTTTACAACACTGATGAACTGTGAAATCCCGAATAGTTTGACTTCTTTCAGTTCCACCACATAGCGTATCGAATCACCACCACCAAAATAATGCACGAATATGCTTGTTTAGGCTTGTTAAACAAGCTCTATAATATATTGTTCAACGTTCATGGACATTCACTAGTTCAGCGAAGCATAATGAGTAGTCCCTGTTTACTACTGACAGTAAACCACAATCGAGGTTCGAGCTATACAAACCAATGCTTCTATTGAAACCTCCTAATCCTATCAAGGCACGTGGGCATTTAAAGCATAACGTTTCCATGTACACGATGTATACGTATAGACTCATTTTCTCAGAAACTTTACGTACATATTAATATTCACTAACATTTTGTTAATTAATAAGATTGACTGAAAATTCAAACTACAATATTCTTATGTTAATATTGAATTTACTTTCCTTCCCAAGCTCGTCTTGCCTGGTTTCCATTTTAATATTGAAGGAAAACTTGTTAGCTTATAAGCTTATTTCATCATTAAAATTGTTGGAGAGATTGTAGGTTTATCTAGTTTCTCTTTTATATTAGTTTTTGTTGAGGCAACTTCTATTTCAGGCAAACAAACAGTTTCAAATTGTTGACCTTTTAAAATGCGATTATGATTTTTAGTATAGTTTACAGGCGAGTTATTAATAAATATGTGTTCTGTGTTAAACGTTAGGTTTATATTATACATTTGGTGCTGAATCTAATAACATGTTATTGGGGAACCTGCTTGTGATTTATAAATTAACTAAAACTAAAACTAAATCATTTTTATCTAAACCTGTAAAGAAGGTGGTTGTTGATATTATTTTACTTATCACATTTTCTAAGAGTATAATCAAATTATCATATAGGTAGCTCGTTAAACGGTTTCTGTTAAAGTTTATAAACTAATATAGAAAATCAAATATAAATAACTGTTAGGCTATACAGTCACGATAAAATACTGATGGTTCTATATTTTCGAAAACACGACATCAATATAAAATTTATCGAAACATATATTGTACATGAAATAGTGAAATGAAGAAGTATTCACATCTCTTTGAAAAAAAATTGAAGTAGTCCTCAATAACGCAAATAAAACTAGATTTATATTGAAGAATTTTCCTAGATTTGGCTCTGGGCGTTATTTGATATTTGATAAAGACGCGTCATTGAGACGGGTTTTCAATAAAGCTTCTGAGCTGTGAGCACTCTGTAGTAAAGACATGAGAATCGCGCTGGTTGCATGCCTGTCACGGAGAAATTACGCGGGTGACACGGCGAGATGATTTAGTGGACCGTTATCGCAGGGACTCAGCTAGTGCAAATATCTCGCGCAGCTTTCGTTTCGCAGCAACCACCACGTTATAAATCTTACGGCTATTTAGGCGGAGGCATCTTCAGATCACGATCTTGCCAGGAGCTAGAGAAATAAAGACGTGAAGAATTTCATATACTTGTCATCGTTGTATAATATTTAATAGAGAGATGAACTGGAAAGCCATCTCTTATTTATAGGATTTTCCTCGAATTACAAGGCAAACATTCTTACAGTAAAAATTGATACCTAGCTTCATATTAATGGAAATGTTGTTTTTTCTTTATTCAGTAGAAAAACAAATCCAATTAAAAGATAAGACGGAGAGAAAAACCCGTGCTCAATTTCTAAAAACCAAATGACATCGTACAAGTTTGACGTATATCCGTGACAAGCGCGTGGCAGTAATTACATTTCCAGTTATAAACACCTTGCGGTCTGCGGTCGGCGAGCGAAAATAATTATATTGAGGATTTAAAATCGAAAATGAAGTCGATACCAGCGTGTCACGGAGGTGTCAGCCATGTGCAATTGTCACCATTAATAGAAAAGTGATCAGAGAAATTGTTGATAATGTTTCAAAATATGTAGCCTAAAAATGGAATGGAAAACGAATATTTAACGAAATTCATTTCCAGGATTCGTTTTTGACCAGAAAGTGTAATAATGATAACAATCCTATCTCTTTTCAAACAATGTCGGGTTGAGTAACAAAATAATAATAGCATTAAAATGGGTATATGCGTATTATATCAAAATATAATGTATCATATAAAATGAATAATTAAATGTTTATTTTATAAATATATTTTCTAGAAAAGCTTCCAACAATTTATTGTACAGATCACAACATTTTTTCAACCATTCGTCATATAATAAATAAATATTAATTTAAGTTAACAAATCGTATCAAAGTTGCTTTAAACATACGTCAAATCAAATATTGGGAGAAATTGAGGCCAAGTTTGGAATCTTATTCAATATTCTTATATAATACTTATAATTCAAATCAGATTCCACCTGTGAAATAAGCCAAATTGTATTGTGATGTACATTTCATCATGGTATTAATATTCCAGCATTAAATGTAGATCCGGCGTCTAGCTTAAGCGGATATTGCTTAGTGTGCATAGCATTACCGTGTATCTATCCCTCTGAACATGCATATGAAGCTTCGAGTTCAGGAAGAATGCAATAACGTTTGGCTGCAACGTTGAATGGCATAACGAGATGCTTTTATCTAGAAGTGGATGCTACATCTTACATCTAGTATTTAATTGCGAAATCTCTAATCATCCCTTTGTATCTTAATCTTAAATTGTCTGTTCACTGCTTTTTTCCCTCTTAGTTACGAATGACTGAGTATTGTATTGTGATACAAATTTTACCGCAAAAACTAATTTAACATTTCATAAAAACGTATTATTAAATTATAAATTGCCATTTTTTTAAAACCACCCGTCCACAAATATTAATAAATCATGAATGTGTTTGATCTCCATCATTTTACGTTATAA
The DNA here is from genome assembly GCA_024449915.1 of Sweltsa coloradensis. Taxonomy (NCBI): domain Eukaryota; kingdom Metazoa; phylum Arthropoda; class Insecta; order Plecoptera; family Chloroperlidae; genus Sweltsa; species Sweltsa coloradensis. The sequence continues at coordinate 202,300 of JAMZAV010000083.1, forward strand.
ACTTAACCCCACCCAACTGTGATATACAATGTACGTTTAATCCTAATTTGTAAATAATTAATTCAAACAAAAGACTAGTTTATGATTCTGCGAGAGTTACAAGACAGCGGGACTCCCTTCAATGCATCATCTTTCTGCACGTCCATCCGTCTTTGCGTTGTCAACTTAACCGATAACCCAACATACTACGATTGATAACCTTTTTTATGTTTGACTATGTCCTTCAAACAGGGTTCTTTGATGACCTGAGACCTTGGACGCTACACAAAATCGGACTTCATGATACGGAACTCACCAAAAGATTCTTAATGGTGGAGACGCTCTCTACTTCAGTACTTCCGCCATGAACCAGGCACCTCCACCAAAAGATATCTTAATGGTGGAGATCGCTCTCTACTTCAGTACTTCCGCGATACCCATGCCGTTCTTGCTATGTTACATGGACCCGGCACCTCCACCAAATTTGAAAAAAATATTTGATATCATCAGATCAAGATACGAAATCTAATGTGAATCTTGAATTGAAGGATGTAAATTGATATGAAATAAATAAGTGAACGTATTTGCCACTGTTTTTATTCGTTATTTACCTAAACCCACTTTAGCAGCATAAATTTACAGTTACGTTTTAAAACTAGACGTATTACAACTCTGTTGCGTTTAGATTCCTCTTTGTTCCTTTATTGGTGAACCGAATGGATTTACATACAAATGTATTTTGCAGGTCACAGTTTGTCATTATGGTTTTTGTGCATATTCCTATTACCCTATAGATAACTTTGTGTACTGAATATATAATTCGATGGTTTTTGTTTACAAGTTCTATCTCACGTTTAATCTTCTAAACATATAGAGAGTATAACAAGAATTCCAATAGCTAGGTTTTGACAATCTGCTTCTTTGTTCATAACGTCTTAGTCATCGTACATGAAGACAAATGTTATCAGACTGCTGGTATATAGTCAATTGAAAAGCTGATCTCACTCTCTACACCTATTTTCCGTAAATTATTTCTGAGCTTTATATGATTAAGATCCACGTTAACATGCTAACGATATAAATATTCCTTAAAAATTACCCATTTATTTATGGAAATATGCGTCAAACATATTGAAACATTTTGCATTCATCTCTGATTTTTCAAATTGATAACAATGTAAAAATTCATATCTGAACTAACAAATTTCATCTCTTTTATTTTATTTAACAATGCGTGTTGACAACTATTTTGTATCCTGGTATCACTGAAACCTGCATCGTCATACTCGTCGTCGAGATATGTGTTAACTATATGATACTGATACCATGTTCCAAGATAAACCTGCTCAAGCATTTAGCTTTATCTTTAAACTAATTAAGTAGGATTCAGGGAAAGACGTTTGTAACACATTCCGTAATACGGAGTTATGGGATAAGTAGTTACAATCTTGCTTTATGTGAAGATAGACAATCTCAAGAGGATACGGAACCTAACGCCGCTGTTTGGTGATCCCGATGCCAAAGGGACTGACAGCTTTATTACTTAATGAAACATCTGCTAATGAAACTGAGTAGCCTAAGTTTGTTGAACTTCTCAATGGGATGGAAGTCAAGCTGATCTCATATTAAAACAACATTGTATTATGGATCAAGTTCTTTGAACAAAGTAAGCTGTGTAAAGTTGCTTGCGATTGTATGGAACAAAATTCCACTCAGCGTGTTGTACAAAACGTTGAATCTTAAATCAACGAACTCTTAACTTCAGGAAAACGGAATACAATATGCAAAACATTACTTAACGTTCTAGAGGCCAAAGCCGAAATTAACTTGTAAATGTATCTTCTCTATTTAAGCTGTCTAACCATACACTTTCAAAAAGTATATTAAAAGTGTTTTGGGCTTTGGACTTGCTACAGTTAATTTCTAGTTTCTTTTTGTGTTTGTGTCATAAATTGGCAAATAAAGTATCTCCATTTGTAAAATAAATCTCTCAAATGGAGCATTTATAAATATTCCGTAGCAAATGCCGAATGAAGATTCAAAACGCGTTTTGCCACGTTATTACACATTCGGACTACCAGTTACAATTATATTGTTTGATACATTGCACCAGTAAGAAGAGTACTGACGTACGTGATGTGTGCACTGTGTTTGTTCTAGTTTACATATAACCGATAGCAGCCATAAAGTTACGTTACATCATTGTGTAGTAAACTTGTGCTAGAACACAGAGAACTGCCACTATACATGTATGTACAAACAACACGTTTCTACGTAACGTTGATGATAAATCCGTAGAGTTTGCATATTAACTTTATGAAGTTGAGCTGTTTATGTGTGCTAGAAAGCAAAGTCGTGCAATCGCGTGTTTTGTGTCAGAATGTAAAAACATTACTATTTTTTTATTATGCCAGTCTTATTGTGAGTGTTTATGTAGACTCTTTATTAATACAAGTTTCATCTGAGCACAGAGAACTGTCATACAAAAGTGTTTGCACACTGTGAAGACATCAGATAACTGATATTTAATTTGCCAGTTCACAACTCTAGTATAATTATTCTAGTACACAGTTAAAAGAGAGTAGTAATTGACGTAACTGGCATCCTCACATTTACCCTCTAGGATTCGCGTCGGTCTGTTTTATCCCAGAATGAAATTACCCAAGCGGCTAAGAGGCTTTTGATTTAATTCGCTGATTTGACTCTTCTAAAAATTGGAATTTTCACGGCCCATTTAGCGAAAGTGCGGAGTCCTCAACATTCGCTCGCCAATGTGGCCAACAAAACGAAATTAAACGGGCCAACAGAGCTATTTGTATCCTTATCGATGCCCCGTTTATGATACAGCGTCAATGAATTGAAAGCGCTTTGGAAAACTCAGCGGAGTGAAAGTTACAACATGATTTTCCACATGACGTTTTTATTTCCACGGGCAACAAATGGTTGCGCAAACAAGATCAACTGTTTGTAATGACATTGCTTTGTAGTTTGTGAAAGTGAGTTAACGCAATGTAACAAGCAGCATTCACACAGAAAATCCACTTTTCGTTAAAATAATCAATATGTTTTTTTATAATTTATAATATCCAATTAAAATAACAAAAACACAGTCAAACCTGAGGCTAGAATATGTGCGGACACTCCTATGTAAAACATTTGCGTGCGTCAATTATTTAGTTACATTTGGTTTTATGTACTCTACATAATTTCACAATATTTCTTTATTTTGGTTGTGTTTGTTACTGCCAATTTCCAGCCTTCCTAGCGTCCGCTCTTTATGCTTGTTAAACCGAGCAGCCAAGGTCAAGGTGGATAGTGTTCAGTCTTCCTGCCTCAAGGCTCGCACGCCACAGTTCTGGCCATGCCTAGGTTAAACTTGGTAATATTTCAGCCTGGTGGGAATCGGATACCTCACGGGACCGAACGTTCCAAGACTCAACTAGGTCTAGCTTAACAACTTTACAAATCCCTTAAAGAAAATTCTGCCAAGAGGACGAGACTTTGCCTACTAGTTTACCCAATTAGTGAAATGTTGCTAAGGTCGGCCCAAAAGGATCGGCTATCCACATGGGACTAGCTCTTAAAGTATAAAATAACAAATTATCGGACCGACATAGGTATAGCTCATGTTGTGCTACGCGCTGCACTCTTAAGTGAGGAGGTAACCGGATCGATATCCTCCACTTGCAATCAAGGTTCAAGGTTATGTTACTTACAAGGTTTATCTCAGTCGTACAATGCCACAATCCATGATGTCCCATCAAAATTATCATCAGACCCAATACTGTGTCAATTACGCTGAACCTGAGCTGGTATCCCACAATTCCTTCAAATACACAATTTAGTAGTGGTGTGCGAGTACCAGAAAAATTTGAGTCGAGTAGGGTATTTGGTTGCAGACCCATCGTCCAGAAAGGGTATAAAAAAGACAAAATGTTGGTGGTGGAGGTGCCGGTCAGACATTTTTTTTAGTCTATTACAAAATGTATTCAATGATAATCCAGACAAGTATAAAATGGTATGAAAAAATTACAAGTAACATTTTTTCATTTAAAAGTGAATTATCTTGTTTTTAACAATGCAATATTTCAAAGGCCGTCGTTACCCGACCCGATCCGAAACCCCGAAGCAGTTAAATAAAATAATACCCGTAACGCGACTCAACCGTCGAAACCTCTACCAGCACAGATCTACAACTTATTTAACGATTTATTCTGTGGGTGATGATGGTTTATTATTGTTTCATTCATCGAGGTGTCGAAGCACAACCGGACATTGCTTTTTTATTTATTTATATATTTTATTTTATTTTGGCCACATACACCATTTTTGCCATTTTAGTGACCAGTATAACAACTGATGATTAATGATGATGAAAAAGGGAGAAGAGGAAACCCGGTACCGGCACGTAGCCTACTCCCGTCAAAAATTATCAAGGGGACCAACGCCTTTACGTCCCATCTGAAAGGACAGTGTAACCTTGCCAGTCATATAGGTTCCAATTCACTTACCCGAACTGCCGAGCAGACATCGAGGAGGACAAAGCCGTTACACTAGCTCTCGAATCATCCATCTGCTCTTACCAGCGGTATACGTGTATTTCAGGGTAGGGCGTTCACCAACTCTCCCCCTGACCACGCCCGAGGTAGCATAACTTCGGTGTCCGAATGGGAACCGGCTAAGCGACCGCGGCTAAACCGTTGGTTCATTGATTATTCACAGCTTTAAGATTCTTTTAAATGAGTCCAACTTGATAAGAACACCAAAGTTATCTGTAGATTTTATTTCATAGAAATACACAAATCAAATATAGCGGTTAATATTTCTATCACAAACGTTTAATGCCGTTTAGACAGCAGTAGTTTAGTAGAAATACTTATTATTCTGGTTGCGTTCATGTCCCCCACATTGGTTCAATTTTAATTCGGTTTGATTAAACTGACGTGAGGCTGAAAGCAATTTGAAGAATCGCGCAGTAAACATACTTCTTTCACGTCTGTCCTGGTGGAAACGCTAGAAAATTCTTCCAATGTACGGGGAGGATTTCAAATCGAGTTCCTTTGAGAAGGGGTGCGCTAACCTCTCTGACAAACGCAAGCGCAAGCGGAGGCATTGTAGTTTGGTGGGAGCCGTAATGATGGAGGACGGGGTCTTTTATTACTTCTACTTATTGCGTGCGATCGAAGTCAAAGAGTTATCAATGTGAATCAAATAGAAGTTGCTTTTGGCGCTACGAAATTACATCTGCGGCGTCCACAACAAGATTCAACGGATGTCGAAAAACCTTTTAATGAACAACGAACTTCGCTATACAATAAAGCAGTTATGACATTAATTGGAGGCAGCAGCATTAGAGAAAAATTTAAGCATTATATCATTTAGAAAGATGTAACGTAATGCTGTGTTGTTGTTTATTTATTTAGTTAAAGAAGCGTCAAACGTTAGGTCATTATTCGCCACTTTAGCTAAGGGGATGTGGGAAGGGCAGGCCTGGGAAGATCCAGCTACAGGAAGCAAGAGGAGTTTCTCACGTCGTTATCGTTCATATCGTCGCTGTCGTCGTCGGAGAGGTCATCGAGGGGAGGGAGGGTCCCCGACGACGACTGCCGCCAGAGCTCGTCTCTAGTTTCGAGGAGTAAACTCACATATTTACTATAGTTGATGATTGCGAGATAGGTTTTGCCTTTTTTCTAGCCTTCTACGATTAGCCGAGGAATACCCTGGGCCAAATTCTTCCCCGGGCGCAGACGGGGTTAAATGAATAAAACAATAAATACAATATTTACATGATTGTGTATGATTGAGCTGGGAAACAAAACAATAGTCGTTACTAGAAATCTAGTTATGCATATATTTGAGTTTGGAAAAGTACACATGAGCATTATGGTGATCTCATATTAATTACATTTTTGTTCGTATACGTGTATTAAAACGTAGAATATGTTTTATGAAATATCCAACATTTTCTATTCTAACCATGGCTACCGGTTAGCTCTCAGTTCGATGCATCACTCGGCGAGTGAGACCAATCGGGTAAACATTTTCCCGAGTTGCGTTTCTATTTCCCTCCCGTTGAGAAAAGTTAATGATCGTTTCTGGATTTCGTACATTCGAGACGATAAATATTGCTGTGAGTTATAGGGCTCTAAGCTGAAGCACAACAAACAACCACATACAATATTGATCCCCCACGCTCATTGTTGACCCTTAAAGTGAATGGATCAATCTAAGAAACAAAGAAGCAATAAACAGATTAAAATCGCCTGAACCAAACCAGAAACCCTGATAAAACCGCTCTAAGAACTAATAGAAGATAATGTTACGAAGAAGTTTGAATTTTCATAAGTAAACACAATATACAAGTAGTTTCATCAGTCAATCATACATAAAAATTAAAGCGAAATAATTAAAACATAAATAAAGATAGTCAACATTTCTAGTAGGAAAACTGTTAAGATGTGAAGGGAAGATGACTGAATCCCTTGCAAGCTTTAAACCTTCAGATTCAGATTCAATATAAGCTTTATTCATTTTTTTACACCAAAAACATTATAATAACAACAAAAATAACAGTTCTAAGAAAATGAATCCTCACATGGGCCTTGCGCCTGTGCGTGAGGGCTTCTTAATTTAAATTATGAGAAAAAAAACAACAAACAGCTCAGATGGCAAAAGGTTTTGGTCTAGTTATAAATAAGGCACACAATAATATATGATTAAATCTAAAGAAATTTATAAGATAATTTCGAAAAAATTAAATTGAACATAAGAAGCACAATATAAAACCAATGATTATGAATAATACATTAATAAAGTATAATAATAATAAATATCGTGTAAATAATATAAATAATATCAAAAATAGTGTGGACAATGTATAGAGCAGTTAATAATTACATAACATTATTGTAGATGAAATCAAAATGTGCAATGAGGGTTTTGACCCGAGTTTAAATCCTATTGTTACTGTATAGGGTTTGTTTTAGTGACGCTCAATCGGTAAATGGTATAGGAGGTGTAACTAAAATTTATTTCTTAGAATAAGTTCAGTTGCGGTTTTGTTGAAGGACATTATTTATAAGATTTTTACAAAATTCTCTTTAGTCGGGATGGTCGATGGCGGTATTCGAACCCGTGACTTTCTGAATCAGTCTCGCGCAGTACGCTCGGAAACATACACTAAAGATTCATATGCACAATGCTAGAAAACAAAGTCGGTTATTAACTTGTTTTTGTACTCAAGTGCGACTAATGTGTTTGATACGTATTATTATTATTATTATTTACTACAATTCAGAAATTATAAAAGATAACCTCCCCAACGGTAATCGAACACAATCTCCGCATTCAAAGACAGCGTCTTAACAACTAGACCATCAGGACGGGTACATTTTGATCTCTGAATTTTATATATGATATTGATGTAGGGACTAGATTATTTGCTTCTATAGTTCAATGGACAGTTAAATATTTGGATTTATATTGTTTAGATGGATGTTCCAACGGCAAAATACTCCAACTTTAGAGAGCTAGGTCGTACTAAAAGCTCTATCCACGAAGTGCCATGTAACTATTAGTGACCACATGCCTACAAGGGCTATACTTAAAGAGCTCTTCTGGTTTGTTAGCAAACCTCTCCCACAACAGCTAGACACGTTGGATAGACTGACAGAAGGTGTGGTGAGATGTACTATATATGGTGGCACATCACCCAATACATTTAGAACCTCATTTGCAAAGTATTCAAAAAAGAAAGACAAGCTACTTCAATCCATATTCGATTATTTGGCGTTATTTATTTGTCGTTATTTGGCAAGAAATGCACAATCGCATATGCGATTGGAATGAGGGGTGTTGATACTTAATTCATTTCGAAAATCCCTTTATTTTAAACTTCAAAGTTATTTTCTAAACGAATGTGTTCACGTAATCTTTATTTCGTCGTTGTATATGACATCCAAACAAATACAAAAATTTGTAAAAAAAAAGGCAGTCAAGCTCTCCTTCAAAAGTCTTCGGCTGTGAATGCTGTGAGATATAGAAGCTGAGCCAAGCTTTTCATTCTTTCTCCCTAGTTTCGCATTGAAAAGAAGTAAGATCATTTCGCCTGTTGACGAGCGCCAAGCCAACGATTTTTGTGGTAAAAAAGTAAAATATTTAAACTCAAAATCATAATAAATCATCGAAATCATTGGCCATTGAATTTGGTTCATGGCCAAGCAATTTTTTTTATGATTTCGAGTTTAAATATTTTACTTTTTTACCACAAAAATCGTTGGCTTGGCGCTCGTCAACTGGCGAAATGATCTTACTTCTTTTCAATGCGAAACTAGGGAGAAAGAATGAAAAGCTTGGCTCAGCTTCTATATCTCACAGCATTCACAGCCGAAGACTTTTGAAGGAGAGCTTGACTGCCGTTTTTTTTTTTTTTTACAAATTTTTGTATTTGTTTGTATATTACATCTTTTTGTTGTTTGTTTGCTATCAAGACGTGAAAAACGGACTTTGAATGATTAAATTTGTTAAGTTCAGAGTTGTTTTTTTTTTTTACTTTTTTGGGTTCACGGTCCCCTCAAAGGTGTCCCTTGTGTTTTAAGGCTGTTGTACCACCTCTGGCCGATAATTTGAAAGTCGAAGAAACATGTCTGAAAAGTTTGCTGAATGAAAGAAGGCCTTTAAAATAACAGAAAAAATTTTGGAAATTAATTTGATTTTTGGACAAAAGTGTAATATACAAGACTAGTTCAAAATTAAATTTTAAGAATCGGTTTTCTGGACATAGTTTCTAAACACCTTTAGCTATAACTTGACTATAGCTAAAATAGTTTTCTGAAAATAACAGTTGGTGTACGAATTTTTTTGTCAAACGGTACAAAGATTCTCAAAATTTAATTTTGAACTAGTCTTGTATATTACACTTTTGTCCAAAATCTAAATATAATTTCCAAAAGTGAGGTTATGTCCCGCCCAAAAAAATTCCCAATTTTTTTAGGCCTTCTTTCATTCAGCAAACTTTTCAGACATGTTTCTTCGACTTTCAAATTATCGGCCAGAGGTGGTACAATAGCCTTAAGCGCTAGATATTTATAATGGTTAAGAGCATGTTTAATTTCAAGCATGTACAAATTACTACTCCTGAGTAATTACGCGTTTTGATTTTCATTTTGATTTTCCACGGTCCCAATTACCTGGTTTTGGTTTTGAAAGCTTAAGTGATTGTGCATGAGGTACATCTGAGTGTGGCCCAAGTTTCAAAGTTCTAAGAAAAACCGTTTTCTCTGTATAGCGTCTTATTCATAAGAGTACGGAATTACCCAGCTTTTGATAATTTTGATTTTCTCCAGTACCCGTTACCCAATTTTGCTATCCATATTCAAAAGTGATAAAGAATGAGAGATATCAAAGTGTATTCCACGTTTGAAACATCTCAGTTGTAGCGTTTTCTTTGAATGATTCATTTCTTAAAAGATCAGATATGTTTATTGTCATTTTTGGGCCCATGGTCCTCCCAAATGTATCCCCTTGTGTTTTGGACGCTAGATATTTATAATGGTTAAAATCATGTTTAATTTCAAGTTTGTACAAATAACCACGCCTTAGTAATTACGTGTTTTGATGTTCATCCAAATTTTGATTTTCTCCGGTCCCTGTTACCCGATTTTGGTTTTAAAAGCAAAAGGAACTGCGTCCAAGGTACATCTTAGTGTGGTCCAAGTTTCATAGTTCTAAAATTTACCGTTTTCTCTGTAGGGCTCAGTATAGCTCCGAGGAGAACTAACTAGCCAGCCAGCCGGAAGAATTTTAACCATGTTCAGACACTTTTTTAACACAGAATGGGTTATCGGATCGGGTTGATTTTTTTTTTTGGTAGGTCATGAACCACATATCAGGTCATACACCGAGTTTCAAGATTGTAACTCTTTCGGGGCGGCGTGTGCAGATAGCTGAAAACCCCCCAACTCGGGTAGGAGTAAACAGGGTCGAGTTATTATCATCGCCTACTAGCTTTCGCATACGCTTGACTGCGGGCGACGAGCGTCGCCCTAAATACAAATGTGATGACATATTGTTCGTGAAATAATGAATTATCGAACGTGTGTGCTAATTATTGCGATCATTTATATATGATATGGAAACAATATATTATGTATACATGTATAATTGATGAAATAATTGGATTGGATTGGATTGGATGGTATTGTCAAGGAATAGCCTATAGATTGAGCAGTGCGATGCGAACATTGGAAAACGCTGCGGATAGCTAGCGCTAACAGACGAGTCGTGTCAAAAGAATTGAGAGAGAAAGCCGGTATCCCCTACAGAGGGTATCCTCACATATCCGCTATCAAGGTATATTGACGAGGGTCTAGCAACAGAATTTGTTCGCTTTTTCGTTCGAGACGAAGAAGACGTGAAGGCAAGGGGAGGTGGGGAAGGTAGGGGGGCATGTTCATGATTTGAGTAAAATGAGAATTTGATAGGGCTATTACTTCGTCAAACAATTCATACAACGGCTCCTAAAAAACAATTTGTCATGGAAATTCGAAGTGAGTCTGTGAGAGCGAGCGTATGGAGGAACGTGGCGCTGCAAACATATTGCAAGTCCCTGGTGAGGTTCTGTTGGTTTTGCGAACAAAACGACCGCCGTGTGAAATATCTCTACAGCTTGTTACACAGGTAAGAGTGTTATGTGGCTTCGGACTTGCAGAGTGGTTTGCCGCCCTTAATTGTGATCTATGGACGCTCTAGTTATCGAATGTTCACGTCAAATAACTCCCCATTACCAAAGAAATGTAGCGACCTGAATTTCAAGTGGGGAGATTTCCAGTTACAAGAGTTGTACGCTTGCGTTTTTTCGCTCGTTAAATCAACTATCAAACAAAAAAATCGACCTAGAAACGAAGATTTAAACTGAAATTTGTAAAATAAACGTCGGAATCGAATTTAATGTTTTCTTCGACGAAGTTTATTTAGGGTGTTATATTTCGTCCAGCTTTTAGAAAGCTTTCACGCCACAAATTCACGAACCTTGCACGGAAGGCGCACATTTAGACAAACATACATATTGGTATGTATATGTTCTCTCATTGTTTGCGCAATAATATTTAATTTAAGTATACACGAATGTTTGGTATTTATCAGCAAATATTGTAAGTTTGCGACTCATTGAAAGATATACAAATCCACTACGTTATTTCATATCTACATTTTTACACTTGGTATTTCATATTTATTAGATCGGGAAGCGATAAAACAATCAATAACATATTGGGACAACTAGAACTTTGTGAAATTCGAATTTATAATAAATTAATTTCTTATATATTTACGCTTGACGTCCTTTGAACAAAAAACAGCGAGACCGGTTTTACGGAATTTAAATAATATAGCCATGAATTTTAAAATTTAAATTTAACAATGTTCCCGGTAATACAATCACATTAAATTTAACAATGTGTCCTGAAATACATATTATTAGTTTGAGGTTATGCTAGGATTCGATGAAGACAATTTTATCAGACACAAATGCTTTTGTTGAAAGCAAATTTCCAGTTGAGCGATCGAAAACCGTCTTATTTAACTGAGTGATCAGACTCTAAATACGACTTTATTTTCGTTTTTTGATGTCATAAAAATGTGATTATAATCTTTATGTACTGTATTTTAATCAGTTAAATGTGTGAAATTTCATGTTAATGTATTTATATAGCTCAATTTACCAAATAAATAAATAAATACATAATAACCCACAGAACGAATATGTTATTACGATACAATATTGTTTGGTAAAGTTACATGTTTGATAGTATTTCTTCGTAGCCTGACATGTCTCGTCAGCTGTCCACCATTAGCGAGGTGTGTATAGTACAACTTACTTGGCATGGGCACAGAGACGCTCTCGAGCCGCCACAATGGACAGCCCGTTGTGGATGTTGCCGATAATCATCGTTCAGCCAAAGAACGACCGCGCCTGCAACAATGCACACATTTCTGTTTAAAAATAAACAAATTTATTGAGGTAGATCATGCGTTAGAAAGGGAATCATCTGGTTCGATATCTCAACACGCATTTGCTGATCTAGCAAGAAGATTTAAAATCCCAATTGAGCAATGAAACATCATCGGTATTTTAATCGTAGAACGTAAACCTTGCACATTTTAAAAATTATGTTTCTTTAAGGTTATGAATCATTCTCTGACCGATAGTTTGAAAGTTGCAGAAATATGTCAGAAAAGTTGACTGAAATAAAGTGGGCTTTTAATATAACAGCAACATATTTGTTACTTTTTTTGGGGGTAATACGTAACAGTGCAATATCACCCGTTAATGACAAATTTTGGTAAGTAGTGGTCACACCATGCCAAGAACAAAATTGAGCATCGATTGTTTTATGTTGTTTTTAAATCACCAAGGTAATCACCTATGTATAAGAAAAAATATATTTTTTGAGTAATAGTTGATGCACGATTTTTTCGTCAAGTGGTATAAATACGAGGTTTGTACCAGCGATTGACTGACTGGCATGAGTATTTTACATTGCCCTTCAACAAAGATGATAATATATAATGTGTTTGGTTACCCTTAGGGTTCAGTGAGGTGGTGTTATCCTCATAACCACATCTAAACTTGACATTACACCCGGCACCTCCCCCAACAACGGATTTCTGAAACATAACGGATATTTATCCCTCCATCCCGATTTATACTCGGCACCTCCATCAAAGAATTTGTCCGTATTAATACGCAATGTATTATTTAATTTGTGAATTCTTCTTCGACGACTTATTGTTTTTGTAGCTTCCCTCTATCGTTTGGGTACCCTCGTCGTACACTGCGATGATTTTAATAATCAATACCTTCCTGTTAAATTAAAAATTAAAAAATTATTTGTCATTGCCTGACAGTTTTACTTTTCAAGCTGTTGCATAACTTGACAATTTAAACGCAAGGAAATATGTGCATTTTTATTCGTTTCGTTCGTTGAGTTGTATTTTATTTTTGTTTCTTAAAACAATAGAGCAGCAATTTTGTATCTTATTTTTTGTAGACTTGTAAAACATAATGAGATTTGGTTTTGCTTTATGATTTGAAATGAAAAAAATCTTCATCATCATTTTTTAAATCAAAGCTTTGAATATTGTTCCGCCAAAGTTATGTGTTTTTAATTTCAAAGTTTGCTGAGATTTTAAAATTTCCTTTTTTGTCTACTTTGTTGTTCTTAAAACATGTTTCTCAAGAAATTTCATCTAACTGGTTAGTATTATCTATAGCAGGTAATTGCATGCATGCATTTTATTTCTTAAAGTTATAACTTTTTCCAATATGTTTTAAGTGGGAGAGATGAAGGATGGTAATCAGGTCGGACTTTTGTCTTGAAAAAGTCCTCTTTTTAACACAAGTTATATCAAGTACACACATGAAAACTGGTTTTTACTTAAATTAAAACACAAATATTATCTTGCCTCTAAACAATCAAATGACAACATCAAACAATCTAAATACGCAGGTAGAGAGTAGGAATATTACATATGTACGCGTGGAAGGTAACCCTATACATTTCTCGATTTGAATAGTCGGGAAACACTCCGTAGGTGGAATTGTTAATATTTAATACAACCCAGAAATTAAAAAATCCATCCCGATCGGGGTTCGAACCCGAGTCTCCCACTTTCTGGGTGGACGCCTTAGCCAACTAGAACCCGAGACGGTAACTATTTAACTTCTGTATTGTCGTTACATTATAGAACTTGAATGGATGGAACAATAAAGCATCGAAAAACTGTTGCTGTTGAATTGACCAAACAAACATATTTATAATGTCATTACCTTACGCAGGTATGAGCGAGGGTATATTTCTCGATTTGAATAGTCGGGAAACACTCCCGTAGGTGGAATTGTTAATATTTAATACAATCCAGAAATTAAATATTAACCCTATATATATTGAGAGGAGGAGTTTAATACGCCAAACTCTCCATTTCTCTGGCACACGGGAAGTACACCTATATTTCTAATTGACCGTTAAGACCAAGGATTATAATTATTTCCTATTAATCAAAAGCTTATTACGAAATCGACTACGTTACAATGTGTAACAATTTACAAATTGCGTAAACTTATTAATGATCGATAAACTATCAATTATCATGCAGATTCAAGTTCATATCCAACGACTTATTTTAGAGCGTGTTCACACATTCATATTACATGTAATCTTGTACTTGCAAGTTAATTGGTTTATGATAAGTATTGTGTTTCTTGTCGTGTAATGCTGCTTAGTACCGAAGTCTGCAGCCAGGTAGCGGGGTGGTGGACAGGCAGGCAGCGCTTTCTGAGATGGTGGTCTACTTCGGTATCAGGATTAAATCAGGGAGAAATACAAAAGCACTCGTAGAGGATATAGGATATAACGACAAGAGATTGAAATGAGCTGGGAAGGTAGGTAACAAACGGCGCTGACAATTCAACGGACGAGCTTACAATACAGTACTTTAGAAAATCCTTATTCAGATTGATTATCTATTTTCATTGGAACATGAACACAATTTCAAACAACGTAGGCTGGGTTGGACAAGATAGTCTCTATTTCCACAAAAGCTTAATAATAAATTGAGCTTGAAACTAAACCCCGTGTGGTAGAGATTGATTGCAGAATGGCTAATAAAAAACCAATCAATATCCGAGTGTAAACAAACATCAATCGTTAGCTCGCTTTGACTCAATTAGATTTGAAATGTTAAAACAAACAACACTGTCAAATTGACGAAATTAATTGGTGAAAACGATAATGTTGATACGAATAAATCACCTTAGTTTTGCTGGATGATTTTTAGTGAATTATTGCCGGCTTGCTACCCTAAACTCACAGGGGCTTTCCACGCCTCCCTGCTTTCGCTTCAGCGGAGCTCGACACTTACCCAAAGAACTGAATAACTTCCAACTCAAAACTTCGAGTTCTTGTATCTCAATGACCAAACCTGGCGTGGCTGTTGCCCTAGCCTCATTCCCTAGGCCACAGTTGGGTCTGATTTGGGTACTAAACTGCATCGGAATTTCGAGTCGGGTCGGGTCAAATCGAGTAGGGAAAAGATGACCGTTCTAATGCTGGACTCATGAATTGAACTTTTGAAGCATCTAACAATATAATTTTCTCCCAATTCATTTCTTTCTATTGTCAGGATTTTAATTGAATGGCAATTTGTATAATAATATAAGCTAAAAATTAAAAATTGTCTGGACCGGCACCTCCACCATCGCCATTTAAAATATATTTTTCGTTACGCGAACATGTACCTTTTTTGACGATCTTAAATGAATCGAGATTTCGGGGTCCTGCATACCACTTCTTACCGTATTGACGGTCTAAGACAATTTTCTGTTATTGAATGAGCCATTACAACGTAAAATGAAAATTATATGTAAGCGCTTGATACAATGCACAGTGACTTACTATTAGAATACTACAAATTATAACCGAGAGTACCAGTCAATATCCCCATTTATACCAGATACAAGACACATATTTTTCAAATCCCTTTTTTTTTGGCAACTTCTGGTTTTCAGAACTATAAAACCACTCTTTTCATTCCATCCCTAAATATTCTCACACCATACATGTTGATTGTCACCTGACAAGGCTTTTCTGGATAAGTTATCTTTGAAAAGTTTATTCATCTAAAGAAAAATTACAGTAATTATAAGGAAAACACATTGTGAGAAATTCACATATTCCTTGTTATTAACACTAGAATGTGTACACACAAATAGATGAAAATATTTCATCGAAGAAAACCCAATGCACTGACATACTTGCCTTAGATAGACCCTTTCACTTGTGAAAAACGGTGAATCTACATCACCCATTTGTTAATTGGTTGATTGATTGATTGGATATTGCTTAACGTCTTTGCACTTTGGCTATTCGAGACGCTGAGTGATGATAGATGAGGATATAGTATGAACAGAAGGGAGGAGGGGAAACCCGGTACCGGCACGTAGCCTACTCATTTCGAAAAGTACCAAGGGGACCAACGGCTTAGCGTCCTATCCGAAAGGACGGAGTAACTTTGACAGTCATATAGGTTCCTCCACTAACCCGAACTGCCGAGCAGACGTCGAGGAGAACGAAGCCGTTACACTAGCTCTCGAACCCTCCATCTGCTCTAACCAGCGGTATACGTGAGTTTCAGGGCAGAGCGGTTACCCACTCTACCCCTGACCACGCCCGTTTCTACTTAACTTCGGTGTTCGAGTGGGAAAAACGGTTAAACGACCTCGGCTAAACCGCTAGCTAGACCATTTGTTATTAGAGATTATAGTCTCTCTTGTCTGTATCCTTCCCACAATTTCTGTGCTGATACAGAGAAAATTTACTTAATAATTACATAAAAACTTATACAATCTACGGTAAACCTTCTTTTACTATTTTTATGAAATAAGACGTACAATCTTGTGTTTCATAAAAACCTGATTGAACTTTTTATTATTGTGCATTGCCTTTTGCAAAACACGAACACTTAGTTATTTATTTAGTTCTATATCGAAGGGAATGTTGAAATGTATTAACCTAGAATGTAGGTAAACTAATAACTACTCGCAGAGGAATGAGGACATGGCTAATACTTATTGTCCTCCTTCAGTATGGTGTGTGGTGAGGTATATTTTATGAAGTAATAACGTAGAAAATATTTTGCGTTGCGTATAAATAAGGTTTTGTAGCTTTTCGATACAAGATAAAAAAATAAGTTTGACAAAGAAGATCTTTTTATGAAGCCACGTATAGTGAAGCAAAGCTCAGTTATCTGCTAGGGTGTAGCTTTATTGCTCAAGGTTTGCTTTTCATCGTAGGGATGTTAACTGCGAAAATTGTGCAGATATTGTTAACTTTTGAAGAAAAATTTTCTAACATGCATGTTCCATTATGTTCTATCTTAAATTGGCGTCGTAAATGATTTTGCCGTATCACATATTCTACGGCAGTTTTGTTTCTTGTATTGAAGTTCATTCGACGAAGATACAATAATTATTTGGAGAGGGAAAATGAATCCTTGCATAATTAATAAATCTCAATGGCTACTATAAAGGTAAAAAGGCGTTGGCGTCTAGTGCGGACAAAGTGTGTGTGGGATTGGTAGCAGGAAGGGAATAGGGAAACCCTGGACGAGATGAAATCTTGTAACCATCCATCATAATAAGCAGAGGGCAGAGGGGGGAAAAAGATTGGCCTGATATTCCAAGTGGAACGTAAAAAGGAAACTGAAAACTTGAATGGTATGCATACAAATGAAATTGACTTAAATTGAATAAATGTGTGTTGGTAATACAATGAGAAATGATGAAAAGAAAGAACCTCAAGTTTGGAAAGCTTATTCGCGGTCGTTTAGTTTCATTTCGAATGGAAACGTAGGAAATGGAAGTGTGAGATGGATTGCGGCCCTACCCTTCGCGCGCCCTCCGCCGTTGATTGGAATCCATCTTTGTTTTACGTCTGAGGAGAATTGAAGTCGGCTTCCTTCAATTTGAATTTCCGAATGAAGAGACTTTTAAAAGTAAACATGAACAAAGATATGTAAATAGTGTTAAGCGGAGATTTTAATATAACCTTAGAGTAAATTATTTCTACGAGAGAGTGCCGGTTTTTGACTTTGCGAATTATAATACACGATTATTTCGTACAATTCTTATATTAAAAAATGAAACAAAACTGTTATTTATATACATTTTACAGAATCATATAAGCTTTGTTAAATAAGGGCAAGGGCAAACATTTCCAGAAAATTATTGTGTGCACAGTGAATGCAGATGTTTAATACAATTCTGTAGAATAATGTCTGTCGTAGTAGCAAATGCGGGGACTTCACGAAATACGTTCTGCAGCTAAGTGTATGAATGACTCGGAGTTCTCACAACATTAATTTTGTCAGTACAATTTGTTTCCCTCGTTATTATGACTAAACATTGCAACGTCGTAAAGCAGAATATTTGTAGATAAGCACGGTATTATACTGTCTTACGTGTAGAAGCGGAGCTGGGGGGGGATATTACACGTCTTAAAAGTTGTCAAAAAGTTAAGGAATAGAGCTAGGAAGAGGCAAGACTAATGTGAAGAAAGAGTGACAGTTGCTTCTGAGACAAAGTTTTACTCCGAGTGTGTTCGTGTGTGTGTGAGGTAAAGCGAGACGCAGCAGATAGAGTGCTTCAAGAAAGTTAGACGGGTAACAAAAGTAATATCGATGAAAACCACAATACAACTTCTGACACCACATTTTGTTGCGAAATATTACCTGTAATATTTCCATTTGTCCGAATAATTTTGCATACGGTTTATTATTTATGAAATGGGTTGAATTGGTAAATTTTATGGATGATCGTTATCTGTTTATGAACATAAATCTGTAGGTGTGAGTATGAGTGCGAGTAAGGGTGTGAGTGTGTATTTTTAAAATATATGGATTCATATTCCAGATAAAAAGATACAATTTTCGCAGCTATACTGAATTATTGACAGTGGTGAATGTCAATTAGGTTTCATTGCACAAACAATAACTTAAGAGTTTGTAACTTGCAATTCTTTTTGATTACAAGGGTTTTGATAGTTCAGGGAGATATTTTCAAACAGAATTAATTTCACAAACAAGATTTTTTTAAAATGTCACAAAAAAAATTGGAATATGGATATAGTGTTATGTAAAAAAAGGAAAAAAAATAAAGTTGTAAATACGACTTTAATCAATTTTGTTAACATTCTGTTATTTTTGCCACGTTCGCATTTACATGAACCACCACTACGTTCTGCTTACGAAATGTAACTGGAACACCAAGACTACAGACTAACGACTACAAAACTAAATGGAACTATCTCCGCATTCCATCCGTCATAAACTTCAACTCAATTATTACGTCCAGCATCCGATTCTTATATTAAGTTAACTCTATCATTTTATTGACGCTCCTAAAAGTGTTAATCTTAAACCTCATCACATAGTTGTGAGTTTCGACAGAGTCTCACTTTACACGAACGTTTCAATTACATCGGCTACTAAAGTGAGTGAAATTATATCCCTTTCTCCACACAGCGATTGATTGATTGATTTGTGTTGCCTATTAATGCACTAAGGCTAATCGAGGAACGATCGGTGATGATGTAGATACGAAAGAGATAGAAGAGAGTAGAAGAAACCCTGTATCGAAGGTAGCTACTCCTTTCGAAAAGTACCATGGAGCCGGCTTGACGTGCAGCCGGAAAGAACGGAAGCGTAACTTGACAGTCATATAGGTTCCTCCCATTACCCGGGAAGCGTGCCCCGAGCAGAATCGACTCGTGAGGAGACGAACCAGCACGTTACACCTACCGCTGTAATCCTCAACACTGTTCATACCAGCAGTACCGTTGTCATCAAGGTGAAGTCTGTCACCACTTACTGCCTGAACGCATCTGTAGATCTAAAGTAGGGTAGTGTGATGCGAGTAAGGTAGTGTAGTTTAAAATGATTCAGTTATAAATAAGAAATTTCCCTTACGAATAATTTTGACATGGTAGCATAGGTTTGATTGCAACATATTAAATTTTACTGTAAACTTTATAAAGAGATTAAATCTTAATTTATACACATTAAGCGTATCATAAATTTTTGATTAATTGATTTTAGAATTAAAATTAAAAGCAATAAATCACAATGAATTGTTCATTCAACTGTGTCAGTAAAATTCACATAGCAAATAATTATTCGGACACCAAGGATATAAAGACTTTAATCTTAGATCTGCGAAACCTTTGCAACTAAATCGTGCAATGCATCAACGTTCTCAACATCCAATTAAGTTAACCTCAACAATTTAACCAATGTTTATCTTAAATAAATGGTTTGAGTCGACAAAGGTATTCCGAATTTGTAATCCATGGTCTTATGGAAATTTATAGCCATTTCTATTCATGTTATTGTGGAACTTATGCTACATGTAGACCTTAAGGCTATTTTGAAGCAAAACCACTTACGGATCACTCATATAGAAAGTACATACTTAACAGTCATTTCAAATGTGAGCTACGATATTACCCAACCGTTCAGCTAGAAAATCATCAACACCTGTTTGCCGCGCATTTGGAGTTGGGCCACAGCTCAGTGTACCCGCTTAACTTCGGTGATCGGGTGGGAACCTAGGTCACACACCGTCAACCTGGTAGAGTATTTCCTCAACATAAGTTTCTCCTCCACTGAGGACGAGCTCTATGAACAAGTTTTAAGGAAGTCCTATAAAGAGTTAGTTAATCTAGGTCAACGCCAATATGTTCTAGCTAGAATCTAAAGTCTTTCGAGACCAAGGCTCTGTCGACATTGCCGATTAAACCTAATTCTGTAGGTATGAAATATTACTTTCCCAGGATGTTGATAAAAATTAAAAGATTTTAACACCCACTTAAACAGAATACATCCAAGAATTCAATTCGCTATAGAGATTGGAGTTGAAAAACATCTACAATTTCTTTATTTGTTATTAAAACGATTACCCAATGTTCAAATTGGAAACGTGGTTTAACATATCCGTCACACACAAACGTATATTACACTTATCTTGGCTTATATATTTTATGATCGTTCTCATTTCATCACACATAAAAAAAATGTAGTCATCAATTCGCTTGTGACGCACGTCAAACGTGAGTGTCAGATGAAGAAATTTTAACGAACAAAATAAGATATTAACGGAAACATAACAGGAAGCTATTAAAGTGCACGTGACATCCTTGGAGCGTTCTGCAGATCACCTCGAGATGACAAAGATCGCTCTGTCAAGCTCGACGCCCCCCCCCCTCCCCCCCCCCTCCCAGAAGGTTAAAAATAAAAACTATTTCTAAACCACAAATGAAAATCTCTAAAGTGCTAAGTTCAAAGACAAAACCACATAAGGGGAAGTGGCATTTATAAAATAGCCAGGAAATGTGGCCTTAACCTAGGACAAACTTGTACGACCTAAAGGATCAAAGAGCTGGGAACCATTGTTTAAACTCGACGAGGGAAGACTTATCGGCGGTTGCTCAACATCGTCAGTACCCCTGACCACGAGCTACTCTTTGACGAAACCCGAATCATATGCGACTAGCCTTACCTATGGCCGCGGCTTATAAGGGAGAAATCCTCGAATAACTTTAACAGTAATGTGGGTGGTTATAAGCTGAGTGATTCCCGGGCTAGCAGCCCGACGCCATTAGGATCTATAACAACTAAAACAACATCTAACGAATAGAGAAGAATGAAATCAGAAGCAACAACCAAAACAACAGCAGCAGCAACAACAACAACAACAACCACAACAATTGCTAATAACCTGCTTGACTCGCCTCCAATCGTATCATTAAACTATCGTGTGCCACCGAGGAATACACGTATTCATAAACCGTTCAATTTCCCCCCAGCCATATTGATGTGCACGAGTATTCCTTTTTGACAAGGTTACAGCATACTTATTACAATATTTTGCCATTGAACAGGCCTCATTTAGATTTGCATAAAAGTAATATTCATCACTTTCGAAATCAAGTTAAAGAAATAACCGATAATAATTAGCATCACTAATGTCTTCAGTCACTCCTTCATGCGCTCATTATTTATATTTACACTTACACACTCACTCACACAATCATACACTCAAACATACATACAACACCACTCCATACATTCATATTTATATCATTTTTTAGTCATCTTTATGTAACTAATTTTATATTGTATTGTTTAGAACGCTTTGTTTTGTTACCCTGTGTTATATTTGGTAAATTACACTTGTAGGACATTGCGTCCAGTAGTAATGTGGTGACGAACAAATAATTACATAAATAAATAAACAATTACCTCTTAAAATCAACAGAAACTACAACCATTGCAACACCAACAAAAGTAAGGACAGTAACGTCAGTTTCTCAACCCAGGGAAAGAGATACCCTGACTACCACGTGGGCCACACCACCCAAACAGAAGGAAGAGTGATAGGCTGAGGATGAAACAAACTAATCAGCCTCAGTTCTCTTAAATATGTTGCCCAGTGAGGTAACGAAACGTAAAGGTACGTACAATGTTTACTAACGACGCGACGACATATCCGGGAAGTCTTACAACTTTGACTTATTATTAACGGTCTGCGAAAGTTTGCAATGTGAAATGTGTGTGAACGAGAAAGTTTTATAAATCACAAAAAAGTTATCAAGTTGCCTAAAAAAAGATATTTGCAGAACATTTGAGCAGCAAAATCAAAGTTTGTTGCGAAAGTTGATGTTAATTCATAATGGTTTGTAGAGTTTGCATCTAGACTTACTGCATGTTCCGTCCCTTCAATGTTTACCATTAAAATAAAAAAACAATACAAATATAACGATATTTTCATTTCAATCGTATTGATATGAAATACAAAGTTCAGAGTGAAGACAAAGCGATTAAAACTCATTCTGGGACTAAACAGTTTAGCAAGATTTCGCGCTAGCGATTGGCTGACCATAGAAATAACTTAGTAGTCCCATACTAAATATTGAGCAGTTGGTAACAATAGCAGGCCTTTATACTATCCAGCGTGAATATTGTCATCTGTTACCAGTTTAAAGCAATTTAAAGTGTTTTGAAAAATTTTATAAAACCATTTTACTGGCAAACTTGATTTGACTACCGTTTTGAAAGTACATACTTTCATTTCTCGATTTGGTTATTTGGGAAACACTCCCGTTTGCGGAATTGTTAATATTTAATACAATTCCGAAATTGTCAGATCGGGTCGTGATGGATATCATAAAAAAATAACCCTATTAACATTAATGCAGAATTTTCTAATGATGTATCCAACCGTTCAGCTGCAATCGTCAACACCTGAGCGCGTGCATTTGAGTTGAAGACAAGCTGTCGAATGTCTGTACTGTTAGAGGTATTAATTAAGATGTCGTTTATGACTAAGAAAAACCTCGGAATGAAAACGAAGCGGACTTATCATGGATAAGGCTCTAGTTTAAGCGTTATGCTACACTCATATAGTAACATTTGTTTTAATAAAAAATATTATAGTGGGAATTAAACCTGTTATAGGGTGCAATATGCCCCTCTTCAGGTGAACTAGGTATGTAGCGGATAGGACAATTGTTAAGGGATGTTTAAGAGGACTCAATCCCTTCGATTCGCATTAACGACTGAGGAAAACCTGGGGAAGAAACTGCAGTCAGGATTGCCGGTCTCGACGGGATTCGAACCCGGGACTTCCCGAAACAGAGTCGAACGCTTAGCGCCCAAGCCAACACTGTCGGTTCAAACAGGTATACTTAATCAGTGGCATCTAGTCTTTCTGAGTGAATAGGTTCTAGATTCATTCTGACATGGTCACAGATGTTTGTTGGCAACAATGTGATTTTAATTTCTTAATAGAATCTAACACGCGGTTCTGAAACCAGCTCATGACCACGGGGTTTGAAAGCGCGCTAAACTTAGTGAACAGAGCGATAGAAATGATATTTTTCTCTTATTTATATCTCGTTGATTAGATATAGAATTTTTTTTATTATCATTGGGAATAAAACCGATTGATGTTATGTGTTATCTTCAAGAATAAAATATGACTGAGCCCAATCACAAAACGCTGATTATTCTAATATTTACTCATATATCACGAAAATTAAAAATGAACTATTATAATTTAATTTTCTACAAAAATCACTACTAATAAATGTTTTCTGTTTTTCAAACCCATCAAAGAAGTTACGAAGTAGCTAATGCAGTATCTATTTAAAAATTCTATTTTTACTCTTTTTATTTTCTCAACGCGCATCAAAAAGTTTTTTAAAGTAAAATTTTGAACTCCAGTTTAATTCACTCCCTTATTTTTCATGGATGTACACATGGAAAAGTATTAGTATACTTCCGCCTCCATATTGCATAAAATCTACACCATTAATATTCACAGTATGAATGCAGTCGCTGTTGCAACATCTCTGTTCACCGCTTTCCGAGGAGCCTTCTCCACACCTAACATTTGCAATGTAAATATAGAAAGTAAAACAGTCGTATAAAAATGAATGTTTTACTCGGGCGCAATGGCTGGCGCTCTGACGAATGGATGAATCTGATTCCCCCCCCCCCCCCTCCGGGCTGAATAAAGAATAATTAATTACTCCCCGTCCTGTTGGCCACCTGGCTCTCAAGTCAATAACTTGGCCGCGGCGAGGGTGCTTAATTCCAAATACAATTAACATAGGTATGGAATGAAATGGATTTCTCTACTCACATTGAACAAACATTGAGTAGAAGCAAGATGTGTTTAGTAGAGAACAGCTGTTATTGGTACAGATAGAATATTATCAAAATTATTTTCATGGTAAACGGAATTCTATTTAGTTTTCAAGCGGCAACGAATACCACAATGTGTTGGCTATCATTGGCTATATTCGCATTTTTTAAACTATTGGAGATAAAATAATTAACTTTTTAAACAAATCCAATAAGCTATTCCTTTATGAATTTATACTTAATTATTTTTATGAATGTAAATAGCTGATGTGATAAATTAGTAATCTAATCGTATACGCTGTGATAAATGTCCATTTCCAAATTTCTATTTATTAAATACCGTGGATTAGAAAGGTAGTCATTATTTATAATTTGTGCAGAAGGAAATAAAATTGCAATCACTTTCGGTGACTTGCTTAGGGTTTGACATTATGGCTAACACCTTAACGTTATATCATCGCAACGGTTACTTGATTGTTGGCGGTTACTTAGCGCAAGTAATTCGGATTTGTTTTTACACAATTATTTTCTAATGTCAAAGAATATTCAATCTTCCAATCTTTAACTGACGTGTTCCTTACCGAAATGCTCGTATCTACCACTTCTTTCACCTCAACACTCCTAGACTCACTCTGCTACATAGATCTTCGTCTTTCATCCACCTTTAACAACTTATATCTATACCAACATGCTCCATCTTTACATATTTTCTCCCTATAGGAATCACGCACTGCTGTTCTCAGTGTCTTGGCTAATAGTCCGCGTGAGTCTGGTGGAACTACCGCAATGTCTGGCATTTTTTGTGGCCGAGAAACTTTGATACATAGCTCTTATTTAAAAAAACATCAAAATCACTATGTAGTCACAATAATGTTTTGTTATTTTGTTTGTATTTTATGTTTGTCATTTTTATATATTGTAACGTGTTTTTGTTATATTATGTTTTAATTAAAATTTAAATATTTGCTGTAATATTTGTTTGAAACTATTCTGAATGCATAAGTTTAAATCATTGGAAATAGTCATAAATCGTTTTTTGTTAACCCTTTATAGGGCAAAATTTTGGGACCAAAAATTTTGCTTTCTACATTAACAATTTAAAATTCGTGATTTCCTAAAAGAATTTAAGAATATTTTTAGATGTTTTTCTTTGATCTTGAAAAATGAAAAATGAAAAAAATGAAAAAGATTTTTAATTCCAAATTGATATCAAGGTTGATAAAAAATCCATGATTTGGGTCCATTTAAAAAAAACGATTAATTTGGCAATTTTTCATTCCTCCTCCCCCCCCCGCCCCGTTTTTACATGTTGAAATTGAATCTACTACAGGCAAACAAAATATCCGGGACATCCCGGAAATTTTTTTTTGTGTTTTTACACAATTCAATTTTTGAACCATTACAAAAATCTTTCTAATCATTAGAATTGAGTAAGGAACAATGCTACCAATTCAGAACAAAACAAAGCAGATTTTTTACCGAGTTAAAAGTACGAAAAACTGGCTGATTTAATTGAGTAGATTTTGAAACGTGGTGTTAAATATAGAAACCCCTGCCCTATAACCACTTTAGTCCGGACAACGTTAAGGTATAGTAACTTTGGAAAAACAAATTGTTTCAGCTGATCTAGGTTATCCCGGCTGGTCTTCCCTTCCCTCTGCAACATCTTGAGTGAGATGACAGAAACTCACGTCAACCTTTCCAGACACCTCGCCCTCAAACTCGGGGAAGTCTATTTTGAGTTTGCTCTTTCATTCTGAAATTTAATTTCTATCGGCATTAAGAATGTCGTAAATAAAATTGACGTTCAGTTCAGCAAAGTGAGGTTTTAAAACTTTAACACGATCATGTCATCACATCTTAGCAGGTCGGATGCTGACGAAAAGAAGATAAGAACCACTGAGGACTAAAATGGCTCATCTTATTTTACGGTACACATTGCCAACACCATCTTTGGACGTTAGACTATTGTTGTA
Organism: Sweltsa coloradensis; assembly: GCA_024449915.1. NCBI lineage: Eukaryota > Metazoa > Arthropoda > Insecta > Plecoptera > Chloroperlidae > Sweltsa > Sweltsa coloradensis. The sequence continues at coordinate 228,513 of JAMZAV010000083.1, forward strand.
CGTTCCTCCTCCATCAATAATCACAGATTACGATTTAAAAACTGTTTAACAAGATTATAACCCCTGACAACCGGTCATAAACATGTAAATCCGTGTATGGTTTATTATTCCAGCCAAGTTTAATTTCCGCCTCTTCTGCGCTGTTGATTTAACTTGCTGAATTTTTCCCGGGGATAGAATTAAATCAAGAATAGGACTAAAAACATATTTATAGTAGAATCATGTTCTGTTTCCTCTCAATACAATCGTAATCAATCGGTTAAATTTGAAGTTGAATTAGAACAATCAGAAGCTATATTGGATAATAGGATAAGACAGAATGGATAAGGCGTTAATATTATTATACATGCAGTATTTCACGATTACCCAAATCGAGAAATAATACATTGGTCAAACTTGCACAAGATAATTTTGGGCCTATTATGAATAATATTTGGTTAGGCAGTTAAAAGGCAGCAGAATCGTTGCAGTTATATCAATTCAGATCTACAATGGTCAGTGATCAGTGGCCATGGAGTAGTAAGCGGGATACATAAGTTCATACACCGTGCGAGCTGGGTTTTTAAATTCTAGGCTGTATTTATTATTACGTGCAGAAAGGTTGTAAGCGGAAAGGTTTCCACTACACCGTTGAAAACTTAAAAAATAAATGTTTTGTCACTTGGGAATATTATTTTAAATTCTAAAATAGCTACTGTTTTCCACGAGATTGGGTCCTAATTGCAGTTGTAAAATGACAATATTTCCAAAATGATAAGCATTTTAAGCCGTTTTTAACGAGTACACCATTTCAAATAAAACAAGAGTCAACACGATAAAATCCTAAATACCTTACCAGTGTTTTCCAGCTAGCGCTTGTCAACTACAAACTAGCCGCATTAATCAAACCTATGAATGCTAAATTCGCTCCCCGAAATAACATCACAGGCAGTAAAGTTCTGAAATTGTAAATCTTTCTCTTCATTGTAGGATAATAAACGAAAACAAACACACCATTAAAGTTACCCTTAAACTCTACGTACATCAAACCCATACAAATTCCGGTTGGCATTATTCACAAGCTAGATTTATTTGTTGTCTTTTCTAAACTGTTGTAATTACCTTCAAGCAAAACATTTCACATCAAAGGATAAAGCTTGCATTAAACATTGCTTCGGATTAATTTTTCATGTAGCCTCCGAGAAGCGCATGATATTAATGCTAAATATTTACCTAGGGTTACGCGTTTGACTGCTAAGTCAACATCGTTCCGTCTAGAGCTAGAACTGAGACGGAGATAAGTTCAGATTCCATCATGGAAGGCTACCGGAAGCTCTCGGGTATCTCCGGAACCACATCGTCTACTTCCGGTACAGCTAATTATTAAATTCAGAACACCATTGTTTAAGTAAACTAATAATTCATACGTCGAAAGTTGCCCCAGACTCAGTTTACTATACTTAGTGAAGCGTACTTCCGGTTTAAATAATTATCTAGAAGGCTGGAAGCTTGATAAAGCAAGGCCCTAGCACTCCATAGCGGCCGTTCGCGTAAACTTTCTTGCTAATTGACGGCGGCCATTTTATTGGCATTAACATATTGTATTTTCCTAAGTCTGTCAAATCAGCTGTGCGTCCGAGCATACACAATGGCCGTGTAGGCCCTACTCAATTGTAACAGCTATATAAGTGGTCCAGACATCTTTGTACTATTACAATATTGTGTAAGCTTAATTTTTAGTCAGTTTTTAGTCAATAATTTTTAGTTCTGAATCTGTATTACATGATTAATATTAATGTATTTTTATCATTTCATGGTTAGAATAGCCTAATATAAAACTCGTATTTTAGAGGCTTACTGGTAAAAAAAATCCGCAAACACAGCTGTAAAATGATAAAAATGTCCTTTTGAAATGTTGTGTGAAGATAAACTCACAACATAACCTAATAACGTAGGCACACAAAAGGTGAGTTTTAACAAGGAAAAAAATCATTTTGATACTTTGTTTTGCCAATAAAATGGCCGCCGGGCGCCGAACAATTAGCAAAGCTAAGCAGCGCTCATGCGTCATCAAAACCTACTATATACTTTTCCAAAACCTTTGAGATAAAGTTAAGAAAGCTTTTCTAGACATACATCACTGCCTCCTACATACTAGTTTCCTCTTCCCATGTCTGTCCATGTGCACAGTGTTTATTGTTGTCCTGTCATTCGCCATAATCGACCTCTGGAGCGGGAGGGGGGAGCGCCCCCCTGAGAGATCCATTATTAAGTTTTCATTAATTAACTTTTACTGACTTTTTTGTGAATCTGGATAACTGATTTATATGTGCAATGGTGAAGTTGTTTTTCAATAACAATGTAATAACGCTTTAATTTTTACTTTAAAAAAATAGGACACTCTGTGATCTACACTGGTATTGCTGATCAACATTTTGTTTCGTGGTCAGGTCAGTAATAAGAGAGAGTGGAAATAACTACGAGGAATAATTAATTTTTATCGTGGGAAACCTGTTATAGGGTGCAATTAGCCCCTCTTCAGGTGAACTAGGTATGTGCGGATAGGAAATTGTGAAAGGGATATCCGAGGGCTGTTTAAGAGGACTCAATCCCTTGCATTCGCCTTAACGACTGAGGAAAACCTCGGAAAAAAACCTTCGGTCAGGATTGCCGGTCTCGACGGGATTCGAACCCGGGACCTCCCGAATCAGAGTCGAGCGCTTAGCGCCCGAGCCAACACTGTCGGTTATACGAGGAAGTGGTAAACATATTCTATGGGATGTCCCGAACTTTTTTAATTCTGTTTTATGAGAGAGCGTGCGACCGTTCCTTCCGGGAATAATATCAGATTGAACCAACAACAGTTATTTGCCTCGTTTTAATCAACGTCACTAAGAAAACTTTATTCGCTTAATATTTTTCCTTAAATCTCTCAACATAGGGCTTAAGAATTGCTCTCTTGTCTCGGAAACTCTTCAAACACTCTTCGAGCGCTACTTTTCTTTGCGTGAATCAGCAATATTTAAAACTTTTCGACGCTTCAATGTTGCAAGATCATCCCCCGTTGGGCGTCACAACATGAGAACCATCAAGCTTTATTGTTCCCGGCCTATGAAATGTTTACAACAAGGAAGAATGTCACTTTAAAGGGAACGTTTAAAGAGGGAATGTTTAAAACTTTTAGAATTCTTTATGTTTCCTCCATTGTTTCCTCAACAAGTTTGACAACTTGAGAGGACTATGTCCGTCCGTCTCATGGCGCATTTCAAGTCTCACGATACAAACCTAACATGACCACTCATGTACATCTGTATTTTGTTGACTTTGTCCTTCAACAAGAATGATACATTGATGCAGAATTCTTTTGGGCACACTGAAGGTAAGCAGACAGAGCTAGATTTACCGAAAGAATGGAACCTAAGAACCCGGCACCTCCACCAAATACATTTCAACTTTGAACTTAACAAAGAGGACTTTTCCTTTTATTATTCATTTAGAGGTTTTATAAAAACGGTTAGTTTCGCTCCCTATTTTGTTTACTTAGGTGTGCTATGTTAATTTGTAGAGTTTTTATTATATATTATGTGCTGTATTTAATCATATGTAATTGGAGCAACCTGTTTGTGATATAACAATTAACTAAACTTCACTCAATCTTACTCATGCTTGTAACTTATGACATATAAAAGCAGTGCACCATGAAAACAGACTTTGCCCATTTACCTCAACAAGTCCTCCTCCTCTTATGCTCTCTTCTTTTAATTGTTTTGTATATCTTCTATAATGTAAGTCCGGAAGATAGAATTAAGAAGTATTTAATTTGTAATGACTAAAATTTCAATTCATTTTCTCTAGGTAGTTGTTAAACGGTATTTGGAGCCGTTGCTTAGCATATACATTAAATTTAAGAGTTTTAGAAGGAATAATTGAATACAATGCAATATCGTATAAGTTGAATATATCCAAGCCAATTTCCTTTAAAAATTTCATAATTGGTTGCGTATCGATAATTCTTTGTCACTAACGTCAAGGCCTCGGTTGCAACACCACGTTTGTTTTAAGGTCCCAAGTACATACAGTTATCATAGCTCCATGAAGTCTAATAAAATTACATGATTTGTAACTGATTCTCGATTCTTAGTTCAACAGTTGTTTGTTGGATATAATCATTGTTCGTATTAATGTTAAGCCGGAAAGAAGAAATTAAGAAGTTAACTTATAATGTAAATAACTAAAATTTCAATTTATATTATCTTTACTATCGGTAGTGTTATACGATTGTTAAATACCTGTTGCTTGCATTATACTTACGAACTTATTAAAGATTTGTAAGAAGGATAAATAAATCGGAATACAATCAAACATATAAAGTTGAATAGTAAAATGCAGCCAGATATTCTTAAACAACAGCATTGTCAGTAATCATGTAATGCCCGTTCAATAATTCTTTGTTACTAAACGCAACCACTGTTCGATCAACACCACGTTGTTTTAAGGTGAAAAGTACGTCAATTTCATAGCTCGCTCACTTAAAGTTCTATTCACGAACATAGCAGTGATTTGTAAACGTGAATTACTCCGAGAATCTTCTTAGTTAAAACGTCTGTGTCCTTAGGTACTCTTCATAATTATGTAAATACGAATCTCTTAGCCCTCGAGATACAACTTTTTAATTAAAAACCTCCTCGAAATTTTGTAGCTCTTGCCAATATTTCTTTTGTATTAGCCGAAAGGACGTAATAATGAACCGTCAAACGATTAGGAGCTTGTTCAATTCTCAAGGGGTTCGTTATCCTTCGGCAGTCTCGACATTCGACTAAGAAATCCAATTAAAATACGGGGGCACTTACGTTTGCCAACGATTGTTCAGGAACCAATCAAATACTTCGGTTGTGTGCATAGACTAGGCCCATGAAATAGTTTTATTACTGTAACACTGTACTTGTTTCTTATCTATGGAATACATGTTACCATGACTTCACAAATTGTGTTTAACCATGTTTAACTTATATTTAAATTAAATGTTTATAAGTCTATTAAACTAATAATTCCAATAAAATCTTATATCACCATCCTAGAGACAACTGTACCCACTTCATGTGATGTGCGGTGATGTACTGATGGTTTAAGGAGTGAGGGTAGCTGGAAGGGAATGTCACAGAGCAATAGTTCTCCAATTTTAGAGGAAATCCTGGAAACATCTTCAGTAAGAGTCAACTGTGATTGGTATTGAATCAATGATCAGCAACTCGTCTCGCGTGTATCAAATTAGCTACCTCTATCGGTAAGATGTTAAAATATGATTATTAGCGCACATTTGATTTAGTAATAGATTATAACACTAACTTTCTGTAAAGAACTAGCAAATTGCGATTATCTCAAATTAATTTTAGTTTGTTATCTTCTTGCATTCTTTCTTTAACATACTGATACTGTATAGGCCTATATCAGTATTGAGCCTTATTAATCACAGGCATTTATTTGTCGTCGATTCATTGTTTAATAAAAGATAAACTTTCAGTTCTAATTTATTACCAGTCTCACATTGCAATCGCCTCTTAACGTTTTCTCTTTTTATATTATCACAACTACAAACGTAAACCACGAAAGTGCATTTTTGCAACAAAATTCCCCATTGTTTCATAACCCGAAGTTTACTCTACCGATTAGTAATGTTGATAAAACATACAATACAACGTTATTGTTGTGCTAAAGTAACGCCAAGGGTCGCTGTGTGCAGGATGTACACTAGACTCTTAGCTTCCGGGTCAGAGTTGGAAATAAACCTGTTGCCATTGGTGATTATCTATTTTCAGAATCGGCGTCTTTTCTTTATCGATCCGAGCAACCAACACGACATAAAGACACTCGAGCAATAAAATGATAAATCTCAAGCAGTCTGAATGTCACTAGGAATCGTTTGTCTGCAGCTGCTCTAGCTATATTCTAGCTAGAGCTACTAGAGGCTGCTTTTCATAATAACCTACTTGCATTAGGACTGATTGGATAACTTTCCTGGCTAACGACCGATTGATCTCGACTAGTTTGTCACTAACACAATTACATCCGTGGACAATGGTGATATCGCTAATTAGTTGTCGGACCTACGACAATATAATATAATCTCTCTCTCTCGCTCTACCACCCCTTACTGAATGTATTCAAATACATTTAATTAAAAACATCCCAAAACGCCAAATTAGATCAATTTATCGATCATTTATCAATTCACTTGTTAACATGAAACCCTGACCAACCACAAGTAGTATCCATTTAAGAGGTCGTTAAAAGAGCAATTTTTCTTTGTGCGTCTCATATTGCTGCGTTTCAGACGGTGTCATATACTTGTTATTTGCGATAACCTATACGTGAAAATTATCTCTTAAAAACAGACATTGCAATTATTGCCAAGTAATTTATTGCCTTTCCAGCTTATATATTTATGGTTTGTTAGAATCGTTAATTTGCGTGTACTTTCTAAAGCGTTATCACTATAAAAATCGTTAGATAACGCGCTATCAAAGAATCAGTTAACTACATACTCGTCATCTCACGTTCACCGTTATATTGCATGTACAGTTATGAAAGGTCTACATTTTGTTTGCAGCGTAATGTTGGTTGAAATAAATATATAAAGTTATCCACATTTAGGAAATTAAGCCATTAAAATACGTTGAGCGAGTTAAAAGTTAAATGATTACAAATTGTAATAAAAAATGGCTACGTCAAAAGTGAATGGCAGGGCACAATGGTAGCTTTTTTAGCCGTTGAGATGTATGTCTGTCTGTAAATATGTGTGAGTCAATTGATGCATAAGTTTTTATATACCCTGCACGGACGTTAATTATAAATGTCATCAAAACCAATAGGAATGCGAATTGTGCAAACGTAATTTGCGATCGAATTGTTGACTCAACAGAATTCAATTTCAGTCGGAATGAAGCCAGTGGAGAAGTTTTAAGTGATATTAATTATTCGTGTGGAACTCTTGGATGTGGTATAGTTGAGTAGTAGTCACAAAATTCAGCAGACGAAAATTACATCAAATTATTAGGCAACATTGTTTGTTAGCTGTTCTTTATTTTTGGCGGCGTTTAATAAACATTAGCCCAAGGAATTACGTAGCAAATGAACACATCGTATTTTATTTCTACCCATTCAGATACAAGAAAGAATTTTCATTTAGGGAAAGAATTGGCCCGTTTACTATAAGCATTGGTGCCAGGGCAATCCATTTCAGAAGTTTAAACGCCCAAGTTCAAAGCAATATTAAAACCCTGGTCCTCTTGCTTTGGAGCGTTTGCTAAGCAGTTTAGAACTATATTTGTCTAAGTTCATATTCTATATTCATTCTTTGTATAATTGTTTAATATATCATTCAAGAACATTACAATTATCAAATTGAAATGAAAACCGTCACGAACTTTGTATAATTCACAGTATTAAAGTAAACACAACTTTCTTAATTCTTAACTTGAGTTAAACTACACTAAGTAAGTTTAAAAGTTGGTAACTGGAATTAATTGTTATGTGAGAGACTAAAAACTAGTGTGCCTGAAACTCATTTAATTTCATGAAAATCATTTGTTGATAGACAATCAAATCATTAACTTGTATCCTACCTTTCTCAGTAAAATTGTGTTGTGATTATGCACAGCAAACAAATGTAGTCAACAAAGCATAATCAATACATACATAAAGCTTCATTTATAGAATTGCACGCGAACTCTTTGCGATTAAAAATTAATGCATTTACGTAGCACAATTACATTTCACATGTCCTCAGTTCAATACCAACACCAAATTGGGAATATACTCGCGGGCTGGCTACTGATTTGAGAGGGTTATGTTGGGAAGGGCAATGTAAAAAGCTTAGTGCTTTATGGCCTCGAAATTGACAATTTTTATTTTAATATCTACCTCTGACGCCAAAGCACTATTGAAGCTTGGGCATTATTATCAATGCTGGTGTATTGAAAAGGGGTGCAAGGGTTTCAATAGGGGTGGAATGGCTCCGAACGCGACCTAGTACGCCATTGTAACCGGCACCGTTTTGTATGCGCAAGCAAAACTCCTATATCAACACAACTAAAACGTGAAACTGAAAATAATATCAGTATGTATTTGTCAATAGGTAGGTTATTACCAAGCAATCTATTTTTAAAACAATAAAGACTAGAAGCAAAAAAACCATTGGGGAAAGAGACGCAAAAAAGCAATATAATAATGTATAAAGCATTTTTATAAAAATTTTAACATCAAACGAAATCTTGTTTACTTTTAAGAGAGGCATGTTTGAAACTTCTCCCCACCTCCCCCGCCCTTCTTCTCCCATCGCCCCTTCCTTCATTCACCCTTCTCGACCTTCCTCGGTGCCTTTTATTCCTAGCCTGCAAGATTTATTTGGACTTGACGTCACATGACTTTAATAGTCTTTACCGTTTTAATCTTTCCTACTCAATGGGCAGCGAGTTGAATTTACGCAGCGAGGTTTAGTGTGATGTGTGTGGTCTACGTGTGAATGGATGAGATGACAACCCATCTTGCATGTTTCCTACTGCTACTTCTGAGATATGTACCAAGACGGCCGCGTAGTCCTGGCCAGTTGGGTGCCTAGCTGTGTGGCCATAAGAACACATAAGTGAGCCAAGCCTCTTTATATCGTATTTATCGTTTACAAGAGGTAGCCTATACATCCACCCACAAGTGTCAACTAGAACTAAACACTTCAAAAAACACAATACTCACAATTTAAATAATACAAATACGCTAAACAAATATTGAAATACAGGATTTAATATAAAATTACAAAATACGAGAAACGAAGATTTAATTAGTAAAATGTATATTATTTAATCAACACACTTAACTGAAAATCCAAGATGGATACATAAAAAACTAAGGTCATAAAATACAAAACGTAGTGAAAAGGTGGTAAGAATAATTGGAATGAGAAAAGTAATATTGCTAAACTAGTATATAAACAGCTGAATGAAATTTTCATGTAACTGATGTAAATTTCTGTATCAATGGGTAATTATTTTTTTGTAGGTGTCTTAAATTCGGTTGATGTGGGGAAATTTTAAAGCATCAATGCGAGCACATGGAATTTTGAAGGGAATGTGATTTCTTGACATTCTTGCAGGGATGTGAATGTTTACATTTTGAATGAGGCCCGACTCGATGAAGCGACCAGCTACAAATGTAGAACGAGAACTCGGGAGTAAATTTTTCCGCTATTGTTCAGCGTTTGTTCTAGCTTTTATTCATGGTGGAGATAGGGGCACATGGATATTAAAACCTTCTGGGGTTACTCGCTTGGTTTTACCTTCATTCTTGGTGGAGGTGCCGGGTCATGGATTTTCAAACTTTCTGTGGGGCTAGCACCGCTCCCTGAGGGACTCCCTGGATCACCCTATACTGGCCTATACATCCCGAATGATCCTTGTTGAAGGGAAATTTCAACCGAAATATGTTAATCGGACTTCGTGTTCCGTATATATTTGAAGTCGTGACACATAGAGACGGACGGACAGAAAAGTGATGCATATAGGGGAGCTTCGGTCACTAATATACAATTATTTCCCTCTTAGTAATCATGAGAATTCTACCGACACAAGCAACTAATACGTCACACGTGAAGCTTTACTTCTGGAGGTCACCGATTTGATGACTGCAACCGGCTACCTTGACAGAAGGGGTTCACAAGAATTTTCTCAGTCAAAATGATGGTAACAGTATTGATTCCTATACAATATTCTTGGTGGTTCACTCACATCTGAAATCTAGTTAGTCACCTGGGCCCCGATTCATGTACATTTTTATCCCGGTATAAGCCGAGTTAGGTGGTATAGGCCTAAGTGCGGTATAACTCCGAATCCAATTCATGAAGACTTATCTCGCCTCGACCGGGGATAAGAACATACGTAAACAGATGGCGGACATTTTAAATCTTGCATCTATGTGTAAAACGAGAAGAGTTGTCATTACTCTCATAACACAAATCAGAAACCGTCCCGGGCCTAGGCCCAGATGTAGAAAATTATTCATAATACAACAGTGTAGGCCTAAAGTTCCATTAGGCTATAGGACTAGATAAAATTAATACTAACATTACACGTTTGACAAGCCCTAGGCCTCTTCTAGCCAACCCTAGGCCTGCACGACCTTGTTCTGACACACATCCCGCACAAATAACTAGTTTTGATTACTAAAAGCCTAATGCAGATAAACAATGGTATGATAGTCCTAGGCTATTCCAAAATTTACAGCAATAATAAGCCTTTTCTTTTATTTTAATAAACTCACGCAATCTCCTGTCACTAAATGAAAATGTAAAACAAAAGATGGTGCAAATTTTCAGTGCTCTTTTGCTAATCTGCTGATTATGGCCGTGGAATGCAGTGGAAAATAACATTTGTTGTGTTTGTTGTTGGATTGGAAATTTTTGATTGGATGAGAGTTGTCCAGACTTAACCAGGACTTATCCTGCCATGTCCTGCATTATACCGTCCTTGTACCACCTATACCCGGGATAAATGTACATGAATCGGGGCCCAGAGGACGATAAATTGTTCTATGCGGACTTTCTAAAAAAGGTACTATTTGTCATGATTTATTTTTCGCTTATAACTATATTTTAGTTGATAGTAGGGATTGTGTAGAGATAAGTTATAGTAAGACTAGTTAGTTTAAGGATTAGTTATGATTAATAGGGATTGTCGTCATTGTCGTCATTGTCGTCGTGGGAGTAGTTGTTGAAACCTTCATTGTATGAAGCCTTACATTTGAATACAATGCGCCCTATTGGGGATCTCGAGCAGACCTTCTCGAACATAGTAGGTTAGCCATGCACATTGCACACAGTGTGCCACAGCGGTGCTGTACTATATAGTATATATTACACAGTCTGCACCACACTTCGAGCCATTGTGCGACTTGTCCCTCTGAGGGATGACATAGATAGAGAGACGAACCATGCGCCAACTGATCAGAGAACATCAAACATAGGGTATTGCCCGGGGTTTCTATTCTCTTTAGAAACTAACCGAGACTTGTTATATCAAATGGAGACGAGGTGCTTTTATTTCCGTGGTCTGTGAATATTAAAAAATTACAAAAAACATACAACATATTATATTGACGAAACAGTAAATTTCAGTCACTACACCACTAGGATTTAGTAAAAATCGAAGTTGACGATTACCCTAAGCGCGATGAAGTATTCATGCTTCATGATTGGTAACAGAATATTATGTTTTACTATCAAGCAAAGTGAAATTAATGGAGCTGTTTGGAAAGATATAAAACTTTCGGACATTGCGTGTAGGTTTGTAGATAAAATTTTCACTTTGTTGAGAAGCTAACAGCAATGTGAAGAAATAAAGATAAACACAACATAAATTCAAAGAATTTCCAAAATACATAGCCTACTTCAAAACAATTCATTCCACTTATAGTTACTTCGAATATCATATTATGTTTAATACGTCAATACTTATATCGAGATCACTACAAAACTTGGTTTTGCTAAATGAAATAACTATACCTTATTTAAGAAATTAATTTATCACCCATATACAACCCATATATAATTTATATTTTTTGTTGATATAAGTCATATAGAGTTTTGCACTACATATATTACCCAAAATTGACATGTAAACTATACTAAAAATACATCGAAAATGCTATAAGAAAATAAATAAAATAATCTACTAAGAGTATATCATTTCACTGACGGAGCTTTGGGTCTTACATGAAGGTAGCTACGCATCAACTCTGTCGATGTCGATGCCGACATCATAGACGAGAAAATAATGGCCAAAAAGAGATTGAAATTTTAAATAAAGGAGCGCTGGTTTACTGAGATTCACCTAAATATGACACCAGAATCTTCAATGCCAGTTCGGAAAAACTTTAAAAGAGGATTATGCGCGGTGTGGCTAGTACGACTGAAAACTCACCGTTTGCATACCCTTATAATATCACATTCACGGAATAAAGATATGTAAGATGCAACACGTAAGACACAACATGACGCACCTTTCTGGCTTTCATACATATTGGTTTTAGAGCACAGATTTATCTAGCTATATCCTCGTCATTGTATTTCAATACCACCGCCGAAGGAATAATGTATCTTATTTTCTGTAGACATGACCAAAAATCGAAACTTAATTGCAAAACAAAGTTTTATGTAGAAAATATAAACTATACCTTCAACACAGAAATGAACATCAATTGGTTCATTAAAATATCTATTTAAATAAATTGGTGTGTAATATGAATGCGGTTTAAGTCCCTAAAGACCAGTAGTATGCCTAGGGCTTAAGAACAAAGACAGGGAGCTTCGCCGTTACCTAGGGAAGACGCAGGTTAATTGGCTAGGTTAGAGCCTGCGGTTTATCCTCTGTTGAGAATCTTTGAACTAGATTAACAGACGAGATAAGAGATATCGAAAGCGGTCACGCTCAACCCAAATTAACGAGAAGATGCCTAAAGGGTGTTTTCACGTTGAAAACCCCTTTGTGAACAAACATGTACAAGTACAATTACAAGTGCGAAGACTGGATACACGTAAGTACTTATTATGTTCGAAGGAAGTCTATAATTCTGAGTTTATTTAAAATGTGACGCAGAAGGTTTGTTTTGGGAAAAGGCGTGAAAACACTTTCTTTGGACTAAAATCCCAGAACTCGACTGAATATATATTTACTCGAGACTGTGTTAGGGAGTAGATTATATTATTTACATTGGTTGACGCGCTTTTCACTGTGTTTATTTCTTCCCGTTTCGCTTTAGAGATCTCTAATCTGGTAGTTCTTGACAAAAAGCTTCTCCGAGCATTGTCACGAAAACCTTCCAGACGTCGCCTTCTGTTCTCTAACTAAATGAACCAGATTTGTTTGTTGGTGTTCATTGCGTATTTCAGACTTGAGCTCATTGTCACACGGTGTAGCCAAGGACTTTCATTTGTTTTTCACAGAGGATAAATCTCGCACGTGTATTGACATTATCTCATGAGGGTGCAAAAAAGTGGCCCGCTCAAGAGGGGAAATAAAAGCATTACCCTTCTAAAGGTTTATCGAACTAAGGCATGGGTTGGTATTGAGCTTTGTGAAATAGTTACAAGAAGAACCAGGGTTTGTGTTAGGCATCAAGGCACGAGCAAGATTAAAATCTTGTAAGGCCCATCTCACGCAGTAGCGAGGACGTTTTAATTATAACGTTTTATTATAAAAAATATTTTCTTGAAAAAATGTTATTATTATAAAATTATTATGATCCGACTATTGCATATATTGATTTGAATGCAAATAAATTATTATATTTGGTTTTGGTTTCAACTAGATTTTTTATTTCAAATTCGGTTAATAATTAATTAATTAAAAATTAATTGTTAAAATTGACACCGTAGCTTGGTATAATGCATAAGACATATTTTAATTCATTGATATAATACGTTTACTTAACAAAAATCATCATCATAAATTTTGGAACTTATAATTTTTCTCCGAAACCATGATTTCGATTCTAGTTTTAGGTTTGGTTTGTATTTATCATCTTTTCAGATTGTAAACCACAAGGAATTTTAATTGTGTTTTATCATTCCATTATTGCAACAAGAAAAAAAGAATATAATCTGACTTAAAAATGGATTTAACCGTTGAGCAGTTTTGCTGCGTTTGCCATTAGTTAAAACCCTCTTCGCAACGTGTGACCATCGACGCGTCACAGTTGCTTTACAAGAATTACCCGGCCATAATGCAAGTCCCACGAAGAATTAAAACCAAAGCACTTATCAATACAAATTGTGGAACTACAAACACATTTCTATGGTGATTACAATCACATTCATACAAACAAAATATTAATAGATTTCGTAAGTGCATGTGTTACATTAATTTATTATTACTGTGGCATTTTTTGCCATTTAGAAAATACACATGTTCCGTTTTCGCATCCAGTAATCATTACATTGAATGAAACTAAGAATGGTATTAAAAACCATAATAATACTTTTATTTTAGTATAATGTATTGACATCTTTAATTAATATTAGGCAAATAATCACCAAAGTGCACTTGTTTATTACTTTTTTTACCAACTCCAAAATCATCAAAATCAATTTAAAAATTTTCTATTTATCTTCATCGATTTGAAGAATATTGTCATAATAGAAAATTCTATTCTTGTTTCCATGACATATGTGCAAAATTTCGTGCGTCTGAGATGTACGTTGTCTGCAAAATAAGGTTTTTAAAAAGTTGCTACTTGGACCCGGCACCTCCACCAAAACCCGCCTTGGAGATAAATATTAAAATACCAAACGCTGTCACGCTAGCGCTAGTTCTAAGCGAATTTTAATTTATATACAATAAACTAGGTCGTTCTCCCTACAACGAAAACTCCACAAAATTTGGAGATAGTAATATTTTCCAAAACAAACGTTCAGCTTTAGTTTAGTTTTGTTGAATTTTAATTTTAAAATCAAACAACAAGAACTAGTTGTGGTTTACATTCCAGTCACTTCCAACAAGAAGAAGAATATACACCATTAAAACGCTGTCACGCTAGCAGTTTGCTGCGTTTGCTATTATTAAAATCCCATCGTGCAACGTGTGCCTCTACGCACGTAACCGTGCTATACAAAAACCCGAGCGCTAATGTAAGTAACGAAAAATTAACCAAAGCCCTTATTCATACAAATTGTGGAAATATCACAAACAAAGATTTGTTCGGTCTACACAATCGGCACTCATACAAACATAATATTAAAAATTTACCAAACGCTGTCCGTTACGCTTAATTTATTATGACTGTCTTTTTATGCCATATCCAAAAATAAGACAGTTCCGGTTTTCGCATACCAGCACTTCATTTAAAACTAGTTGGTATAAAACAAATAAACGCTGTCACGCTAGATAGTTTATTCGACATTTCTTAATATTATCAACAACAAAAGTAGGTTGTTCGGTCTTACGTTTTTAACCCGGATCCCAAAATCAATGTTACAAATCAACGTTCAAAATTTCTAGTTCGAATCTTCATATTTCAACACAAAAGAATTGTCGGCACATATAAGAAAATGGTTAATAGTTTGTTTACATACATAACGTGTCAAACCTTTTCTAGCGTTTCTGAATGATTGTCTGCAAAAAAAAGGTTGTTCAAGTTCTACTTGTAGACCCGGCAACTCCACCAAAACCCTGAGCGCTTGGAGATAGTAATATTACAAATACCAAACGCTGTCACGCTAGCGCTAGTTTCTAGTCGAATTCTTAATATTATCAATCCAAACAATAAGACTTGGGTTTCCAAGGACTCTATGCTACGTGGACTCTTGTTCATATAGTTCTCAAGCAATGCAAAACATCCAAATAATCGTAATGACAGAATAACCATCGTCGCACAAATACGCCAGATTTAAGCCATGAAACGTAGAATGAAAAAAAAATTATTGTTATCCTTATTTTGAGTTGACACAAAATTTCGATATGTTGAATAAATGACAAGTTTAAATGCAAAGCAAGTATTTACAATTATTTTGTTGTTGAATATTTAGTAACGATTTCGAAAAGTTTTGTTGAAGATGGAAGGTAATGTATCATTTTTAGACGTTTACGATTGCGATTTACAATCACAACTTAGATAAAAATAATAAAGCTGGTTATTAAATAAGACCGTGTTGTTAGTTATAACCAAGTCCCACTTTGTGAACAATTCGTTTCCTCTTCAACCAGAGATAATAATGATTACTCAGCCCGAGATTGCTAGGTTGTTCCCTGAAGCTTTGCGGAGTACGGGGACCGACACATAAAGATATCCCATTAGATAATTATGCGCTTGTCTAAATGCACAGAGAGTTCTTTACTGATTGATAATTAATGATGAATAGTTAATTAAAATGTCACATAAAAGCTCCTGCTTCTCTGTGTCGTTGAATTCCATATCGGCATCGCATTCGTATCATTTATTGTATGGTAGGACTTAGGTTGTAATCTGTGTGGGTTGTCAACCATCAGGGTACAAGACGAATGTATGTTTCAACCGTCTTTTGTCTCTTAGAAATTAGTGCTTGTGTGTGTAATGGTATGGAGAAGAGAAATTAAATGAGGATATCATTCCTTGTCCTCAAATATCTCAGCAACAAAGTTGTATGTAATATAGTATAGAGTTCTTAGTTAATATATGGTACAAGTTGGAAAATGATTATACTGTGTTATTAATTTTGGCAAGATATGCTAACAATATTGTTATTTGAGGTTTCAAAGAAGATAACCAACGATGTATGAATGCATTGTAGTAACTTGCAATTCGCTTCTCATTTACCTACACCGTCGACAATAAGTAAACCATGGGGTCTAATTGAATCTAATATACCCAGACCTTGAATTATTTCTGGTCGAAGGTGTACAGAGATAGATGATTTATTTTTTTGCGCCGGAAGTTCTGGGTTTGATTTTCAGTCTAAGCAAAACTCCTACGACAACAACGACATCAACATGAAGATTTCGATGCATATAAGATATTACAAATTCAAAAAGTTTCAACCATCTTCAAAATAAGAAAAAACAGCATTTCTGATATCGTTCGTTGTAAGTTTTAAAATAAATAGGTTTGTGTGTTAAGAGTTTTAGTCAATTGCATCAATACGACGTATAAATAAATAACGGTTTTTTCAAGCATGTTTTTTGCACGCAAGATGTTTTAAGTCGAGAAAATATATTTTCCTACCTCAAATATGCAATGAAATATTCAGTCTGCCCCCATTTCCAACTGCATTTACGATTTCTTTATAGACGTTTCCACTCAGGATTTCAAAACGCTTTCATCTTTCCTGGGGAAACCCGAAGAGGAAACCGATAGTTACGTGTGCAATAAAGAAATATCTATTAACACTTTTGCGTTTGTTCCGCCGAAGAAGAATATTTATATTATATATTTTTCGCAACAAATTGTGCCCTAGGGGCTTGGATGTATTAGCTCCATTCTGTGTTTGAAAGTATTTTTATTCATTCACTGCAATTTTCTCAAAGTGTGAATACATTAGATGTGGAGCGAAGGTAAGTTTGAGAGGCGCTATCTCAGGGAAGAGTTTGCACGCTCTCAACTCCCAACTTCCAACACCAGGGGACTGAGGGATTTGGAAACTTCCCTAAGATTTTCGATGAAAATAGCGCAAAGATTAAAGTCTTTGGAGCATTTACGACAAAAGAAATCTACGATTAGCTTCTCGCCATGCCACCAAATACTTTGCCAACTTAAAGGAGAAGATTTTATTTTCAGAAGTATGTGACCACAAAAGAAATGCGATGATTGCCATCTTTTCAAAATATTTTTATAAGGAAGATAAAAAAGTAAGCAAATACAAAGTAACTCATTTATATTCCTAAAGCAAATTATTTGATGAATTTACCAAAATTTTATACTAGACAAAAAGTTATATCGGGATACTTTAGTATCTTTATGAGATTATTAAATATACATTACTATATTATATCTTAATGAAATAATTAAAATGTAAACTCAATATCAAGATTATTCAGATTCAGATATAAAGTTGTAAGCAATCTTTAAACCTGTATAAGGAATAATGTTAATGGAATGTTCAGTATTAAAGCTCTTGTTAGTGAGCCTCGCCCCTTAAGACGGCGTCGTAGTCAGGCGTGTGTTTTTCACCAGCTCTTATACCTGTACTTGACGTGCCGTGTGTTTAGCAGTCTTCGCGTGGTGACCACCAGAACACAAGAGAAAAACATTTAAGTCAATCGTCGCTGCCACACGCAGAAGCGATGAACACACAGACAGGAATACTAAGGTCTCTTTGAATCATATGCGTTGAGCCTGCTACGTAACCGTATGAGCCTCCGTGGACGACCAATTAAGGTTAAATAATTCGTTGTTTCACTAACCGGATAAAAAAGTATGATTTGTTTGTTAATATCGCTACATATTTCGAAAATCATTGTGTTCATATTTGCGGAATATTATAATTACATAGTTTACGTGGTGGTGGTGATGGTGGTGGTGGTGGGGGGGGAGGAACAATCAAAACTTAACAATACACAATATAATAAATTCATAAATTAATTTGTATTTTGAGTTTTACAATGTGTGACACGTGGCTGTCAGTACTACTGTATTTGTATGTGAGCACAATTTTGACTGTGACAAACATAACCATAATGCAACGTCACAGTAATGAAAGTCGTCAAACAACCAGAAAAATTAAAACCATAACTTGAATATATATATTACGATTAACTGTGTGCGCGTGCGCGTGTGCGTGTGCGTGTGCGTGTGCGTGCGGTTGGTTCTATTGGTCACCGTGTATTGCGCTACCAGGGCAAACAATAGTATTTCAATATTGATGTGATTTATGGTAAAGGAGTCTCTCTATGCGTCCAGCACAGATTACTCGATAATTTACCGAAGCCATCACAAAACCAAACAAAACCAAACAAATGAAATAACAAACAACGGGATTGAATGCAGGAACTACTTCAAATAAAACAATACTCAATCATGGAATCCTGACGTGGGTTCTGTAGGTTGTAGAAGCAAAACGAGAAAATAAACCATGTTCACCTGAATATCATTCTCTATGATCAAGACAAGACTATATTTCCATTAGAGCAAGTGAACTAGGAGATCTCTCAGATGAAGACTTTTCCAAGGTTTCTGAACTAAAAAACTAATCCCGGGATCGAGTTCTCGATTAGATTACTCCAATCTAACTCAATATAATGTATCTAGTTATTAAGGTGCAGAAGGAAATATTGAAAACCTGTGACGTTTTAATCGAATATTCACAATTTCATTTTATTACATGTAACACTACACTACACGTGTTTATATTATTTATAATGGGCTCAATTATTGAAATATGAAAACTGTTTTTAGTGTAGGGTGAAAATAGTTGTACGGGAATTGTTATTTTATTTATTTATTTTACTTATTTAACGTCTATCCTATTTAGTTAAAGAACTGATTTACAAAGGAGGACAGCGAAATAAATCTTATTACATAAAATGTAGACACAACTATGAACTAAAAGTTAATAAAGTTTTAAATAGTATTATTATAAATGAGTGCTTAATGGGTATTATATACATTGTAGCGATCTACACTTTGCTAAGTAAAACCTTGGCCAAATCTTAACTCAGGATTGCCCGAGGCCGGTATTGAATGAACGACCTGCCGAGCTACGAGTGTTGTGTGTATAATGAATGCACGGTCTACTCTACGGACTTTGAAATGTTGATGATATAAAACTCATATTCTTCAAATCTGAACGAACGTTGAACGATGAACGTTGAAAGTGAAACGTTCAAATATGTACATGAATCATTTCTTAACAAGTTATATTTTTAAAAATGTTTTTTATGCACCTCAAAATAATATATTGGTTTAGTACATAAATAGTGAATAATAGTTTAACATTGCAAGTTAATTATTTAGTATAGTTGGGATGCTTTATGATAAGAGAAGTGATTTTAAATTTAATTTGTAAGTTTAATGGATTCAATTTTATAGATATCATTTGAATCACTCGCACAATTTGTATGTGAATTTTTATAAACTTATTGTGGCATTATTGGAATCAGTATCAATTTAATTTCCTTATCTTATACAGTGTTTATACGTTTCTCGTGTCGCAAATTCAACAAAATTTGGGTGTTCTATCATTGTAAGAGACTAAATTCAAATATGAAAACTGAAAAGTATATTTTGTCCAACGTTTTTAATTCTAACAAAATCCATAACTCTATTCAGACATTATTTAAACTGGACATCTCTGTAAATCAGTATTCTCATTTTTATTATGACACATATTTACGTCAACTTACAAAATCTTGCTTGAATTTCAATATTGAAATGGGTTTAAAGCTCCAACAAATCCTGCCTGTTCCCTCTCCTGTATTGCACCGAATTAAATTTATTTGCTAACGCATAAACAACTAAAAACGCATGTAAACTATATTTCAACTCCCCCTTCCTTCCTTTGCAGCAGGTTGCGCTTCGAATATATCACAGTTTTATTCGGAAATATCTTCAGTGAACGTGAGCTGACGGGCTTTTGAAAAATAGCAAATACTAGTTGAATGTGAGTGATAAATGGTCCGAATCTACCGCAGGTCTGACCATCTGTGCTTCTAACTTTTCCAAACACCTCCATCAATATTGATAGTTAGTTGTTTGGTTGAATTACCTGCTTTCAGTGCCACTCAACCTTTTTGCTCGGACGTTTTACGTTCTCTACATCAACTTTCTTAAACTTGCGAATACTTCTTGTTTCTTGACCAACCTGTTTACTGGGAAACTTTTCGCCAAACAGTATTTGTAACTTTCTGTGTGTCTGTTTGGTTTGGATCGAAAAACAGTTTCTCAAAAACATCTGTGCTTGCGAATTCTTTAGATTTCAAGTGAAACGTGAGAAATAAAGGCAGCACTTCGTTCCTACCCACAAACCTTCAATCACTTCGTTTCGTCTGAGTATACACACTCAATCCTGACGGAACTACACGACAAGGCTATCCACTTCCACGACTTCTTCTCATCGGAGATAAGACAACTTCTCAACTGGTTCAAACTGTTAATTATCTTTATTTTACACTTGTGTAAAAATGTGTCTGTAAAATGTGCGTGTTTTGTTATCTATAAACGTGAACATTTTCAGAAATGAGTAAGTAGAGAAACAAGAAATCTTGAAGTTTTCGCTGCTGTTGCGATAATATTTTCATGCTGATGTTAACATGAGATTTAGGTTTCAATCCTCGACCTAATTAAATTAAATTTGTATAGACCTATATTTGGGAGAGATGAAAGCAATTTAACCACACATGTTAAAACAAAACTAGAATGGGTATAGCGAAACCAATAATTCAAACGTTTGCCTTTCATATATTTATTTCCTTAAATTATAAACCATTTTTGTAACCGGTGTGCTCAAAATGTCAAAGAAACCCTGCATAACTTGCATACAGCAACAGTTAGTATAGGATTAGAAGTGACATTGCGAAAAGAACGGTTGTAAATATTGTGGTTTTCTTATATTCGCTGACCTGACAAGCGCCTGTCCGAGTAAAAGATGTAAACAACACGTCCCTATTGTTCTGTTGGAGATGCAGACGTATCCCTCCAACTTCCCTCGCGAGGAATGCGATGAATTCCCCCCCCCCAACCCTCCTCCTCCTAGCGACATAAGCCTCGTCATCTGAGCTGGTTCTCGGGGACTGACGTGAAACATCTATACCAACACCACCGACCTCAATCAATCATTGTTATCACCTATCACATTCAAGGAAGTTGCGACTTGCCGTTGAAAAGACGGGTTTTGATGTATAGGGCTCAGAACTGCTACTTCGGGTCATGGGATTTGTTTTTTTACGTTCAAAACTTTCAAGTTCTTAAAAGTTTATTGAATGGGTTGGCGAAGTTTCCAAGAAGTTAGATCGATTCATTCCTAGGAATTAAATTACGAATGTATTTCATACTTTGTTTTATATTCTTTCTTGTGATATAATTTAAATGTGCTGATGATTTTGTATCGAAAAGTCTCCATACCATCACAACAAAATGTGAATATTTGCCAATAATAGTTTGTATTCATTTAAAATGTAATTACATTTAGTTTCGCGCCAATACATTTTCTTTCTATTTAAGAAGACAGGTGGGAACTAGTTTCTGTCGCTTCACATCCGTGACCTTCTGGGGAATCGAACTCACGGTTAAGAGTTTGAACCTGCGTGAGGGCAGCTACTCAGTATACTCTCGGATTTATACGATTAATAATCTTTGATAACTAAAATGTTAGTTTAAACTATGAAAACAGATTTTTTTCCATTTTCTTTATTATTTTTTGCACGTTATTCACTCTTGTGCTGCATGAAAATATAAGCGTGTGTATGGGAGGGCAGCATTTTACCGGCCTTGCTTCAAACTGTTGGCAATTACCACCAAAAATCTTTTTTACCACAAAATCTAGAGCATACAACAACAATAAAATTACCGTTTCATAAATTATGTCTTGTACCTATTACTTAACACAATTTTTTTAAAGCTTTTTGATCCTGAAATTTGCAAACATTTGCGTTTAGGCGAAAAAAATTCTCTCAAACACGCAAAAATATGTGTTCCTAAATTACATCTTCTCTTGGTAATCAGCATATTCTGACCAAAAAACTTGTCCAAATTATAAAACAAAACTTCAAGGATTTACAGAAAAAGTAGCCGAGTACGTGAATGACGGCCAATATTTTTTTGGATGAAAATTCTCCAAGGTCACGGGGTTCAAAGATGTCACTTTGTAAATTCATAACTTTAGTTAGCATAAATTATATACATTTTTGGAGTTTAGCGGTTGAATACCCCTTTTAAGTCAACTTCTCTTTAGAAAAGGAACTTTTGCTGTAATACAAAAGAAAAAGGAAAACACGTTCTAAAATTTCTCAAATCCATTCCGGGGCAAAAGGCTTGTTGAAAATAAATCAATTTGTCTCTGGCAGTTTGTAGCTTCGCCCCAGATAGTGAAGGGTTATGGGCTTTCAGATTGGGTGCGCGAAACCTATCGGTGTCCGAGGTATGTATTTACATGTTTCCGTGCCTTCACTCCACGTTACTTTCTATCTTGAAGCGCAAAGTAAAACAATCGTTATTTTCTACTTTGCCGTGCATGATATTGTAAGATTCCTACTCTTCCGCCTTCAGGGAGAAGAGGGGGAACTAACAAAGCAATCAGTCTCTAAACTCTAATAATAAATTCTTGTTTTTACATACTCCCCACTAAGCTCACATAACGAAGTATAATCATGTCATTTAGGACAATAACTATTTTGAAAGGCCAGAAAAGGACTAACATCACAAAATGTGATATAAAAGACAATTTCAGTCAAAATTTAATTAGCATTTTTGGCAACAGTGATTCTTGAAATATATTTAACACAATTCCAATGGATTAATATACGAATAGAAGAAAGAAACATAGTCCTAGATATTAGCGTCACCTGACGGTGATTGTAGTAAGGAGGTTTCCTAGGACGACCGGGAGAGCGTTATCTATTCAACCCACTAAGTGGGTGTTATCTTATAAAAACATTTTACTAAAATGTCCATTTAAATATTGTCGGTAATGAACTTTAGTCAATAACTGATATGTAACATAATTATTATGTAAATGTAAATAAACTCAATTATTTGCACGAACGTGTAGGTGAACGAAGGAGCCTATAGTGATTTATTTCAAAGTACTGAATGTAATAATCGACATTGAGAATAGCATATTTAAAGTCACTGTGTTAAATGAATAGAACGCAGATTTAATTGATAGTTGCTTGAAAGGGCGTAATTAAGTAGACAAACCTAAACTAAATAGTGGTAACATAAGAGGAGTGACTGATTGAGTTGCTGTGGTTGAGAGACGCAATGTAGAACAGACGGGGTACTAAATAAATCACTGTGTGGTACTTGTACATCTCAACTCAGTTGGTAGAACCACCAGTTGCATTTCGAGTAAAACAATATTGTTGGTAACCATGTCCAGGGGCATGCCTTCAATTGGACAGGAGCTAGCTCCCTTAAAAACAGGACCCACTAACACACATATTTTAGAACTTCCAGAAAAATGCTGGCTTCAATGTTATTTAAGTGCAAATGCGATTGATCTGATCGAATGATCTGTGCGATTGTTATTCGCAGGTGTGAAAACCGAAGATATCACACTTACTCTCTTACCATAACCGTCCAATTAAAATGCTACGCCACTGTTAGGCCTAATAACAATGACAAAAATAACAAAATACACTAATAATTTGTAACAAGTAATTGTTAATACAATTGGCAAACAATAATATAAAATTATGTCGTCAGTCGGAATCGATAATCAGCATAAAAATGTCATTCTATCGCCGGGGACGGGGTGGCATTTTTAAATAACTGTATAAAATTGTAAAGTTTCAAGAAAAAACTAATCGCGTCGAAGGATGACCGTGTTTGGTCTATGGAGATCCCTGTTGCTTTTCGCATTATTTGGCAGGAGCAGATCACTTATCCAATCACTTATCAACATTTCGAAGGTCTCTTTATTATAGATAATCAAATTTCCTTACTTTTCCAAGCTATAAATTTGTCTGTCTGAGAAATTAAATAACCTATTTTGCAACGTTAGTCCTATGATTGGTAATGCCGACATATTAATATAGGGGTCCAGTCTTAATAGATTTGATTTTGAGAGTTTTATGGATTTTGGAGGGAAATTAAGGACATTATGGATTTTGGAGGGAAATTAAGGACATTCTTTTTTTTAACGGGATGTGATTTTCGGGCGGCTTATTTGAGTGTCAATATAGTTCATATTAATTTAAGAAAACAACCAATAATTAGATTATTTCCAGCCAATTTCTTAGTTACGTATTATTACATTTTCATTTTACCTCGTTTTTGGAACAAATATTGGAAACAGTTGTGTATCCAGGAATTGACAATGGAGAAGTGTAGAGGGCAGTGGCGCGCTGACTTCAAAGGACATTAGCAGGCCAGAAGGAGGCTGGGTGACCGATTAGGAGACATGCTGCAATCCACAGGAGGACTTTCATCCGCCCAGTACTGGGTCAGGAGCATCTGCTTCAGTTACAGATGTGCCTCACGCCCACGGAATGAACCAAATCTTAGGAGAAGCTCAAACCTAACCCACAGGAGGAACGGACAAACCCGGATCTAGACCATGGGCGACACGGACATTCGGACAATCCTGGACCTAGCTTACGGGAGGCATGGACAATCTCGGATCCAGCCCACGGGATGCACGGACAATCCTGGACCTAGCCCACGGGAGGCACGGACAATCCCGTACCCAGGCCATGGACAAGCCCGGATATAGCCCATGGGAAGTATGGACAAGCGCGGTTCTAGCCCACGGGAGGCATGGACAATCCCGGATCCAGTCCACGGGAGGTATGGACAAGCCCAGGTCTAGCCCACTGGAGAGCATAATCCCGATCCCAGCCCACGGGAGGTAAAGACATTCCCGGACGTATCTTACGGGAGGAATGGACAATCTCGGACCTATCACACGGGAGGTAAGGATAATTCCGGACCTTTAGCCCACGGAAAGTCCAGGACCTATACCACGGGAGGTATGGACAATCTTGAACGTAGTCCACGGTAGGTATGGACAATCTTGAACGTAGTCCACGGTAGGTATGACCAAGCCCGGATCTAGACCACACATATTATCTACAAATTAAAGTTAAGTTGTTTTTTCAACTGCTCTTCCACGGAATAATATATTACGTTTTTATGTATCATATTTTTTAGGCCAACACTGTGTCACCTCGGGTGATTTTATTCACTACAACATAATATTTCTGATTTTAAACCAGCCTCTTATAACAACCCACTTTTTGTTTATGCTTTTGTAGCTTACAACGTTATTCGGGCCTGCGCTTCAATCAAATTACATTTTTAGACTCTATTGTTTTATACAAAGTTTGATACAATTGCTCCAGTGTCCTTATGTCTGCGCGCCACTGCATGCATTTGTGATGTAAACGAAAAATAAACCTGTAATAACTAAAGTTGGATGGAACCAATAAAACACCACCAATTCTTTACCACGGATGGAACCAATAAAACACCACCAATTCTTTACCACAATTACCTGTCTCATGATAACACTGTGTTAATGCTTTAATTGCTTTACACCATTGCAAAACCCCTTTTCAAAAATTCACAAAACAATAATCATCAATAAAATGCAACTGCCTGACATTTAGATTAAAAGTTGGTTTCTTTAATTTGGCTAAATTAGAAGCAGTTTGTTCACTTAGAAAGAAATCATATTGATATAGTTGGTAATAGTTTCAATTTGAAGACCTATATGATTGGGTTTATGATAATTTTTGGTATGATGATTTTTTTATAATTCTCTTTGTCTCAGTTCATTTATTACATTTTTATGTTTATTTATAACGATGTTTGAATGCACTTTAAATAATATAATGTAATAATTATTACAATCTATGTTGTCCATAAGGAAAACAAAAACCAAAACACGTTGTAAATCCGGTGAAGACAAATATATAAAGAGAAATGGTGTTTATTTGAATAGGTGATGAGAAGTCATGAGAAGACATTGGTGATGTTATAATAATGAATAAAACAAGAACAAAAGAACGCGTAACCAAAACAAAGAATAACAAAGAGGTAAAACATAGTATTTGAAGATGCTCCGATCTAACACTCGTTGAACGAACCACGTGGCCTAACGAAAATATAATGTCGAGCCATTCTAGAAAGATTCAGCCCACGTAATTTGGTAAACTTCACGCTTCTCCCTTGCAGTTAGTTAATTCTCTTCTGTGATTAAGAATACAGTTCCGAAGCACGATCTTGAATTGCTTCCAGGTGCAACAGAGACTTGGAAGACGAAGGGGCCTATGGTAATGAAGCCTGATCAAGCTCTTGTAAATAATTCTCTTCGTTTAGTTCGAGCAGAGTAGTGAGTGTTACAAAGTACACCAACTAAGATAATGTATTCCTTACATTATCGGTGTTCGGTGTTCTCATTCAGAGGCTGCGAACCGCAATGTTTAATAGATGGCTACACTCTAACGGAGTCTCATTTAGTACCTATAGGAAGAGACACTTTTAATGAGATCTTGTCAACAAATGACAACAGTAATTAACTGTCATTACAGTGTTGAAGTATTATTACCTCCCTCTGTAGAGATACCCTTGTGAAAACTATCACTAACAATTACGAAGCTAGTTCATGAGTAAAACGTATTACTTTACCAGTTTAACAAAGATAAGATTTCAAGGTAAGTATATTCTCTGGGACTACGAATGTTACTTTAATATCAAGAATTCTCGTAACAAATGTAAAAATGTACCAACCAACGTAAAGTTAAAACTACAATAATATATGAATAAAGGCCTAAATGTACTTATACAATTAATTATGTTAACGTTAAATTTAAATTGACGAGATTCGCATTAATCAATCTAAGTAAAATTTAATTATCATATAAGTGGATCTGTAAAAATTAAACGTTTTTTTATAATTATTATTTCGATGTTAAATTATTGTAGATTCGCATGAAACCTATCAAAGTATAAGCTAATTACGAATTATTGGGATTGACTTAAAGCTAGTAAGGGGGAGATATCAAAGTCAATCATAGCTTTCACCTTTTCAAACGAGTAAAGCCTAGTGAAAAACAGTCAGGATTGTCGTTATTGGGTATAAATCTCTCGAGAGTCCGAATCAGTCTGTCACGTAACGCATGAGGTACGTCCATCGATGATTATTTTCAATACGTTTCGTTTTATATCGGGAATATAATGACGCGATCGTAACATACCCTTAACGTATGTATTGAATTGAAGTCAGAGATATTTTATTTCTGCTTTAATTGACCTGAAATCTGAGCAACTCTTGCTTGTTAAAACCTTTTTGTGAACCTCTATCTTTTTCTCGACTGCGCTCTGCTCGACATTTCCCCTTACGCCGACAAGAGGACAAATTGCTAGATCTCGTTATATCGTTGGGGAAACGTAAATAAACTTGAAAGCGGGTCAACCTTAAAGGCAAATAAATATTCTAGATGAAAGCACGCTCCTCAAGTGAGATTCAATTCAGCCAGATAGAAAGGTTGATGGTTAAATGTGTAGTTAACTTACCGTAGGGTTGGAGTCGATGCACGGAGCCGTTTACACGGGACGTGAGCCGACTGGGATACTAGGGACCCTTCCAACAACTTAGACAAGTTACTACCTGGAACATTAGAAATAAACATATGCAATCATTCACACGAGAAAACATAGAACTAAAACTGGAGTTGTAATCAGTTTTAATAATTGAATTGGTTTCGAGGTATAGTAGCGCGATTACACGACGAACACACAGCAATACTAAAACGGGGGAGAGCTGGATTCAAATCAATATTATTATTTGTATTTTGTGTATTGATAAAATAATGTATCTTAATCAGAGTGTGAGTTTGTAGAGCAAGATTTTAAAATCAATTTAAATTAATTATTTAAAAGAAAATTATCCCACAGATAAACAATGCAAATTATCCGCTTTCTTTCTTGTATATGTTTCGTTCAAAAAATGATATATTGTATCTATGATTTTACACGAATTTTTCAATTTTTCGATCCAGAAATTTGCCAAAATGGGCGTTTTCGGAAATTTCTAACATCGGCTCTCACCGGCATCTTTTTTGTTCCACATAGATACTAGATCATCATACCAATCTATAATGGCCCTTTACAACATCGTGTCTTGAAACTGTGCTCAAATATACACTCAAACATGCAAAAACATGTATTCCAAAATCACACTTATTCTTGGTAATCAGCATATTTTGACCAAACTACTTGCCCAAATTACAAAACAAAATATAGAGAATTTACAGACAAGGCTGTAGAGTACGTCAATAATGGCCAATATTTTTTGGGATCAAAATCCTCCAAGATCACGGGCATAAAGATCGTCCCTATTTAAGCGAGCGAAGCGAGCGTTTCCATTTGACTCTGCCGGAAAAATTAGTCACTGGTTTTGTTTTTTTTTTTTTTTTTTGTTTTTTTGTTTTTTTTGTTTTTTTGTTTTTTTTTTTTTTTTTTTTTTTATGTCTCGCCATAACGTTCGAACGGAGGCTCGGATCGAGTTGAAATTTTGACCATCCGCAAGCTTCGTTCTCGATTGAATGCCATTAGTTTTGTGGCAAAATCGTTCAAAAAGTTAAAAAGTTACATTCAAGTTAATCGAAAGTTTTTTTTTCAAACTAAACGGCGACAAAATCTGAGATAGCCAAATCATTTAGAATGTCCGTCCGGTCACGAATATGTTAATTTTATTTTGATCCGATAAGTAGTGTAGATGGAAATTACATTATAACAAAAGTAACGTTGCCATGGCAACGAAAAGACGCGCGAAGTTTCTAATGCACTGCCACCTAGAAGTAATCAAAATACTTTCGAGGAAGCAGTCTATTATTTGTCAACAAAGAGTTTAAATAGTTAACCCAAGGAGTCAGGTTCTCTAGATGGCGGTGGATTTTATCCACAAAGTAAAGGATTACACACGGGTTTATACCCAAATACCTTGGCAATAATAAATAATTTTGGATACATGGCCCTGTGGACAGCGAACGTCGCAAATTAAAAAAAAAAAAAATGTGCAATGTGGGTCTAGCTATAGCACGTGCTCGCTTATCAACGCGTCCAACTGAGCGTTTCCTAGTTATTTCTTATGGTCCATTCTTGCTGATGAGACATAGCTCGAAAAATACTTGGTTTGACAAATTTTTTTCGGGTCATGGTGGACCCAATAATTTTTCTGTTGATTTATAAATTCATAACTAGTTAGCCCGAATGAAATATATTTTTTTAGTTTTTCGGGTAAATACCCCTTTAAGTACACATTAACCCATTCCGTGGCCTGTTCGATTACTAAATAAACTTATTGTCTCAATGCAATCGAGCGTCTCGCAATCTCATCAGCACTCACGCACTCACATCAGGGGGGGAGGTGTCTCTCTCAGGTGACGCAGGCTAGTTGCGTGTAATGTAACGGATGCCCGAGGGCTGTTTAAACAAACTCAGTACCTTTCTTTCTCGTAGACTGATGAAAACCTTGAAGAATACTTGATCAGGAAAGCAGGTGGTGGGAATCGAACCATGTGACTCTCACACGCAATGCGTGACCCATCTCTGTCGAGGACATCATATGACTACCCATAAAACAAACAATCCCGGTGTGTTTGATTAGTTACTTTAACGTTTCTTGTGTTAACCCGCACTAACAGTCGATCATGCTCCAATAATTATATTTAACATTCAGAAACCCTTAGTTATATGTGTACTTAAACCATGGTCAAGATTGTGAGCGCAATCGAACAAATACCTCTCATAAATAAAAAGCTCATTAACGATATCAGGATTTTCTTTTTCAGTATTCCTACGCTCTTTCTACCGGTCAAAAGGCTCCTCCGATCTTGGTTAAATTTCTAAGAAACCTCCAAAACCTCCAAATGTATACAGTTTTTTGAGTTGAGTTCGCTTAGTTAAAATATTTTATGAAAATCGTACACATCGAAATTGTTCCAAAACATGATCGTTGTTTTTATACGTTAATCAATCAAAGGAATTGTTTGAAAATGTACCTAGTGCAGTATACTTTCACAGGCTTGTGTAGTTGGTTGGTAAACCATTGACAGCCCCTGAACGAAACTGGATAAAGAATGCGCAACCAGTAACGCAACTGTAAATAGCAATTTTGAAGTCGTAACAGAACAATATTATATATAGAAAATGATATTTTACTTATGTTGGTATTTGAGGGGCGCGCTCCCCGTATCCCTCGCGCACTGCGCATAGGTACCTAAACCGCCACTGCATAAACTTATACAAACTTTTAGATCGAGTGCAATTTATTTTTCGTATTATTTCCACATGCTTGATTCTCTGAGTACGAGGTTAATGATTTTTATCTATGTATTTATTCTCTAATGATAACGTTGTAATTTTTTATTAGACGAGTGAGCAAAGCGAATACGGATTTATAAGGCCACTTGATCGGGCATGTTCGTGACTGATGTGTCTGTCAAATGTTAAATGTTGAATGTATGTCTGTCTGTCTGTCCGGTCCCATACGGCCGAACGGCCAAATAGATTGAGCTGAAATTTTAAACAGACATCCGTAACTGAGAACTGCTAACAAAATGAGCGCAATCCATTTCGATTTAAACCTACAAGAAATAATAAACTGAAAAATAGGCTTAACATGTGTAGGAATTCTTTTAACGACAATGGTTTTGCTTTTGAAAAATTCACTGCCTCTTAGATGTTACTCGGTTGCAATGGAGGCAATGAAAAAAATATTTGTAATGCAGTTATGCAGTGACCAAAGGGTATCGAAACTTGCATGTTCAAGGTACCCCCAAATTCCGCTGGGAGATTGAGTAAACCTTGCAATCGGTACTCGTATTTCGTACTGGCTATGTTTTCCATAGTATTGTTACAGTTGATGTAGACTAAACTGCGTTATATGCATTTCAAAACATGTATAATTAAAAAGTAATAATACAATTCATAAACTACAAAATCTTATCCGACCAGGAGATTGAACCCAGGTCTCCCACATTCCGGGTATAAGGGCGCCTTAGCCAACTAGACTAGGGACACGCCAAAGTCGTTGATAGACGAGTGAGTGAGCCAGGTGTTGAATACCCGGTATCATTCTCCATACTGGGCTAGATCCAGCCTTAGGTTAGGGGAGGAAAGGGGATGTTCCCGGGTACTCAACACATGGCTCACTCACTCGTCTATCAACGACTTTGGCGTTTCTCTAGTTATTAATAAGTATTGTGAATGGTGACACATAAGCCTGTAGCTACTCGAATCCAAGAATATAACTGTTATCGTCTAGTTTGTTTTGTACAATTTGTTTAGTTTCAAATTTATTTAGTAATCTTTAGTAGGGGTTGTTTATGCGGTTACACATTATAGTAATTGTTATTTTAATCATTGTTTATTTTATTTGAATTATGCATTCTGCTAACATTTCGTTTTGTTTACCTCATGTTAGTCCGTTATTATTTTCTAATTGTAGGAAATAAAATAACGATACAGATCTCAGCTTTGTGGAATATCGAATATGTGTGTAATATAATACAGGATAATGAAAAACAATAATAAGTAACACTGATAATAATATTAGGACTATTGGTGGGCAGGTTCCCAAAGTTTTGGGTCGGGTCGAATATTTGGGGGCCGCCATCGTCCAAAACAGTTCGACGATTTTCGCGTAACAAAAATATTTTTGGGTTTTGGTGGAGGTGCCGGTCCAGACAATTTCTTCTTATTGCCGCCGATATACAAAATGCCATTCAATGAAAATCCAGAAAATAGAATATGATTTGGGAGAAAATTTTAATGTAAGATTCTTCACAAATAAAATTCAATGTAAGTAAGTAAGTAAGTGAGTTTTATTTCCAGACACATAGCATATTACATTATAATTTATAATAACACTTTGTGATGACATCTAAGTTTATATTGTCTGGGATAAGTAAGTATTTATTTACTTACTCCTAAACAAATAAACTTTTTTATTGAGGTGTTTGGAAAGGTGCAATTGCTGTATCAAGCAGTATACAATTGGGAGATACTCCGTCACAATTTCTATCCTAAAAATAAGATAACTAATAATTAATGTCTTAGTCTTATTTTGTACATATCATAACAATTTTACTGTATGCCTAATGTTGGCTATTTATAGAATTTGAGTGCCTCGTATATAAGATAATACAAATGAAACGAGAGAATAATTATTTGTCTAGTTTTTCTTATGGGCCGAGATTGGTTTCGATTTAAGGCAGTACATAAAGCGGTATATAAGGCCTATGACAAAAATAAGACATAAGAGACAAATAATACAAAGAAATATTAATATAATACTCAGACTTATGAATCTAAATAAATAAGACAAAATTTAAGACACAAGACAAAGAAATGGGCCTATCATAAAATATATCTTAGCCTATTTGTGGAATATAAACATAATAATCAAAGGAAACTATATCTATACCTCTTATTACGAATTGTAGTACAAAGATAATAGTGTTATAGTAGGCTAGTTTGTCCTTCAAAAATTCCTCAACAGAGTAATATGCTTTGTTACATAGGAGTTGTTTTAGTTTGTATTTAAAATTGCTCGTACTAGAAATGGCTTTTAGACTTGTCGGCAGCTTGTTAAGTAATTTAGAACTAATATAATTGGATTTAAGTTGTGAATGTGTTCGCTTGAGATAAGTAGTGTGTATGTTGTTTGCTTGTCTTGTGTCATGGCTGTGAATGCTATTATTTTTGTCAATTTCTTCATTATATAAACATAATAATCAAAGGAAACTATATCTATACCTCTTATTACGAATTGTAGTACAAAGATAATAGTGTTATAGTAGTTTGTCCTTCAAAAATTCCTCAACAGAGTAATATGTTTTGTTACATAGGAGTTGTTTAAGTTTGTATTTAAAATTGCTCATACTAGAATTGGCTTTAAGACTTGTCGGCAGCTTGTTAAATAATTTAGAACTAATATAATTGGAGTTAAGTTGTGAATGTGTTCGCTTGAGATAATTAGTGTGTATGTTGTTTGCTTCTCTTGTGTCATGGCTGTGAATGCTATTATTCTTGTCAATTTCTTCATTAATCATAGATTTTTTTAAATTTAGTATGGATTGAAATATGTATAGACTGTAGAAAGTGAGTATTTTGTGTTTGATGAAGTGTGGCTTACAGTGAGGTTTAATGTAAGAATTTTTCTTTTTTTTGAGCTCATAGAATATTTCTTATTGCTCTCTTTTGTAATTTAAATATTGCATCCGCTTTTACAGAGCTGCCCCATATATTGATGCCGTACCTCATATGTGATTCAAAGTTAGCATAGTAAGCTATTTTTGCTGTTTTTGTGTTTGTGATTAAATTAATTGTTTTTAGTGAAAAGCATGCAGAGCTTAGTGTTTTTGCTTATTTGCTTATTTGTCCATATTAATATGCAGCATTATAACGGCCATCTTTTCCCGAGCCAACACGTCGACCCGAAGCAGTTTAATACCAGAACTCGACAAGACTATCAACACTTCTATACCCGCACAGTCCTAATTAGGGTTATTATTGGATTTTAATAGCGCGTAACATCAAGGTTACCTATATGAGAACAGTCTTACTAAGATTAAAGAGAATGACATAATAAATTGTCGACTGTGTTAAATACTATTTTACTCTAGGTACCCCTCATGATTGAATCACATTTAAAACAAACATAAATGATCCTAAAAAAAGAATATATTTTCGTCAAAGTCACTAAAGAGGAGGTCAGGTAAAACAAGATTTGATGTCCCTCAATGCCAACCTTTCAAGAATACATTTCATCCTGTGACAACGCAGCCAGCTTTGATGCGTCGTGCACCGCTAGGAAAACAAAATCTAAGTAGGGATCAAGTTTCAGCATTAGTCTCTCAAAGTAAATATTATTATTGATTGGGCCTTGAATTGTTTGGTCGTTTTAAAGGTTCCTAGAGAGTTCCTATCTACACTCGTTGAAAACTTTCTGGTTACTAAAAACCAGTTACTATATTGTATAAACAAGCTTGATGTGTGACAGTGGGAAAGTGTTTGGTAAACGATATTATAAGTGCTTTAATACCACTAACATTATAAACGCGTGATTGTTAATGAAATATAATCGAGAATTTACTTGTCATGAAAGTGCGTTATTATAAATATAATGAAAAAGCATTCCATTAGAATAACAATAGCTGCACGAACACTTTTGTTTTCAGTTCAGTCTAGTTAAGTAAGTGCGCAAGACAGGGGCAAACTGCAACAAATAATATACATATCCCGAACTTATATGCTGAATAACGTAAAAGTTTGAGGTGGGTGAATGCTTCAATTTAAAACTTCCGTGCATGTACTCGAAACTCTCTGAAGAAGTTGTGTCGCCATGAGCTGCTAAACTTGGTACTGAGTGCCACTATAACTGTTCGGCTAAGTTGGAAAGTATAGTAATAAATTGTACTAATAAAATTGTGTTTACATGAAAAGCCGTCTCTAGTACAGAGATGCTTTATTGCAGTCCTGATAAGTTTGAAAGTAAAGAGAGCCAGTTTAAATCTGAGTTTATGAGAGAGTGGTTGCGGTACTCAAAGACACTTGTGTGTAAGTACAGGGAGAACTTTCAGATTCTAAACTAGGTCTACGTGAGTGGCTAATTCCGTCCAAGTGGTCAATCGTTCAGTCTTGGTAAGTTTGGAAGTACATTTCGAGCTGTCTCTATCATAGAAGTGTGGTCCTGGTTTTCTGTGGGCACTAAACCCGCGTTTCTGGTCGGGCAATTTAAAGGAAGGGATATAATTTTAAAGACCTCTAGTTGGAATTGCCGGCAGTGGAAATCGAAACCGCATTCTCGCGAGGTGACCACTCTATTCTGCTGGCCGGTTGGCCGAGTGTGTAACAGCGGCGTGTCTCCCGCTCTCTGTACTGGTCGGTCTGCGTATCCGCCTTGATTATCTGAATTATTAATTTCCATCCCTTTCATCCTAGAGAATTGAAAAGAGCCTAAGGTTTAGCTTCCCTTCATGTAGACACAGATCCGTTGTGGTCTTCGACTGAAGTATGGTCAGTTAAATATTACGTTTACCAAGAGAAAACAAAAACGCAATTCTCTCCGGAGATCAAACCACCAGTGGTAGCTCATATGCCCGATTAAATTAATTCCAATGGACATGGGTTCGAATCGTGCATAAGACATGGATGTAATACCAAAAAGTATTTCTAGCAAGTAACAATTAGATAGGTAATGCTGCAATTTTGCTCAGGGAGTACAGGGACACTGAGAAAGCTGGATAAATTTCCGCGCAAACATTTCAAGAGAAACTCTAAGCATGGCTTTTCATAGAGCCCGCATCTTACGAGATGTATTTATGCAATTGGTGACTACACCTGGGGAGAAAATTCAGTAACAGCATTCTCAAAGGGTATTAAGTTAAGTGTGTTATGTTTCGGTACAGCAAGTTCAAGAGTACAGAGAGTTTGCGCGGCTGTGGCTTTGTTCCCATGTGTTAATGAGTTCCCCTTTGATGACATTGGACAAAGCACCCTATATTACACTGAGAATAGGTATTGCTTCGATTAGCCACGATCACCGTTCATTGGCGACATTCTCAAAGGCAGAATACCCAGACGAGCTAACAGCAGACAAATATTCCCCAAAGTGATTTCGATTCGATTCAATTCGATTTCAGTCTGACGTAGAGTAATACCGACACAGTTTATCACGTACGTTAGAAACTGGTCCGGGTGTAATTGGTTAGTTTCTAATTGGTTTCAAACAAACATGTCGAGTTTCCTACGAATAGGTACCGATTCAATTCACGTTGAAAAACAAACTAGAGGGAAGAACTTCGATTGTCCTCAATCGTGCGTCAAACAAGTACCATAATGCGCTCGCGGCCAGCGTTTTGTGACCTGTCCTTTGCTTTCGCAACCTGGTTACGAATAGTGCTGCTATGTGCAGATTGCACACACATACAGGCTGTATTAGTGCGGATATACATGGCATATTCTAAAGCGCCACATACGAAAACGTCGGAACAATATGCAATGATATAAGTTTTAAACTAGGAAGCTTCGCAAACGCTTTTTCAGGCGCGTTGTTAGATGAGCGTATGTTTTTTAAACGAAAAAAGTGTAAAATTGCGGTTTTCATAAGAAATTGTTTTTCGATTGCGCTCAAATATCACACCATATATATTAATTCATAAAATTAAGGTTCTGTGAAAAAATCATTATAATCGGATAAAGCATGTAGGTATTATAAGTCAAAGAATGTTTTAAAAATTAAAAAAAAAAAAGTAAAATTGCGATTTTCATAAAATCAATTTTTTGATTGCGCTCAAATTTCACACGAATATATAAATTTATAAAATAATGTTTTGTGAAAAAACCATAACAATCGAATAAAGCATGTAGGTGTTATAGGTCAATTTTTTTTAAATCGAAAAATAGTAAAATTGCGATTTTAATGAGAAATAATTTTTCGATTGCTGTCAAAAACGTGGCAGTTCTAAGTTCAGAGATTTCAAAGGCCTCCATAAAATTTCATTGCAATTGGAGTATCGGTTTAGCCGGAACCGTGTGGACAAACACACAAAAATACAAAAAAAAGAAAGAAAATAAAACATTCCGGATTTTTTTCTCCAGTGTAGTGAAATGGAATCTTCGCTTCGCTCGCTACGCTCATCCAACTACCATAAACGCGTGTTAACACCGTTTAAACTTTTCTTACTGATGTAGCTATGAGCACGCATAAACATACATATGATCAACATCTATACATTATATCCGACAGTGACGGCTTTTTTTTTATTATTTTTATTATTATTATTATTATTATTATTATTATTATTATTATTATTATTATTATTATTATTATTATTATTATTATTATTATTATTATTTAAATTTGCTTCCACAATCTATTTGAAATTAATGCCGTTGGGGTAAAATATGCTACATGCATCTTTCACTGCCAGTGGATCAGCTAGAGTTCTTGTTCGCGTGCCTGGAACGCGTGTGATCCTAGGGGAGGGATCGCCTGATAGGATCTCACCGGATGAAGCAGGATAAATCTTCTAGTACAACCATGCATGGTACAACCGTCGTA
This sequence comes from Sweltsa coloradensis, assembly GCA_024449915.1. Taxonomy (NCBI): domain Eukaryota; kingdom Metazoa; phylum Arthropoda; class Insecta; order Plecoptera; family Chloroperlidae; genus Sweltsa; species Sweltsa coloradensis. The sequence continues at coordinate 265,735 of JAMZAV010000083.1, forward strand.
TATTAGCTTAAACTCAGCCTGTAACAGTTTGATTCGCTCGTTACTATATCGTCAGCACAAAAGATTCGTTTGCCATTCACGGAGGTGAGGTCTGCATTCTTCTAAAATACACACGAACTCTAAGTCTACTCTATGTCGTTATGTACGGAACATAAAGAAATTTATAAAATGTCGCTTGAAGCAATTATAGTTTATGCTCTTGAGGAGTTTACGATCAATGCCATTCAATTTTACAACTCAAGCACCCGTGAATCATAATAGTTAGTGTGAACATTAAATTCGTCATGATGCCAGTTGAGTCTGAACCAATTTTTCAGGTGTTCATAAATATTTATTACATTCCAAAAGCTACTTTTAATATTATATGATCATAATGTGAAGACATTAACGGATTCATTATTGTTTCATGGTTTTTATATCGGTACGCAATTTTCGGTAATGATTGCTAGGCCTGTGCGGATTGAGGTTTGACAGTCGGGCGGGTTCGGGTACTAAACTGATTTTGGTTTTCGGGTACGGTAGAGAAAATAAGTCTTGTATAATTTACTGAATTTTACTTTTGAAGAAAAAAACATAATGATTTTTTCCCAATAAATTTTCTAGTGTCTGTATTTTAGAAAATATAATTTTGTATGTAAACTATAAATTGTAAATTGTCTGGACCGGCACCTCCACCAAAACCAGTTCGTAAATCCTGGACCATCATCTCCCAAACATATTAGTTGTTACCCGAAAATCAAGTAATATTTTTGACTCTATGGTCGGTTCCCAAATACCTGACTCGACACGAAATGTTATGTGCCCGATCACATGATGAATACTTAGGTCTACACGTCACAAAAAGGAACCCCCGTCTGTTAGAGTAATTATTATTTTTATTCAACAACAGACATATACTTTGTAGTAAAATCCATAGAACAATGAATATAAAGCAAATATGTAGGAAATACACAAGCTATTTAAAAAGCTAGGTTCAAAAGTATAAAATAACCTTAAGGGTCAAAAATTATTTATAGCATAAGACATAAATATTGATGTATAAAGATATATGAATGAACAGCAAATCAAATAAATATACACATAAATAAGATAAATATACAATAAGAACACTATTTCATACTCTTCATTTGTGACCCTACCGATGGTCTACATATCATATCTTTGGTAGAAAGTTAAACATGTGCTTTTCGGGGAGTAGTCCTCTACTCTTCAATATTTAACCGGACAGAATTTTAATCAGACTTCTCGTACGAAACCCGACCAAAGACATTTTGGTTGGATAGTTTGTGAAGGGAATGTATACAAGAGCTGTTCAAGACGACTAAATCCCTTGCATTTTCATTATCGACTGACGAAAACCTCGTGAATCCTAAATCACGCTAGTTACAGACTGTAGCGTTTTAAGTTTTTAGTTGAATCCTGTTTGTAGTTTCTTTTTACATTTTCACTTTAGAACAACTCTATTAGTCTTGATGCCATAGACTAGAGAAAGAAATGAAACGGTGGTTCATAAAAACATGACTCATCTTTCAAATCATACGAATGCGCAATGAATATATTCAGGAACAATAATTTCATGGTGTAAAGTTACTAATTTTTCTCACCTGAAAAAAGGTTATATTTTTGTATAAAAACTTTTAAAAAAATATTTCTAAACGCTAAGGTAAATTAGCAACACAAGACCACATTGTATAGTAAAAATGAATCGACGATTAAATTATATGTTTATTTCGCAGTATTATTTACAGACTTTCAATTTTACGTTCAATATAATAATTTTATAATTTATATAACAATATTTAGTATATAATCACTTACACCTAATGGAGGAATACTTAACTTTGGAGTTGTAGAACTGATAGGGAGATGATGTTTGTTGTGAATAATTCATAAAGCAAATCTCAATAGCTCGTGTGGTCTGAAGATTCAATTCCACTTTCTCCCCCCCCCCCTCTCTGCCCCCCTGCCCACCCTAACGCCATGCCGTACGTGTGACATCTTTGCAGGCGGTCAAGCCTCTGAATTAACATAGCAGAGATGTGCTGGGCTGCAGCTTGGGTGGGTTATAACGATTCAGGCATCGGGCTGTTGGCTATTAGTTATTCTACAAGGGCTGGACACTAATAAAGCAGCGACCGTGACCTAAAAGCGAGCATCCATTCCATCAAGAGTCACCAACGAAACAATTATAAAGCGTTTTTGGAATGTTTCCAAGCGCTTTTTGAAAGATATCATAATTAAAACTCGATCTTTTAACTAGATATATCAAATTTTAATCGATTACTTAAAAGTAATTGTTTACCAACAAACATTATAGTTGCTTCCTCATTCTGATATATACATGCCAAAACAAGTAGCAATATAGATCATATTTTATTGGAATTAAATAACAAATAATACCAAAAAGTTAGGTAAAGGGGAGGAATTTCCAAAGGTTTGTAATGGGAAACAATCGCATAATTCTTCATTTCTGTTTTAAAACCACTAAAACAACATTCAGTCAGGATTGCCGACGGCGGGTTTCTCTCTGGTGACCCCCCGAATGTCAATCTTCGCGTTTTGGTTACATTAATCGTTACGTATCCGTGTTGTCAAGTTATCTGGTAAAATAAATAAGTTACATTTGAAGTAAAATAACTATAATAACACAATAAATATAAAATATAACGACAGAGCTTTAAAACTAATAATATGCAATTTGCATTTTTTTTTATTTTAAGCTTAGTCTAGTTTTCATCTCTTTTTTTATTCATTTACTTTGTGAGACTAATAAGTTTTGTTTCATTTAATTGAAAATTTAAGTCATAACATCTTAGTTTATCATTATTATTATTATTAGTGATATTAGGGCATCAAGCCTTGTACTTGTTCATCTGTTTGTATTGTATTATGTATTTGGCTATGCTTTGATGTTACACTTAATTAAAGGATACATCTGCATTCGATCTAAAACTTGCTTCTCAAGTATATTTGTTGGTGGGTTCATACCTTGTGGCATTAATTAATATAATTTTATTTCAATTATAACCAGCTGACATTTCCATTTTGTATTCTAATTCTAGAATAGTATAATTGGATTGTAATTCAAGTACTTGGCAAATAAATTAACAGTCACCGTAATTATAGAATTACTTCAAAGAGCAAGAAAGTGTAACTCTAATTGAATTACTTTGCGAAGTAACATTTACTTCGCTGGTACTTAAGAACGTATATCAGACGCATTCCCATCTCTCCTTCGTCTGCATACTACCTAGCTAGGCTCAGGAGGTATCAGCTTCCACGACTTCTCCTAGTTTTGTCTATAAAAGTCGACTTTGTTAACCAATGCGCTCTTTTCTCTTCTCATCTCTCTGTGAATGTTGGACTTTCATACGCGTCGGCAGTCGGTATCTCAACGAATGTCACATGGTTTAGAATAAAGTGGTAACTCGGATTGAACGTGAGTGCTTCTCCGTGCGACGCTCAGGTGAATTAGGAGATAAGATTCAACCAGACTAGATTGTTCACAGATTCAATACAATAGGAGACTGATCTAGGGGAAATGGGGACAGAGACAATGATAGAAACTCGAAGTTATTTGGTGACGTGGATAAGTTGGAAGCTAGGCCATTATAAACATGCAACACTATTAATAAAAATGAAACTTTATAACAGGTAGTAACGTTGTAAATAAAAATCATTGGACTTTCCACTGTTAATAATATTTTTATTTAAAATGTGATATTTCGAATCCTTTACAGGGGTCTTTATCAAACTAACAATTAAAAACCACAACAGACAGACAAAAAACATTTCACAAAGATAAAATATGGCTGTGTATTAGTACCAAATTATGAACAAAAAAGATTTTTATGAATAAAAATAAAAAAAAACAAAAAACATAACATTAAATTTACATGTTGGATGAAATAAAACTATTGATCTAGTGACGAAGTTGATGGATTTTCATCCAACATGTAAATTTAATGTTATGTTTTTTGTTATTTTTATTTGTATTCATAAAAATCTTTTTTGTTCATAATTTGGTACTAATACACAGCCATATTTATATTCTTTGTGAAATGTTTTTTGTCCTATCTGTTGTGGTTTTTTAATAGTTAGTTTGATCAAGACTCCTGTAAAGGATTCGAAATATCACATTTTAAATAAAAATATTATTAACAGTGGAAAGTCAAATGATTTTTATTTACAATGCAACAGTATATTGTACTTACATGTTACAAGTGTTTAATAACAGATCCTTTACTCCACAATGAAAGATGTTATGGTGTTAAATATGTTTTAGTGCGATGCACTGCCGAAGTAGTGTAAAGAATAATATTTGTTAATATCTATTGAAACTGGCAGATTTAGCTCAGAATGTAACGTAAAAGACTCGAGTTATATCCCAGCCACGGGCAGTCCTGACTGAAAGCTTTTTCCAATGTTTTCCTCGTACGTTAATGCGAATGCTAGGGAATGAGTTATCTAAAATTAATAAGACATTCTGTATACAGCTACCTAACTCCAAAAATACCTTGACGACTGAAGAGAAACATGCATTTATCATTGGGCAGGATTCCCACTAAAAAATATAATTGAATCGTATATTGAAAGAATCTGCAACTAAAATTCTAATAGACTATCTCATTCCTTGTTCCAATGCGAACCTTTAACAACAACCAGTCGATTTTACTTGAAAATTTTAGCAATCCCAATCAAATCGTACTCAATTGTTCGAGTAGAAACTAGACTGATGGTCTATTAGACAATATTGATTCATATGTTATGCATCACCGTTGTGCACTTCAAGTGCAGGTGGGCTGCAGGCAATGCACAATCCATAGGTCAGTAGAGAGATAGATGATTAGAGCTAGCACGCAAGCCGCTAGAAGGGGTGCAGCTGTGGCATTGCAATTGTACAGGCTGAGACGATTAATGATGATATATGAGGGCTAAGGCAATTGAACATCAATACATGTTGTCTCGAGCGCTAGGCGCTTGACTCTGATTCGGGAGGTCCCGGGTTCGATGAAAGCTTATACCGAGGTTTTCCTCAGTCGTAAATTGAGTCATCTTCAACAGCCCACGGACATCCTTTCACAAGTATTGTTCTCTCCGCAATGTTCACCTAAAGAGGGGCATACTTGCCACCCTATAACAGGCGTAATATCCACGGTAAAAATTGAATTTTAAATAACATCATCCGGGATTCGAATTCACGTCCCTTTTATAATTCAGACCTATGAAACAAACATATGAGAAAACACTGTATTCTGAAGATCGCATTTTTTATTCGTGTTCAACTTGTTTTCCTCATTGATTCATTGAATGTGTTTACAGCCCTAAAATACATTCATCAGTCTTTATTTTCTAAGTGGCCCAAGCGATAATGAGGTTTTCAAAGCCAATAATAAATAGTTATGCAGTAACATAGAATTATTTGCAGGATAACATAATAAGAGTGTTTTCGTTCGTCATGCAACATGACAATTGTTATTTCAGAAAAAAAATCACATTAAAAAAAGGGTTGCTTAAACGACAAAGTTCCGTTATGTAACATTAAAAACACATTTTAAAAACTAATTAAAAATATTTTTTGTGAAATAAATAAAAATCACTGTATGACCTAAATAAAAACATCAATTGTTATTACACATTTGACCGCATTCATTTTATCTCTGATCTCACATTGAGTGCGCTTGCTACGTGAGTATTTGCATTGTCTGTATTTACACAGTTGTTTTTTTTTTAAACATATGTGCATTGTAAAAGAATGAATTTAGTTGAATTGATCAAATGGAAATGTTTCCAGCACAATAAATAGAGAAAATTAAAATGAGGTCAATCAGCAAATTCAAAGCATCAACAACCTGTACAAACAAAAACCGAACAAAACTTGTTATAAATGAGAATTGGATTGAGGTTTTTTAATCATACGTTCATTCCACGAGGTAAATTTTTCAAGAGAGTGGCGTTGTATTGCACACACACATAGATTCTACTGAGCGATGCATAAAATATATTTAATGCTAGATTCTGGAAGGTGAACAGAAGTGGGAGTCTGTTTCTAGTCTTGGCTAGACTCTAAATCATTGAGGTGTAGAACTCCTCTTGTCTTAATTAACAGATGAGAAGACTAAGACTGTAACCTCTAATTGTAAACGAAACTGAATTCACTTAAATAAATTGAAGATAAGTCGGCGTGAGCGTAGTTGAAATTCACGCCGTTCACAACATTTAGTTTGCCTAGTCTTTACTTTACGGTATACCACATAAAAATATTCGTTACCGATTTCTAGACTAGCATGTGTTATGAAACATATAAAAATCGCATTCTGGAGATCACCGGCTCGATTCCGGCCATGGATAATTCTGCTTTCAAAGATTGTCCTCAGTTACCAAAGTAAATGCTAGAATTTATTTTTGCAGTCGACAGAGACATATCAAGTATAGGTAATAAAAAATAATAACCCTTATATTTCGTGTGCACTAACTTCAGTATGCCCTAACCTCCATCAAAGACAGAAGCAGATTATGCGTTACTCGCGGAGCTTTGATTCGGAAAGACACGGGCTCGAATTCCGCCTCAGACAATCCTGACTAAAATATATTTCCTGATGTTTTCCAATCGTTAAAACTCTACCGAACATCCTTATAACCTTACTAGGAAAACGCTTAAGTCCCGCCGCGTTGATGGATAAGCGTTTTTTGTAAGTTTTTTGTTTGCGTTTTTTGCGTTTGTTTGCACTTTTCCCTTGCAAGTGCTTTTTGAATGCATTGTAGGTGATTTTTTCAGGTTTCTATTGTTACTTGTTAATTGGTATTATAAACCTAAAAAAACTCATATTAAAACCTTTATTTCTGTAGATTCTGGCTAACTTTTTAAACTTTTTCTTTCAAAAGGTATTACATCACCATAACCTTAATAGTCCATGTGAAATCTGTACGTTGTAGCCCCACCCGTTTGGTCAGAATCGGCCCAAATGTGACGAAAATATCGCACTAAAATTGAAAAACTTATATTTAAACATTTATTTCTATAGATTCTGGCTAACTTTTTCAACTTTTTCTTTCAAAAGATACTACATCACCATAACCTTAATGTCCATGTGAAATATGAACGCTGTAGCCCTACCCGTTTGGTCAGAATCGGACCAAATGTCACGAAAATATCGCATTAACAATCGAAAAAAATCGTAAAAGTACGATATTTATGAGAAATATTTCTTCGCTTGTATCCAAAAACAATACACCTCTAAGTTCAGAGAAAATGAAGGTCCCCTCCAATTTTCATCAAGATCGCATATGCCGTTTGCCCGGAATCGAGCGAACAAACAGACAGAAAAAAAAAAAAAAAAAAAACACCCGAGCAAAATTTTTTTGGGGGTCAGTGAAATTGAAGTCTTCACTTCACTCGCTACGCTCGCTACGCTCATTCAATAAATCACAAGAAAAAGAGCAAACCGGGCAAAACAAATGTGTACCCTACAGTATCCCTACAAAAAAAATCCTATCTGTAACCTGGAATTTGAAACCGAGAAGCCGGTTTAAAAAGAACCTCCCGTACGGGATGTATATAGAAGTGATTTGGTGAGTTTCGATTCTCTAGTACGAGCTAATAATCTTGCTTCGGGTGTGGGTTAACATGTTGCTACACATCTCCATTCTCAACGCTGTGTCAGTAGGAACAGAAGCCAAACCGCACATTTCTATGGGAACCGCTACACAGAACATGCGCATACAGGGCTATGCTTGACAAAGAGCCGCTACCAACTCGATGACATTTTGGGTACGTTCCATAACCCCGTATAAATTCCACCGATAAAATTCCACATCCTGTTAAAGCATTAGCGTGAGTTTCGGAACACGTGTGTCGAAAACATGGACCATGACCCGCGTGAAAACTAATGAAGTGCACCGACAGTGTTGGCTCGAGCGCTAAGCGCCGGGTTCGAATCCCGTCGTGACCGGCAATCCCGACTGATATTTTGTGTTTTTTGTTTTTTTGTATTTTTTTTTGTGTGTGTATTTTGTTTTTCTCAGTCGTTAATGCGAATGCAAGGGATTGAGTCCATTTAAATTTTAAACAGACATCGGACATCTCTTCACAATTGTCAAATCCGCTACAAACCTAGTTCACCTGAAGAGGTGCATACATTGCACCCTATAACAGATTTAATTCCCACATAAAAAATGTTTTTTAAAAGTGTAATAAAGAAAAATATAATTTAAATGTACCTAGAATTAAGAATTTGCAAAATAAACCAGTGAAATAATTATGTATACCATGATGAAAACCAGACGTCATAAAACAAAGGCAGTATGAAAACCTATTTGCCATGATGAACCTCCACAGTAACCTATTTATTTTCAACTGCCAATCAAGCCCATTATGTAAACGGAAAATTTGTGGATAAGGAACTACAATACGTATATATAATATGTAAAGTAATAAAGTAGATAGCAAGAAATGAGTTTGAAAGTAAATAATGATTCCCTTGGGCCCTGAATTTGTTTATTTTTGTAGCACTTCCTATATCGGTGCTTTTAATAGAGCGTTACAATCTTCCTTTGTTATACAAAGAGAGAGACTTGACTTGACTTTTATTCGAACAATTTGGGAAATATACATGTACACAAAATGTTACAATTTAGATTCCAATTTCATAATATAATATTATAAGTAACAAATAGTGTGACGTAAACAAAAAATTTCATCAATGATAACAAAAGATTTGCATATTGTTACATTAGAGAGAGAGAGAGAGAGAGAGAGAGAGAGAGAGAGAGAGAGAGAGAGAGAGAGATATTGATATATTTGATATTTATTGGCTTAAAGGCGTGCTACATAGGGCTACATAGGGTTACAGAGAGAGAGAGAGAGAGAGAGAGAGAGAGAGAGAGAGAGAGAGAGAGAGAGAGAGAGAGAGAGCACTTCACAAAGAACGAAACCTCTCAATTCCAATATGTTGAAATGAAATTACATCCTATATGTTAATACACAATATTGGAATTTACAACCGACGTTAACTCCGTGAGAGCCACCTGTGGTTTGGCGCAGGTCAGTTGTTAAGTGTTGTCATTGTGCAACAAGCACGACAAGGCGTGGTGACTGTCCCACATAGCACAATGCTTCCGAACTACAAACTCCGATACAACATGCATGTGCCTCGGAAGACATCCACCCTCCAAGTCGACTCACACAATCTGAACTACGAACTGAAAAGCTTGATTGAATTGAAATTTGAAAAGTTTTTAAAGAAAATCAGGACGTAAAGTTAAGCTATTTCACGATATCTTTTCACAAAGATTTTGGCTTGGCAATGGTAGAGCGGGGATTTACGTGGATTCACTAAGAGTGTGCAATTGTCAGGGGAAATTGAGATAGTCGCTCATAATACCCATTGGCTATGGAGATCTCGGTTCAAAAAGAAGATGAGAGGACGGAAATGGAGAAACCAGAACGGGATGAGAAGTACATTCAGAATGAGGGTTAACCATTTCGTAAGTGGAAGGGAAAACGTTTTCCGGTTTTTCACCATAAATGTCTGGTAACATGAGGTAAAGAAGTATATTTCCAGTTTGTGACGCTGGCAGAGACGGCTCTGTCCTAGGCGCACATAACTTACTTCAAACCGATAGAGGTAGCACGGCAGAATCTAATTCGGGAGGTTGTCGGTCAATACCCGATACCGCTAATCCTCACTGAAGAACTTTTCAAGTTCTTCTCAGTCAAATCATTTTTATAAAATATTTTTTGGAAACTGTCCCCAATACATAGTTAGTCAAATGACGAGTTGTTACAGTTTTTTAAGAAAAAAGTTATTGTTGCTCGTCAATTCTCACCATCGAAAATCCTAACTGAAAATTATACATCTCTCAGCTAAAGAAAATAGTCATTAAATTTGCTGCACTTGCATTAAATATGAAAAAAATTATAGTATATATATATATATAAATAAATTTAATGGATTAGGTATTCAGTAATCTTAATTCCGTGTTATAATTCGTCTGTTTAAAGTTATGGAAATGCTGCAAGCCACAAAGAATAACAATAATCTGAGTTCGAGTTTTTCAAGACTCGTTCAAACGCATACAAACATAGTTGACAATCCAGTCACTACACAATGTGATCAAACATTGCTTTATAAAGTGTGAATATATAATCATATCTGAACGTGTTAAATTAGGGAGCGAAGCTCTTCTACATGCATCATCTTTTGTCTGTCTGCCTGCTGTGCTTATGTGTTACGTCTTACGATAGAATCCGAACACGATCTCCTAACAACACGTCTATTTTTGTTGATATCGCCATTCAACATGGAAAACACAAAACGTGTCATGACCTAGGGGCCCACCACAAAGCCCCACCTAAAAGAGTCAAATTCAATTTTGTGCTGAAAATTTGTTTTAAGCAATTCAATAACATTTTTGTGTAACAAATATTTGTGGTTATAATAATATATTTTAGAATGAAAATAGTTTTTGTATCCTTCTTCGACAATCTGTTTTTTGGGTACTGGGAGTGGGGGAGGGGGGTGCACGTTGAGGTTGCAAAACCAGCGAAGATCAAAAATGATTCATTCTTTCGTTTTATATTCCACTTTGCGAAAGTTCAAAATGCAAAAAAACAGTATTGTTTTTCATTTCTAACGATATAACTGATTCGAAAGTTCCAGCCTGGATCCAGTATACCCAACGATTGTATACATAGTCTCTTTGAAGGCTTGCTTCTATTCACAAAGGGCTTAACATCGACACCGGTTCCTATTCCCACGAGCTACCTCTAGCTAGAAGACTAATCCGACGGACAAAACAACTACTCTTGTGACCTCATTCCGTAGAAGTATACGATGCCTTTGATGAAATCAGACATCTTAATCCAAGGAGTCGTGTGCTTGGACGGGTTGTGGGTTCCAAGGCTACTATCACCGCAACAAATCATGTATTAAAATCAGATGGTTTGGAAAGGTTAAGTTGGTTTAAGTACAAACCATTAGTCCTTACACCTATTCCCCGTATCGTGGATTTAAGACTAATGCGTATTTGACCTCATGTTGAATATTTTACGTGCTTTCAATCATATCATAGTCATTTAACACTGTGTTGTTTAAGAATTCAGGATGCTTTGATTGTTTTAATGACAAACTATTGTCAACCTTTTACACAATTATAATAATTATAATTGTGTAATTTAACATAATATTGTGTTAAATTAAAACACTACTCTCGTCCTATGTATTATTTGTGACACATATTACTTTCTATCTAGTTGATTTTCAAATTATGGCAATAAACAGTTCACGGGTGTGTTAGCAATTTACTTAATCTTACATTATACAGCTACAATTATAAACTTTCAGCGTAAGCCTGCAGTAAGGACTGGTTTGAAGAAGTAAGAGCATTAGTCGAAAAGATGTGTTTAGCCCGGGGATCGAACCCAGGTCCTCCGACTTTACGCAGCGATGCTTTACAAAATATAAATATCGGGCCACAGGGTACATTATTTCTCAACTGCTGTATCTCTGATTTTATATACATGATGTCTCAAGTAGTAGACTGCTATACTGCAATCATTTAAGACACGATTACCATTCAAGGTAATCACTTACTCTCTCTCATGGTTGAGTAAGTGACTGCCGTAACTGGAGCTAAATGATTGCAGTATAGCAGTCTACTACTTGAGACATCATATAAAATCACAGATACAGAAATTGAGTAAAAACACCCTGTGGCCCGATAGCTTACTTGGAAAACCATCGCTGCGTGAAGTCGTAGGACCCGGGTTCGATACCCGGGCTAGATACATCTTTTCGACTCTTACTCTCTTACTTCAAACCAGTCCTTACTGCAGGCTACGCTGAAAGTTTGTAATTGTATAATGTAAGATTAGGTAAATTGCTAACACACCCGTGAACTTGTTATGGCTATCATTAGTTGAAAATCAACTAGATAGAAATTAATACGTATCACGAACCATCAATTTTTTAAATTGCTGATATTAAATTGATTTTTTTGCTTAAGGTCGCTGAATGCAATTGTGATATTTGAGCGGATGAGTGGTGTAACGAAAATGAAAGTTCTCTTAAGAAATGTCGTCAAGGACGATTCATGCTCCATCTTTAGGTGACTTGCTAGTTATTGGATGTTTGGTTAGTTTTCAAGGGAATTTACAAGAGATGTGCAGTAAATCACAAGCATTTTCTTAACTCCTGTAGATAACCCTAGAAAACATCAGTAATGATTGTCGGTGGCGGGTATTAAACCAATGACCTCCCCAAACAGATTCTCGCGCTTTGCGCTTGAGCTTCATCTGTCGGTAGAGCAAGAACCAAATTAAATAATTATCAAGTTGTTTAATTTTATTATGAATATTATGTAACACGTATTTATTTTGAACGGAATGAACTAAGGCCCTCCATATTGTTCATACTCGGGAAGTGCCAACTAACGTTAATGAAAGTAAAGTAAATTACACTAAACCATTCAAGATTTAAAGCGAGTTCTTGCCTTCTCAAATACCCCTCAGAGACCATGTTTAACTAAATGAATGAGCGAATCAGTAGCTACACACACGCGATTTTTTTTAAACACAACCTAATCGTATTCGGAGAAATTGAAAAATGTCGATGATTTCTTGATCATTTTGAATACCTATAACCAATAGTCTGACTTTAAGACTTGGTTATAACTGTTTTTATAGAGTGCGAGTTTAGGCTTTCTGCGGTAAAACCGAAGGGTCTACTTTTCATTGCTGGTCCCAATGCAATCCTGCCTGCTTTATGGGAGACGAAACGAACGGTTATAAGTGGGGGGTGGACTTTATGTAACTCACTATTCGGATCATACTTCATGTCTTGTGATTCTAATTATTTCTCAAAACTGCCCAAAACATAACGTTTAAGGCTATTCCAGAGCACTCTTACTGATATTCTAAAGTCAAAGGAAAATGGCTGAAAGTTGATTGAATGAAAAAGGAACTTGAATAAAAAAGTTTTTTTGACGGGACAACAGCTTTTGGCCATTATATGCAAATTTTGAGTCAAAAAGCAAAGTAAATTTCTTTGTGCAATACTTAATTTTGAGATATGATTTAATTGTATTGTTTAAACACACTTTTGTCTCCGCTACGAGTATAAGGGGAAAATAGTTTTCTGAACGTTTGCATGATGTACGATTCTTTTCGTCCACCGGTTCAAAATTCTTATTTGTACCATGTGACAAAAAATCGCAAGTCGAACAATATTTTAGAAAATTAGTTGCCCTTTTACTCGTAGCGGAGACAAAAGTGTGTTTAAACAAAAAAAATCATTGTTCAAAATTAAATATTGCACCTAGAATTTTACTTTCCTTATTGACCCCAAATTTGAATATAATGGCCAAAAGAGAGCTATTATCCCGTCCAATTTTTTCCCCTTTTTTCCCTTTCTTTTCTTCTAGTTGCTCTTTCATTTAACCAACTTTCAGCCATTTTCCTTTGACTCAAAATATCGGTAAGAGTGCTCTGGAATAGCCAAGCGTAAGTACTGTGGTGAGAAAATAAATAGCGAAGTATTTCAACACATTGTCGAATAAGAAAACAAAACCGAAGTTCCGCGCCCCTGTCCTTCGGGATCACCAAAAACATTTTGTATTATCCTTGTTGAAGGCGATATCACCAAAAAAGGCTTTTAAATTGAGTATATGTAAGCTTTGCTCCCTAAACATATGCCTCCTCATTCTCTAATCAACCATGTACCACATTGTAACCGAGAGCAGTACATTTGACTATGTGTATCAACCCCAACTCTAATGACAATCCATTCTCTTTGATAGTGATTGACTGTCACACCAGCACAATGCACAACACAGTACACACTGCCTTGCTGATATATCAGCGAAGCCGAGAGCTGTGAAGGAAAATGTAAACACGTGAAGCGATGCACTGTTATCATGAGGTAAATACAAGCTGCGACATTCTAAGAGCACAATTCAGACTGACACAAATGCTAATTGGCCAATTTACATAAAATGGCGTTAAATATACTGAACTGCTCTATTGCTGTCTCATACTTTAGCTTTGAAATGTACACACTGCTGGGATACCATTGTTATTCTAGTACGTTTCCTGAATCAAGTTATTTTATAGCTCTACACGGACAGTTTTGATATTTCCATAACCTACATTGCACTGTTGCAAGAATACCAAGAGGGTTACAACCATCTAATCAATGTCTTAAGAGGTGAAGAACATATTCAGAAATACGAAAAACAATTGACATTTTCGTTATTTAACAATATTCTTATCCAACAAGAGTCGTATGAAAAGTACCGAAGTGATTTCTTCGATATGGGGTTCGGGAAGTTACGGCAAATCCCCTGAGATTCGTGTTTCTAATCACTTGAGTTGATTTCTTCTAGCCGAAAAATCTCTCGTTTAAAAACACTTAAATAATTAATAGCAAAGGAGCCCAATGCAAACGAAAGCTAGATTTTCGTAAATTCGAAATAAGTAAATAATTTACAGTCGATTTTGTGAACAAGAAGTGACAAAATGAATGTGTGATGAACAGCGTATATAGCTTGTCTAAGATGATACGTAACTGGTATACTCCAGCTCCCTGTGTAGGGTAGGGCCTATATTACGATGCCTTCACCCAATCAACTCACAGCCTCAGATGAATAGACGCGGCCTCTTGTCTTTGTGAGCAACGTTTCTACGAGCACAATACTCGACTGGTGATCGCGACTTGAGCTCGGCAGCTCAGATGTAAATTATGTTTTGACATATTTGAGACGTATTCAGTGAAGATTTCGGTCTGGAATTACAAATTGTTAATTAAAGTTTATTTAAACTGAATAAACGTGTTTGATGTCTTGGCATTGTGTTCCAACTCGAGCTACTAATGCAATTTGGAGATCAGAAGGTTTATTGATACAATTGCGAATTAGATAAAGCCGAATGTAAAAGTTTTAGGGAAATAATTAGCCTTCCTTTAAACACAACAGCGGGTAATAGTGGAATGATGTCAACTGCATCGAGGAGCAGACACTACTTCTATAACCATTCAATTTCCAGAGCACTCGTACCGATATTTTGAAAGTCAATGGAAAATGCATGAAAGTCAGTTGAATGAAAGGAGAACTTGAATAAAAAAGAAACGAAAAAACATTTTTGGACGCGGGACAAAAACTTTATTTTGGTTATTATATGCAAATTTTGGGTCAGAAAGAAAATGTTAGTTCTAGGTGCAATACCTAATTTTGAGATATGATTTTATTGTATTGTTTAAACACACCTTTGTCTCCGTACTGAGTATAAGGGGAAATAATTTTCTGAAATAAAATTTGATGTACGATTTTTTGGTCCACTGGTTCAAAACTCTTATTTGTACCATATGACGAAAAATCGCGCATAGAACATTATTTCAGAAAATTATTTTCCTTTATATTCAGTACGGAGACAAAGGTGTGTTGAAACAGATAAAAAAATATCATAGCGTAAAATTAAGTATTGCACCTAGAACTAACATTTTCTTATTGACCCAAAATTTGCATATAATAGCCAAAATGGAGCTTTTGTCCCGTCCAAAAAAATGTTTTTTCTTTTCTTTTTTATTCAAGTTCCTCTTTCATACAACTAACTTTCATGCATTTTCCATTGACTTTCAAAATATCGGTACGAGTGCTCTGGAATAGCCTTAACACAGGTGAAAATATGTACCCCCTATAGGTAAATGAGTTTTGTAAAATTCCTTAAAACAATTTACTATGGTATCGCCGTTTCATCAGGTATTTTAAAAATTTTCATAATTCTGATTTAGGCATTACCAATGCATTACTGCGGCTTTCATAAAAAATACAAACTGCAAATTACAACCACAAATATTATGCCAATACGTGGTTGCATTGTCAATTCTGTTCATGAATTTTACAGTAAATGTACCGTACCTATATAAATTATAATGAAATATTTTCAAAAAATTATCTAAAATATCTTGCGTTTGGTCTCTACGTAGATAGGACCTGCTTTTCCAAATATTTGTAATTAAGACGACGACGACGAGCTAAAATAATAAAATGCTAATACCGGCAGTGCACGTTGGCTCTAGCGTTCAGCGCGAGACTCTGATTCGAGAGGTCCAGGGTTCAAATCCCGCCGTGACCGGCAATTCTGACTGAAGTTTTTCCAGATGATTTCTTCATTCGTTCATATGAATGCAATTGATTGAGTCTTCTAATGTAGCCCTTGGACATCCCTTCACAATTGTCCTCTCGTAAATAATATAATTTTTTAACTAGGAAAACCTATTATAGGGTGCATTTTGTTTTGCCCCTCTTCAAGTGTTTTAACAATGTACTCGCAAATTATACCTCGTTTAAACACATGAAGAAGGGCATAACAATGCACCCTATAATAGATTTTCCCTAGGTAAAAAATTAAAAATTTACGAGTGGATAAGTCCCAAGGCCAATCACAATGCTAGATTCATTCGACCAACGGGCGCGACTAAAGATAATATGACGACGACGCATAAGAAATATGAATACATCAACAGTACACAAATGGTTTATTTTTGCAAGATTTCAATTATGCCTCGCATTTGCCTTACAAGATACAGAACAGACTGAGTCTTAACATAAAATAAGTATTTACGGTCTAGTCAGAAGATGTGAATATTTGATAATTCTCCTACCATAATAAGGTTAAATCCATATTATGGAAAACATAATTTTGGAAACAATTCCCTTGAATTAAAATTCTAAAAAGCATGAATGAAGACAGGCTATTCTGTTTAAAAAAAAAAAAAATACTCTTTGCCTAAAAGTATACGCAAACACTTTTCGAACACAGTGTTTTTCAGAGAAATATCTTTCACATTTCTTGGAAAACTCCCTCCTGTCGATGAAAGGTTTGCTTCCACCCTGGCAGCTATACACGGGCAAGCATATTCTCTATTTACAAATCCTACAAAAGTTTTTAGTTCAAAGAACAAAGCACTGTAAACCGTTATTCTTTTGTGGATTGGCCACGCAGCAGAAGTCAATTTAGCTAATAACCTGCTTCAAAGAACCTACGCTTGTTTCGTTCAGTTGGCGTCCGTGTACTGAATTACTCTCTTTTGTCTCCGAGTATATCTTTAAATGCAACTATTGTATTAACACAAAATCGTGATTAGACTTGACCAGCCTTCAAATACACGCAAAATCAAAGCATTCAATCGTTGCGAATTGCATTTTGTTCCACCTCTATGGAGTTTTTCTTCCAAATAAACAAGAACTGAAAATAAAGTTTAATATTTATTTATCAATTTCATTAATCGGGAAACACACCCGTATGTGGATTTGTTACATTGAAATCAATAAAAAAAATAAAGAAATTAATTAATTAAAAATCTATTCCGACCGGGGGTTAAGTTCTGGATTGTATAACCGCTGGTAAATTGATTACTTGTGTTAGAGCTATGATATCCCATGCATGTAGATAAATTATCTATTTGTTTAAATTGATGATTAGTTGATTTATTTTTGTAGCTTAACGTATCTATTGCAATGCATGCAATTTATGCAATTATGCTATTTGAGACTCTGGTGTTGCGGGATTCGGACCAGAGCCGTAATAATATGAACCACCGCGAGCGGATTTTTGTTTAATTATTTAAGAAGTTGTTGAAAGCATTAGATTTATGATTAAAACTTGCAATGTAGTTAAAAGTAAATGAAGTATTGATCGAGTGTGATGTGGACACACGTCGTGAATCGTGATAAAGCTATGTGAGACACAATCTTATCAACGACTTTCCGCTGACATCTTCGCCAGTGTTCTCGAGTGACAGGTCAGCCCCCCACCCCTCTACCCCACATGGAGCTATGATTTACTAACAATGCTGGCAGAGACACAGAAAGGTTATGTTACACTGTCCAATCTCGACATGGCTAGGACCCCGAACACCCGTTTGTAGGCCTACACGTATGTGAAAGTGAAATATAAAATCAAATGTGTTTACAATACAAGGCCGCTTCGCTAACGCTTCTTTCAGTCGCGTTGATGGATGAGCTTTTATGGTTGATTATCTGCCCAAATGTCACGAAAATATCGTATTAAAATCTGGGAAATAATCGTAAAAGTACAATTTCTATGAGTAATATTTCTTCAAATGTCTCTTAAATCATAACGTATTATATACTTTCAGTGATTTTAAACGTTCCCATAAAGTTGCATCAAGATCGGAGAAGTCGTTTGCCCGGTCGCGGGCCAAATATCACGAAAATATCTCATAAAAAATGTTAAAAAAAATGCCCCCCCCCCCCCAACTCCACTAACCTACTTTCTTTTTCGGGGGGGGGGGGGGGTCCCTATAATGAACAAGTACCTAATGGAATGTCTGTAATTGTATTTTGATTATTTGACAGCATGGACATTATTCTATCACAAGAACCTAATCCTTATTCTCTTAAGACTCTCTAGAACTAGAAAACATCTAAGTTAAACAATTTAAAACTATTAAAGAAATTAGAATAATCTCAAGGGTACGGAAGATAGTTAAAGGATTCATTAAAAAGTTTGTTTTTCCTATGTTTTACAATATCGGAAAAAGTTCAAAAATTCCTGGTATGTATTTCGACTAATGTACTAACATCAGAGTATTCGTATAGAATCTTGTCACAAGAAGCCAACAGTATAGCGTATGACTCGCTCTGAAATGCATGAGCACAGGTGTTGTTAAGCAGCAGTGATTGAAACTTGAAGGTGGTATCACGTTACTACGCGGACAACACAACACAACAAGACAAAGTGGGGCTTGATTAATGAACAACTCAGGACTCAACCAGTATACGCAGCACATACTCGACCGAGGCGTGTTTCCGAACTTGAGGTAGTTTTCAGGTGCGGGACGGCGATAAGGGCGGACCCCCCCCTCCCCTCCTTCCTCACACCCCAACGAGTGGGGGTTAATGGGACAACGCTTGCTGTATTATTAATAACCATCGAATTTATTTCACAAAATACAGAGAGTTTAATTTAGAATTATACAGAGGTATGTATGTTTTATAGTGTGGCCACGCGCGTTCACGAGTTTTATGGTTATTGGATGGAAGTTTGGAAATGCGAAATGTTTAGATGAATTTATACATAAACATGATTAAATGTCGTAAAATGTACAAATGAAATGCGAGGACGGATCACGATCGTACTGAAGCTGACCAGTGACCACGGAACACAAAAAGCTTTATACAAAACTAAGCCATAATACGGTATATATAAAATGTGCCTTCATTCTTGAAAGAATATTAAGAGGGGACGTTAATGCTAGGCCCAACTCAAATGCGCGCACTCAGGTGTTGATGATTTTTGTTTAATGGCTGATATAACATTTAAAAAAATTGCATAATTATTTAAGTATTTTTATATTGATATCTGCAAGTGGTATTTTTTAAATTTATTTATTGATATTTGCAATTGGTTGCAAAAAATAAGCCTATCCATTGCGAGACATAAGTCCAAAACGTGAAAAATGGGAAATCCATGTTCCCACCAAATCGTTTATCGTACGATAAAACCAATTTAACAGGCGCGTCCAGTAAGTAAATTTGAGGTAGTTGACAAAAATGGAGTAAATTTAGGTGATTTCACCAATTTTTAAATCTAATTCAATTAATTAATTTAGAAATACGCAAACTGGATAACATAGTTATATTCTTTATTAACGTTGAAATTTGTGTGTGAAATTTGATAGCGGTGTTATAAACCGTTTACCCGGAAAAAACAGAAAACTGAGCGCCTAAACTCGTCTCCGCGCCAGCCTCAGCGACTCCTCTAAATGGAGGACAAATACACGGTTTTTACATTATGATACCAACTCCCATAAAATTTGGAGTAGATGCTTTGATATATTATTCATCATAGGCTGTCAGCGTAGTTTGCAGATGCCACCCGTAGCAGCACTAGTCAGCACTCTATGACCAACGAATCCGGGGAAAACTGGCGCCCTCTAAAACTTGGTTAACATTAATACAATTAAACCTCGAAATTGGACATTTTAAAAAGTCTGCGATTTACTGCCTAAATTAAAAAGATTGTTAACTATCGTATTCAATGGTTGGCAGTTGAAATTCGGCACAAATTTAAAGATTTCATTACCAACTGGACAGCAAAAGAAGCATTTGATTAAACGCATTTATAACTGTGGTTATAAGTGGTTTATAAAGTATAAAGGTATAAATATATATAAACCACACGGACTACCCGAAAATACAATGTGTATATATGTTTTTGGATATTTTCGTGGCCGATATGAATTAATGAACTAGGTTTTTCGGTTATAATGCCACGTTTATTTACATTAGGCCAACGTTTCGATGAAATTTCACTCATCTTCTTCAGGGCCAATAACAACTTAATATATAAAAAACGAAAACTACATAACATTAATAAATTCAGAACAAAACTGGGAAAACAAAATACAACAAAATATAAACAATAGAAATCACTGCAAATATGGCGAATTAAAACAGCTCAAAGAATCACTGCAAAGCTTGACGTTGCAAAGAAAGAAGAAAGTCACTACATGTCCGTCTTATTGCTTTTCGTCATGGATCTTGTCACTCTGACTGTCGATGTATTAATTTTACTTGCAACAGATCATCTGCAGGAACTAACTGGGGCGTTGGTTGTTGGTCCCCATTGGTTATATATATATAAAGGTTTATGAAGGGGTTTGGCAATAAATCATAATTTTGTTACTTTAAGAATCACAATTTATTTAGATATCATTAGCTGTTTAGTTATTTGTTGTTTAGTGTGAGCCACTATCATGTTGCCCTGTTCAAGGTTGCAGTTTGTGTGTTGGAGACTGTACAATGGTTTGATGTAGCTGACCGAGGAGATACGAGTTGCACATGAGCCTAATTGACAAGTCCAATGTTCAATATTAACTCTTCACCGCCAAGCTGCCTTGAAGACTTCCCAAGATATTCCTCGGCCAACGACCAATAAACAGACTAATAAAATATCCTTCGGACATTCACTCACATCAATCCCAACACGCTCTACCATAGGTTTCACCTAAAAAGTGACAAGAAGTCCCTGTTCAGGTGTACAACGACAATGTTAATTTGATATTGATCTTCCGTATGGCATCATGTCTACTGCCGACAGTGTTGGCTCGGGCACTAAGCGCTCGACTCTGATTCAGGAGGTCCTGGGTTCGAATCCCGTCGAGACCGGCCATCCTGACTGAAGGTTTTTTCCGAGGTTTTCCTCAGTCGTTAATGCGAATGTTAGGGATTATGTCCTCTTAAATAGCCCTCGGACATCCCTTCACAATTATCCTATCCGTAATGTACCAAGTTAAGGGTCACACCGGTTAAATCTGATGTGTATACCCTACAGCGGGCATCCTAGAAAAATTTATTCATTTTATTACGGACAGAGACAGACAGTGTTTGCTCGAGCGCTAAGCGCTTGACTCTGATTGAATCAGCCAACAGCAATCCTGAGTGAAAGTTTCTCCGAATTTTTTATTCATTCAGCAAGTCGAATTCTGGGATTGAGTCCTTTTTAACAGTCATTGGAAAAACTCTTCACAGTACCTTAAGGGCACCCGTATGTGATTATATGGCTAGATCTGACGTTTTCATTTGAATGGTTGAGTGAGTTCCTTGAAGTTTCAAGATTATGTGGGTGTTATTTGTTTTAAAATCGAACCAATACTTATTTATAAAAGTTTTTATTTCCGAATATTATAGGTGCTATCTAATTTGTAGAAAGAAACTAATTCTATGTTAGGGGTAGGGGTAGGCATGTTAAAATCATTTTTGCCATACTAGCCTTTAGCAGCTTTTATAGCCTTTAACAAAACAAAGAATAAACAATTTTATAAATTTTCAAGAATTTTTTTTATTGATTTAAAAATTTTCCCCGAAATTTTTAATAAAAAACATTTTCATGAAAATTCCCATCTCTAGGCCTAGACCCACATTGACTTTATTTACAAACCAAAACTTTAAAACTTTAACTGCAATTATCTCAGAACTTATGTTTTCTCTATTCAATGTACATTTTCTCAAGATTGGCTTGATAGAAAGTTTTAAAATTTCAGGGCATGTTGGCACAGGTATAGAACAGCATTTGAATGAGCCATATTTCAAATTCCCCCCCCCCCCCCAATAATTAATATATTATGAAGCATGTAAAAATGTGGATAAATTTATGTTATTTTCCCATGACTTTTTTGGGGTCCATTTTTTTAAAAACTCAAAATGTTTTACATTCAATTTGCATAGGAAGGTTGTATCAGTTACCTCCAAAAAAATAATTCACTAGCTATAGCCATTCTTGAGAAAAGGTACATCAAATTTGATTAATTTAACATGGCTAGTATAGCCACATACGGGTGCCCTTAAGACCTTTATAGCCTAACGTAAGTCACATGAAGAGCGCCGCACCGGGTAAAACCAGTCTGTACCCTATACAGCGGGCATCCTTGCGATTCTTGTTTCTGTATCACTTTACCACCCCCGTTTCTAAACCCCCATCGTAGTCTGCTCTGTCTTAACGGGGCTGAGTTTCGTATTGTTTCTGCTGTGATTCAACCTTTCTACTAGTTCGTCAGGTGGGGATGATCCAATCTAAACCGAACTTAAAAGTTCACCCGTGTAAGAGCTTGCTGTTTTTGTCATTTGCTTTCGATTTTGCCCCAGTTTCAACAAGACATGGTCATCGTAGCTTATTTTTATGAAGTTTAGTTCAATTCCCGGATCCAAAAGAGGACGAGTTCTTTAGCAGAGAGTCGAGTCCATGTCCCGATGTCTCGTGAATGGACTACCCATCTTTCATGCTACAAGCATCCATAGTGTTTTAAGTACGTTACGCAAAGGATTTCACGTAAAAAGTTCAACTATGACAGAGTTTTCTTATTCGATAATACATGACGTACTGAGTATTAATATAACTTCAACATCAGCATCTGACTATAAAGAGTATCAGCAAAACGCAACGCTTAGGAGGTGATAAAACGGCACTTTAATCTACATATTTTGTACTCGTTTATAGCAGATTATACGTGATTTTTTAAAAATTAAATCCATACACCACAAATTGTCTGGTTTCACACCGTAGTCAATACGCGGGACTACAGCATAATAACACGAACCATAAATTATTTATTAAAATACTTCCGTTACAAGAAATAAATACTATTTCAATACTAAATAAATGATACTAAGATTACAAAATATTATGTTTAATGAAAACTAAAATTTATGAATGTAAATTTATTTAAGAAAACATAGTTACAGTTTACAACGTGATCTGTACCAACAACATCCTAAGGCATCATGTTGAGAAATGTAAAACGGGGGAAATGGTCTAAGAATGAATCAGTTTGCGCTGTTGGTAATGAACACCGGGTTTAAGCTTAGCAAGAGCGAGGTCTGAACGCCGACTTGTATTTGCAATCAACTCCGAGGAATCTTATGGCGCCTAGCAACCGCCTCAGGCGACTACACCGTTGCAGGCTACACCGACCATGTATTACTATGTTGAGACTTGCTTAGTAATTGCCGCAAAATATCCCACTACTTATCATTAAAATTAACGTTAAGAAGATATGTGGATGACTACAAGAGCTATGTTAACATTTAATACACGAGTTTTTATTCTAGCGGAGAACTGAACGTTCCGTCCGGAGTGGCGATGAAGGGAATTATTCCGACGACCTCCAGGATTTCAGCCATGTACTCCAACGCTAACTCACAAGTTACAAGACTAGAATCTTAGAAAACAGATGTTTGGAGATTGACGTAGAACAAAACGCAAATGCAGTGATAGGATAATATTAGGTCGGCAAACACCGTAGATAAATTATACACAAATGAGATTCTTCACTAAATAAGAAGTTAGGAATCTGGAAAATGACTAACATTAGCTAGAAAAAAAGCGTATCATTAAAATAAAATTAACACTTTTCTGTTCAGTGGCTTGCTAGAATTTTTTTCGAGTTTTGGTCGCGCATCTAATAACACATAATAAAATGAGCCAAACGAAATAGGAACAATAATAGCGTATAGTTTAATGAATGAGAACACTTTTGAATGTCCCCAGAATAATCTGTTAATGTTATGTGTTATTACGTCCTGTTTTTCCATGTATTAAGAACCGGAAATCTATAAGTAGCTTAACATCAACTTGTGACCCAATTTAATTTTATAAAAAAACTCAATAAATAAACACAGTTACTGCGTATAATATGAAACGAATTTAATTTGACTTAAGAGTATGTAATTATAGAATATGTCGCCAGGAGGGCCTAAGTTGTTTATTATCAAAGCCGAATATCGAAAACGCGGCGCGTTATTTGCTACCACGGTCGCATCGTGTAATATATTGGGTGACAGAAAAGTTTGGCTTTGCCAGGTTACTTTGAAGAACAGAGAGGAGAAAATTTAGATTACCACACTCAGGCTTACCGATGATTGAACACAACAGACAATAGGCCTAATATATGTTTTTATATTAGATTCTTAAAATCAAATATAAGTTTTTTAGCGTACATATTATTCTATTCAGTTTTAAAAAAATGATGTGCAAAGGACGACACTGAAGTTAATAAACGGTTTATAAATAAAATATCTGAAAAATAATATTTCTACAGCAATGTAGAAAAGGCAATGTCACGATAACATTGGTATTGAGATTCAAAATGTGAAATGTAATAAATTAAATTGGAAGTACGGTAACAAAATAAGTGAATAAAATAAAATAAAAACAATTAATATAACATGAAATAAAATAAACATTGAGTCAAAGAAGAAAGGGAGAAATAAGAAAAATAAAATAAGAATCGGATTTGTTCGACGGTCACGCTCCGACGAAATTAAGGACTGAGGACTGACACTCGAAAAGCGATCGGGTAAATGTCCATCTATCGCGTAAAAAATCAGAATCTTGTAACAGCATAACGTAGTTTTAACATTTGAACGTCTATGCCATATTAGCTTTATCGAGCGGATTGATTTGTTTTGAAAATTGTGTCAGTCAATTTCCACCCTGAAGAAACAGATCATCTGATACGACATACATACATTGCACGCCAAAATCGTAGGCACAACACACACACACACACACACACAACATAAAGTATCATAATAATATAGTAAAAAAGGTACTCGTTTATATTCTTTTATATCAATACTTCTCATCAATAAATCAAAAACAAAGATCAACACAATTTTTAAAACTGTTTGAAATTACCATGTTAAGGCACCTTTAGAACCGTGAACATCTAATATAGAAGGTTAAAACAGGTAAATGCGGCTGCTAAATAGAAATAACTGCTGTGTGAGAAAAGTTGTTACTTGTATAACTTGAAGGATCCTCTTTTCAAATAGTATTGTAATATTAAGTATTAAGTTAGCGGTTCAAAATTACATTTCTGTTTCACCGTTCAATAGCGTGCATCTAACTTGAGCAATATAACTACCATTAAAACTGGTATATTATTAAAGATACAACGAAATTTAAATTATTCATAAGTTGTTCCCTTTATCCTTCCAAGGCAGTTTCCGTGCCGACGCTTAAGGATTCGAGAAAGTTCGCAAATAGGGGTATTCATGGCGTAAGCTTCCATATTTCGTTGTTGATAAAGTAATAAAGCCAAGCATGGATTTGTGTTTTATCCACAGATTCCAATATGCAAAAGAATGGAAGGTATTAAAAAGACATAATTTTTAGAGGAAATCGAGTGTAGGACGTTAGATGTAACCGTCTCCTCCGTCGTTCAGTCTGTCTCATAAATGATTTGGGTAATGTTGTGATTAAGATAAGCTGAAATTTCTTCTTTGGCAATGACATGCTATATTCACATTAAGATACCTGATCTGCACATTTAAAACATCAGCTTTATCTCTGTTTATACGAAGAATTGAGTCGACTTTGCTGACAGTAGATGAAGTAATTTAGAATTAAAACTAATTACTCTGTGGGGAAGTTAATAACTACGATGCCGTCGGGGTTTCAGAGTTAAGATCACACAATCCTTTAACAAATGCTTCTAAGAGGGTCAACTCATTTATTTCGCAACCGTTTTATAATTGATGACCTAAATTATAATATGAAGAAATTAGACCACAGAAGCTAATTCTCCGACTCTTGATAATATGGATTGAGGATGATTGGATGATTGAATTGAATAACAACTGCGGGTTCTATTATTTGAATGTGAAATATTTGTTCTCTCGACTATTGTTTATGTAAATTAAAAAAATATTCATTCGCAAGGAATGACGGGGCTCTGATCTGCGGATTCTAAGTAAGAGTAATACCATAAATAATCTTCAATTTTTAAGTCTGCCACTTAAAAGTTGTTGACGGGGATTGGACATAAGCCACAACATGTTTCGCACACAGAACATAAATATTAAGTACATCCATCATACCCGGAAATAAGTTAATTACATAAAACGCAAACATAAGCCTTTGTCCTAAGCTTCGTATAGATAGAGAAGCCGATATCAGTCTATTAGTGCGTTGGGCTGCCTGTTCACGTAAGTCAATATTAAACGTGAAAGCATCGCAATGGTGGTTATAACGGCTGGCTAAACTGTTTGCAAATGAGTGCATTGGCGCTTTGATCATCAACCGCTATGTAATACACGTTAAATCAGCTGAAAACAACGGACAGAGTAGCTTACTCTCAAGTCATCACTATATAATGAGAGAGTCAATTATTAACATTGCACCGAGTATAAATAAATGTACAGAAAGAAACACTATAAATCGGACGAGAGCTAAGCCTTAATCTTAAACTCCAAATCCTTCATACGCTCAATATGAGTGCTTACATATACTTATGTATATTTGAAAACGGACTTATTATATTATTTATTTATATTTTATCTCCATTTAAATCACGCAAATATTATAAGTGCTTTGTAGAATGTTACGTCGTTAAAAATTAAATATAACTTCAGTATATGAGTTTCATGTAAATATGGGAAATAAGTTTGTATTTGCAATTTCAAAATAAAAGTACATAACGTTCGCAGCATGGCTCTTAATATAAAAATTACAGGTAGAAAATAATGAGTGTACAAATTTGTGCATTTTAGTTGAACATTGTAAATAATAGCTTCCAAAAGCAACAGTATTAAATAATGGAAAATAACTGATAAAATACTAATTAATATTTAAATTATATTATTTTTTAGAATTCAGGACCAAGTAATATTTATCCTGTAAATGTTGTAAACGGTGCTCAAGTGACCTGAGAGCGGCCTAGATGGAAGAGTGAACTCACGTGTGCCAGCCAAGGAGCGTCGCTTCACACCTCTGCTTCGTCGTCGTGTGGTTCGCCGACTGAGCAGTGCGCGCTAGTAGATCGAGCAAGCAAGCAAGCAAGCAAGCGCGTACGGCAGGCGTACCCCTCTTCTGTGCGCGTGCCGTACCGTTCGATACAACGGTACTCTCCCGATCTGTCATACGTCTATGTTCGTTTGTTTACTTCAAAACTTTTCTTTATACATTGAGGGATATCGAAAACGTGACTGAAATACTAACTATACGATGATCCAATATGGACTGGGCTTGTCCATGTAATACCCTTATAACGCCGGGAAGCCTCGATGTGATTCGCTTCTGAATTTATTACGGTGACAATTTCTTCTCAATCCCAAGTCCTAACGTAAAGCTTCTATTTTTGAGCGCCGATAATTCAATGTAGCCTACGTACAGTTCTCCGCGGATTTCTAAACTCAACGGCAAAGTCCAGACATAATTCCCGTCTATATCTAATTCCGATTCCGTGGCCGTAACACGAAATTGGAAGATCCTCGCATTAAATGTTTCCAGCTGAAATCGGGAGTCTGAAATCTCCCGTCGCACCAAAGTATAACAAGTTGCAAATCACATGTAAATTCGTCGCTACGGTTCATGGAATCAAGTCACCCAGGTACGGTACGGTTCGGCGGGCTCAAGAGGAATATTCCAATCGATAAACTTCCCTCTAAGGCTGGAATGATGGTAAAACTAGTGAGCTGCACATAAATATTGGACGCATGCAATCAGATCCGAGGCGAATAATAAGGCAGTCCCTAGTCGTACGTCACACGTCGCGCGTCACTGGACCACATCTCGGACATGCGGTATGGGACGACCACCACGACGCGAGAAGAATTCGTCTGGTATATTTCTTACATAGAAATCTCTTAAGTTGGTATTCAAATGAGCTGTCTGCCTGTGAGCAGCGATGAAGGAGACCGTTTGGTCGGACTATTAAATGCAGCGTGAAAGCGTTTATTGCACAATAGAAAACGCTTATCCATAAAGAAATATAAAATGTGCTCCGTATATGAGCTAGGAGTAGAGAATCTCGCAGAAGAACCCAGACAGAAATGGTTTGAACTGAAACTCGCGAATTAGATGCAGATTTATAATTTTTTAAGTCTCATCATTAGAAAACGCTTCCCAAGCAGCACACACTTCCCAAGCAATCATAACATTGATTTGGTAACATTCAAACACCATCAATTAGTCGATGTTCGCTTTGGAGTTGAGATTCTTACGCAAGACTACCCGAAAGTCTATTAGATTTCTTCCCATAAAAAGAGCCGACTTTGGAAGGCATCGAAATAAAGGTTTTAATATGCCTTTTACAGGTATATCATCAACAAGTATATAACTATAGAAACTTGACAATAACCACCTACAATGAGTACAAAAAGCTAGTCTTTGGACCTTGAAATATTTTACATTTTATTATTAATTGGTATATCCATAGCAATTAATATTACTTAATAAAAATTATTCTAATTTCACAAAAATAATTTTGCAATGGAACTTGAAAATGAAATGAGATCCCACGCACACAAAAAACTTGTACTAAGTCGTTGTCGTCGTTAGGCGAAAAGTGCAGTATGCCCAAACAAAGGTGTCTATCAGCCTAGATCATCTTATTACCTAATGCATACCCTCACAGTTGCTCTAATCTAATTCATTACAATGTACTCAGTACTCACACTTACTCGAATGAGCGAAGCGGGCTGCATGCACCTCTAGCCTGTCCACTTATACGCGTGTGTCACTGTCCTTCAGCACGCTTGATACTGACTGCGTCGGTGAGGGGGCAAGAGGCGGGAGGAGGGGCTAGCCCAGCTATCATTATAAACCTTTGAGCCCTGCATCACCACCAAATAATGATCAACACTGGACGTCCTTCTTATCTTGTAGACAGTTTGTTGGTTAAATATCTTGATTCCCTATGTTGGGTGCTCCCTACCAGTGCTTGTTAAAATCAAGTGAAGCACACCATACTTAATATTCAATCGTCAGGCAAACACGTAGTTTAGGAAGAACAATAGAAGCCACATTAGATAAGAAATACATTCTTCGGGGAAACAAGGTGTCTGTACTTCATTTACACACATGCCAGTGTTGTACAAATATTGACTAATTTACTTAAAATAATTAATTAATAACGTCAAATTTTAGAAACAAAAAGTAATGTTACTTCAGTTTCAAAGTAGCTGTAACTGTAATGTCACGTGATGTAATATAATGTGTGATGTTTGTTGTGACAATGATTATGTTTTTCCAAATTTACGGTTGTTAAAATACTCTTTAAGCAGTGCATCAAAACTAATAACCATGTTTGAAAATCATCTCACTGTCAATATTTTATTCAACGCAGACATAATAAAACAATAAAAAAATCGTATTCAGTCTACCCACTCAGTCACAGAATTGATTTTCATGGGGGACATTAGATTTAATGCCGACCAAGCCAACCATGTAGTCGCCAACACGATCGACGCCATTTTAGTCATGTGACCGTTTGTAATAATATAATTTTTTATTAAGTTCTTTGGGTGGTTGAAACGTTATTTTGGCTCAGGATTGAACTGCTTGACAACATTATACAACACTGCCAGTACCTTCTCTTCCGCAGTATACACAGGTATACACAAACTAAATTTTCTTTACAAGGAATTCCCCAATAAAAAGTGTCACATAATCGGATTTTGTTTGTGAAACAAAACACTCACATCGTGTACATCCGCGGACAGAATTGTATTAAGGGTATAAAAAGTATTTACTCTTACATCCTCCTGTACACTTAACTTATTATATTTTATTCTCAATCCAATACAGGAAATCAATTGTTTGGATGCGTAGGATGAAAGGTAAACACAATCATCAGATATTGGATAACAAGATATGTACAGGGACGTCTTCCGTCCTACCCTTGGCTTACTTCTGTCAACGTATGTCACAAATAAAGAAGATTGTTAGGGTTATGGATCGTATCAACTACGAAGATGATGCTAGTCAGAAGAATTAACGAGATCTTTCTTGATCCAGGCCAAGGATTGAGGGGTGTTGGTGATAGCACCCATCGATCAGTTCCTCCGACAAGCGTGAAGAACTAAGGTACTTATTATTCGCTGACGTCTGGTGTCGAGACTATCAGTTAATTACTAGCGACAGCTGCGCCGAGTTTCACGACCAGGGAGAACATTACAGATTCCTTTAATTATTACTTATGTGACGACTGGATTCTAATGGAGAATTTCTTAAGGTTAAAAACTGAAACTGATTATTGTGAAATGGGGTTGAACTTCGTTACGTATTCCGTACCTTGCGCGGACGACATAACATTGTAAGTCGAGGTGTGAAACCTCTGCTAGGTCGCGCGAGAAAAATGCTGATTATAATTTACATAGCTAGACTATTCATAAGTTGTATACTTACTTTAATAAATTGGAATTATATTTTGTTTAAAAGAGTAACTACATGTGCACATTAATTTTTATAAAGTTAAGTCCCATATAACCTTTTAATAAACCTAAGTAAACAATGTATTTCAGAGGTTTCACCGCTAACTGCTTTTAAACGAACTCCAATTATTTAAAAGAAGTGTTGATAAAATTATAAGGATTTAAAGGCAGGAACATCAAACGAGGAAAAGGATCTACAAACTGTAGCATATATAACATACGATTGTTCATTCACTTAAAAAATACAAAAATTGATGGCTCCAAAACAAAAAGATCTTATTGATTTGTATTACAATCCAATACACATTGACCAGCGCCATTTATTAATAAAACAACTTTATTAATTGCTTTTTGTTTGTTATTTAATGTTGCAAAGTGCTGTGGACATGTTGAAGAAACCGAGAACATGATAAAGAAGCTGGGTCAGCATCGAAGTGTTGTTCTTTGTTATTAACAACTGGCATTGGTTAATGTTATGTGTAGCCTTTAATTTTAGCATTTTTTAAAGTTTAGAACAAATAAGCAAATACAATTTAAAGTATAGCATTAAGGTGGTTGAATGATCTCGGGCCAATTATACCCGTTTACTGTCCATACAAAAAAATCACTTGATCGCCAAATCCAGCAAATGTTGCATCTATTCTGAACCACTTTTTAATCTCCAATTTCAACAAAAAGATGAAATCTTTTACAAGTCGCTATCAGAGAACATTTCTCAATTTTAAATAATCGACACCTAAACAAGCTTTGCAGGATAAACTTCCAACACAACTATTTGGTGGCCTATTCAAGGTCAGCTAAAATAAACTAAGATATATTTTGAAAATGTGCTGTGATAGAGACATGTACACATTCTAACTTGGCACAATCGTGCTAACCACAATCCTATCAGAGAATAAATGAAGCTTAAGCGTTCCAGAATAACCCATGCCTTCTGCCTGGTTTGTCCAAGCTCATACAGCAGTCTAAATAAACAGATTTAACATTATCCTTAGTATCTACAATTTAAATGAACAAGAGACAGAACTTATGTGAAGTTGGGAAACAACATCATCATTAGTAGCATGCATGGAACATTTAGAATTATTGTGAAATTGCGCTTCAGTTATATGAACTATTTACTGAGAATGGCATTTAATCAAAGTAAGTGCCTTAAATAAGAATAATATTACAAACAATATGCACATTAAGACAATATTTATGACAAACTAAAAATGATATGAAAATAGTAAAATTAAATGTATATAATACTAGGAAAACGCTAAAGTCCCGCCGCGTTGATGGATGAGCTTTTTAAAGGTTTTAGTTTGCGTGGGATATCTTTACTTTTGCAGTGCTTGTTTTGCTGCTACGCATCGAAGGTGAATGTTGTCAAGTTTCTTTTGTTTCTTGTCAATTGGTATTATTTACCGTAAAACTTGTATTAAAGCTTTATTTCTATGGATTCTGGCTAAATTTTTCCACTTTTTCTTTCAAAGGTACTAATAACCATAACTTAATGTCCATGTATAATATGAACGTTGTAGCCCCACCCGTTTGGTCAGAATTGGACCAAATGGCACGAAAATATCGCACAAAATCAAAAAAACGTATATTAAAGCTTTATTTCTCTCAATTCTGGCTAACTTTTTCAACTTTTTCTTTTAGAAAGCAATACATAACATTACCTTAATGTCCATGTGAAATATGAACGTTTGTAGCCCCACCCGTTTGGTCAGAATTGGCCCAAATGGCACGAAATATCGCACTAAAAATCGAAAAAATCGTTAAATTACGATATTCACGAGGAATATTTCTTGATTGTACCAAAATGTAGCAAGTCTAAGTTCAGAGAAAACGAAGGTCGTGTCAATTTTCATCAAGATCGCATATGCCGTTTGCCGGTAGAGAGCGAACAACAGACGAAAATACAAAAAAAAAAAAAATAAAAAAAAAAAAAAAAAAAACACCCGAGCTAAATTTTTTGGGGGTCGGTGAAATTGAAGTCTTCGCTTCGCTCATCCAAAAAAAATATAAAATATATAATATATTAATATATGGTTTTTAGCATAAGCCCGCTTTAAGGACATAGTTATTGATTCA
Source organism: Sweltsa coloradensis (assembly GCA_024449915.1). Classification (NCBI taxonomy): domain Eukaryota; kingdom Metazoa; phylum Arthropoda; class Insecta; order Plecoptera; family Chloroperlidae; genus Sweltsa; species Sweltsa coloradensis. Next base: position 298,552 of record JAMZAV010000083.1, read on the forward strand.
TAGCAGTTGTATATAATATATATATAAATATATAAAAATGCAGTAGCTGAACCATGAATTTTAAAAATCTATCAAGTTCAGCCTTGATTGAAATTGAGCGAGTCAAATATTGTCAACATTTCGTGTAAAATAAACTTAAATCAACTTGTGATATTCTCAGTAAATTAATGTTTCAGAATGAGGTACAAACAACACTTACATTACACAAAAAACACATGCATATAAACAAGCATACACACTACGAAAATATCCATATCTACCTCATAAATATGACACAAGTAACATATAGCACAGACACATAAATATACTCACTACTCCATCAATATAAATAAACACTAGCATTACATATAACCTTACATACACATACTACATAAATATGAGCACCTCATGCAGACATAACACATACTATACTAAGATAAATTCAGGTCCTAAATTATTGTGTATGGAAATGGGAAAACATATTTTAAGTTAAATGTGATATTGTGCTCCCAACAACTATTACAGTTTAGTTTATGCAATAGTTAGTATTAAGTAGTTTAAAATTCAGGGTTCAGCTGTCAACAGCCTGCGTAAAGATTGTCACAGGCAGTAGGCAGTTTTAAGTATATGTTGAAATTATTGTTGAGTGAACTCGGGCCACTTTTATACAATGTTAAATGCCCTGTAACATTGTCGCCCAATTAAGTGATATTCGACACATTCTGGTCCAAAATGTATGTCGAATATCGCGGTCCTGAATTTATGGACCACTTTTTGAATTCCAATTGTCACCCTTTGTTAATTGATTGATTGATTGGATATTGCTCAACGTCTCATATTAATGCACGTTGGCTATTCAAGACGATGAGTGGTGATGGATGAGGATGAAGTATGAACAAGGGAGGAGGGGAAACCCGGTACCGGCACGTAGCCTACTCCAGTTTCGAAAAGTACCAAGGGGATCAACGGCTTTACGTCCCATCCGAAAGGACGGTGTAACCTTGACAGTCATATAGGTTCCTCCACTAACCCGGACTGCCAAGCAGACGTCGAGGAGAACGAAGCCGTTACACTAGCTCTCGAACCCTCCATCTGCTCTAACCAGCGGTATACGTGAGTTTCAGGGCAGAGCGGTCACCCACTCTACCCCTGACCACGCCCGAGTTTACTTAACTTCGGTGTTCGAGTGGGAACCGGTTAAACCAACTCGGCTAAACCGCTGGCTCTTTGTTTATTAAGTATATTGTATGTAATAATGTATGTCGCGATCAAAGAACTATTTCACATTTATAATAATTTTCTGCTACTAAGGCTTTGAAACTGAATTCATTAAAAAACTTGTTGGTGGCCTATCTACGGTAAAATATTAAAAAATTTAAACAATGTCTTGAAAATGTGCCCTGATCTCACCAAGCACATATTCTAACGTGATATTTTGTGCTAGCCACAACCACATGTTTGGACAATCAACAGAGCTTCGAAGTGTTTCAGAATAAACCTCTGCAATCTGCATTAAAACGTGGTTTGCCCGAGCTCACCTAACAGTCTTAACCTTGAGCCTCACAGATTAAACCTAATACTATCACTAAAATTGCTGAGGGCGGCTAATAACTAACGGTCAGTGCTAACAACTTCCTAGGGTTTATGGTTTAATAAGTTGAAACAAGCTAACAAACATGAAACAAACTAACATATACTTTAGAACAGTAATGAGGATAGTCCGTAAAAAACGATGCCTTTACAAGATAACAAAATAAAATAATCACCACTTTTCTCACAAGATCCAATTTGTTATCTGTGTGGTCTTTCCGAGTCTTATTCAAAAAATTAATTAAAAGATGCACGCCGAATAATGAACCCACTTGTACATCAAAACTGACCCTTATTCCCTCTGGATGCAATACGATATCACTTATTAAGAAGGAGACTGTCAAGATTGTTGGGCTAATGAAATTTGACATTTGCAAATGGAATAGGAGACATTTTACCAATATCGACAGATATTATTCCAATGATAAGACAAAGAAAGTACAAATAAGCCAAAAATATTGAGCATTTGAATATATATTTAAAAAAAAGTATTTAGAGTCGACCCACTCAGTTACATCAGTGGAATGGACAGTGCGAACACCCGCAGATCAACGCCAGAATCAACAGGGCCGATTCAGTACAACACTTTAAATTTATTATGTGCCTCGTTGCTAGGACGGCTCTTAAGTCACTGTTTAGAAATTTTTTAAGACAAGAACTGATGGACATAAGTCCAAATATATACATATACTGGACACTGATTGTGTGCAATATCACAATCATTCGGCTGATCGTTTTCATAATGCAGCGCATAATCGTAGAAATATTCACAATTTTAAACAAGTTAACTAAAGACCAGCGGTATTAAAAAAATTACTCAACTATGATTTATATTTGAAAATAAAAAACTTTGGTATGATAACAGAACGTATCCCGTGCTCTCCTAACCACTGTGAGAAGTACACATCTTTCACGTTGGTTGGTTTAGAGTTTGTCCAAGTTTCAATTTCTTTGTACCTCAAAAGAGACACTTTCCTACAATCTTTTAGCAGATTTTGTCGAATAAAATAAAATAATTATGAAAGAGCATTTGATAGTGTTACGGGCCCTGCTTCCGCTACGTGAAGTGATCCATTTTCCATGAATGGATCGATTCTCCCTCCAAGCTTTAGATCGACACTTCTTTGCCAACTTAGTCCGCCTTAAATAACATGTCAAGTGAAAATACAGTTAGTGATTCGAATCATATAAATGCATAGAAATTTCGACCGCATTAATCTCCACCTTGACTATCTGGGTGTATATCAGGATCTCCATGTGAAGAGCAATTTGTACCTGCTTGCTGAAGATTTCCACATTTCCGAATAATAATTATGTTAACGTAACTATGGCTTCACATGTTAAGGACGCGTGATGTAGCCTCTTGAAGCTGTCCAAAGGATGACACAGATAAAACAAACTCTTACACATATCATGATAAGTATGTGCTTTTTGTGTCGAATGAGAGAGGAAGAGTATCGATAATTAAACAAATATGTAATAAACTAGTAACAATACCGGTACATAGAAAAATATATTATGTAAAAATCCGCTAAATATATCGCAGCTATTGCAAATCATCCATATCGCGTTTATGAGCGAGTGCTGCCAATACATTACTTTATATGGATCGCGTGTATAAGGAAGTCGAACTGCGTGACGTCACTAATAGAGAAAATTACACTAAAATAGGTTTTATATTAGAAGACGAAGTAGAATATCCCGATGGATGAGCTACATTATGATCGATCTGTTGCACCAGAGAAATGACCATTCCAAGTTAAATGCATTCCCCCTACTAGTCAAAGCTTTATGCTGACCATATCTGGAATTCCACATCCACGAAATTTGTGCAGAACCTGAATTATAAAACACACATACGATTCATTATGCTATAACTGCAACGAGCACTTGTCAGCCTATTACGTACTGGAATTCGCTTTTGTGTGCCATATTTAATAAGTTCAAAACTAAAGAATCTACGAGTGCTCAAAAGACCTGCGTGAAATGTGAATTTAAGCTTTTAAAACTAGTAGGCTCATCAACGAAAAATAATAGAAATGGAGTAGAACAACGTAAATCCCGAATACTATTAGAAAAGAGCAAAAACAGAATTATTTTCACATGAATCTGACAGTTTCCTAATGTTTAAAAAAAAATGTTGCAATCTCCTCTCAAAGAAAAGGTTATTCATAATTTATGAATAGTACAAGCTAAAGCTAAAGCACAAGCTAAATTATTTACCTCTGCCCTGTCTGAAGGAAAACGAGTTGCTAAAAGAGTGATCACTAATGAATAAATAGAAACGATGCATCAAAATAATGTTTAGAAAATTATCTCCAAAACTTAACCGTGTCTTAAGCCTTTACTCCTAATTGCTTTAGAGTCCTGTGTAAGTAATGGTAGAACTTACCAAAAATAGAGTTGCTCTGGGGATACCATTCAACGACTTGGATAAGTAGTGGTCCAGGATCCGTTTTGCTGTCTGGGAGCTGGAGTCGGGCTTCCCTCTCCAAAGAGTGATGTAATTATTGTGCTGGATGTCCCTTTCTGTCCTTGAAGTTTCGATGTCGGTTCTGGAGTTGGGAGTTGGCTCTCCACTTCAGTTGAAGTTTTCTTTAGAGATTGTGGTTCCCATCAAGTCCTATAGGAAATAAAAGCATATTTTCAAATTTTTCTAGTTAAAATGTAAGAAATATTTGAGTATTATTACGACTCGCCCGATAAGGAAATATAGTGAACACTTGCAAAAAATATTCGAAATGTATCCATGCAATGAGCACAATTTTGATCCCTCACAATTATAAAATAAGGCTACAGTTTTCAATAAAATAACCTTTTGAGAAATTGTGAAGGGGTTGTTTACTTTTTTGAATATTTTTCGTACATGCACTCATACTTCGCAGCTTGCTATATGAAATACCTTGAAATTCATAAATCGTAAAGTTCACTCGTGAAAATTAATGAACAATTCTGGTCCTGTGGAAAATACATAACATATTTCCCTATGTTAAATGAGATTATTCATGATTTGCACATTTTCGCCTAGCTACTACCTACTAACTATTATTATTTATTGAATGTCAAAATTGTCACTGCTTTGAGATTTTTCTTGGAATATACTAAGTGTAGCCACATGAGAGTAAAAATAATAAATCTTGGGAACTTGTGAACTATTATATTTGAAACTAACAACTTTAGTAAATTGCCTTAATTAGCATGCGTAAAGAGAAAATGTGTTTTGTCAAATTTTGTACCTCACAGCACACATGGCGTTTTGGGGGAGGTGGCGATGAGGGGGGAGGTTACACCATTTATTGCATCTTACCATTTTAAATAAAACATTATAAAATTATGAGTGAAAATGAGAATAATTTCTTGTTATACCAATGAGTGTGTCTGCTTGTAGTTCCGAAGTACGGTAGTTTCTCTTCATAGTCCGTCCTTCGTGATAAAAGTGGTATTGAGTTAGAAGTCTTCCCCAGAGAGTCCAGCCCTCTAGAAATCCCTGAAAGCACACACTCTTTAGAATATAATCCAGAGAAAAGCGCCAAGCCAAGCCAAAACTAAAAACATAATTAATAAAAACATAATGTGGCAGGTGTCAACAATGATATTAATCTTCCCTATTGTAGACTGTACTGACGAGACATGTTAATCAAATAAAAAACTACCCGGTTTTTAACATAGAAATGATCGCGCTTGTAATTGTTTTGATATCGCGTTGACAAGCGGTAAATGCAGTGCATTGACACTGGTTCACTAAACAACCAAAACAGCTTAAAACCACAGTTCAAAGTACAGGTTTTGGTTTAGTTTGATTGTCATTCATCTGTAGACACAAACTAAACTTCCGTTATTAGAGATGTCAATCGAAATTGCCAGTGTATTTCTCCTCCCTTTGACGTACTGGTGTTTGGAAGCTGGAGTTCAAATTCTCTTCATCCTCTCATATAGTATGTACTGAGTTGTTAACCTCCTTTACGCCTTGCTCGTATTCTAGTTTAAATTGCAGTAGTCGTCTTCAGATATACTGTTTCGGAAATATTCCTAGAAAATATATTTAACATATTACACAATTTTCTAACCAACACTAACCACACACCAACACAAGATCAGATTAATGGCAGTAAAGCTCAGTTACACAGTGCATCAATAATGTGTGAACTCATCGCTAATTTATTGATACTTTAATTAAAATTAATTTAGCTTAATATAAAAAGTAAGTTTGTGAAAATATTTGGGCGCTACTTAATCTAATTGTGTTGTGAATTGTTTATTGTATTGGCAAAACGAGTGGACAAGCACAAAATAAAAGAATAAGAATATAATTTAAGTTCCAATTTTGCATATTATTTTTACGGACTTCACTACTTTTCCATTAAAGGGGTATTCACCCGCTAAACTCAAAAAATATATTTTATTCATACAAACTAGTTTTGAATCTACAAAGCAACAGAAAAATTATAGGCGCCACCATGACCTCCCAAAAAATTGTAAAAAAAATCGTGTAAAATCACAGATACAAGATATTACATTTAGTCCTTTTGCTACTTTTCTAAAAACACAAATGCAATGGATTGTTCAGTATTTTACTCTAAACACCGACATTTCTACCAAAATGACCACACAATCCGACAAAATTGCGGGGCAAGTCCCCGACCCCTCAGCCGATATTTGTCATCGCAACAACTTGCCATCACAGCGTCTTGCCATCACAACGTCTTGCCATCTTAGTGTCTCTCCATCACACCGTCTTGCCATTACACCGTCTTGCCATCACAGCGTCTTGCCATCTTAGCGTCTTGCTATCGTAGCGACTTGTCATCATATCGATTTACCATCGTAACACCGTGCCATTCAGCATCTTGCCATCACAGCCTCTTGCCATTTTATCGTCTTGCCACCACACAGTCTTGCCATCACAGCGTCTTGCCAACACAGCATCTTGCCATCACAGCGTCTTGCCACCTTAGCGTCTTGCTATCGTAGCGTCTTGCTATCGTAACGACTTGTGTCTTTGACAGCTGTAGTGTTTTATTTTCAGCTTAAATCAGAAGTCGAGGAAACATTGCAAGTGACTAGCTTTTTGTAATCCAATATTGAAACTACAAATTAAATTCCTCTGAAGATAAGGCGTTGTTTTTATTAAACGCGTACGTATTTTATTTTAGTGTTCCATTTTTAATGGCATGGTTTTTATTATGAAAATTTTGTAGACGAAAACAATAACATCAAAACTAAAGTCATAAAGAGAATTAAAAAAGTTGTCGGTTTTTCCGTTTCTTTATTTCCGCCATCTTTGCGATGATCTAAACCCACGGTAAGTTCACCTAGGTATACTTATCGACGTACGTAACCGAAAGAGTTATATTAATGTGAATTGACATTGTAAATACCAAGGTGTGAGCACTATAGTTGTTAGGGTAAATACGTTTAATGCCTTACCCTAATTCACTTATGTCCGCTGGTGTACATTATGAAGACAGTAATTGCACTTTTCCAATTTGTGTTCCACACCGGATACTTTCCTAACTGCCGTTGTGCGCAAACTATAGTCGAACTCTCCGATATACGTCGAAGTTTAACTAACATTCTAAGGACAAACAAAAGTTTGATCAAATAAATATCCCACTCCAGCAAAGAACAACGTACAAAATAATTCCATATGAACCAATACTGTGCTCTACATAAATGAAGATCAGACGTTTATTTAAATTTAGAATTCACTCCATTTGTTTGTAAGTTGCCTTACATTAACAATGCCGAATAATTTTCTTGAACAAGAAGCCTTGCATAAGAATCCTACTAGGGATCTATGAGCAGCCGTTGTTGGTAAGTGTTTAATAACTATCTGGGGCTTAGCTGTATAAACGTAAACAGATTATTCTCAAATATTCGCCCGTGAAAGCTGTTTATCTGATAAAGTGGTTGTAAACTCAACTCCACTAGAAGTTATGTTCAATTAATTTGTAACAACTTTGAAGGAGTTTTGCCTCTTTTAAAGTAAGACGAAACTTTGATAAATTATTATTTAATGTTTGGGTAAAGTAAGTTTCTGTGGATTTTATAATCGTTGTATGCAATATTCTCAACAATAGTAGTCTTTAAAGGGATCATTCACACATTGTTCACGTAACCTTGTCTTCAAGTGAGAGTTCTGTAGCTGAGAGATGCATTATTCATCGCAGGCAAAGTTGCTGCCCTAATTGGATATCAGAGTCCACAAGTCGTATGGAGGATTTTGTTGACAACGAAGCGATTACTTTCACAGACCATGACGTATAACTGTGCATAAGAAGTAACAACGTTGTAAATGATACCATCAGAATTGAAACTATTGTCATTTATATTATTAAAAGTTATAGATTTATTCACCATATATTCAAATCAAACATCCTGCCTGAAACCCGCCTTGCGCAGTGTTCCTTGCATATAATTTTGCTTGTAGAATGTTCTGTCTATGGATTAATAAATGTTATTGCATTTGTAAATAAACTTTATTTATTTAATACCTCGTAGTGTCTTTATTTTCATTATGATACTAAGACTATGAACTATAGCGTCGGTATATTTACGTGGTTTTTACCATAACAAACATCTAGAAAATAAACAAGAATATGCCCATACGTATGTATTTTACTCCAAACGTAAGGAGCAGTCTTTACAAACTGGAGTGAAATGCATGCATGTGTTTTTTAAAAAGGTTTCCTAAATGAAATTCAAATTTAAGTGATGCCCATTCTGGTTTGCTGTGAAGCTAATGTCGCAGTTCTGCAATTCAATTGAGTTTTTGCCCCAATTGGATCGAATGTAACAACACATGGCGGGTATTAATGTTCATATTAGTTTGGTAATAAAATGCAACCCGCTATTACCACGATGAATCCATGTTTGAAAAACATAGCCTTCTCATGCTCGAACATACTACATGTGCCTGAACACTTTTAGCCGTGGTATTGACGTTGAAGTCGCAACAAAGCACATGTTTTGTACTTTTGTATGTTTTGTATTTGCACTTTCAAGAATTCGATCACATTTTGAATCTTGAAAACGTTTTCTAAATCTGCCATCTTTGATGGTCGTAGATAGCTCTCGAATATCTCCCTCGTCGCTACCTCACTCGTGCAATCTCTCATATGAATTCACACATGGAATAACCAGTAACCGTTTGTAAAATAAGACGTAAAACACACTATTTGTACAAGTTTTCAAAAGCAAATACACGAGTGAAACATGGTAAGATGACAAAGTCAATACTGCTTTGATTTAAGACAACGTGCATGCTTTTCTTATCAACAAATGTATGAAGGTTTTGAAGAATAAAATAACAGTATTTCAAGTCGAGCATAAATGTCGATATGCACAGAGAATAACAAGCCGATTTTTTTTTACAGATCTCATATTATCATACTGACATCTCAACCAGTATGTGTTGTTATAAGAGGCATGCAAGCGAGTAGTTTTAAAATAAAAACCAGTTATAACGAGTTGATTTTGAAACAGTCAATGAAGCGAGTGGTTTTAATATACGTCAACTTGCTTCATATCTACTACTATCTTCTACTAACATTTTTTAATTTTATTATTATTATTCATTGTATTATTATATTTATATATTATATTTTACATTTAAGCATAAGCCCGCTTTATGAATCATTATAAATATACAAAATAAGATGTTTTAAATAAAATAAGTTACAAATTGTGTTACAAATGAATGATATATTTAAGTGTAAATAATTTACAACTGAATTCCAGGTAAATTACCGAAGATGTATACATTATTTAAATGTTTATGAACGCTATAAAGAAAACAGCGGTTTTGGTGGAGGTGCCGGGTAGACGAGTTTCACTTAAATCAAGTTAGTAGGCAAATAAATATGGTCTATTTCTCGAAAAATGTCTAAAATTTTACCACATATCTATTCTGTTTAAAATTAAAATGAACGTACCAACTGTTGAAAAAATAAAGATCAAATTCTGATTCGCTCAACTAGTGATAATTTATTACATTTTCATGCGATTCCTCCCAAAACAAAATTAACTATTAGATCACTGGGTATTATTCATATTATTTTAACCATTTTTTCTTGTATATCTGTGAGGAAATCTTGTTAATAGCAATATATGGAATAAATTTAATGAGTTAATTATTAATTGTATTAATTAATTTAAATTTTTTAAAACATATTTTGGGAAACATGCCCAGGGGCGGTAAGATGTACATCTTTAGGTGCCTATAAATATGTGATCTGGTGTTAGTGTTGTTGTGATAGGAATGTAAAAGAGTTGTTTATGATAACTTAAGCCCTAACATTTGCATTAATGACTGAAGAATATCTTGGTAATAACTTGCAGTCAGGATTTCCGGTGGTGGGTGTCGAACACGAGACCTCTCGCATCAGAGTATCGCGCTTTACTCTTGAGGTACCTAATTACTTGTTTCAACATTAAAAATAAAATAACAAATAAAATATAAAAAAATTGGAAATCTTTACACAATCAGTCCACAAATAAAATAATCTTAGAGTGGAAAAATAATTTAATCGCGGTGAAAGCTTTGCTTGAAGTTTAACTTTGAATGGCAAATGTTATTATGAAAATATATAAATGTTATTTTTAAGTTTTTACATCTCATCTTCCTTTGAGTTGAGTTATTCAAAGCAACGAAGTTGATCTACCTCTTGTACATGTTCCCAGCCGGTAAATAATGTATCGAAAAGTTATCTTTATGGATCTAGCATATCATCACAAATACGCCGTATTTCATTTCATCCTTTTCTCGGCATGTTATCTCCATAAAGGCGTACATTCCTAGCATTAGAAAACAGCGACCGTATTCCGAGAATGTATTCTTTACAACGCTTTTTACTGCAATCCGAAACGTAAGTACAATAAAACCTGGTAGAATATTTGTATGCCAAACGGTCGCCAAGCGGTCACCAACAGATCACCAAGGCTTATTTTGATCGCCAACAGGTTACCAAGTGATTACCAAGGGTCGCCACCGAAATTTCAAAGAAATATATGACAGCCAAACGTTCACCAAAAGGCAGCCAACGGTCACCAACTCTGCAATGCAGTATTTTGACACAAAACGACCTGTTGGCGACCATTTGGCTGCTGTTGGTGATCACTTGGCGATCACTTGGCATCAGTTGGTGAACTAGTTGGTGACCTGTTGGTGACCACTTGGCACCATTTGGCAACCAATTATTTTTACTAGGAAACCAAAACTTTCTAGCACAAAGTTTTCAAAAGTCTTCCTTGCATTTCGTCATCAATTCGAGTCACAATATTCCCGTCTCTGTACATTTCTCGGAACAGCTTATAACCTAAATTTAACAGTGTCTTTGAAAGATGTACAATAAGATTCCTCGAAGTTGGTTTTACGTTTTGTATTTTCACTTCAAAACGTTACGTTACAAGGTGGACCAAGTTTTTTTTTAACGCAATATAAATAGGGTATTTTTGTACTAGGAACAAGGTTATTCAAATCTTTTGATGATAGTTATGAAGAGAAAGTATTCGATTGCCAAGTGAAGGAATTGTGAGAAAAAATCATTTTCTTTTTTAATTAGAAGGTGAAAACGGACGATCGAGATGCATTCGCATACACGACTGAGGAAAACTTAAGTCAGGATTGCCGGTGTCGACGGGATTCGAACTCGGGACCTCCAGAATCAGTCTCGCGTTTGAGCGTGAGCCAACACTGTCGTTTGCGTGAATGTGAACATGAACATGAGCAAAGCCAGCAGTGGAATCCACAAACAAAATATGTTTACATATATTTATCTGATCAAGAATGTGTAAACATATTAATCACATTAGAATTCCATATGGCAGAAGAACGAGACTGTTCCGAATGTACGATAGGATATGACATTGTCTCGATGAGTATATAGACAGAATTTACCGGCTTGCTAGGGGTATGCATTGCACCCTGGACAGGTTTCCCTCAATACATTTCAACCTTCTATGCTAATTGGCAACATATTCACCAGACTACATAAGTAACGATACCGGGAGAAAAAACAGACTCAAAATGAAATTGAATGATGATGAAAAATAAGACTAATGCGAACACGTGCACAAATGAAATGAATACATAATCGGTAAACATCATTTAGCTTGCGTTTGAAGATGTTAAAGAAGGTTGTAAATAACAAAATTAAAAATGTTTTGACAAAATATTACAACCAATGGAAAGAAAACACGTGTAAAGAACTCAAACCAAGAGGAATTATTTCTCAGGGAAAGCATTCTGACGATGTTAAGTATTCATTTAAAGCAAGATAAAGAACTTCATTTCATCTAATGTATTTTTTGCAATAATAATTATATGGTTGTGAAAGAGCATAACTATAAATGAGAGCAAACCTGCAATCTTAACGTCGACTGTTGTTCTTGTTTGTATACTCATAAGAGTGTCAAATAAAAAAAAGTTTTTCAAACTTGAAAGAGAAAATGAACCGTAGAAATGAAATGAACGCAAAGCCTCCAGGGCGCACACTGGTTTTAAATAGTCAGTTTGAAACCGAGTACTGAAAGAGCCTGCTCAAAAATCCCTGCCAAACTTATTTTAAACTATCCAAATAATTGTCAGTGGCATCTTGTGCATTGTCGCCATGATATTGCGTCTCTGTAGGTAAACGCACTGTTTTACTTTCATTACGCACTTAACTTCACAGCAAGCAAGGCTTTTTTCCAAACAAGGAGTCAACTTTTGACATGAAATTCTTGTACTTTTGAACATTAAGTTTGTGTGATATTGGAGGCAAGATGAAGCTGTACTATTCCGTTTCCAATGGCGATCTTCTTCGTTTTTGTCCTTTAATGCATTGGCAGTTTTCACACTGGGCGTTTACGATTTACTTTGAGAACAGAAACGCTATATGCTATTACACTGCCGCTTCGCTAACGCTTTTTCCAGTCGCGTTGATGGATGAGATTTTATGGTTATCGTATTTAAAATCGGGGGAAAATCGGGAAAGTACGAAATAAATATTTCTTCAACTGTCTTTAAAATCATAACATATATTCATATAAGTGTCTTTAAACGTTCCCATAAAGTTTCAGTAAGATCGGAGTACATATCACGAAAATATATCATTAAAAATCGAAAAAATCGTAAAAGTACGATTATCATAAGAAATATTTGATCGAATTTACCCAAAAACGTTGCAAGTCTAAGTTCAGAGATTTCGAAGGTTCTCTCAAATTGTCATCAAGTGTCGCATATGCCGTTTGCCCGGTAGAGCGCGAACAAACAGACACAACTTTAAAAAAGAACAACACCCGAGCTAATTTTTTGGGGGGGTCAGTGAAATTGAAGTCTTCGCTTCGCTGATCCAACTATTATGCATGTGCATGTGTGTTTAGGTAAACAAGCGTCAAGGCGTGACCACAGACAGACAGTATCGAGCGTCGAATAAAGCTTTTGTAATTCGCCTTCCTCCAATTGAAGCACGAACGTATTGGAGGCGCTGTATGTGTGATGTTATGGACAGATTATAGTGAAATCCCGTGATCAAATTTAAACAGCCGGTGAAGCACGAGTCACAGAGATGTAAATAATATTTACTTAAATGTAGTTCATCGTTGTGTCTTCATCTATGTAATTAGATTTATTTAGTTGTCCTCCTTTGTAAATCAGTTTTTATAACTGAATAGGATAAACGTTAAATAAAAAAATTACAAAATTAAATAAACATGTCTAGGAAGTTATCGAGTCGCGTTGGAAACGACGCACATTACGTCAGGTCATACACCCAACTAAAGGAGAGTTAATTCAACAATTATTTTGGTTGTTCCAACCATACAGTTTTTAACTAAAGAATATAGTTATCCCAACATCTCTTTCATCAGCTATTTTGTGGTCACCCAACTAAAATAGAGTTAATTCAACACTTATAAGTTAACCAAATGCTTCAACCCATATTATTTTGGTTGTTCCAACCATACTGTTTTTTGAGTGTATTCATAGGAAAGCACTTGGGTTTGTCACAGTTCTTGACGACATCAGTTATAGATTTCGCACACGCACTCCCCGGCATGATGGGATGTTGAAATCCCCACAAAGCAATATTGTGTCACGTGGTTCACTTCTAGAGCTCACTACATGCGATGAGTCGCGCAAAGCCTCGATCACGTCCTCGGAAGGTTTCCAGATGTAAATCTTGACTTATGGTCGAGCTGTATTTCCGACCTCACAAATTCACAAGCTGCGTCCTTCAAATACTCCCGACGTCTTGACTTCAATTTGGAACTAACGGCAATTAAAACACTACCCCCTTTCTTTTATTTCTCCCCAGTTCTTGGTCGCACTGCTAAATTTTAAAGTACATCTTGAGCGTTATTTTAATTATCGAATTTATAAATAACTAATTTAATATCCTTGTTGAACATTTACTTGAAGAATTAAAACAATCAAACTAGATTGTATAGATCGGTTTTGCCAAAACGAATGACCATTGAAACAGAGAAAATATGTAAGTAATTATGTGCTTATTATGTACCTTATTTTGTGTAGTATTTTTTTTTTTTTACTAAAGGCAGCGGCACAAACGACCCGAGGTCTTCGTGTTTCTACAAGACCTATCATTCCACTGAGAAGTTTCAGTGCGAGTCTGAAGATAAGACTTGGCAATACGGGCCTTTCAGACGCCGACAACAATACGATTGTTTTGGCGATTAAAACTCCTTAGTTTTTTGAACATGGCCAGGGGTTTGTAATAAAGACAGTAAAAATGTTATAACAAAAATATACTCAATCTACGAAGACATTAGGACAATCTCACTGAAAAAAAATGGGGCCAAGACAGAGTTAATGCAGATATAATACTTTCATAAAGTTTATAACGACCACGTTAAATGTTCAAATGGTTGGTGTTTTTATTGAAAACACTCCATAATTAATTTATACTTCCGAAAAGTTAAACTTGCTTTGAAACAAATACTAAAAAGGATTCGTATTTGGACAAGGAAACCGAACAAACCGCTGAGGTTGGGTTGTGTTTGGCTTTCACAAAGATCGTCGTCTGTAGACGGCGTTGGTTTAAATAAACTTGTGCATTAATTCTATGAAATACTCCGTGAAGTGATTCCGAATCGTTGATCAAAGGAACCGTGTACACAGTCTTTTGAAAACCATAATAGAGGGGAGATTTTTCCCCGTTTATTATTTTTTTTTCAGCAATAATGAGTGTGTCGTTGGACCCGGCACCTCCACCAAAACCATAGAAAATTTGCTGGCGTGAAATCTTAAGAGCTATAGTTGGTTTCAGATAAGAATACCACGGCCGAGGGATAACAGCACTGTCGCCTTCGCACTGTGGCCACCGGTTAAGATATAACAACAAATCACAGCTCACTAGAACCAACGATATAAGGCATTAAAACTGTTCCGAAAAAAAGGAAACGACTTATTTTAAGTACAAACATAGATGAACTGGTGGATTAAAAGAGTCATACAAAAATTGCTACACATTATGGAAATAAATTATTACCCAAATACTGGCGTTGAGGTTGGTAGAATTTGTGCGGATAAATTTAAATTATCAATACCAAAATGAGAACAAAAATCAACTTTTCAAAATTACTTATAAGCAATTCCTTTTTATTTGCTTTTACTTCCTGATGTTAAAAACTTATTTCGATGCCTAGACAAAATCGGTTACTTTTGGGTTCGCGTTTCTTTTCTATTTCCGCTTCCGCTGTTAATCTAAACCGACAAACCCTATATTGGTGATTGACCCGGCACCTCCACCAAAACAATGAAAACCTTGTTTGTGTGAACCAGGGTGGAATGCATCGTCGTTCCTGACCTTTCTCACGTGGAGATAACGAACAGGTTCAAAATTCAGCCCTACCGATCCCTCGCTTCTACTCCCTCCCCAAAAATTAACCCACCATGATTGCTCATCACTAAAAATGAAATGAACAAATAATGTTATATTTCCTTTTTTACGGTTAACCTTTTCTTATTCTTCAAACTATCAAATTCATCGCACTCCGCACATCAAAAGTAATCTCATTTAGATAAATCCATCACCATCTAAGAACCTTGTTTTCCATGTTAGTACTACCACCGATGCAAAAACAATGTCATTGGCAAAAGCTGTGAAGTTTTACGTCTGTACGTTTGCCATAATATTTTTTATTCGAGAAAACATAACATATATATTAAACCAAAGGACAATTTAAAAAAATCATGCATATGGGGGATTCGAAATGCCTCAATGCGTTGCAAAATTACGCCGTGAAGCTTAATTCATCCCTGACAGAGTTGAAGACTAAGTAAAAAAAATATACATTCAAAATGGTAATAATTCAAGCATCCGCCTTTGTACTTGAGTTGCCATATTTTTAAAACGACAGTTAACGTCAATCAGCGCAATTGGTTTTGCATGCAAATGGTTGGTTACCGTGCATGTAACATCGTCATGTACAACACGCATAGTAACTATTTTCCGTCGCTCTGATTTAAAATATCATTCGTTTGACCATGTATTTCATAATAGTATCGGTATGCGCTATTGAAGAGCTTGCCGTGATGTAAATGAGATTATAAAATTAATGTGGTGTTTCTGCCCCAGTTCGTGTAACGGATCATTGAGTCTGCATGCGAGGACTGATGACACTAATTTAACTAATTACCTTTTCATTTGATACCATTTTAAATCCGAAATGTGCATTGGATAAATGATGTAGCTGGAAATTGCATGTTATCAAAGCTTGAGTGATTATTTTAAGTTTCAAACTGAAGTTTTGTTGTGTGTGGTAGTGTTATTTTTTAATTATGTCAATTAAAAATATATCTCCTTCTATATTCAGGTTAAATCTTTAAAATAATTAAAATATAATACGATTCTATTAACGATGCGGCTATTACTAAGCTTTGTTCAAGTTCAGTTCATTATTTTGTCTGCATTTATGTGATTAGTATTCTCTAGTCGTCCTCCTTTTTAAATCAGTTTTTAAACAGAATATGAAAGACGTTAAATAAATAATTTAATACGATGAACTACATTGTAAGAGAATGAAGTGGTCTATCGGTTGCGCAGACGGATATATTTTCTCTGGATGCCATCTGCGTTTGTGGCAGTGTGTGTTGTTTATGATTTTGTAAGGAACATCTTTGTGCAAGGTTTCAAACAAAGCTCACTAATGTTTAACCAACCTTCATAATCTTTGGTTTACGTATTGATTATTCCCTCTAGATTCCGCCCGTTTTCCAGAGAGGGGATAGATTCCAGGACAAATATGTGGAGATGTAATTAATCAAGGGACAAAAACAAGGTGTCAGTTGTTTATTATTGATTTTCCTTTCATTAACGGATGGATGGAAAATAATTTGAGATGGTGTAGTATGTTTTATTATAGATTGTTTGTAAAAAAGTTAATAGAAAAGTGATAACAAATTATCACATTCTAATTTAGATGAGTATAACGTCGCTGCACATAATTAGCAATCAACTTTAAAGTTGTTAGTTTCGTGATAAATAAAAGATTATGGTGTAAGACTGACACAGATAGCAACTTTCAAGATGTTTGTAATCTCAAGACACCAAAGTGATGATATGAATAAATTGCAACTTTTAGAAGAAACCCCAAGAACGACTGTCTGTTACGACCGGTTAATTATCAAATGCAGTTCTTGATTTAGTCGTCAAGCATGTCTTTTACCACATGTCTGTCACACAGAAATGTATGAATGAGCCAAGAATATTCCACCTCTGGAATAAGAATAGTGATGCTCATTGCCTTTCATTAATCTCACATAGCTTCGACGAAGTTGCCACACCTGACTGTCTCAAGATATCCCGCGCTCCTTGTTTTACGAGAGGATCTACATCAGAGAACTAGGTCATGCATAATACTTACACTGATATTCTTATTCACTTCAACCGCAATTCAAATAAAAGTTTCGAGTAGGTAGTGCTGCTGAAGCATCAAAGCCATTCTGTGATTAAAACATCTCCGCTACTCAATTAATATTCACTTTGAAATGTTTAAGTTACGAACATAGGAAGTAATACGTTGGAGATGAGGAATAGAAGAAGCATTGCATTTACTTTAAGTACTTTTCTGATTAGATACAAAATGCAATGACATTCAGTTTTACTATTTTGACGTGTTTTATAGTAATTATCTAGATAATTTGGTGTCTTAATAAATTTTAATTTATGTTATAACTAAAATATCGACGGTGTTTATCATTAACAATCAGAAATTCTTTGAGTAATGGTTAAAGACAAAAAAAGTACAAATATTAAGAACACAATATGTTTATCTAGAATCGATGGTTATCTTTATGATTTGATTTATATTATATGTTCACGATTTAAAAATAGAAAACGAACGATTTCTATAATATATTCTCTTTCTGCATTTTTTCGCATGTTTTAACAATACACTATTTGTGCAAGAGCATTCGACAGTAGCAGCACATTTTGAATGCACCTACATATCATAATATTAATGTTTCTAAATTAAACTTGTTTTATATCCATATTTCGTACTGCTGCAAAATTGCAAGTTTTTACTGAAAAATAATACAATTCTACTAGCAAAAGCTTTTTGCTTCGACATAAGTTTGCTTATACTATAGAACTTTCCAATTACTCGCTCGAATTTCCCTCCCCATTACGTTTGTCTTAATCTAAAATGAAAGTAATTGATTTACAAATAAAGTTCACGATATTAATATCTTTAAAAATGGAAGGAAAAATTAATTAAGTTCATCACGAAATAAGTTTTTCCCTGAAGATTAAAATGGCTTGATTGCCTTCAACGCCATTAGCCTTGAGATGTATGGCATACAGGTGATATGACGATACACCCACACTCCGAGAACCGTCATATTTCGCCGGACGTATCTCCAATAATTGTCATGTTCCAGTAATATTCCTTCGTCGAGTGTCTCTTGTAATAACGGAATAACGACCTCGTAATGATCATCTCAGGCTCCTTCAGCTTCCTCAAGCATGTCCTCCAAACTTTTTAATTGGTTAATTAAAATGAAGTTTCTCACTGACCAATAATAAATGTTGAATGATCTAAATTTGATAATATTTTCACAAATTATTAAGAAAATAAACATATTTTTAATGGATCCCATTTTTTAGACTAAAGCAACGGAAAAAATATTAAACACACACTAATGAGAGAGCGCAAATGAGGCTCATTAGACATAATTAATGCCTGTAACGACGGTTATTCGCTTCGAGGTAAATCAGAGAGTTAGAGTATGAACATTGGCTCGGCTGCACTTTAGCCTCTGATTACCTCTGGCAACGAAGTTGTTTGCCGTGTGAACACAGGCTAGCTACATGATGTTGGTGTTTGATGATTAGTTCTCTGATACCCACAGAGGCAGCTCATGCGTTACATGTGAGACCTACCACTCAACCTGACGGAAAGTTGTTGCTTTTACTCTGTCAATAAGCAAGGTTGTGGACATTCCTTCACAAATATTTAATCTCACCGATTACTATGTATTCGTCTGAAAAGAGGAAAATATTGTTTACGCTAGATGATGATTTCTGTACCTTAACTCTATAAAGGCTATTCGAGACTCGACTTCGAGTGGTGATAGATAACGATGACGCCTTAAGCGGGATTCGAGCCCACGTCCTCGTATAGAGCCATACGCTTCAGACCAGCGCTCTAATCGCATTTGCCACCGCGGACGGCTATATATGCTCTAGAGCGGGTGTTGCCAAGGTCTGATTGATCTCCGCCGACTCTCCGCTAGGAGAATCAAGCAAACCTTGGGTATTGCTAACAAAAATGTTTGGTTAACATATAATACAGGTGTGTAAAATCAAGCTTTATATATATTTTAATATCTATTATCTCTATACAAAATGGGAAAATCACTGCCTCCTAGATGTTCGTCGTGGCTCCTCGTTCCCTGCCTGTCCACGCAACAGGTTTTGATTGTTGAAGACAATTCGCACTTTTTTCCCACAGCGTTAGTTACCGTCCCCAAGAGCTTGCTTTTGTTTTCGTTGTTTACATACGATCTGCATACGATTAAAATGTCATCATGCCAGAGTTGAGCTGTATTTTTCTTCATAATATGCAATGGTGCGTGCAAGAAGTTGTAAGATACCGGAATGCCATTATCTAAAACAAGTAGGCCTTTTTTTTGCATGAACTACCGGGAAATAAGGAAATTGTGCCACCCATGCCCCCCCCCCAGACTTCCCTCAACACGCGCCACTGCTTGTTGGAAAGTAATATTGTTTAGTTAGCTCGTGGCCTGGTCTAGACTAGGGCCCGAGTAGGCTACCTAAGCCTATTGATTTTTAGTATGATTAGGAATAGGAGGCATAGGCCCTATAGATAAAAATAACATGCCTATTAGCCCTTGCCTTATTGGATGCGCGAAGCGAAGACTTCAATTTCACTGACCCCCCAAAAAATTTAGCTCGGTTGTTTTTTTGTTTGTTTGTTTGTTTGTTTGTTTGTTTGTTTTTTTTTTTTTTTTTTTGTCTGTTTGTTCGCACGATTCCGGGCAAACGGCATATGCGATCTTGATGAAAATTGAAGGGGACCTTCGAAATCTCTGAACTTAGACGTGCCACGTTTTTGGGTACAATCGAAGAAATATTTCTCATGAATATCGCACTTTTACGATTTTTTTTCGATTTTTAGTGCGATATTTTCGAGACATTTGGGCCGATTCTGACCAAACGGGTAAAGCTACAACGTTCATATTTCACATGGACATTAAGGTAATGGTGATGTATTGCTTTCTGAAAGAAAAAAATGAAAAAGTTTGCCAGCATCTATAGAAATAAAGCTTTTAATATAAGTTTTTTGACTTTTTGTGCGATATTTTCGTGCCATTTGGGTCAATTCTGACCAAACGGGTGAGGCTACAACGTTCATATTTCACATGGACATTAAGGTAATGGTGATGTATTGCTTTCTGAAAGAAAAAGTTGGAAAAGTTAGTCAATATCTATAGAAATAAAGCTTTTAATATAAGTTTTTTGACTTTTAGTGCGATATTTTCGTGCCATTTGGGCCAATTCTGACCAAACGGGTGGGACTTCAACGTTCATATTATACATGGACATTAGGGTTATGGTGATGTAGTACCTTTTAAAAGAAAAAGTTGAAAAAGTTAGCCAGAATCTATAGAAATAAAGCTTTTAATATAAGTTTTTACGGTAAATAATACCAATTGACAGGTAACAAAAGAAATTTGACAACAATCACTTACAATGCGTAGGTAGCAAAACAAAGCACTTGCAAAAGTAAAGATATCCCACGCAAACTAAAAACTTTAAAAAGCTCATCCATCAACGCGGCGGGACTTTAGCGTTTTCCTAGTATTATCAATCAACAATGTTATCAATATCTTCTTTTTGTTTAATTACCAGCATAATATAACTAGACAAATTTGTATATTACTATTCTGCAAACCATGATAAGTGATGTACGTATACAAAATATGATCTAAAACATTCAATTTAGTTGGATTCGACAGTAAAATACATGGGAGATGACATTTAATGTGATAAGAACATCAAAAACAAAAGAAAGCTCTTGGGGACGGTAACTAGCGCTGTGGACAACAATTAACACTGTGCGCATGGACAGGCAGGGAACGAGGAGCCACGACGAACATCTAGGAGGCAGTGGGGAAAAGTATCATAAAGGAATAATATTGCCATTTCAGAACATTAGGATATTGACCAGTTATAAAAGTAATTTCATTCAATTATTGTTTGTAGTACATAATTTAATTTGCACTAAGTATACAGTGAAACAAAACACAGTCTGTCTTCTGTATGTGTTGGGAATCGAGTCTGCGACCTTCTAACGTTAGTCTCATATGTCATGGCAATTAGTTTATAATTTCACTATCGATGTTAAACTTGCATCACTCGGCCTTGATAAGCGACGTCTAAGCTCTCATAAAACTCTTGGTAATGATGAACCTCGACTGTTAATTAAAACACTCTGTTATCATAAGCCACACGAGTAATAGCAAGTTATTATATACCTCGTTCATCATAATGCACAGTTATTAAGCGCCACATCAATTCTAATTATCGTCCCCATTATACATAAGCCGGAGGTATCTAGTTGCTGATCTAAACTGACTGTACTTCTGATTAATGCTTTGGACACAGATGGAGCTAGCGTGAGGCTCTAATTTTATAGGTCCCCGATTCGATCCAAGTATCCAGCAATCCTGAAGGTTGGTACTTTCCACGGGTTTCTACAGGCAAGAAACTGATTCGGGCATTGAATCTAGTAACATTTAAGTTGAATGTTTGATACCTTCTTTCTTTGCACCCTACAAGTCCCATAAAAAAGTGAAAGAGTCACTGAAGAAGATAATTCTGTAAATGTATTGACAATCTTCATACCAGGGAAGGAATATGATTACTTTATCTTAAAAGTATAGCTAAATTGACATTAGTCATTAAGGCTATTACAGGGCTTTTTTGCCGATATTTTGAAAGTCAAAGGAAAATAAATGAAATTTAGTTGAATGGAAGAGAAACTTGAATAAAAAAAAAAAAACTTTTTTTGTGGACGGGACAATTGCTCTATTTTGACAATTATTTGCAAATTTTGGGTTAATAAGGAAATGAGAGTTCTAGGTTCAATACTTGATTTTAAGCTATAATACTTTTTTAATTGTTTTAACACACCTTTGTCTTCGTACAGACTATAAGGGAAAATAATTTTCTGAAAAAACGTTTGATGTACGATTTTTTTCGTCCACCGGTTAAAAACTCTTATTTGAATCATCTGAAAAAAATCGTACATCGAACATTATTCCAGAAAATTATTTTCTCTTATACTCAGTACGGAGACAAAGGTGTGTTGAAACAACAAAAAAATATCATAGCTTAAAATTAAGTATTGAACCTAGAACTTTTATTTCCTTATTTACCAAAAATTTGAATTAATAGCCAAAATAGAGCTCTTATCCCGCAAAAAAAGTTTTGTTTTTTTCTTTATAATTCAAGTTCCTTTTTCATTCAACAAACTTTAATGCATTTTCCATTGACGTTCAAAATATCGGTACGAGTGCTCTGGAATAGCCTTCAAGTTTATATTATTTGAGTAAAAATGTAGACCCGATGGTTTTGTTCGAATGGTTTATATAACTACCGAGAGCAAGATTTCGAGGCAAATATCAACAGGTCAGCAGTTACCCAGTAACAGGTGTCCCGGTTCATCGACGATCCTCTTTTCTGGTTCCCACTGCGACACAAGGAGTTACAGTATTGCAATGACGCACACATCCCCGGTAGGGAAAACACATTGAACTCTTCAGTATTGTGTGAGAATAGTTGGGAAGTAATGTCCATGGTTATGTGTGAGCGGGCGTAGTCCCAGCTATCGCCTTTTGACGGAAGAAAACATTGAGTTTGGATCAGCGACTTGCCTGATGAATCGGTGTTTCGCTATCAATTTCCTACCGTTAATGATTTTCGGGATTATCGACTATGCTCCAAATATTGAATCCGCCAGTTCTTTTTAATTTAGTTCTGTGTGTAATAATAGGGGGTTAAATAAATTGCAAACGGTTTGCATGACTCATATCGCGACATATTGTTTGTACCAACAACGCAAATAATGTTAAGCAATTGACAAAGAAAAGTGTCAGTACTTATTAGCAAACTATTACGCAGAACCACTGGGCCGAAATTTAAATTTGTTGACTTATGTGGGAAACTATTGTGTTATTTCACCATACTATGGAATTCTATATCTCAATTAAGTTATTATAAATATACCTATCTTTGTCTCCTTTTCGAACTTTTAACTAATGATAGCTATTATTTATATTATTTGTTTATATCGGGTATATAAATGGATGTTTATTTATATATATAGCCATACACAGTAGGCCTACTTTCTGGAATTCACCCCAGTTTACAGTGGCCCAACACTGAACCGCTACTGCAAGTCCTGCCTTCTGTAAGATATGACCTCCCTGCCAGACTATACATCATAAACACCCAGTCTGAGCCTAATATAACATCGTACACCGGGCCCCACGGTGTAATCAAGAAGAATACCTGCCAAGCAATAAACTGAATCGTTTGTTATTTTTATCACAGTGCAATTCATTAGTAACATGATTATTTTATGAACTCATAATCCCAAGACAAACTGTAATAAACTAACATGCATAAAAATACGGAAATTAGATTTGAATTGATGATGTTAAATATTGCCTTATACATAAAACCGTTTAGATTTAACAAACCAAATATTTTTAATTAATCGTAATGTATTTAATTTATATTTATTTATTTGTTATATATTAATCTAAAACTCAATTACAGAGAAACGTAGCAATAGATAAGATGCAAAAACGGGCCTTTAGGGTCCAAACAATAAATTGATTTGCATCATTGTATAAGAAATTAACTTAAGCTACTGTGTGATTTGAGGATGATATGGATTGTGATTCATAAAAAAGTGATCGTGGTGATTGTGTGGTTTGAATGAAGCTGGAAACCTAGAACTAAATATATCCAGTTTTTCAAGGCGTAATAGTAAATCGAATCATGTCAAATACAATAGCAGGGTCGTCATTGTTTGGAAGGCGTATACGTCACTTGAACAAGCGGTGCACGGCTGATTTGAATTTGTTTGGAGGGAGGATCCTCGCATCTTGAGGCAGACCATTCCAAATGGCCGCTGCTCTTAAGTAGATGGACTGTTGATTAGGCGGAGGTGTGGGAAAGTGGGGGGCGCAACGTGACTCCTGGCCCATTTCTGCGTCCATGAGTGACAGTTCTGTACACTAGTGACAGTCGATTGAGAGGGTCTAGGTCTATTAAGCCGTTCAGGACACACATGGACGTCATTACACTGTGGTGGTGGATAACCTTGTAAACATTCTGGGAACACGATTACAAATTCTTGATATGCTTTAATCCTTAGATCATGAAATTCTGGTGACATTGAAGCAAACTGTGTATAGGGCCCTCCCTGGTTTTTATAGGTTTTTATAACCCGATGTTTATTTTATATAATTGTGTGTTGTCACTCTTGGCCGCTTGCGGAGAATAATATTTAAAAGATTGATTACTCCCTGATTTGCTGTTCCTGATTTTTGGCAAACTTTATATTCGTTTAAGTAGGATCGTATAATAAATCATTTTTTTTTCTTTTTTGATGATTTTTTCCTTTTTTTCTTTCTTTTTCATTTTTCTTTCTTTTTTCCTTTTCTTTTTTTCTTTTTTATTTGTTATTATTAATTGCATTTAATATCCATTTTATTTGTTACCAAATTTGTCGAGTTTTAATGCATTGTTGTAATATTGCTATTTCAATTATTTACTTAAATGTAGTTCATTGTTGTGTCTGCATCTATGTAATTAGATTTATTTAGTTGTCCTCCTTTGTAAATCAGTTTTTATAACTGAATAGGATAGACGTTAAATAAATAAATAAAATAAAACAAATAAAACATCTTACGGTGCTATAAAAAATTGTATAAATCTAATTACTGATTAATCGAGAGATAATATTTGTGTGATATGATCGCCTTCAAAAGCATGTGACATACAGACTTGAAACTTTGTCTGCGCTCAAAACTCGTTGATGAGAGATTTATAATATATACAAAACACGGAAAATCAATTCATCTTTTCCATAAAATATACTCCGTCCGGAGGAAAAAGTTGAAATTAAGTTTGAAACTTTTAGGAATGGTAAACATAAACCGCCGAGACTAAAAGCCCGAAAACAACCCGTTTCCCGAGAAGTGCTAGACACGCGTTCACATTCTAACAGACCGCAATGATACTTTATTTAAATACAAAATTGCAAATAAGTAACAAATTTGTTTTATCATAACGACATAATATTAAATATGGGTTTTTAGTGTCGAAAATTAAATAAATTTGAAGTTGGGTAACGAAATCACACATAACAAACGTGAAGTGAAAAGCATTGGGTTTTTTTATTTATATTTATATTTTATTATCCTTGTAAATATGTGATTTACATGGTGGCAAGTACTTAAATTTAACATATTTTTAAAGCTGTATCAAAAGTATCAAGACTTAATATCACACTCATTTTTCCTAATTTCTCATGTTATCAACATATCCATAATCAAATCAACATCAAACATTAATCAAATCAAATCTACATCAGATCCAAATCCATATCCTCCAAACACCTTCTAAACCTTTTTACCGAGTATTCCTCAACAGCTGCAGCTGGCAATTGATTCCATTCCACAATTGCTCTATTTAAAAACGACCACTTCCCAACATCCTTCTTTTTAGCACATTGTACTTTGCATCGTATTCGCTGAGTTAAGTCACTGGCAATCTTACACCTAAAGACACGAGTAAATAAAATAACATTTGACCCCGAAATTAAGGACCAGTCTGTTTGTTGATTTCAAATTTAAATGTGGTGACAATACGCCTGTGATTCCACAACAACGCAAACCGTCTATTGAAAACAACATGAACTACTATTTTTGTTTTTCTAATAACAATTATATGAACATATTATTTTCCGATTATTCGTCAGTTTTTAGTTGTTAACAAATCACTATACTCAACGATATTTATTTTTTGTATTTTCTTATATCTTCGCTAATACTCGAAGAATAATATTTATTTGAAGAAACTGATCATTCAAGCTGTTAATGTGGCTCGCTGTTCCCAAGGCTGGAGTCCCTGCTTCTTTATTTAAAAAAAAATTGTTTTCTGATTATATTGATTTAATTTATCTAACACAAATCAATACTTGGGTTGAGTATGTGTAAACATGAACTATGGTGCAATCTTAGCAACAAAGCACATACTAAATACTGAAGTTTTTCCAAATAAGGCTTGCTGATTCTGGCGTTGCTCGTAAGTGAATCGTTCCCTATCACGCAGTCGTTATTTCAAATAAATATTCGGTAATTTTTCGATCGTCGATGGTGTATGTGCTCCGCCCGATTTAAATTAAACTCATTTGCTAAAAATCAATGATATGACTGAATGGAAATAATTAACAAGAAATTGTGTATTTTGTTTCGTTAATTTAAGGTGTATGAGCTAAAACGTCTGTACGTGAATTGTGCGTTTTTTGGATGAGCGAAGCGAAGACTTCAATTTCACTGACCCCCTCAAAAAATTAGCTCGGGTGTTCTTTTTTTTGTATTTTATTTTTTGTCAGTTTGTTCGCGCTCTACCGGGAAAACGGCATATGCGATCTTTATAAAAAATTTTAAGGGACCTTTGAAATCTTTGAACTTAGAAAATCATGTTACGTTTTTGGGTACAATCGATCAAATATTTCTTATGATTATCGTACTTTTACGATTTTTTTCGATTTCAATGAGATATTTTCGTCATATTTGGCAAACGGCAACTCCGATCTTAATGAAACTTTATGGGAACGTTTATAAACACTGAAATTATATATAGTATGATTTTAGAGACATTTGAAAAAATATTTCTTATGAGAAATCGTACTTAAACGATTTTTTTCCGGATTTTAATACGATATTTTCGTGACATTTGGGCCGATTCTGACCAAAGGGGTAAGGCTGCAACGTTCATATTGACATTGACATAAGGATTATGGTGATGTAGTGTCTTTTGAAAGAAAAAGTTGAAAAAGTTGGTCAAAATTCACAGAAATAAAGGTTTTGATATAAGCCTTTTACAGGTGTATAAAAAAACAAGTAATATCAAGTAACTATAGAAAAAGTAATGAGATTCCACTTAAAAACGTAATCATTGGACAGAAATATTAAAAAAATAGCTCATCCATCAACGCGATTGGAAAAAGCGGTCGCGAAGCGGCCTGGTAATGTGGTTATTGTGTCGAATATGTATTGCGTAGAACACGAATATTAGTGTCCTTCAATGTTGTGTGTGCATGCAGATTCCGCCCACAACAAAGCTTGTTCCGAACATCCCCCCCCGCACACACACGCCACATGTGGCCTAGATTACACGAACGGTAGCGCGAAATCAACCAAAAGACGGAATGGCTAACGACCGCAACAAAGTACCCACAAACTCAATTGACTAATTTGATTTTGGACCAAAGCAATTTAATATCAAACTAACTGGTTTACACTTTGGGACGGCAGATGTTCGAACGCATTACGGTTGACTTTAGCGAACGTGAATACTTGGTGTTCTCCTGTGTTTTTACCTCGACTAGCTCGACGTTGCAGTAGCGCCTGGGGCATACAGGTTAATTTACCTAAGTAGGGAAATACGTTCGAGGAAAAACAAATAAGAGACGTGAACTATAACACTCAATATTTTTATCACGTGCAAAGTAGATCAAAGTTATTTTACTTTTTATGAGACATTAACTTTATGCAGCTGCATATATAATGTTAGAATGTAATCTGTAACGTGGCACTTATTTTCCATAACAACGGAAAGAAAAGAAGACCTTATCAATATTAATATGATGACAGTTTATAATGGCGCTTGATTACTCGTATATGTTTGGACAAAAATAAGGAGAGAATATATAATATAAATGTAAACTTTTCTCGAAGTCTCATTTTTTCTATTCCAATTATATTTACCTCATATTCTCTTATTCATAAACATATTTCCATAACAGAATAAATACATGGCAAGGATTAAACTTATTACATCCTGGTATTATTGAGTGTGGCACATTTTACAAAATAATTGGACATCAAAAGTTTGTCCCCCAAGTTTTTTCATTCGCATCAAAGTTTTGAATTGGAAAGAAATGTGGTGCAATCCGAACATCGAAACTAATTATTGTTTGTGTTTGATCTTTGAGTGGGCATGAGACTTCTGTTCCTGCGAGAATACATTTCAACGATGACGATTGTGCTTCTTTGTGGAAAATACACGAGTGTTCAACGGATGGAGTCTTCCGAAACAAAATTGATTTTCATCATATAAAGTAGATTTCTTTTATTTGGTGGTACAAATTGGAGAGGAAGATATTGGAAAGTTCAAATCTTTGCTTCAAGGAGCTTGGTAAACACTTATAAGTCTATATTTATCACAAAGAAATACAACAATAACCGTTGAATGCTACTCGAAATGAAACCTTGGTAAAATATAACAGGGCAATATTTGTCGTGTGCCTACACAAAAGAAAACAATGAAAAGAGTATTGATGTTCTAATAGCATCCGGCTTTAATTCGATACAGTCTATAATTCCTTTGATACATATTTTATTGACGAAATGTAAAAACATGATTTGCTTAAACGTCTTTAAATGTGATTTATTATATTGTTCCGCGAAATGGTGGAGGCGCCGGGTCTTGGGTAGACCTCCGATGTAGAAAGACCGGTCTGCTTACGTCGCTCGTTCAAATCATCACGATCATAAGAATTATATTGTTCATAGTACCTATAATTTGTTTAAACACATTTTTATTCAGATGATATTAATTCAACCTTGATGACATAATTTAAAAATAAAAATATGAAAAAAATTCATACGACAAGATTTTGAAAGAAGCCAAAAAATAGATGCTACAAAACGCTATAAAATGACACTAGAAAATGCTATATACACGTATCTCTAAATTTATATTGCTCTCGTAATACATGAGTCCTTTTGTCAGTGTATAATATATAAATATATAGATATATATATAAACATATTGTTTTTTACTGGGGCTTTTTGCCGCGAATAATTTATTAAAGAAGAGGGCACTGACTTACCCCTCCTCTCCTGACGTTTCGGGAAAGTCGCATCTCCCATCTTCAGAGGCCTTCACTCCACGATGTGTTGCCTGGAGCTCAACACATCGTGGAGTGAAGGCCTATGAAGATGGGAGATGCGACTTTCCCGAAACGTCAGGAGAGGAGGGGTAAGTCAGTGCCCTCTTCTTTAATAAATTATTCGCGGCAAAAAGCCCCAGTAAAAAACAATATGTTTACATATGTCCGCGAAAATCTGAAATTAAATATATATATATATATATATATATATATATATATATATATGGGACTCATGCACCTACGTTACATTTTTTAAGTATGAAATTTTGTGAGGTTATGTACAGAATATATTTGAAAATTGGGTATGATTGATGTAAAATAGTTTGTTTACGATAACATCACATTTTTATTATCTGTCCCTACATCATCTACTACGTGTTTCATCATTAGATGGTGTTCATACTTGGTTTAACATTAGGCTCAAACCAAAAGTGAAAATAGTTTCCAGACCACATAGTAAGTCGAGAAATTCATGTGGGTCGTAACCTATATATGGACTGGAAAGAATTAGCATTTGCATATCTGATATTTTAGTCTGCTATGAACATTGAAGTACCAACATGCTGCATTTTTAGTTATTTATTCATTTATTAACGTCCATCCTATTTAGTAAAAAAAAAAAAAAATTACAAAGGAAGACGACTAAGTAAAACTTATTGCATAAATGGAGACACAAGTAGTAAGACAACAATTTTGATAACATATACAACTTCAAATATTATTTTATTCAAATATTATTACGATACTAACGATAACAAAACTGTTCTGTTAGTGTAAATATTATATTTCATTGTACACAATATACCTACCTACCTTTTGTTTATGTTATCCCTATACACTACTTTACACATATTAAAATGTCCAATTAAATAGCTGCATGCCTCGTTATCTCGGTAGCTCATTAAAGTCGGCTACCGTTAATTCCCGCAAAAATTTAGACTGATCGTCCTGTAATATTATACATTGTTATTTTCTCTTGCATTACTACCGAACATATTGAAACAGTAAAACAACCAAGGTTCGAAATACTTATTATTTTTAGAAACCATTTTTGAATTAATCACCGAAATCAAATTTCATCCTTGAGTGGAGGTAAACGTGACAGGGTTCTCAGCGCAAGACACGGCAGCGTTCGACTGAGGTGAACAATAGGTTTGAAAATCTTGTGCAGAACCGATTATGCAAGAGGTAATTTCTATTTTTCATATGAGCTGCACAACAATACACGATGGGTTTTTTACCTTTTAAACTTCTTTGAAATAATATATGAAACGATATCAAAGAAAACTAGCAGAGGTTCTATTTCATCAAACATATATGAAATACCTTGAACATTTTTAAAAGGACTTTGATGGTAGTTTTTTTTTTTCGATGTTTGTTCTGTAGAATGATGAAATGGAGCATGGGGTTTTCTTGAAAGAACGACTTTTAAAATCTAAGCATCATCTCAATGGAACAAAGTTTACATGTGACGAACAAAAGGAACTGATCGCTCACGACTACGTACAATGTTTTTTTCAAAAAGCTTTTGAGGAAAAGAGAATCACACGAACCAACATTTTAATGTTACTTTGTAACCAAGATTTTACCCGTATGGAGAAATACACATTCGATTCTAGTTCAGCCAAGCATTGTGAAATGCTCTTAGAACCTTGTATCGAGTGGTCGTCGTCGTGGCACGTGGGACACTGCATCCGGGTCCGATTGTACCTGTGCCACTGGCACTGGCAGGAATAAAATGCCTAACAACGGTTATGCGGAACAAAACATGTCAGTTTGTCGTTGGCATGGTGAGAAAAAATAAGATATCGATCTCTTTTGTAACGGGACAAATCATTGGTCTCAGGTGGAAAAAAAGTTTTAAGCGAGAATTAAGTGAGAAATGTGTATTTTAATAAACTTCAGATAATTTTCTGAAAATATAAACAAAGGTCCCGTAGAGATCAAACAAACCGATTTAAAAAAAACATCGATCGCTTTCAGGGAACTCTAATCTTTTTTACTTTTGTGTCCGGTTATTATATTTAAAACAAAAATGCTACAAGTTCTTTCACAGCATAAACTTGTTCAGAAGTATGAAGTTTCGTAGTCACTATAGACTTCATTATCTGGACGACTGTTCAGAGTTTGATTACGTTAAAAAAAAAAATGTTTGTTTTAAAATTCATTATATGTGGTAGTAGTAGTTACATTAGCGTCGAATGAAAAGTGGTAATATGAAAGAGTAATTGGACGCAAAAGCGGCAGAAGAATAGTGGAAAAGAAGATATATGAGAATAGAATAACAAAACACACAGCAGTTGTTTGTGGGAATCTCGTTAGATGTGGTAGTAGTATGTACATAAGCGCTAAATGAAAAGTGGTAGCATGAAAGAGTAATTGAACGTAAAACGCCTAGTGGAGTGATTTGGTGATAGACGCCTCAAGCGTTTTCGACTCATCCAATGTATGAGAGAGGAAGGTGATGAAGTGAAGAGATCAAAACCAAACCGCGCCTTGCAGATACGAGGAATAGAAAGGAACGGAAGGGGAGGGGGGTGGGGGAATTATCTCCAATGGTGCCGCAACAAAGCATCAACGTGGCAACGAGTCACGTGAGCTATGATATGCCTTGGTATTAGCATCGCAAAACACAGCACGTTGTGTTCAACTTTCTTCGGAGAAACACAACGACGCAAATACGAGGATGATGTTATATTTTATTCAAAGAGAGCCAATTGTTCTAGGTAAAGAACATACTTATCACATAGGCTCAAAATAACAACCATGTTTCGAAAGAAAATTGTGAGGCCATGCATATTTTAGTGAGTGAAGGTGTTAATAAAGGTTTGTATCCTTTGTATTACAAAAAAATAAACACACTGTTTTCTTATTTGGAATGGCTTAGAAGCTCTTAGAATCAGTCTTGCGTAAGTTACTTTTAAAAAGTAATTTTTAAACGTTAAAGTTTCCTTTCAATAAAAGTAACTGAAAGTTACATTGAGTATTAAGTCACTTAAAAGTTACTATAAAAGTTAGTTCTAGGAAATATTGGAAGCCAGGTACAACAAGGTTTAATTTAACTACCTGAAATTAAAAAAGTAACTTTTTAAATGTGTCTTTAAAAGTTTCTTATAAATAGTAACTTAAAACGTTAAACGAATTATTGCTATGAAAAAAGTAACGAGTTACTTTAATATTTACCAAGAAAGTAACGCGTAAAGTAACGGTAACTTTAAAAAAAAATACTACTCAACACTGCTTAGCGTAAATTCACTGTATATTTTACAGGTTAATTCCTAGTTAATAAAATACTGTAAGGAAAGTTTAGCTGAAGTTTAGCTAGTCGGTATGTTGAAAGCTAGATCATTTATTGAGTTAATTGTATTGCTTGCCGGTAAATCGTAACTGTTAATTTCAGTCGCGAAATTGTAATTCAGTAGTCATTGAAACAAAATAATTCAATTTCAGTACTATAACTAAATTTCCTCGTCACTGCAGTCTGTGAGAATTGATGACTGTTAATCGGTGTTTTCTAGTTGATTGTCGTTGCAAACGGTAGCAATATTATAATCAGCTTAAAACTAATAAACGTAAAGGATGGATGTTTGTTCGTGTTAGATTGTGCTTCTCTCTCACACACACTCACACAGTCAAACGTAGCTTATTGTTTGCAAAGCCGGGATTACTGTCTCGCGGTTTTCGTACTTTGAGGGTTGCTTACCACGATAGTGGTTCGTATTGGCTATAAGCTCTTTGACTGTGATATTTAATATGGTTACTTGGGATATGTATCCGGTATTTTACTTCCATGTGTATCAAAAGCAAATACCTCTGCATTCACTTGAACCAACGCCCTACAATTTCAGAAAAGTTTTCGTTTCATTCCTGTGTTTCGAAATCAAAATGTTTAAGCAAACATGTACAAATATATAATCAGTGCGTTAATTTTTTATAAAATTCGTATAATCTGAGAAGAGAATGAATTATACACATTCGATGGATTTTAAATGACGAAACATTTTTTTGGTTATATTTAACGCAGGAAAAAAATATTCCAGCACATTTAAAACTAGTTTTTACAAGTGTAAATCAGCCATACTGATCGATCGGCAGTCATTATAAATGTCTGCACTCCGATGAAGTCTCCTTAGAAGAGAAAGCGTCACTGATCCTACGCCTCTTAATACTGTTTTTCTGTTTCGGCGGTAGAAGAGTGATGGGGGTTCGTACGCTGTGACGGGGTCTAACGCGATCCCCCCCCCCCCCTCCCACCCCCCTCGCGCGGTGAAAACCAATCCGTCACCCCGAGATATTTCTATAACAAAGATAGGACGATCAAAATGCAAAACTACGCAGTTTAAAAGTAACATGTCTACGAATATAAACCGACATCAGTATTTTAAAAGAAAACTCTTCTTTATTTCTCTCGTCTACCATGAGGTGAAGAACGGTTGGCTTATTTTCTCGGTCTCGGAGGCAATGCGATTCGTCACTTTCAATCTCTCGTGGTTTTCCCTAGGGTAACAGAGAACGCATTCGTCTCTCGCCCCTCGAAAACTTAATTTGCCAATTCACAACAAACCGAACTAATGATACACATGGCTCACAGTTTGACGCGTCCTAGCATGGATCTTCAAGAAAACTTTCAATTATTTTACTAACGCCATGCAGGCGATTGTTCTTTCTATAGTTTTTATATTCTACTTCCGCTTCCGGGCAGAGCCGCAGAGCTGTGTTGGTTCTTTCGCAACTTGATTCTTCAGCCACAACTTCTCTTTGATAGACCTCATCTTGGCTCCACTCATAACTTGCTGCAAGAAGATGTTCTTTAATCATAGAACTCCGCTCAAATACTGTTGATTGAAGATTACCTAATTAATCCGCCCTATAAAGTGGCTTACTTTCCGCTTAGTGGTTCTTCTGCTTCGTCAAACACTCGAATTATGCTTCCAGCTTGGGAGAAGGAATCTTGGTAAGTTTAATTGTATGGAGAAGTTTGCCGACATACTGACAGGCAGGAACTTCTGAACAATGCTACGTAGGCCCACTGATATGTTTGTCATTTTCCATATATTCGAGGAAGCTTGGCAAAAGTTACAAGGTTCGCATAACTCACTTATCATAGGAACCACGCCCAGCGTTTACCCTTTCACATTAACCCCAATTTACGATTATGCTTCAAACATGCGTTTATACGTGGCATTGCTTGGTTCTGTAAGCACTCTAAAAACAAAATTATCTTGTGCACTTACGTGTATTGAACAAGCGTTTTATACCTACCGAATTTAATTTTGAATACATAACTTTTTTTACAATTTTTAGAATATACAGTTAACTTGCCTTAAATTTACGGTCTATTTAGAAATTTTGAACACTTTAAATGTAAATTATTTACCCGAAACCTAATTGCACAAAATAAACTATATGTCAAGATAACAAATTAGTTTAACCTATCTATGTTTCTAAATTGCCCTGCTGCATTTTTATCAAATGAAACTAGATATACTGCATGGATGATCTCAAAATTTTAACATAACATACTTATAATAATGAGAAACAACACGTTTAGTTAAAGATACATTTAAAAAAAATCTTGTTCCTCATTCACAAATCTATTATTAATATGTAACATGTAAAAGCCGAGACAAAGTCTTCAAGTACACTATTCATCCAGAGCAGACTTTCGTTCAAGCCAGAATTATTAAAATAAATCAATTAAGTAATGTAGAGAATCAGCTAGTTTAGAGTCCCTTGAAAATACAACAACCTGAAACATTAAGTATTCGTTATCAACACCACACACTTAGCCACGCACTTTGCAAGACAGTACTGGGTAGAGAGTTCTCACCATTCACGTGAAAATTGCAAAAAAATAAAAAAAAACGAGACCAGTTTCCCAACAATGAAACATGGGATTATTAGGAGGATCGTGTTGATTGCAAATAACCGTTCGTTTGGCTCGCTGTCCGTTTGGCTCTCACCATTTACGTGAAAAATGCAAAAAAAAAAAAAAAAAAAACGAGACCAGGTTCCCAACAATGAAGCATGGTATTCTAAGGAGGTACCCATGGTGATCATACAATATCGACTGTTTGGCTTTAGCTCTAAATCTCATCATAAATGAGAAAAATGCAGAAGTGGTAACTAACCCATATTCACCGCATTGAAGCATGATTTCCTTATAGGTGGTTCCTGTGGTGAATTGTAAATAACCGTCCGTTCGGCTCTTTTGATATCAACGTGAATCCTTATTAAGGCACAAATTTCGAAAATTATTTTTTATTTTGCGTTTGATTTTATTCTAATGGTGAAACCGTGCAACGTTGGTAATCGATTATGTTAAATAATTAAGTTCTGACAAGTATTCTCTCTACTT
This sequence comes from Sweltsa coloradensis, assembly GCA_024449915.1. Classification (NCBI taxonomy): domain Eukaryota; kingdom Metazoa; phylum Arthropoda; class Insecta; order Plecoptera; family Chloroperlidae; genus Sweltsa; species Sweltsa coloradensis. Next base: position 334,205 of record JAMZAV010000083.1, read on the forward strand.
CGTTTGAGATAAAAAAAATTTAAAGTATACATTAAGCAAACAGATTTTTTTTTAAATTTTACGCATGATTAAAAATGTCAATTCACGTTTAGTGCTGAGTGGCTTTTTAAAAAATTTAGTGTGGGAATTAAACCTTTTGTAGGGTGCAATGTATGCCCCTCTTCAGGTGAAGTAGATATGTTGCGGATTGAACAATTGTGAAGGGATGTCCGAGGGCTTTTTAAGAGGACTCAATCCCTTGTATTCGTTAGCGCTTAGCGCTCGACCCAACACGATCGGTAACTGAGTGAAAGCTTTACAACAGATGCTTAAGGGGAAGAATGAAAACAGCTTGTTATTTAATTTGTAAATTTGGTAAGCGTTATTTTTATTCAATTTACGCACTCGGCCGTCTGTATCTGCACACATGGTAGGTGAATATGATGCAGTGCATCTAACATCAGCACTTTTTCCTGTTAGCATTTCTTGTGCGGTTCTTTCATCTCAAACAGGATGGAATAATATAATTAGAGGATTAGTTTGCACATTAGTAAATGCTCCTGCTTTGCTTCGCTCTGGTTGAGATGTAGAGTCGTCAGTAGCAATGACACAGAAGATCCGCCTTTTTATGGAGAAACTGATTAGAATTGGACTAGAGCTGAGTCTCCCCACGGAATAGAAACGGCTGTGAACGCGTTTCCTCGTGTGACGTCAGGAGTGCTCACAATTGACGGGGGGGGGGGGGGGGGGGCACCGGTGGAGGTTGTGGTAGGGCCCCGTACTGTCCCGGAAATCGATGCAAGCTTTCAAACTTTTCTTGTTTCATTTTCATTTTATGTAATCAATTTAATAATTCCACTGTTGAGTTGTAAGCCCGAGGGCAATATTCACCAATATTTTCACATTGTGTGCCAGTTAATATGACGCAACCAAATGAAATAACAATACACATCATCCGCGAATGTGTAACTCCAACGAATTCAACAGTGTGATGGGGCGAGAGGATTATGAGTGGGATATGATGTGTGTGGGGGGGGGGGGGGAAGTGACAAGAGTATGTTGCTTTAAGTTTGGCCAAAAACACAACTGTTTTCTAAGGAATGCGTGGTTCCTAAACACCTTGCCGATCCTGTGACTATTTTTATTTATTTTTTTTTAATAAATTTTTCTCGCCGCTCGGCGAGAAGGCCATTGTAGGGCACAATTCCCTCTTTAGCCTGTCACAATGGTACAACAAACAACACACATAAGTTGCAAGAAAACAAATACATAATATAGAAAACAAGTTGTTATTCAGACATAACGGAGAACATAATTTGTAAAGATAACATAATAAGTAAAAACAAACAAAAACAGTATGGTCATTTTGACAAAGGTGTACAAAAGTGATACAGTTATAAAGGAAGTTAAGGGAGAAAGGGGAATAGGTGAAGACAAACTAGATTAAGGCTGAGAAATTAATTAAGGGGTGAGAAGGATGGGAAGGGTGTATGATCCTGCGACGGATGAATCGTAGCCAATCAGCGTTCAATATTTTAAATTGAGGCGTTCTGATTGGCCAAGATGACGTCAACGTTAGCATCGACAAGGATGCTTAGGTTGCTTAGATGTCCCGGATATTTTGTTTGCCGTAGTAGATTCAATTTGAACATGTAAAAAATGAAAAGAATGAAATTTTTTAAAAAAATGGGAAAATAAAAAATGACTTATTTCATATTGTTATGGTAGAAAGCAAAATTCTGGGTCCTATTTTTTGCCCTATATAAAGGGTTAACGCAAACGGAGTGGCAATGCGTGGAGTGACTATACCACTGTGTGCGGTGTGCAGACAACAAGATAATACTAAGGGGAAACGAATAGCGATGGGAAGATTCCGGAATAAAATGGACGAAGCCCTAAGGTATAATTATAAACGCAGATAAAGAGATTGAAAACAAAGGTGGTACTGATGGAGAGTGGTAGAAACGTTTGGGTAATTGGGGAGACACATTAGGAAATGATGCATAGAAGTACAGTCAAAATACGATAATGAGAGCAAGATTAAACAAAGATATAAACTGAATAGTGTAGGCAAGACATTCGTTAGCAAGCGAGACATTGTTGAGAAACTGGCCGTGTACAGTTTTATGTATGGGAGGGGGGGGGGGGGGGGCGGGGGCGCTCAAGAAAAGATTTTTCTGGACAAATCATTGATTAAAATATCCATGTTATATGGAATAGAGAGGAAACCGATATATTTGGCAGTTGACTAGCCCTATTGGGTGACCACTTAGAACCAAGTTATTACAATGTGAATCCAAGTATTTATACAGATGATTTAGTAATATATTGGGTAATTGTGAAGAATCATTCAGCGATAGCGGAATGCTTTAGTTGTGCTTTGGTGCTTTGTGTTGTTGGGGTCCAGGGGCGGAGCCCCTATGGGGGTTGGGGGGCAACGCTCCCCATTTAGCTGTGCAGCAAATTTCATTTCGGGATTTGCGTTCTAAGATCCGTTCGAATTGTGGTTGTTTGTTACGTGTCTGTTGTTTGTGTTTTATTTTGTTAACACTTGTGTGCGCGCCTGTTTAAAAATAATTCAAGAATAACTGCGTGTATTTATTTTTGTTTTTTTAAACAAAAAAAAATGGTTAAAACATCGCTGAGTGAGTTACCCTTCACTTTCACCAAATATTGGGTGATGCCTTGAGTAGAGAAATAAATGTGTCTTGTATAAGTTTATACGTACTATACATTATTGTTTTAATATGTTATCGTTGCTCTGTTGCAGCGCATAAACTAAAAGCAACACTCTATAATGCTATGCAACGCTATTACAAGAAGGAGATACGGGAACATGAAAATACCCTTGTCTATCCACGGTGCATATTACATCACCTTGTGAACAGTGCTAACACACAATTTCACTTATTTTACGTTCAACTCTACCCTGCCCTGTATGCATATGAGATCTAGCCTCTGCAATTCAAGTTTGTCATGAGTTACAAGCGCCGAGTTGGAGTGCCGTGTTTTAATGAACGGATCAAGGGGAGTGGTAAAATGTTTAACACCACAGCTATTCACCGACGATATGAGTGGGTGGTGTAAATGAATTATTGTTATGAAAGTGGGCGGGAATAATCCGGTGTCAGCATGAAGTATACTCCTAGAAAACAATTTATCGTTAGTCAAGTGCTTTTCATCCCCCACAAAAACTAATGTAGCTTTAAACCATGTGTGTAGCTGAAGACTATACTCACTCCACTAACTGTACAATCGAATGTAAAATAACAAATGAACTACAATAGACTACGAAAGTTCAGCTTGGTTTTGCCACCAGTATTCACTTGATTTAATTGAGAGAGTTTCGACCGAAGGATGAACAATAGATCTAGAACACAAGGTATGCGATTAAATTATTGGTATTGCTTTCGGCAATGCTATATGAAAGTGGTTTTCAAGCATTTCTTTGGTTAAAAGGTTTGTTCTGGGATTTTAGTCTCATTAACAATACATTGGTCACTTCCTTTTCCTCTATTAGTTTCCTAAATAGATGCAAGTTATTCTTGGGCAGGTGTACCAAGTAGAAATTAACAAGCACGGGGAACACCCAAAATACGGAGCGAAGCTTAACGTAGTTATACCTCTCTTGTTCCAGTGGTTTTTTTTGGTTTTTTTTTCCCACCACTTTTTTATATTTGATTAATTAATTAATTGCATTTCATATCATTTTTATTAGTTACCAAAATTGTTGTGTTTGCATTGTTGTTGTAATATTACTATTTCAAATATTTACTTAACTGTAGTTCATTGTTATGTCTGCATTTATGTAATTTGATTTATTTAGTTGTCCTCCTTTGTAAATCAGTTTTATTACTGAATAGGATAGACCTTAAAAAAAATAAATAAATAAAATAATCCATCAATGGTAGAGGTGCCTAGTATATAAATATTTCAACTTTCTGGTGCAACCTAACACCAAGGGTCAAAAACAGTATGTAATCTGTATCACCTTTGTTGAAGGGTAATGTCAATAAAATCATGTGACAATCGAAGGTCATGTTCGATGTTAATCGTGAGACGTGGACACACACGGGCGTACAGAAAAGTGATGCATAGGGAAGCTTTGTTCCATAAAAATTCAAATAAGATTCTGCTTGTTTTTTTTATTTGCCATTTATTCCGTGAAATATGTAACACTTTTCACAGCTACTCACAAGAACACAAAACTTAGAACTTGATTGTATACAAGAATATCCCGTGAATATTAACCAGCTTAAGGGGGGCAGGAATGGCCTATGTCGCGCATGTTAAATTGCCTAAATTCCGGTACCATTTACTCCCTGGCATTTAGTCTTAGAGACTAAATTGTTTTCCCTTCTAGATTAGCCTGTCGCTTAGAAACTGTGTGTGGGGATTTTTGAATTCTGAAAATCTGTGGTTACCAGTTTTTTTTTAAAAATAAAATATATTACCAAAATTTTAAAATTTGGGAAAATTGGATGATGATATTTTTTCAAAATTCCCCACACACAGTTTCTTTAAAACACAATAAAGAATTAGTCGTGAAAATTTCAAGGTTCTATAGCTTCAAAACTGCCTAACTTATAAGTACCGTAGTTTAAGAAAGTAATCTTATAGTTTTGAGTGAACGGGTGTTAAAGTTAATTTATAAGGTGTACTTCATGTGCAGTAATTACATTACGGTACCATTTTTTCTGAGGGTATTCAACTTAGAGATTTGATTTTTTTAATTCAGCACATTGGAGTTTTTGCTAACAATTGTAAAAAAAAACTTGTTTTTTTATATACATCAATTTTTGAGTCGTTAATATACGATGGTTGTCATAGCAACATAAAATAATTAAATATTTGCCAAAAAAAACAAAAAAATATTATTTTTTTAAAATTTAATTGTGATTAACAATATAACATATTCAACCCAAAAAATCAACTTTGCAATAAGTTTCATTCCTGCTTCCTTAAGATAGACATATTTACTTCATTTCTACGCAATATCTTAAAAACAGTCAGCTAATTGATGTATTCCAGTTTACCTGCTTTGCGCAAAGACCGCATTTCCAAAAATGAGAGATATTTAAAAAATCGTACAAAATGTGGTTTCGCCAAAAGCTATGTCATCATGCAATGAAATGGTGGTGTTTTGACACGTGCTATTGGCTATCACAGGTATAGATATGTTTTCATTTCACGAAATGTTTGGAATGTTAGTTTCGGTCTATAAGAATCATTCCCGCTTTTATACGTAACACATTAATATTCTTCTTCTTCTTCTTCTTCTTCTTCTTCTTCTTCTTCTTCTTCTTCTTCTTCTTCTTCTTCTTCTTCTTCTCTTCTCTTCTATTTCGAAGAAAATCGAATCGAAGAAAAATGTAAAAAAAAAAATTATCATCATTATTAAACCCCAGTCGGGGCAAACTTTTTCGACAACTGCTATGAATCAATAATCATTATTATTATTATTATTTATTATTATTATTATTATTATTATTATTATTATTATTATTATTATTATTATTATTATTATTATTATTATTATTATTATTATTATTATTATTATTTGGATGTGTGAACAACGATGTCAAATTATTAAACGAGGGAGCGGAGCGACCAAGTATACCATTCAACTCGAACGGCTCTCATTCTGTGATTCTGTGTGTCTATCTGTCTGTCTGTCTGTCTGTCAGTACGTCGAAAATCAGCCAAACCGCTGAACAGATTGGGCTAAAATTTTAAACAGATATCCGGTACGAGTTTACTGAGAACTGCTAACAAAATCAGCTAGATTCATTGCGATTTAATCCTACAATAAATTAAAATGTGATTTTAAAAATATCTACAGCATTTGTTTAGTAGCAGCTAGTGGGACGGTAACTACGTAGCTTGCATGGCCAATTGGTAAGCATTTAGACTACCGCACGGAGGGTTAGGGTTCGATACCCATTAGCTCGAACATTTTTATATTTTTACACCCACATATTATTTTTGAGGGGTGTTAAATGGGTAATAACACTTAGGTGATTTTGTTTTATCTTGGAAATTTGGTAATGTTTCACGCTTATACGTTTTGAACATGATTCGCATTTTAAATGTTCAATTTAAATAACTAGGGAAACGCCAAAGTCGTTGTTAAACGAGTGAGTGAGCCATGTGTTGAGTACCCGGGAACATCGCCTTTTCTCCCATATACCTAAGGCTCGATCTAGCCCAGTATGGGGAATGATACCAGATACTATACACATAGGTCACTCACTCGTTTAACAACGACTTAGGCGTTTTCCTAGTTTTCAAAATTGCATGTAATATTATTTTTTAAGTAAAAAAATAATTTATATTATTATTATTATTATTATTATTATTATTATTATTATTATTATATTATTATTATTAATATTAGACGGTTTTCGGGACATTGTACCGCGTTATTAAGAGTGTAATAACACATACCTGTGTTATTGCGCGCTTGACGTTTCGCAGCCTACTGTGAGCCGAACAATTAGAACAAGAATAATCGAACACATGGCCCACTGCAGGAAAGGCGACTCAAACAACTCTGCGCTGGCTAAACACGCCCAGGAGAATATTTCAAACCCAGGACACCAAATTCAGTTTGATAACACACGAGTCCTCAACTCCAATACCAACTTTTTGCCGAGATACATCAGGGAGGCGGTGGAAATCCGAAAAAACGACAATAATTTCAATGGAGGAGATGGATTCAAATTAAGTCCATCTTGGGGTCCGACACTGGAACGTACGAAGAGTGGAATAGTAAAACAGCAACCAGAGTCGGACAGACAGACCATCGTTGCGCCATCCCCCGCCCCCTCCACCCCACACACACAACAGGCAATGTGGCCAATATCATCTTCCACCGCAGGCACACATGGGATGAAAACGAGGGCTCAAACCAGGAGCAAAGCAGGAATCTCTTCAGTCTTTGGACAATGCGGCTCACAGTAGGCTGCGAAACGTCAAGCGCGCAATAACACAGGTATGTGTTATTACACTCTTAATAACGCGGTACAATGTCCCGAAAACCGTCTAATATTAATATAACGGTCCGCGAAAGTCTTCAATCCTTCATTATTATTATTATTATTATTATTATTATTATTATTATTATTATTATTATTATTATTATTATTATTATTATTTATTTAGTTATTAATTTAGCCTATGAACATTATTTGTGTAATAAAATTAAAATTTAATTAAGTCTGTCTGATCCATGTACAATATAATATGTTTCATAATCCACAGACAAGCCGCTATGTGGCTTTGTGGACAACGATGTCAAATTGTTTTTTTGTAAAAAATGCATGTAATATTATTATATAATAAAAAAAAAAAAAAAAAAAAAAAAAATTATTATTATTATTATTACTATTATTATTATTATTATTATTATTATTATTATTATTATTATTATTATTATTATTATTATTATTATTATTATTATTATTATTATTATTATTATTATTATTATTATTATTATTATTATTATTATTATTATTATTATGTTGGTCCCGTTACGAAGAGGGAGTAAATTGAATGCACGCGCTATTTCATATAAGGTGTTGCGTTAATCTTGGTAGCCGATACGATGCAGTGTATGGAACTTAATATCACACACACACGCGCCTCTTGTTCCATCGCGGAGATGATTTTAACTAAGCCCTAGGAAATGGGTCTTGGGCCGAACTTCCCTCTCTAATCCTGACACGGGCCGGGGCAGGTCGGCTTTAATTCCAGCCGAGCGTAATAGGAAGAATTGGAATGCGTTTTGAGTGCGTGAGTTGATTCCATGAATAGCTTGAACGCAATTTGCTCCACCGTAAGGCGTAACCAACCGACAATTTTAAACTGAATTATCATAAACACAACACCAAATTGAATTCTGCATCTCAACTAAGACTTACACTGAAGAAGCAGAAATGTTTATGTATTTGTTAAAATAATCTAGAATAATTGTAAGCTATACTGAGTCGACTTGTATATGTATATTTAACTCATGGCGCGGGGAGAAGAGGCTGATTAAATATGTACATGAAAATACAAATTAAACATAGTAAAGCAATAGTACATCTATATAATGATGATAATCTGTCATTACAATAAGCATATTTTAATAATTTTTTGCCAGAGTAGAACGACCATTAAAAACTATGAGAACTTCAACGACATATTTTTTTCAACACTGGAGTGCTGACTTATTTCTATTTTATAGCGCATACTTCATTTTTTTACTAAGGTATTTCGAAAGTTTTGTAGTTAGTATGTTACATTCTATGATTTTTTGTTTCCGCACCGATGGAAGAAACTATCATAGAATGCAAGATATCTAAAATAAAATAAAATGTATTTAAATATATTACTATTTAGACAAGACTATGCGTTACAAATTTAAAAAAATCAGCTATCCATCCCTCATTTTGAAACGGGAATGTGTTTAAAATATTTTTCAATAAATTCAATAAAATAGGAGTATTGCTCAACCTAAAAATAAACAAAAAATAGTTTTGTTGATGTCATAATGGTAAAACGATTGATATATTTAGGCCCGTGTCCGTAATTTAGTTAAATTCGCGTTAGAGAAAACCAAAATCAGTCCGATATCTTCACCTTAAAGGTGTCTTTGCCTTGATTCCCATTGGTCCCCATCACCCAGCGCTCAACTCATCTTTTCAACTTCCACTCACTTATTCATATTTAAACATGGTAGTCATGAGGAGGAAAAGCTCATCACGAAGTTGAAAGGCTGCATTTAAATACTATCAGAGAGAAAGAAAACGTCGTTTGCTCTCCGGGTGACATGGCGACAGCTTTAGGATCATAACATGAACATCCTACGCACACTCTGAGGAAGGAAAGATAACGGTATATAGATATATTCACGACACTACATTGCGTGTTATAAGTAATTGTCGAATGCAATAATATTATCATTACTTCATTATAGTCGAGTTTTGGATTATTAAGAACCATATAAATTACTAATATATATATGTTGTGATAATTCATATATTTTATGACTTAATCATTTATGAGCTACGTAAGTTTTCACCCAAAATTTGATTCGTAGACTCAAACCAGAATGGGTCATTATAGATCAACTTTTTGTACTATACTTAGTAAGGTTTTAGATCCTAAATCGTTGGTAAAAAGATAGTTCGTCATAGCTGTGAAGGAATGTAATGGAGGAATAAAGAACGTATGAAACTGCAACCATAAGAACCAAACATAATGCTGTATCCGTTGTCCACCAAACATGGGCCAAAACTGACTTGGAAAATGTATATTCCTATAGTAACATGTATATAACTGTGATAGTAAATCCTCGTGCATATGACCTGCAGTCATGCGTACACGTTAAACACACACACAATTTTCGCACGGTTATGAGTGCTATCATTTGAACATTTGGGCGTCCCCAGGATCCCAGAACTCGTTTTGAATATATTATTATAATGGTGCATAGTACACAGTTAGTGACCTAAATATAAACTTTATGCATTTTAATAGTTATGTTGCGACAAAAGCAAAGAGTATACAGTTTTGAAGTGTGATGTATAGTGGAGTTTTCATAATACACGTTTTAACTTAAAATTATAACACATTTTAGCTTACTTTCTAGGGCATTACTTGGGATACAATAAACACTGGAAAGAAAAGTTGGTCTGTGTCCAAAGGAAGAAATTAAGTCTTCACCTGAATTTCCCCAGGGGTGTCATGTTCATAGTTGGTTCACTCCTGGTGAATTTATTTATTTAGCGTCTATCCTATCCAATTATGAAAACTGATTTACAAATAGGAAATTTAAAATAATATTAATCTAACACAGAGCGGACAAAATAATAAACATTCTTTGAAGAATTTAAAAAATAATCATTTGACCGTAAGTTTCAATGAACAAAATATGAAAATACCTTTGATGGGCCAAACATAATTAGGGCCCACATATTTACATAACACACTGGATGGAAATGAAAAAAGTTTCTGTAAAAATTAAAAATTAATGTAAAAAATGGCTAAACCACGGATGAATGGGAATAATTTCGATCTATTTTGCGATTAATGTCGATTTTTGCACGTTTTTTTTGTGGTTTCTAGACCTAGGTTGTAAAAGTCACCCACCACCTCTATAAGGGTGGTAAGAGCAAGAGCAGATTGGCAACGGATATTAGCCTGGCTTTGCGCCACACTGCGGAAATTGGGGAATTTAAAATAATATAAATCTAACACAAGGTGGACAATTAGGCCCACATATTAACATAACACACTGGATAGAAATAAAAAAAGTAACTCTAAAAATTCAAAGTAATATAACAAATGGCTAAACCACGGATGAATGGGAACAATTTCGAACTATTTTTCGATTAATGTCGCTTTTGCACGTTTTTTTGTGGTTTCTATACCTAGGTTGCAAAAGCCATCACCTGTGTAAGGGTGGTAAACGCCAGAGCAGATTGGCAACGGATATTAGCCTGGCTTTGCGCCACAGTGCGGCTAAGAGTGGTTATACATTTCCTTTTGATCCAGGAGTGAACCATTGCTTATTTTGTGTGTTATTTCATCCTGCGGTGATGACGCCGCCGCTGGTTCTACCTACCCTCAAAGGGGATTGACTCCACCCACATTAGACTGTTTGCTCTTGGTCGTGCCGAGGTAATTAACAATTGCACAGATGCTACGTGAGTTACCTGAAGCGTATATTATCTTAGTTACAAAAAGGTTATTACAACTTGAATTAAAACCGACGTGTATCAACTACACGATTGCCCTTTATTTGTTGATGGTGTCTGCAAATTAATATCAAAGCGTTTTTTTTAAACAAGCTCCTGCAGAGTAAAAGATATATTTAAAAATAAGTCCGGATCTATCATGAAAATGCATATATCTTTTTCATATTAACTCGGGTTTAAGGGTAAACATACCCGGTATACTGTATAATAAGCAAAAGTAAAATATGTTACTTATAGCAATCAAACTAAACTAAACTAAATAAATAAATAACGGAAACGCAAGCACACGATATCAGTTACAGTGTAAAGACATTATATTGCTACAGTCGTTTCGGCTTTTAACTTTATAACTACACTTGCCTATAGGTGGTTGCCCTATCTCTGCTGTGTTTGTTGATTAATGCACTCTGGCATTGATCACAAGTATTTATTTATAACAGAATATTATGATACACGTAGATTATCTAAGTGCACAATATGAACAACATTGCAGCTACAATTCATGGATAACGTTGTTGTGAAATGCACATCTTACTCTTCCAAAGTTAGTGAAAATTTAACGCTATATAACGATTATTATAAAAATAGATTGCCCGTCATTGTAAATCTGTATCCATAACTAAGGATTGATGTAAAATAAACAATTGTAATATGTAGAGATATATTTATTTAAACCACTCCGCAACAGCTCTTCGCTAATGCTAGCCAAAGAGCAATGCTGTGTACATACTTATGAGAAAGATGAAGAGTCTGTAGAGGGACAAACTTCTTCGGTAGTATCAGAAATAAAGCAATTTGTAACAAGATTTCTAATCCAATTTTCTCATCAAAAGTTTTGAATTAGTTTTGTATTGGTTTGAAATTGCTGATCTCAAATAACATACGGTCTCTCGACTACTACCGTAGCGTTATGCTTGCGTGGGGTATGAAGGAAACCTATACTATGCTTCTCTACTCTAAGCAAACAACATAACCAACACGTAACATTAAAAGAAGAAATTTTGTAATACGCAATATGTCTTCTATCTTAATCGTGATAGAGTGTTGTAATTCTATTAAAGTATTGACGTTTCGTGAAAATGATTGAACATAACTCAAGTTCCAGTGTAAGTTTATGTTTTAAATTTAACAAACAATATCAAAATGTGCTAATTGTTGATTTTCTAAACAGAATTCGCCAAAAAAACTTTCTGATTCGTAAAGGGGTATTCACCCGCTGAAACTCAAAAAATATATTTCATCCAGGCTAACTAATTATGAATTTATAAACTACCAGAAAAATTGTTGGGTCCACCATGACCCGGAAAAAAATGTCGAACTTGGAAATTTCGAGCTAGGTCCCATCGGCAAAAATCTCTCATAAGAAATAACATGGGGACGATCTCTAAGCCCCGTGACCTTGAAGGATTTTGATCCAAAATAAATACTAGCCATTATTGACGTACTCGACAGCCTTTTCTGTAAATTCTTTATATTTTGTTTTGTAATTTGGGCAAGTGGTTCGGTCAAAATATGCTGATTACCAAGAAGGGGTGTGATTTTGAAATGCATATTTTTGCGTGTTTGAGTGTATATTTGTGCACAATTTCAAGGCACGATGTTATAAAGGGCCATTTTAGATTGGTATGATGCTCTAGTATCTATGTGGAACAAAAAAGAAGCAAGTTAAAGCCGATTTAAGAAATTGCCAAAAACGCCCATTTTCGCAAATTTCGTGACCAAAAAAATAAAAAAAATAATATAAAATCACAGTTACAAGATATAATTTTTTAAACGATCATTTTAGTGTAGTATTATGCTATAGATTTAGAGGTAAAAAAAATTTTTTGGGGGGCGGTAATGGGTAATAGCCTTTTTAATGGCAAAATAACGACAAAAAAGATGAAACAAGAATTCTATCGTAGCGACTCCGAATAACTGAAGACCGAATCCCGTATAAGCACACCATCATAGTCTATAATAGCAATAATGAGATTAATGACTCCTGCAACTTGCAAGAAAAGATCTTGGCACAATCTACTAATAGTATTCGATCTGTCATTAATAAGCAGTAGCATCTACTGACATGACGTGACATGAGGATAGCCATGTTGTTATACGACCAAGATAAAGAATTATTAAATATGAGGAAATATTTAATGAAATATCGACTCAAGATAGGAATTATTTTCTTTAAGTTATCTACAGAAAACTACACTTTAAAGTGGAAATTAGCATACACCCTCTGAATGAGGAGAGATACGAAAGATTAAAGCAAAAATATTATTCAAAAAACATGTACCATGTTCGTCAATATAGACTATACGTAATTGTTTATATTATGTACTTTTTCATTACGGGATCAATAGGGAAAATGTAATTGAAAATTTGACTTTAATGGGAAATCTGTCGAAAACATCTGTTCTAATCAAAACATAGACGAAAATCCCAGTTTTAATCGGAAGTGGAAAAGTGTATTTTTCTAAACGGTTTCTTCTCGACAAAGAAAATATATTATTCTGGCATTTTCAATTCTCACTTTGCGCTTAAATATCTGTGATGAGTTGAGGTTCTTCTTGAAGGAGTTTCAAATTATTTCATTCCCTACTACGCGCATCAGTGTTTTTCTACACGTAAGTATGTTCATTTATTGCATTAAAAGTCATTTGAATATTATTTGTTATGCTTAAAGAGAAAATATATTTAGATCCAATACGTTGGTTATTAAATGTTATTTGTACTAGGAAGCTTCGCAAACGCTTTTTCAGGCGCGTTGTTGGATGAGCGTATGTTTTTTTAAACGAAAAAAGTGGTAAAATTGCGATTTTCATGAGAAATTATTTTTAGATTGCGCTCAAATTTCACACCAATATATTGATTTATAAAATGAAGGTTCTGTGAAAAAATCATAACAATCGGATAAAGCATGTAGGTGTTATAAGTCGAAGATTTTTTTTTAAATCGAAAACAATCGTAAAATTGCGATTTTAATGAGAAATAATTTTTCGATTGCGCTCAAAAACGTGACACTTATAAATTCAGAGATTTTAAAGGCCTCCAGAAAATTTCATCGCAATTGAAGTATTGGTTTAGCCGGAATCGTGCTAACAAACAGACAAAAATACAAAAAAAAAACATTCCGGATTTTTTTCTCCAGTGTAGTGAAATGGAATCTGCGCTTCGATCGCTACGCTCATCTAACAAATTGAGATTGCTCAACGCTATAGTTACACAACCCACAGTTATCACAATATGACTTCGTATATTTTTACCTTATACGCATATAGATATTAAAATTGTTTAATTTTTCGTGAGAAACCGGCCCAGGATTCAATGCATGATGTCCGAGGGCTGTTAAAGACGACTCAAACTCTTGAATTCGTACTAACGACTGAAGAAAACTTCGAAATAAACTTTCAGTCAGGATTGCCGGTGGCGGGATTCGATCTTGAAACCTCCTAACGATGTCTCGCGCTTTACGCTTCAGCCACTACCAACGCTAACACACTGATATGAATATCCCTTGGTAAATGCTTCCATAGTTTGCACCATAACATAAAATATAATGAGTGAGTGAGTGAGTAACTTAAGGTGTAGTGTATACGTTACTCTATTGACGACAATTTTTTTAAACGTCCTAATCAAGATAAGAATAATAAATATTGTGGAAAATGTAAATCATTATAAATTATTGATATTCAAAGAAGCTTGCTCTACCTCAGTCTCCACACGGCACATATGTTTAAATCTAGTACGTAATATTGATCTGGCTTTGTTTATACCTGAGCACGAAATTAAAGTTTGTTTATAAAGGCCAAGTGGTTAGAAATCAAAGGCACCCCCTGAAGCGACGGAGACCTGGCTATAGCTCTGAGTAGAACAAAGAAGGGAGAACGTTATGGGTTTTAGCTTGAAGCCAATACAGAAGCTCTTCAAAAAATCCAATTAAATTTATTGTGCACGAAGTTCCGACAGGACAGGACTCGTATCCCCAGCCGGATGAAAAGAACTTGCAATGCGAACGAATTTATATACATTAAAGACTTCGATAAAGCTATTTGTTACAGGACGGTCGGGCTGTAAAAACTGCAAATAAAACGCTATTAATGGAAGGAGGAAAACCACGTTATAATAGTGTGTTAAGTCGTTTAAACTTTTAATGAATGGGCGGTAATATATTCGTGTGCGTGTGCGTGTGCGTGTGCGTGTGCGTGTGCGTGTACATATCTGGACCAACATATGTGACTCTTATCAGCCTACAAATATAAAAAATAAAGTTATCTTTTTCAATTATGCATACACAAGTTGTACCGTACGTAAAAAAAATTAGTCCCAGATTCATTGTGTTTAATTACCACTTAAATTAATGAAAATGCTCATTACGCGTTAGTATGACCCGCTACTTGTACGTCGAGCCAATTAACGGTGGTCTTCTATGAATTGAAGTGGATTGAAACAGAGGAGTTTTTTTTTACTGCACATCCAATCTAGCACAGGCGACGGTGTTCCCATCATGGCGATAATTATCCAGCAACTTTATGGTATACAAAAGTTAATGAGCGACGGTCGCTTCCAGGAAAATTAGCAGACATATTGCAAGCATATCAACTCCATCTGTAATCTTTCTATAGACGTGCTAAAGAAATGAGACTGAATGGTGAAATGAAATTGCAACTGTGAAATAGAGATACAAAGATTTCATTAGGCGTGCAAGTCGAAGAAATATTCTCATCCAGTGGCGTATCTCAGGGGGTGATGATCGACGAGGAAGAGCTGGAAACTGAAGAGAAAAAGAAAAAGATTGTAATGAAGAGCGGAGCCCATGGGAGGCAAGTCTCCATACGAGATACGAGACAGAGAACCCATTGTGGCTCAGTTGCTACTTATACCCCCGTATCCTATTCCGTCGGAGGTATTACCATTACGGTTCATGCGTAGCCTGCGAGGATTTGGGACGCTCCGAGTTCGACTCCGCCACAGGCAATCTTGACTGAAACTTTTATCCAAGGTTTTCTTATGTCGTTAATGCGACTGCAATGGATCGAGTAGGGCCTACTCTGCAATAATCCTTTAGCATTCCCTTGACAACTATTATAACACCTAGATGGCCAAGTTATTTACCAGACGGCATATTTCGGGTATAAATCTTGTGTTTAGCCTAAATCGTGCACCCTTTCAAAAATGTGTTTTTACATAATATTTATTTATTTATTTTATTCTACCCCACACGCATTTCTTTATTCGGAACATTGGTGAAATACATTGGTTTTAAATGAGACGCATTCACCAATAGTAATAAGTTCCTATGTCTTTATGTTTCGAGCTTAAAAAAAAATTCAATTTCAATTTCGCAAAATTTACATAGTTAGCCTATTGCAGCATACAATACATAAAATAATACCATTTGATATATTAGTGAAATGGTCTGAATAAATGTTGCATTATTTTTCAAACATTGTGTAGGGCCTACAGTGTATCGTAAAAAACATCTTGCTAACAATCATTCCAGCATACATGATTGTTATGTAGTTTTAATGAGATGAAAATTAAATAAAATTTAAAAATTTTCTAGGTATATTTTTAAAACAAAAAAAATAAAAAATGCCGATATTCAGAAATAACCCGTCTAATTCCTCTGGGCTAAAACTGCAAAATATCACACCATCAGCACAGACTCGTAGTCTCGTAACATAAGAACTATTTGCTAACTTATACGATACTCGTACGCATTACAATAAACTTCGGGCAGCCGGCGATATATTCCGTCCAGACCAGTGGAGTCAAACGGGCTTGGTTGATGCCCGCCAGTAGCTATCTGTGCTGGATGTTGACTCGCTCACAAACTCATTTCTGTTTTCCCCCTAGCACATTTTAAAGCTTTATTAAAAATTGTGTTCATTTGTGTGGAGTGTTTTGATGTTTTACATGGAATTTGTTATTTTGAAAAATCGAAAAGCGTTTCAAACTTTCAGGCTTATCTATTGTAAACAAAGTATTAAATAATTTATGGAATACTAAAATATATAAATTATATTTTTGTTATAATCATTTCTGTTATGTTTAATTAGATAATAAACTCAATATGAAGCCAACGAGAGACGTAACCGACCATAACAGAGAGACATTGTAATTTAAAAAAGGAAATTTCCCTGTGTGCCTGTAAATAGTACCATTGGGATTCTTATGCCTTTCTTAAATTCAATATATTTTTACGAAGATCGTTCGACTTGACGTCTCTAATTTCCTACTTTGGTATGTGTGTGAATTTATATTGGCGTGTAAAATTTACACCAAGGCAGATATGTGTGATGAAATTGCAATTCTAGATTTTGCAATGCTCAAACGTGGTGAATTCGCAGAAAATAATAACTAAATATTCTAGTTGAAATTGGTGTATCTTTACCCACAGGATGTTACTACATTGGGACTAGAGTGCTTATTACAATGAAGTCGAGGAAGGTACTTGAGACAAACATTAATCTAAACTTTGATTTTGATTAGCCCAAAAGTGGTGATAAATATGTTCAAAACTGTCGTTAATATCGCCGTAACTTTAGGTTAATACCCGTCTCTGCCCATACACTAAAGAAACGACTTCCGGACAGGAGTCAGAAGAAACATCGCAATCGCAACGTCACATTGACAGAATTCATTATCTACGCGTGGCACTTGATTAGGTAAACACAGTAATTGCTTACTCCAGCCACAATCAGTTTTGCTACTCGCACTGTTCCACTTGATTAATTACCAGACTAAACCGCAGGCCTTTGATCTTTTCAATTACTACCTTTCGAACACTTTAAAGTGTATGCTGTGTGTACATAGTAATCACTCGTATCAAAGAGATGGTAACTGAGCACGTATACCGGTAATATTTAATCACCAAGTTTCACTTTCATAGTTTAATAACCTTCAACAGTATTCAAGTATAATACAATTATTGCTAATGATGGATAAACGATCATAGCAAATTTCCAACATTTATCGTTAATTGGCAATTAAATATGTTCTTCGCCCTTCTGTCATTTTATAAAAGCTATTGAATTGATTTTGTATTCATTTTCTACATCAATAATTTATGGAAAAGTGCTGTGATAGCACCTATGTAGTGATGTAAAGTTTCATACATAATATGTGACAGAATTGGTTCTTAAATTGAGTGCGCTTTTCTCTTCTGTGGTCTTGCAGTTTTTATTTTTAATGTGGATTGCTTTACTTTTATAATTATAAATTGATTGGTAAAACCTTAAAATTAATACTCATAATATATCTTTTATATTTTTATGTTTTCTGATAACCATCAGAAGTTATGACGCTCAACACAACAACTAACCTATAGGTTAGACATTAGCTAAACTCGTTAGTCAAAATCAATAATGTTGGCATTTTGTTTTCAGCTCTTTTTAAGAGGGTATGCGAAAATAATTGTATTGTTGACTTCACTCGTATCTTGATACACGTTGCTTAAAAGTAAAATTTTGCAATAGTAAGCAAGTATAGACAAAAATCTCAAGATTTTATGAAGTTCAAACAGTAATTACACTGTTGTGATCTTAAATACAAGATTGTGAACAGTATTAGCTTAATTAAATGCAAGATGACATTTAAATAAAATACTAAGCTACCTGTTTTCCGTAATTCCCCATTTCTAAACAAATCAACATTCGGGTTTGGGGCAACAATTCATTAGCTTTACTAACTGGGTTTACTTTTGCTTTCGACAAAAACATTTAATAATAAATTTGTATTTTAATCGAAAGTTTGTATTTTAGTTGTTTCTGGCGGATTTGAAGGAAAATTGTGAAGTTACCGAAAGAGGTATAGTTCACGTATTACACTCCTAATTCAGGAGGTCGCCCGCCGCTGTAAACCCTTGGCTGAAGGTACTACCAACTTGTTTACCAAGTTGTGCCTGGGAAGGGTAGGTACACCATACAAATAAGTGTTTAGTTGAAAACGTAAAATGTAACATTTCTCAAATCTATTAAGAAAGATATTCGATAGTTTAAACATTCTGCAGAAGGAGCGTCTGAGGAAGGTGACTGATGTGCACAGCAGGTGAGTGCTGTACTTCTGTTTTTAACCGTGTTTTTTCAGGGAGTGAGAAATGTATTTTATCATTCTCCGGTAAACAAGTCCTGGTGTTTTACAAGGAGTCACACATCTCGGTCCGAAAATACTAATGAAGGACGAGTTGTCCACTCTCCATAGGAGGTGTACCTTAGCTGTGACAGGTTGCGGTTCCTTTGCTCACACCACCCATATGTGCGTATTACAGTTCGAAATTTTTTGGGTAAATTTCGAGTAAAAATTAGTAAAGCTCTGTAATTTACTCGATTTTTTTTAACCTTCCTTGGTCATAAATCAACTGCCTAGAATATAATTAAAAGCAAATTTTCTTACTGTATCCTACCGTATAAATCAACTTAAACGCACAGGTTAGTTTTCTTAATTATAAAAGTTAAACTTTTATGGGAAGTTTGTGAATTCAAACTCGTGTTTTGGATTTCAAATAGTTTTTGTAATTTCCGGACTGACGTATAGACTCTCGAAATTTTTGTAACTGTGTGTGGATATCAATATATTGTTTATTAATTAAGATGCCTGTGAAATATGATAGTTCTATTAATAGCCGTTCAGCTGCAATGATCAGCAACCTACGCGGGAGCACTTACCTCGCGCCAGCCACAGCGAGACTGCAAGTGCATTGTGTAATATGCAAGTGATGTTGTTAGTTCACGTTATTAAAATAAACAGGAATTGTTACGCGGGTAATTTATTTCAGTGCACCGGTCACCATCAAAGGAAGATTTTTATTATTTTTGTTGAGATTGAAATTGATAATAATGTTTTTTACATGAATTGAAATGTTCCACATAGTTTCATGAAATCGCACACGAGATAATTATGCCAGAAAACATTACGCCCTGCACCATCATGACAAATAAAGCAAAGTACGTATATTCATTAAATATTTATTAAGGTTGACCTAGTTAGTGTAGTAGTAATTAGTGGTGTGTGTGCGTATGGACTACGAGTAGCGTAAAGGCACTTCGAGCAAAATATGAGAACTCTCTTTTAAGTATTAATACAGCTCAGGAAATGATACTGACATCGTCGATCTTCACTTCTTTTTTCTTTAAGTTTCAACTAGTTTATTAAGAACGAAATATAATAATTGGAAATTCATGTTCACGTTTCACAGATAAAGCGAGATCTAGGCCAAAGATCTTGACAAGTCCTAACTAGAATACTTGAAACGATCTTTTATGTATGATGTGCTTCTCTCGCCTTCATTCTAAGGCGCAGCACTTGAAAACTTAAGAAGAGCATTTTAAAACCAATTCAAACCCCTAGAGACTAACAAGGCATTCAGAAATGAAACAGTTTGGCGAAACTTTTAGTAAAAAGGTTACTTTTCTTATCTACCAGTCTCGATTAGTATGGATTATTACAGTTAATTATGCACTAACTTTGAATCCGGAGGAAATTTTAAACAGCTGGTACTTGAAAAGCTAGTTATGTGTCTTATTCAAGTCAGAATATATTAGTTAAAAATACTTTATTGAAATGAAAAGTGGAAGGGTGTAAAATGCAGCTTGTTCACGAAATACTCTGGAGAAGAAAGATAATTAATAAATTCTCTAAAATGCAGATTTTTCTGAGGGTGTCCTAAATGAGCTTCAGTCCTTCTATTTTTAATTGGCTTTAGAGTTCACATATCTGTGTAAACTGTTTATCCCTATTCCCGTTGAATTAGTTAGCTATAATAGTTGTCTTTTCTGAAAGATCATGCAAAGATAAATAGCCATGCGGACTCTTTGAGCGTGTGCGTAAGAAATTTAAATTCCCTTTGGGAAGACAAATCAAATGAATCAAAATACAATACTACAAATTCTACATACTTGTACGTAGTTCAATAAATTGTAAACAAACTTCTTGTGTGAACGCCAGTAACTTGTTACTAAGATATCAAACTTTTCTTTCTCTAGACGACCACATGATAAGAGTCAGTGGATACTTGTTTAGGAATGCGTCGGGGATAGATATCAAGAATTAATCACAACATTCGACTTTTAACTGACAAAATCTTCCGAAAATACTTCAGTCGGGATTGGCGGTGGCCAGATTTGATTAGGGATCTACAGAATATAACCACGTTTCTAAGCGCTGAAACTGTTGTAAGGTCTATTGAAAATCGGAGTTTGTTAACGTGACATGCCATAGCTATGGAGTAAAATTCATGATTGCGTGATGTTGGACTGTCATGGCAAGGTTTCAAAAGTACAACTTTTCATCAAATAAATCCTTTATTTTTTCATAATAATATGGTAAACGTTTCGACAATCAAGTAAAAATATTTGTTTATTATAATAAATATCCCTATAAATTTGTATTAATGATTCGGAACTTTATTTTGAATAACACAACCCAATGTGAAACATATATTTTGACTGGAAAAAATAACAAATGAACTAAGTTGCTAGATGACTTATGTACCATTTACAACCAGAATCATTATTCTTGTCGCAAATCTCATTTAGTTTCTAGCATTGGAGCTGAAAGAGTCTTGAGATCAGTTTCTAGCATTGGAGCTGAAAGAGTCTTGTGATCAGTTTTAAAACCATATTATCCAATTAATAATCGCTGCAATGAAGTTGTTTTGTAACTTGGATGAAGCATTACAAACCGATTACCCTAGTTGCCGGTTTGTTCTCTATCACTGAGCTCATACCCGCTTATTCACTCATGCAAACACCGTTGTTGAAAGCCTACTGAGGTTTTACCTCACATCTATTGTTATTTGAAAAATTTACGCATGAATGGAACAACCGACTCACCGAGTATTAAAGAATCCGCAAAGCGGCTTTGAAATCCATCCACATTGAAAAACCTCCTCCCGACATTCAGAATGTTCTCAATTAAAAAAGATGACAGGCATGGAACAAATCGTTGCTCTGTTAGTAACAGATAAAGCTTAGCACTGATTCCACTGGATAGAGGATCAATTCAAGATGCCGACAATCCTGACGTAGAATTTTCCTGTGTATTTTCTCGGTCAAGGGGTGAATATACTGAAAAAGAGTATAAGGCATTACCATTTTTCTTTGGACATTTTCTCTTAATTTTCATTCCACCCCCAAATAGCTTTAATAAAACTTGTTGGTTTCCTACAAAACGCTATCATTATTTCACTCTATTATCGTAGTTGACACTTCAGTCAACAAAACCACGTACTACCATCAAGTCGCTAAGAATTTTGTTAGTACAAGTTTTATGCATTTTCACTCTAAAGATTGTGTTCAGGAAGTTTCTCGTACAAGTCGTCAAGTCTAGTTGTTGGTGGAGGTGCCGGGAATGTTAAGTTTAAAACACGCTAGCCTCGCCCTAATTGACTCCTAAGGTCACCAAATATTCTGTATAATCCTCGTTGAAAGGTAATGTCAACAAAAACACATTTATTCGGAGGAGTTGTACGGTTTTTATCGAGAGACGTGACACACGCACGGACGGAATGCTTAGAGGGTAGCTTCGCTTCCTAAAAAGATAAGTTAAAATATCGATTGGAAAATTATCGATATATAGGCTACCGATTAGATCGATCGTATACTAATACAATTACTTACATATTGATGATCATCATGTCATCCATGTTACACGCGAGAATTATTAGGACGATCGTATGCTCGATACAATTGTCACCGGAAACCACAACCAGGGGTTTTATATTCAAGGTCGTCTGCCATAAGGTGAACGCTGATAAGACAAGATAATTTATTCACCAGTTGACTGAGATCAAGTATGTTATGATAGTCACTCATTGGAGATTTCATCCAAACTCCCAAATGCCAACAACTTTAATAATTAATTAAATGTGTGAAGCTGAAACCCATGCTAATGATTGAAGGGGTTGGGTTAGAAGACTGGGATCGTTATAATAATAACTGGTCGCGCACTGTTATACAAACTGTGTAATGAAATACTTCCCATCTCAATCATCAATCATTTCGTTGCCCTCTCTGAGGTAATGTTTAAAATAAAATTCTTCTCCCGCTCCTCTAAAAGGTTTTGTGTCGTACTTTTAAAGAAACGCTCACCGCAAAAAAAAAATCGAGAACTTAGTAGGAAGTTTTCCATAGACAAATGCCTTTAGATGCTAATTTTACGGTCTGACATTAAATCTCGCTAGCTCCTGATTCCTCCATCACACGAGGCCTTCCCCCCTCCTCCCCCTCCTCTTCCCCTTTGCTCCTACCCCCTGGAACCGAGGGTTGTTTGGGGGCAATGAATTTGCAGGCGATTATTATAATGAATGATAATTAAACCCACTTTGCGATGTCCTTCGATCATCACATTACACCCATTTCCCACCGGAAGCTGGAAGAGAGACAGGAGACAGAAGAGAGAGTGCGAGACCCATCCACCTTGTGTTAATGTGCATCCATACATTTTGTCTTAGCACCTGTGGATCACAGAGGAATTGTATTTTATGAACAATTAGCTATTGAATTTATTCCCAATGTGGTTCACGAGGATAATGTATAAATGTATAAATGTAGACGATAACACCAAATATAAATAAGAATGATTAAAATTGGCCGTAGGTAGTCTGTCCAAAGTAAGCTTGCCCTATGCAGTTGACTGACTATAGGTTAAAACGTATTGGGATAAATAAATAATACATTCGTATATACCCTCAGACACATATCTGATTTTCAGTGGGGGACATAATTTAAAGCGTAACGAGACAATGTTGTCGATGCCGACGCCATCACGA
Source organism: Sweltsa coloradensis (assembly GCA_024449915.1). NCBI lineage: Eukaryota > Metazoa > Arthropoda > Insecta > Plecoptera > Chloroperlidae > Sweltsa > Sweltsa coloradensis. The sequence continues at coordinate 357,686 of JAMZAV010000083.1, forward strand.
GCTAAAAATTGTCAACCAGAGATCGGTTAATAATTTTAAAATAAGAAACAGCGAACAACTGGTTGGGTACGACTCACCTGCGGACAACGTCAGATTCGACACGACTAACTCGGAAGAACTGTATCCCAATTTGTTCTGTATGTCGTTGTTAGGGCGGTTTATACACACTCACAACCCAAATATTGATGATTCAAGTTGAATACTTTCACTTTAAATACTTCAAGTTAAATAAAATACTTCTAAATAAAGCAGGAATCGAACCCGGGACCTTATGCATTGGAGCAAATTTAACAACATGGTTTTGAGGAGAATCGTCCTGCAACCTTTCAAGTTATATTTATTCTAGAACGGAATGTATTGGAATTTGCACATCATATCTATTTTTCATATCGAATGAGTTAAGGTATAGATATATACTGAATATTACTGCGTACTCTCTTCATATGACTGTGTAATAGATAGATTACAACAAAAAAATCACAAATCAAAATCCTGATTGCAAATGCCACCCCGAGAAAAGCCTAGTCAACGGGACACGTGTTCCGCTTGTATCAACCCCTATATACTTTACGGCGCTTCATGTGTACACCTATTTTGATTCAGATTATAGATTGCGCTCTTTTTCCGTAGCTCGTTAATTCTTGTTATGGGTTTGTTCCTACCCAGAAGATCCGGCTTAGGATTACGCCCGTCAACGTATGGCGTGCTGCAAGGTTTGATTCTAGATAAAGCGCAGATTAACATTATAAATAAAGCCATCAATATAATATTAACATTGTTGCATTATATGAAATGTTTTGTGCGTCGTTGTGTTGAGGCCTACTAAAACCATTGGGCATTGGCTATTCCTTTCCAAATACATTAACATAATAACATAAACATTTCATTTTTGAAAACTCACAAGAACAAACTGAACAAAAATAACGACGAAATAAAATCTAAAAATATCGTTCGAGTACAATTTAGAAGAAAAAAAAACATTTCTAAGCTTGTATCAAAAATATGTAGCAGGCATAAGTTTGGACATTTAAAAGTTCCTTGATAATTTCATCAAGATCAGAGTAGCCATTCGTCTAAACAGAGAGCGAACAAACAAATAAAACATACACTTAAGCTATTTTTCTCGGGGTATGCCTAGTTTTCGCTAACTTCATACTACGCTCACTACTCTCATTTAATTATTAAAGTAGCAATATACACATTTGAATAAATGCGGGAAAGTCAGTTATTGGGGTAGTTAAGCCGACCGACCTCTCAGTAAAGTGCCTCAGTTGGAGTTAAGCCAACATTGGGGAATTCTTACCAATTGAGATAAAATTTAGCTCACTATTTATACGAAAGATGTATAGGGAAATTCCATTTATAGATATTCGTCCATATTTTTAGAAAATACTGTATACATGACTATTAAAATAAAAAGTTCTCAGGGTTTGACGTTGCTAAACAAAATGTCGGTCAAAATTTCAAATTAGTTAAAATATAACAAAATCAGTTAGCCAATGCAAAATCGTGGTATTACTTTATATGAACATAACCGAATTAATAAATATGGTATTTTTGCAAATTTGAAATAAGTACATGAAGATTTAGGTAGAATAATTATGTTTGTGTTAACTAATTTATAATTTATTTATTATGGGGCGAAGCTCTCATAAGCATATCATTGATTTCCGTCTGTGCGTTTGTCACGTCTCACGGTGAAACCGAACATGACTGCTGTTTGACGTGAGTTTTATGGGTTTGTTCTTTTCTTCAATAAGGATGTCACAGAATGTTTTTGGCGACCCTGGTGGTAAGGGAGGAGTGGCTATCCCCACAGGAAAATTCCAAATTTTTGACCCGGCACCTCCACCATTTTGTATTTGGTATCAAGAGGCGAACCTTTTTTTAACTTTAAATCGCCCAAAAGATCAATGACAGAGACTTTTTAAAACTCTTCTTTGACTTAAGTAGCTTCGCTCCCAGTTTTGGGTTCTCCCGTACCAATGCTTGTTTTAAAGTAAATATATTAATTTACACATTCCATAAAACGCAATACAATATGGTCAGTTTTGAGTAAGTTATATTAAATTTGTGTTTACCGCCCATTTCTGTCTGGCAATACACGTTTTCTATTTAAACAGATAATATACATTCGTGTTGTTAAAACGTAAGGGACCATCTAAATGATTGTTTGTCCTGAAAAATAGAACACATTCGAAGAGTTGGTATTGATAAAATATTCACAAGACTCCGATTAAAAGTCTCGCTCCATGCATTTATGGTATGGAACAAATAAGGTTTAATTTCACGCCCTTCCTTACCGCACTTCATCTAGACGTTTATTTAGGTAATGAATCTGTAAAAGGACGGTCTAAGCCAGCCGATAACTCTCCATACAGCGTCTTCTAGCTTAAATTAGGGCGAGAATAATTTCCCTCATTAACGTGCAGAAGGCAGGGAATTTCATAGAGTGCATATATTTCACCTACAACATAATTTGTTTTACAAGATTAAAAGTTCACTAAATGAAAGAGGAAAGTTGACATTAGCGCGCTGCACGTTAACGCACCCCGGTCGCGGTATGTTAGCGAACTAGTTCAAGTGACAATTTGAGGTATCTTGATGCCCTTCCAACTTTATTCCTCACAGAAACGAAACTTGTTTTGTTTCTGTGAAATAAAATATTTGGACAATAATCTCCAGATGTTTGAGTTGTTCCCGAAGGAAACGGGGCGAGGGAGGGAGGAGGGGAGGGGATTTGATAAAGTGAGATGTTCCTGGCAAGATATCGGCCTATTTACACGGCATTCACGTGGAAAGCCAAAACTCTTTCTTGTTGATTCCAAACTTTATGGTGTCATGAATTACACAACCTCATTGGCTGTATAAACTTTTCAAAGAACATTTATTTTTCTTTTCACTAAGGGAAAGAAGATAACATCTCATCCGGTAGAGATCCAAGATAGGCCTACGATGTTAAATGGGCTCCTCTAGATTCTAGAGAACTATCTTTATTATTACCTAGTACAATGTTACAATTTACAAATCTATGATATTGATATTGTATTAACTACCAATGACTTTTTACTTTTTCCATATTGATTTCCATTCAGAGCTATATTATAAAAGCACAAATGCTTATCTGACGAAAACGAAGAAATTGTAATGATAATTTCACCAAAATCAGTCGTAATTACACGGTGAAACCAATGTTAATAAAAATTGGTCATTAGTAATTTGCAAGTAAATATTAAGTTTGCATGTTTTATAAAATTAATAAATACATGGATTTGAGTTTAAATTACTATAGAATCAACAAAGAATATAAACAAACAAAATGTTGTTAATTTGTTATTTTTTTTATAATCGACTTATTTCCTGCTAATTTAGGACGAGTCCCGCCTAGAACGGGCATGCTGTGTGTTAAAACAATAGCAACACTGTTCGGTCGACTGCTTGGCAACGTTGCATGAAATGATAAAACTCGTGCTAGGTAGCGCCACGTGACTGGTGGGCGATTCCGCTCTTCACACTTCTTTGAAACTTCGGATTCCTGTATTATTTATTTTAGACAATACAAACTTTTATTACCGTAAGGTATAAACATGCATTAAGATAATATGATTGATCTTGGGGTAAAATGCAGCAAGTAATAGATCTGCTGGTGCCGGGAGCCCTTTGCTTACAAAAAAGGTTGGCGCATGTTGACTTCAGAATAATAATAATAATATGATAAACAATACGTTACATGAATGTATGTCATGGGGTGATAAGCTGACCCCCACACCGGCCGATATCTATGATTAGATCAAATTCAAACAAATACCTAAATAAGCAAACCGCTTGATCGATTTTAAAATAATTTAGTGATGTTCCACATTCGAAATTTCAATTGCAATACATATTATAATGGATAGCCCTGTAGCTCGAATTGTAGTTAAAAAGGTGTCTAACAAGCTAGTTTGGGGCGTAGCTTCTCAATCTATCTTCTCTACAGGGTCTCCATGACCAGGATCGTACGTGTTCTGTGGAATTTGGATTGGAAGCATTCATGATTAACTAAACAAAAAAACTATGATCTCAGTTTGGGGATCACTATATTTTCTTATAAACCTAATCTTGTCCTTGACCAAGCTTGTGCATTCTCCCTAGTGATCATGGGCTCAACTCCCACTGTAACTCCCTTAACATAGACAATTAATTAACAATCATTGCTCACCAATGAACCTCAGTCTGGTATGGAAGTCCAGTGTCTGTTGGTTCGAACCCACGTCCCCTTGGTGTCTTGACTCTTCGGACCTCTTGCCTTCCTCTTCTTACTTCTTTGTTCTTTCGGCTCCCAAGTTGTTCTCCCTCGTTCACATGTTCTTCCTTTGGCTCCCTACAGGTGAGATTCCAGTTTGCCGTCCGACTCCCGCCGTAGCGGGAGCCCTCAGTAGTTCTTCTTTCTTCAGGCTCTGCTCACCTTCCTCTTTGACCTCTCAAACAGAACTCCCCGATCAGATCGAACTTTGGTATCCACAAAGCCTCGAACCCCTGACTTCGGTCCTCCTCCCCTCCCTATAAGGCTAGAGTCCATTGTCACTATTACCTCTCCTGATCCCCTCCTGGTTCTCCTATGTCCGAAAACCAATCACCAGCCTTCCTTGGCCCCCTCTGTTGTCTCTTGGCCCTAGAGAAAGGGTCTTCTCCCCTTCATCCATTTAGTACTTGTCAGCAATCATATTATTAACACGTCTGCATTTCCATGATTTAAACAAACTTTGAAACAGCAACACAACTTGTTTACCTCTTGTAGAATGTTTTAAATAACGTCACATTCCTAGTAACTTCTCAATAACAACCATTGTTGACAGTTATTACGACATGCATGCAGTCTTACAGCATTACTAGCACTTCCAAACCCAAAATGAATATGAATATATACCCAATATATACCTATACATTACAATATGTGTGCAGCACGATTTCAAAATTTGTTAGTTTATGATTCAATTAATTTAAAATATATTTTCCAAGTCAGTGTATTTTTTTTGAAATGTTTAGCCTATAACCATTTTGGTACCCGTACCTATCGTCTTGTTTGAAAAAGTGCTTCCAATAAAAGCTTCAGATCTCTTAATTTAAGAATTACGCAATCATACATTTTAATTACTTTCGGAGATACGGATTTTTGAAGTACTCTAAATTGCTAATTTCCTTTCCACTGCCTATACCATTTACATAGCTAGTCAACAATGAAGAGAGGGATTAAATGCTACAGTTACAAATTAAAACAGAACAAGAACAAGTGTTTTGCTTTTTAAAGAAGGCGGGCTACGTTACATACTGTAGTGATAGAGCCTCCCCATTTTAGCACCACGTGATCGTATTTTTCCTCTCCCCATTCTTGATCCACGATTGTACGTTCAGACTTCAGAGGGCTGTGGGTATTTCCGTGCTGTCAATGTCAGATGTTTTTCATGTTTTGTGTTTAATTTGTACACAACATCCGCGGTGTTTACTTTGCTCTTCTAGGTTAGGCGTCGTATGTGAGATAAAATTCTCTAAGAAAGATAGTATCATTATTTTTAATGAGATAACATAGTCACTGATAACATTAGTTGTCTTTAGTTTGGGTGTGGTCTGTGGTTGCTATTAGCCTAAACTAGCCCTAGGCCCTAGGAGCATAAATAACCTGACTTGACTCCAAGTAGCCTACTAGGCCTATTACTTCTTAACCTTGTAGGGGCCATACCCTAGACGAAACAACAAAATGAAACTAAAATTCTGTGCCAATTTATCATTCATGTTTCAAGAAACATCTTCATTGCTAGAACGCTACTTCCTAGCAAGTGAGGTGGGCTTTCAAGCTGTTGAGTGCGCTTTCCCATACGACTTCTCGCCTGAAGAAGTAGCAAATGCTAAAAAGTGTGCCAATGTGGAACAGATTCTAATCAACGTGTTTGTTGGTAAGATAAGGTGTAGCCACAGGCCTAGGCCTATCCTACCCTAGGGCCTATCAGTTCAAGAGGTGGAACAAGCTAGACCTAGGGTAGGGCCTAGGCCTGCCCTTTTGTGCTTGTTTAATTTCTAGGGATTAAGTCTAGCCATGCCGTGGGGGCTAACAAAGATATCTAGGCCTCACTAACACTTAGACCAAAGTGCGTAGTAGGCCCTAGGTCCTTGGTCTTAATCCTAGGCCTAGAAGCTCAGGCTTGCAATAAATACTAAATTGTTTAGGCCTGGCGGCTACTGAGTCTAGCCTACTGTATTTGTCTGTCTGCTCGAATCAGTGGATCTCACATATACTGTCACTCCCCGAGGAAGAGTAGATCCGTTCTCACAAACCACCGTTGAGTGCAAAACTATTTGTGTCACCATTCTTGACAAATCAAAATAACAGACTGAATGTGCAGAACTATTGGGGATAAAACAGTAAATTACCACCCCTCTCCTACAAACAGTAACCACAACATACATTAGCCTAACTGTTGTTCCGGTAGGCCTACCTAGTACCTAGTCACAATGTATCCTAACTTGAGTTAAGCGCTGGCACCACCTTCAAATACCGGTTGGCCCTACTATTAGGCATCATTCACGACGCCAAATAATTAAGCGTATAATTATCAACCCTTTGGTAGGCCGGGTCAGGTGTCGCTTTGTTAGGCCTAAGTGGTTTGCGTTGATGGACTGGTCGATGTTTTTATCCTGTTTGGTGACAGTAGTTGGACATGTGTCTGTGCGCCCGCTGAGAAGCGCTTTTGAGGAAGTTTATGGGGCGTGTGATTCTTCGTGAATAGAGCTCTAGAAGGTGCTCCACGATCTTGGTGCAAAGTATACCTAGGCCTAGGCCTACATCAGAGGCGAGAGCTTTGGCCATACTACTGCAGCATAGGATAGGATCGGGAACAAGGTGTGCTCGGAAGACCTATGCTGTGTGGTATGCGCTGAAACAATCACACAGACGCTCTGTTCATGCTCAAACAAGCACCTGCTTGCTAGCCCACTCGTTACCAATACCTATTGCCTTCGTGATATAGGCGTATTGCTTGACTGTATTTTCTTTCTTCTTCTTAAATTAATAATAAATGTTCATCTAGGCCCTAGGTTAGATGAGCAATTTCTTATTTTGACCAAGTAAGCTAATTTTTCATCTGGGGTTCCTTATTTTAGGGAACTTGACCAAGACTGCCGGTCAGCACCTTCAGGTATCAGTGAAATTAATTTTCAAAATGAATAAAAATCTATGCCTAGTCTTACTGTGATAGGTAGGCCTACTGAATTTATGGTTGTAAGCTTTGTTAATAAATCACATAGCTTAGTTTGCTTAGTAGACCTACAAAAAATATGTACATTTTTTTTTTTTCAGGAGATGTGACTAAAGGTGAACTAGGTTTTGCAGCTATTCCTGGCAAGGAAGATAAGTTTAAGGAGAGCATTCAGCGAGCTATAACATATGCCAATGCTCTACATTGCTCAAGGATTCACATCATGTCGGGTGTAGTTGATGAAATTAAGGATGAGAATATTAAAGTGTACGAAAAGAATATTCGATATGCAACATCCCTACTTGAAAAAGAAAATATAATTGGACTAATTGAACCCATCAATCCATACGCTGTTCCTAAATACTTCATGAACAGCTATGAACGAGGTAGGTATACAATAACATCAACAAGGTATCAAGTGTAGGCTACCTTGTATAAATCAACGGATTAATAAAAACTTGAACTTGACTTGAACACCTACAACGTAGGCCCAAGTAACCGGTGCGGACATGCTTCAGGAATGCAAAGTTGCTCCTTCTCTGACTATTTATAGGCTAGGCATATGCACTTTAATTTCACTTTGCCTACCAGTGCCTGGACTTGCAAATCCCACAACAAACCAAATTTTTAACCTTTGGTGGTTCTCCTCCCCCTCCCTCCCTGTCATGGTGACAGGGAGGGGTGGGTCACCAGACCGTAACCACCCGTCCCACTTCATTCATTCTCTCATTTTTCACCCCACCCCTAGCCAACAGCTTAGGCCTACCTAGTTTTTAATTAAGAACTCAGTCTCTCTTCACTCAATGAGGAAGGTCACTTTGACCTTCGTTATGCAATGAAGTTTCTGGTTTTGTTTTTATGTTTCTATATAATGGCCTGCCTACTCCAATTCAGGTAAGCTGTTGGTACTCTATCAGTTTATCAACTTAATCACTCTCATGCACTTTAGGTAGGCCTACCAATGGAATGCACGTCAGTTACTGACAATTTCCCTTGGTAGTAACCCTACCGGTACTGCTTGTTTAGCTAGACCCTAAGACTGGTAGGCTAACAAGCTGTGAATTAAATGTGTGTTATTGATTTATACCTATTACTCATATTTTTATTAAGCATTTGATAAAATGAGGATAGGCACTTCTCTTAAGTGTTAATGCCAACTGGCCGTGCTCAATGTAGGAATTTGAGATTCATAGACCTACATTGGACACATTGGATGGGGGAGATAGGTCTCATTTGTCTCCCATCTTTAATGTAGTCTAGGCATAATACAACTACATACCTAAATAAGGTATACGGATAGGTAGTGCACTGGCCCCTATAGTCCTCTCTCTGAAAAATGTATTTATTAGTTTTCTAGAATGATTCCAAATTACTTAACAGTATAGTGCAACTTTTCCGCCCTTTTCTGGATAGTACGCTCTTGCTGGGGAGCGGAAGGGTTAGATAGGGTGAAAACTAGGGATTCCCACTGCAATAGAACTGGCAAGACGAGAGGGGTAACGCACGACAAACGGCGCCTATCTGATTTATTGCGGGCCAACTCAACTCCTCCGACGATTCTCTGTAGGTCAAGTTACATTGCTGGAGACGTATAGTGGATGCATGCGAGATAAAATATCGATCCAGCTGTAATCACTACAAAGTTTTTTGGTATGAAATGATATAACATTGTTATAATTCAATTGTATATTTTACACAGAACCTATCAAATTATTTATCTATTGACAAGAATACTGATTTCATTAGGATGACTTGAAATGGTACATGTGACAAGTGATTTCAATTATACTACACCATAAGTATAAGACGTTATAAAATATCAATCCTATTCCTAAACACTAGGCATCATCAATACACACACTGGGGAAATACTCACTAATCCGTTTCGCGATTCAAATCCATGATATAGTTCATAAGCTATAACGTCATAAATCAAGACAAGAGTTTTTTGTGACCAGTTTCTATCGCATCTATTTAACATGGGTGGAGGCTCTCTGTTCAACCCCCCTAGCGACGAAGCTGTTAAGAAATGTTCATTTTTATTCAATTAAAAGCTTACATGGTAATCTATTATTTATCAATCACTTTTGGGAAAAAGCAGAGGCGTGCATAGCACATTGCGCCCAGTCCTCGGAGACGTTTTTGAATACGTCATGCCATTATTTCCCGATTGACGAAGATAGCAATGCGGCTTCGGATCGTGACCTTTTCTTGAAATGATGATATGAGTTTTGTTCATGATACCTCGTAATTAGCATGTAGGTAATAGCTACTATAAAATCATTACGAGTTGGACAAAACAGACAACACAGCACAGCCATCATTAAAACCATCAAAAATACTCCCCGGTCTGGGAGGAGCCTCTTTAAAAAAGTGTACGCATAATCACTTTTTTGGAGTGTATTTAGTTAATATTATCTTTTGCGGTCCTAAAATCTTTTTTGATCATGTATAGGTAAGTATGTCTATTCAGATATGAAGTGAATTTAATTCTTTGAGCAAGGCACGCACACTCAAATGTTAAGTTTTATATGTACATGCTACGCGTCAGTCATGCAATATATAGGCCTACCTCGAACGTTATACTGTTCCTAGTAAACAGTTAATTTTACATACACAAAGAGAATTAGATAAATTTAATAGGATTTCCACCATTCAACCAGAAATTTAATTGAAATAAATATATAGTCCGGATTACATCAAGATAAAAATCAATAAAAAATAGTGGTCATTCAGACTCGGATCAAAAAAAATTCAATTCTAAACAAAAATCCGAAATAAAAAAATATATCTTATTTGAATTTAATAAGCACTCCAAAATCAGGATTAACCTGATTTCTATTAGGTTTTATTTACACATGGCACGAATAGCATGATCATTGATAACTTTAATTGTAATCCGAAAAATAGTAGTTATTAGTTTGACAATTTAAAAGAATCGTGATTTAAAAAAAAAACAGTTCAACAAATAACTTATATTTAAAAAATAAAGAGGAAATCTAAAACGCTAAATGTTTTTTTTTTTCTTCCGGAAATGTAATATCATTGTAGTATTGCTGTTTTTCGAGATAAGCAAAATCTAAAACATACAAAAAAATTCTGAAAAAATCTTCTTTTAGAAATGCGCTTAAAATTTAAATTTGAACAAAAATTTTTGCTTCAGTTCAAAATCCAAAATTTGTCCCGAATCGGAATTTCTTAGTAGGTAATCACAATTTTAAAAAAATACTAAAAATCTAAAAAAATGCTGGTAGGCCTAATGAATTTATTGCTGAAAATGACCTAATTGATACCAATTTAATTCGTGTCTGATCTGAAAGGGTTAAGATAACATTTCTTCATAACAATTTTACAAAATAAGGCATGTTTGTGCACCACATGCTTTAAAAACGAGTTCCCATTTGTCAATTACAATTATCTTAGACTCTCAGCTTGCTGGTTGGATGAGAGCAAAGATTGTGCAATAGGACCTTGATTTATTAGTGTTCTGGTCCGACCCACTTATAAACCTCCTCCCATTTTTTTTTCCTAAGCCAGCGGTTTAGCCGAGGTCGTTTAACCGGTTCCCACTCGAACACCGAAGTTAAGCAGAATCGGGCGTTATCAGGGCCCGGGTAGAGTGGGTGACCACTCTGCCCTGACACGTATACCACTGGTTAGAGCAGATGGAGGGTTCGAGAGCTAGTGTAACGGCTTCGTTCACCTCGACGTCTGCTCGGCAGTCCGGGTTAGTGGAGGAACGTACATGACTGTCAAAGTTACACCGTCCTTTCGGATGGGACTTTAAGCCGTTGGTCCCCTTGGTACTTTTCGAAAGAAGTAGGCTACGTGCCGGTATCGGGTTTCCCCTCCTCCCTTCTGTTCATACTTCATCCTCATCTATCACCACTCATCGTCTCGAATAGCCGAAGTGCATTAATATGAGACGTTAAGCAATATCCAATTAATTTTTTTTTTTGTAAATACACATCTGCTTTGTACCTTTTGCCTTCTTCCGTGGTGGTGTCATCGACTTTGATGTCCCTGCATCCTCAGTCACTAATTTTTTTCGAGCCGCCGAGCCTGAATACAACATACCCTACTTGACTGGCGGGTGACACGCCAACCGCCTGAATGCATGGCAAGCCAGGATGCCGCCAAAGATTTACATCATGGGTGTCGGCCTTAGACCATAATATAGGGTGGTCTAAGGTGCCGGCTCGTAGAGGGTGGGGGCGAGTGTAGGGTGAGGGTGGGGGTAGACCAACCTCATCATAGGTTGCGTTCCCGAGAAGCGACCGGTCGATCAGACTGGTCTTCGATAGGTCGTGACGTCACCCGTAGTTGGTCGCTTTGGTCGTGACCTACAACGGAACGCTTGCGACCTAGAAACGTTTGAATTTGTCAGCGGGAAAATAGCATGGAACCTGCAAGAGATGCTACTATTAGTTAATTGAGACAAATACGCGTGCCAGGCAATGTGTAGTCTTTGCATATGCTCTAGGCCAAAAAATATTTCATGCCCAGGCCATCTTGACCCTAGGCCTAGGCCAGGGCTTGAGAACAACCCTTGACTAGCTCAGGCCTAGACCTACTCTCAAAACAAGTACAGAATATATATGAAAGCCTAGGCCTACCTCCACATATGCTCCACATGATCTCTCTACTTTACATTCAAACAGCTCAAACAGTTCATCTACATGAGTACCCAGAAAAATACACATCATCAGACATATTTTTTAAAAATGGCACCATACTTCAATGAAACGACCACCACGCCCAGCCCAAAACTTCAGGCTTTGTGGTTGCGACCACTGGTCAACCGGAATATTAACGGTATGTTTACCCATTGTAAAGTGGTCGCCCAATCCGATTTATGGTATTTGATAATTGAATACCGGTCAAACGCAACTATAGACTGCGACCACATGCTTTCAGAGCACAGAGAGGACGAGGCGGTAGTTAACAAAATTTCGAATTTTTAATAACTAAAGTTGAATTTACACAATGTGGAGATATGGGAAAAGTGGTTCCCAGGTCGAGTTGATACGGGAAGCGGGAAATGACTGTAAAATACGGGAATTCACGAGAAATGCGGGAGACTTGGCAACCCTACATCTTTCTTCTATTTACTCTCTTTCATGGTTGGCTAGGTGCTGCCTAGCACATAGATGGAGTACCAGCAACTAGCTGTACAAGAAGTACAAATAAACTGTATCTAGAATGAATGAACAAAAGTAGCACTCAAAAATCACTTTTCTATAGTGGAGTAAGACTATACAACAAGCTCAATGGAAACATAAGAAATATAAATAATGGACGGAAATTTAGAAAAAAATGTGTCAATTTTGTCAAATTGGAGTTTTCGGTATAGGTAAAAAGTGGCTTTCAGATCGGCTTGTCAGCAAGCCTTGAAATTCCTATTTTGTGACCCGACAGCTCGAGCGGCCGCACGCTAGATCGCTAGCGGGTTGGACAATACAATCCTTAGGGGAACGGTTCGTGGGTTCAGGCAACCCTTTATTTCGCATGCATAATTTAGCAAGTCAGGTATACAATCTAGCTACAATTTGTTTAAACAGTGGAATCAAATTTTTGTTAAGTAAATCAGATTCATTATTTTTTTATGATCATTTTTGTTTTTTTGTGTGAAGTTGATAACTTGATTTTTAGGAAAATACTCAACAACTATTATGAGCTTACAATGAAGAGAATATGAAAAGTAAATAACGCTTATTTTAAAGCTTCCTCGGTTATACACATTAATGACTACTTTTTCGGGTAGACCGAGTAAGTGTAGGCAAATTATAACTAAATTATCTTGAAACAGGAACGTTTCGTGGCCTCTGTGGACCACATTGTTGGTGTTTGAAGGTAATTTAGTAATAATTTGCCTACGCTTACTCGGTCTACCCAAAAAAGTAGTCATGAAAGTAAATAACCTTTATCCAAATCACGGAAACCATTATTTCAAGAGGTCAGTCAGCCAGTCACTGGCACTAACAATTAATAATATATATATATATATATATATATATATATATATATATATATATATATAGTTAAGTTAGTTAGAAGGGATGACAGGTTGGGAAAGCAAAGAGAACATAAAATCCCAGCCTGAAGGGCTGGGGGCGACAAAACTTTTCACCTGCTGATGACAACTGCAGCTAATTTTAAGTTGTTACCTTAATCCACGACGCGTTTCGTCCTTCTGGGACTCTTCAGGCAGATGGTGGCCACTAAAAATCAGCTAACTACATGCAAACAAAACTCACAACACATAACCAAACCTGTGGTAGGGCCACGCAAGAAGCAAATTCTGCATGCATGTTGTCATCATCAGCAAGGTTACTTCAAACACCATTCATACTGAGCCACACCGTCAACACAACCAGTAAGGGGGCTTCCCTCCCAACTCTAGTGCTAAGGAGACAAAAACATCCATGACTCACCCTGGATTCGAACCAGGACCCTTGGCAACAAGAGAAAAGCTGCCCCTTCTGTTGCTTGGCCAGGGTGCCTCTTCATTCATACTTAGAGAAAGGGTTAGAGATAGGAAGGGTGGAAAGTCACACAACAGCACAACCAGTGAGGGGGCTTCACTATATATATATATATATATATGGATTGTTGTAGGTTTTCGCGGCCCGTCATAGGATAAAAACAAGGATCTTGGGTAAAACCGCGTCGAAAATAAGATGAACCAGGGCAGAACCTGGGCGTCCACCGACGTTTCGTCTGTACTACGTCAGACATTTTCAAGGTTGACTGTGACTCTACGGAGGTTGGAGTCACAGTGGTTGGCAAGCACGCAGCGCCCGCCTTATATAGCCTCGGCTGAAGGTGCGGGGCGGCGAGGTTATATAGAAAATAGGTGCTGTAGAAATTGAGAAACGGCCGAATAACATGAACAAAAGAGATGATAGCCAGAGCCTCCCTCTTGCTTGGAAACCTGCACTCATGCCTCGAAATGTAGTCCGTAGACCTATTCAGCCAAATCCCTCGGAGGTGGTGCAAATTTCAGATTCCATAATTCTAAACACGAATAACATTTCAAAAGACAACCAATCAGGCCCTATGACAAGAAGCCGGACTAAAAAGGTTTCACTACAGTAAGCTGAGCTATTTTGTTTCTCTATTGCCACCATCCGTATATATTTTTTCGATATGACATCGCCGCCCCGCACCTATTTTCTATATAACCTCGCCGCCCCGCACCTTCAGCCGAGGCTATATAAGGCGGGCGCTGCGTGCTTGCCAACCACTGTGACTCCAACCTCCGTAGAGTCACAGTCAACCTTGAAAATGTCTGACGTAGTACAGACGAAACGTCGGTGGACGCCCAGGTTCTGCCCTGGTTCATCTTATTTTCGACGCGGTTTCACCCAAGATCCTTGTTTTTATCATGGGTGAAACCGCGTCGAAAATAAGATGAACCAGGGCAGAACCTGGGCGTCCACCGACGTTTCGTCTGTACTACGTCAGACATTTTCAAGGTTGACTGTGACTCTACGGAGGTTGGAGTCACAGTTCACACACAACAATCCATATATATATATATATATATATATATATAATATATATATGATAATTAATTATACGTGATGGTTACACCTGCCCTGAGCGCCTCTAAAATAATGTAATGTTATCCTAATTCAAACATTATGTCAGTGTAATCCTGTGTGTCATTGAATATTTAGGGTGATTTGGTGATACGTTATGAATGCTTCTTATCTATCACATTGTTTCTTGGCGACACATTGTTCATCGCAAACTAAAAACAATATTGAGGAAGAAGAGAATTTTAAGAAGAACTGCGCGGCTGCGCGTGTTGTTGAATAGTTGAAAAGCTTTCAACATTCTCCCCCATCAATGAATTCAATAGTTCCCATTGACAGATTTCCAAGAAGTTGAAGTGGAAATTGACAGAGCGTGTTTGATTATTTTTCTTCAAACAATTATGAGATTAAAGTAACAGAAGCCTCCTAATATGAGCATCGAGAGTCTTCCTTCTGTCTGTCGTATGATTTTGAAGTGTCAATATCATCTTTAAAATCATGGCAGAGAACACAAATCTCTCTCAGCACAAATATCGTGTTAGGTCAAACTGTGTTCTTTTCTCTTTCTCTTCCACATTTGGATATTTAACTGAACTTGCTGTGCACTTATAATTCAGCAACTTTTTCAAATATTTAATTAATTGTTGTCCAATCGCCAAAACAATGTGATGAAGAAGCATAATGATTAATGACACATCGATTAGCCTCGTTACCAATGTATGAAATGTACAGCCCAAATAAAATAATCATCATCATCACCGTAACGAAACAAGTTTGTGAAATGCATGTGCGAAAACTGCATATTGAGCTAAATTTAAAATTTAAATTTAAAAAACATTGTCGTAACCTCAGGAATCAAATTGGTAAATACTTTGATGTTTTAAAATCAAATGTGTGTGTCAATTACATGTTTTTAATTCGGCTTCCTTTACCTATAAAAAAAGTTTATTCATTGTGAATGACAAATGGACAGGTAATAAATACAATTCTATTGAGTGCGTTGGTAGCAGGTGTCAGTCCATTCAAAACCAGTCATCCCAGTACAGTAGGCCCACTAAGGGTTTTAAAAATGGCAGGGCTTCACCCATTTGTCAGGATTGACGTAGCCTCGGGTGCTGACAAGCCGATCTGAAAGCTATTTTAGTGTAATACAGGGATATTTTATAAGTTTAAGTTAAAATAATGGACTAGATATAATATTATGTATTGTATCATGCTTTGTATTATTTCAATATGGTACAATTTCTTATGTAAATGTATAACAATAGCATTTTTACTAAATAAAGATTTACTACTACGGTACTACTACTACTGTTCACCCCTTTGATCTTTAGCGCTGCGCTAGCCACTTCCTTCCTCACCTGATGGGTTGCATCGTGTGTTTGCCATAGGTCCTTTTACTTATGGAATACCTCTGGGTGGAGCATTGATTAATTTAATATATTAGGCATATTAGGCCTACATAGTTCACCATTATTTTACTTCTAGTTTAGTAACTACTTCTTGACATAGGCCTACAAGATGTACCGGTACTGTAGTTTACAAAGTTCCCAGATATAAGTTGCATTGTGTATATTCTATTGGTAAATATAAACAGTGAACATACCTAATGTTTTCTCATGGGTTTCTGAAGATATCGGTCGTTAATCAACACTTAGTGATATGTATTAATAACTTTATTTTTGTTATAGGCCTTGACTTAGTCAAATCTATCAATAGTCCCAATTTGAAACTCATGATGGATTTGTTTCATTTGCAACATTTGAAAGGAAATCTGACCAACAATATAAAGGATCTCCTACCATATGTTGGTATGTAAGCCTACAAATAAATACAGTACCATAATTGACATTATGGTGAATACATATACTGATTAAATAACTATGTTGGAAGAATCTGGTACCATATTATTTTGGTTCTTGCATACAACTAGTCTATTGATGTGAAACTGTACCTGACAATGACAACTCAACAGAGAAACCTCTATCATCCCCCCCCCCCCATGTGATTTCTTCCCAGCCGTATCATGATTGATTTCTTGGTTGTGAATGGTTGTGATAGTGAATTAGTGTTAAGTGGTATTTTTCGCTGTACCTATTTGGGTTACAACGCTGGAAATACGTTTGTGTTATCTAGTGCCATTTTTAATGCTCAGTGTATTTTAATTTAATTTTTTACAGCCTTGCCAAATCACTTAAATTATTTTTGTGCCTCTTATCTACTGGAAGGATTTTTAGGTAATTTTGTTTGAGAAATGTGTAATTTGTCATTGTGATTTTCATTGTGAAAGGTAGTGCGTGCACTTCAGTAGATATGATATGATAATGACATGATATAATATGTGAAAATACTGTCGCACACTGGTGTTTTACATCATTGACAACCATTATAGGTTTACTAAGATACGATGCAATGATTTTTAATTGCATTAATTTTCAATTAGCATTATATATACCATTATCAATAGAAAAAATACCATTTTGTAGCACATAGTATTTTGTTTTTCAATAATATTTATGCAGCAAAAGCTACATCCACAGAATGCATAATTAACATACATCTTAGCACGGGCCAAAATTAACGCTCGCCCGAGGCTAGTGAAATTTTGCTCGGGCTAGTATTTTTTCCAGAGTTCCCAATTGCCGTTCAAAAAATCATAATATTTCCCGCCGTTAAATGAAGAGTTTCCAGTAGCCTAGTTGTGCGCTACCTATAGGAAAAATCGTTCTTATTATGTAGGCCTACACAAAACAAATCTCTTAATTTAGGCAATATTATTATTGGGTATGGTGAGCAATTGTTTTCGGTCACTCCCTAGTCCCGCACACGCAAACATCAACTCCGAACTTTCAAGTATGAATTATGATTGTTTTACATCAATATAACCTATTTGATTGTGGGCTAGTAAAAATGCTCCCGGGATAGATGACTTTTGTTTAAAAAAAAGTTAATTTCGACCCGTGCATCTTAGTACCGTACTGTAAAATGTGTGTAAATGAAGTAGATGTAAAGTTCATGTAGTGTCCGTGTGTTTCATGTAGCCCAACATTATGTGTGGCTACTTTGTACTGATAGTGATTAGTGTGCTGGACCTCTGTGGTCATCCGATCTAGTTTGGCTAGCTGTCAATTAAACTTTAATTTTATAATACTTTATACTACTACTCTGCAACCTAAGCTTGCCTTATTTTATTTCACATATTGTGGAGAAACAACATTGCAAACAACAACAAAAAATGTACTATTAGGTATTTGCTTACCCAAATACCTCAAAATGAATGTAAACTTGACTAGCAAATACAAAATTTTAATACAGTAACAAGATTGTTGGAATAATATAATATAGTACTGGTAAAGTAATGCAAAATTGTGCATCTGTTGAGCTACATGAAGCAGCAAGTAGTTAGTAGTTCACCTTGAGGCAGGACATAATTAGATATTTTCATGAAACCAAGCTGGCTTGAAGTGAAGTAATATTTCCAATTTCAAATTGACTCAACCTATACAACTCAAGTAGGCCTATACCTAATTCATGTTTTACTCTTAATTAAAATTAATTGGGCTCGATTTAATAAAATAATTATCCATGTCTATGCCCAGCTTTAAAAAAAACTCTATTTGTATTCAAATTATACTATTGAACTTATGATTTTTAGAGTTTATATAGTAACATTACAAAATGTGTTAATAGTAGGGACATAAGATTTGAGAACCTGTAGGTTTACATACCAGTATGTTCTTAAAAAAAATTATGTATCTGGTTCCTACTTTGCCTTTCATTATGAATATCCCTATGCTTTCTTAGAACACTGTCAATGATTTCAGGTCATATTCAGATAGCCCAAGTTCCGAATCGTAATGAACCAAATACGAGTGGTGAAATCAACTACCCCTATGTCTTCTCTGTGCTGGAAGAACAAGGCTATGACGGCTGGATTGGGCTTGAGTATAAACCAAAGAAAAGTACAAAAGAGGGGCTGAAGTGGATTGAAGATTATGGCATTCTACTATAAGATGAGGTTTGCTTGGGATATTGTTGTAAATGGTGCTTCGCTGGGTAGGTATGTGGGTTATTGTTATTATACAAATAAATGTAAATACATAATTGACCAGGTCATCTCTTAATGTTGATCCTGATCAACAGATTGATTTGTACTTGGTATATTTTGCTTAAATAAATATGTGGTACAAAGGATTGCCTCTTATTATCTCCCGAATAACCTATTTATTAGGGTTGTACGGGAAATTTGATTTTCAAATTCGATATGAGTTCTCGATGAGTTCAAGTTATTTTGAGTTTCATTTGTTTTAAACTCAACATTTTTAGTCAGCTGTGAAACAGCACCTGCACTTATCAATCCATCTAAAGTCTGAATCTTCCCCCATTTAGATAGCAGCACACTCAACCTGCCTGTGATATACAATCGATGAACCCCTTGATCAGTGAAACTCCTTGTGATTGGCGGGCATGGATTTGCAAGATCCAATAGATGATTTCAGAATCATCAGCACCATTTATATTGTACGCAAAGCATTGTGGGAGAACATGGGTGTGTGGGCAGACTATGTATGTGTATGTGAGGTGCATCTGTCACACAATCTCAATGCTTTGCACTCAATATAGATGGCGCAAGTTATCTGAAAATCGTCTGTTGGAGCTTCTTTTGATGTCAAATGCTAGCGTTATTGGTGCCTACCGGTTTTTGTGAAATCACTGGTGTTTGTCAATCGGGATCATTGTTTACACTGAGGGTTACTCACAATCATTTGCACCAGTTTGTCTCGAGCAAGGACTTTTTCTTCTTTTTGGAAATAAAATATTAACACTTGATAATGGACAACAAAAGTGAAATGGTGAACGACAGATGATGGGGAAGTCTGTGGCCTCTGCTAGTGCCATTGGTTGTTCTGGTACTAGACGTTATTACTTTCTAGTGTGAAATTCATTTTCTAAATCTTCACAAGATGATCCTTATGAAAATAATGCTGTTAAACAATCAAAGCAACCACCCAGTACATGGCTCAAAGTGACCAGTTTTTTAAATATGAATTTTGAGCCAAAAATATAGAAATTATTATATCTAATATCGTATTGTGCTGAATATAGGCCGAACCTGAATATAGGCCGACCCCCTAACTTTTCTTGTTGAAATATTAAGAAACATACAAAAGCATATGCAAATATTAGTTGGTAAGGGACTTTGAGACTTAAAATAATGAAAAAAGGGTAGGCTTATATTCAGGACAATACTGTATATAGGAATTATGGGAAATTTTCGGGTATAATGTGGACGTGACAAGTAACGATTGAGATTGTTTTGGCTAGTGCATTCATGTCCTTCAACAACTTGACGTTTACTGCCTATCTATCTGTACATGAGTTTGTTATTTTCCGACGGTACATTTATGAACTTTTCTTTTTGAATGTCTGCTGTGTGTATCTTAATCCAAATACGGTACACTGAAAAACCTTACCTAGCCACTAGCCAGCATGGGCTTTCCTCCCTAGGCTAGAGTGGCGCATTATGGTCTTACAGTTGAAAATGTTGAAAACTAAACTTAACTTTTATACTTTATGCAAATGTTACCAGTTACTCAATAGGCCTACATGACTTGCTCACTCTTCTAACAACGTCTTTGACATTTTCCTAGTCTACTTGGCTAAGGCACCTTTATATCCGAAATGTGGGAGACCCGGGTTCAAACCCCGGTCGGAATAGATTTTGTAATATGTGGATTGTATTAGAAAAGTTTTAGAAGATGTTTTGAAATGTATGCTATAATATGGAAAACAATACAAAATAAGAGTAAAGATTGCAACCTTGAGCGTGGAGATTGTTATACCCTGACATTCAAAACTTGATTTGATAAAAATGATTTGTTCAAGAACATAAAGCCATTGTCGTTTAAATTAAATACAGACCTGGGTAGTAACGTAACGGAAGTAACGCGTTACTGTAACGAAATTACTTTTTTCAGTAACGAGCCAGTAATTTAATTACAATTTTCTCAATGTAACGGAAGAGTAATTTCACTACTTTTATCATTGTAATTTGGCGTTAGTAACGCGTTACTTTTGCCGCGCGGCCCGCGCCTTTGTGTATCAAATATCAGTCACTGTGCCAGTGCGCCTGCTACCTTTCTACGTATCGCCCGCTTGAACAATGCAGCATTTCCGATATTTCGTAGGTCTGATCGAGAGATTTCGAGTCCCGAGTTTTTATTTCAGAACCTAGCCATGTTTACTTTTGGTACTTCCGCCTATGACAAGCGCCGTTGATGACGTAATTATCTACTTGACATCAAACATTCAAGTCTGTGTCAAATAAATCGATAGTCGAATTGTTACACTTGTAGTGTAGTTACAACATTTCGCCGATAGATGTCACCCGCGTAATCAATAATTTTCTATAGGTCGATATCTACAATATCTCTGTGATAGGCCTCCGCTGGTTTTAAAGTGTGGGCGTGGATAACACCCTGTCTGAGACTCGCCATCGGCAGACAAAGCACTTGCGTCATACTCGTCAGCACGTCAGATACATTTTAAGGGGAATCCCTAGACCCAAATATGATTTTTAAAGAATGCAGTAAAGACGTCTGAAAAGTAAGTAGAATGTAAGAGGGGCTTAATAAAAGAGCGGATAATTTTTTTGACTTTTTTTGACGGGACATAACCTCAGAATCAACAAGTGAATTACTGGAATCAGTTGCTCAAGTTCAAAATTGAATTTTGAGCAGCGGGTTTTTGTATATTATTTCTACACTCCTTTATCTACAACCTAAATAAAAGTATTATTGGTTTTATATGGTTTCTGGCGTTGCACGATTTTTTCCGTAAAACGGTACAAAATTTGAAATTGTACCGGCAGGCGAAAAAAATTGTGCAATGCAACAAACCATAAATCCAAAAATCCTTTTATTTAGGTTGTAGATAAAGAAGTGTAGAAATAATATACAAAAAACCGCTGCTAAAAATTAAATTTTGAACTTGAGCAACTGATTCCAATAATTTAAATACAATTGTTGATTCTGAGGTTATGTCCCACCAAAAAAATTTCAAAAAAATAATCCACTCATTTATTAAGCCCCTCTTACAGTCTACTTACTTTTCAGACGTATTTACTGCATTCTTAAGAAATCATATTTGGGTCTAGGGATTCCCCTTAAATTAAAAAGTAATTTTTGAAAGTAATTTCACTACTTTTTTTCATAAAAAGTAACGTTATTTCATTACTTTCTTGGAAAAGTAACTAAATAGTAATTTAGTTACATTTTGGCTGAAGTAATGAGTAATGTAATTTCATTACTTTTTAAAAGTAACTTACCCAGGTCTGATTAAATACTACACATTTGTCTATTTAAATTTTCAATTCATTATTTCTTGTACGTTTGAATCATAACAGATTTTGATTGACATGCTAACCTCGCCTACAAATTTGTTCCCGGATGTTTGCTGTAAAGTTCAGCGCAATTGGTTTGGTGGTTGGTATTTATTTAGTTCTGCGGTTCAGCCGTTTTGAATATTAAAAACAAACGGACAGACATAATTAATCACAAGAAGTCCCGTTTGAGTTCCATTGTTAGACTAGCAATCGCTCCCTCGACTAATAATATATACAAAATACGAAATTGGATAAAATTAGGCTTGTGGCACGGATTGGCACCCTCCAAAACCAAGGATAGTAGTCCTAGGCCTAATTACAATTAACAATTAAATACTTTTGCCTATACCCTATGTTTATGTATGTAGGTATGTATGTGTTCTTTCTTTTCCTTACCTAATTTCTAATTGATCCATTTTAATGAAAAATATTTACTCCATATACAGCACGCAAATAGTGAATATGACTCGCGCCTTGGATATGGATTCTCGGCTCAGTTTGTCCTTGCATTAGGAATCTTGTTGTATATTTATTTTAAGTAGCTTAGGACGGTTATCTACTCGTAAAAGAGGAGTTGCTGAGGCTAGTTCAAGTTCTCAGCCTTTTGTTTTCACCAGGTTAACTGTTAGGTGATATCATAATAAACCAACAATAATACCAGCCATATGCACCAACAAATTAACAATACAGAAGTCATTAAGCTTCTAGTTCAGTGGTTTAGGCATCCACCCAGTATGCGAGACCTGGGATGAAGTCTCAGTTGAATTTGGTTTTTAAATTTCTGGATTGTATTAATAAATATATTTTTTATGGATGCGCACTATAATCAATATTCAATAACGTTTCTCTAATCGCTAATGAAAATATCATCAAATTGCATGTTATCTGCAACAACTTGTCCAAAATGTGTCACATGATATCGGACAGATATACCCCCGCTATTCAATTCGTGATTTGTATGGATGTTAGTCATTTGACTTTTCACAATCAATGAAAAAAATTGGTGTTGACTCTTTGAGACCTTTAATCTTGATTTAACTCGTTGGTTGGTAAAAGTGATACTGTTCAGTGTTCTTATCAACATTGTGGTTCAATAATGCAGACATCTTTTCGATCATTGATAATTTTAATTTTACCATTGTGCGTTCCTAATATTTAACACATTTCATGTGAATGTTAATAAAGATACAATATGGAATGTAGCATACAAATTTCTAAAATATAACATTGATTTCAAGGTAAAACTTGGCGAAACCCACATAATTTATTGGATAATCATAAACTTTGCCTATTTATTCCAACTCCCCTGAATATTTTCACAATTTTTTTCCAATTCAATATCTCACTGTTTAAACCTACTTGAAGGCAATGGTAAATTTTCTGATTCCTTAGTTATACTGTTTAATTTTTGCACAACTACCTCACATTTTAGGTTTTCAATTTTTTATTTATTGGGTTGATGCCTTGCGATGATTATTTAAGGTCCATGCATTCTTTGCAACCGCACCAATAAACCCTACCAATAGTACCGACGATGCGTGTAGGTATTCATTATTGTTCCTGCCTAATTATTCGGATACAAATACAATAGACTCTGCAAACATCAGAAGCCTAAGCACACATAATTTGCCTCTGCTAGTAGCGTAGCAGCAAGTACCGACAGTGTTGGCTTGGGCGCTAAGCGCTTGACTCTGATTCGGGAGGTCCCGGGCTCGAATCCCGTCGAGACCGGCAATCCTGACTAAAAGTTTTTTCCGAGGTTTTCCTCAGTCGTTAAGTCGAATGCAAGGGATTGAGTCCTCTTAAATAGCCCTTGGACATCCCTTCACAATTTCCTATCTGCACATAGTTCACCTGAAGAGGGGCTAATTGCACCCTATAGCAGGTTTCCCACGATAAAAATTTAAAATTTTAGCAGCAAGTTAGCGTAGCTGCAGAACAAAAGTTGTTTCAATCCTGTTTACATGGCTGAATGAAATATTGTTTACTTTCCCAAACAAAATATGGACACGTAAATTAATTCTTGTATTTGGATACTTTCCTTTATGATCTATTCATATTCAGTTTGACCCAAAACAAATTGCAACAATAGGTTTTATGGTACCATTCTCTTCATAAGAAATGTCCTATTTAACATATCCAAAATCTGCTAAAATCTGCAAGGGGTAAAATGGTCAAAAGTAAGTTTTTAAATTTTAATCATCCCTTAATTAATTGACTTTTCTTAAAATATTTTTGTTTCGATCGTCACGTGCTTGGTATAAATCAATTTAGCAAAGGACCCTTGGATGTAAAGAAAATTCTCAAAAGATGATTAAAAGTCTAGGCCTACCTGAGGTAACCGACGTCAATAACGCCATTTGCAATCACGTTGATGGATGAGCGATGATTCATTGATACGATAATGCCTTCAAAGGTCCTCGGAAGATGGTTTAGAGTCAACACAAAGTCGCAGAGGTAAATTATTATGATTCATTTTTCTGTGCAATATCTATAGCCACTCGAAGAAAACACTATGACATGTCTTTCTTGCACCGTATCATCAATGGCATTTTCCAGTCCACCAGTTTTTTTCTCCATGTTTCCACTCCATGTTCCATCCCGCTTTACTAGGCTTACACACCTTTTTCATGTAGCTAGACTTAAACTTTCCATTACCCATGGATCTATCACCTTTCGTTTACCTTAATTTTATAATAATTTACCAAAGTCCGACATATTTTCTGATTTTGATTCTTTAGAAAATCAATCCATGATTGGACTGCAGTTGACGGTCATTAGCATCTCCCCCTCTATTCTTTTATAAACACATTTCTGTTAATATTGTTACATAAACGTTATTTACTATCATGTTTTGATGCACTTCTAATTTTGATATATTTGTTTGTTGTTCATCACCATATAATTATTTGTTAGTTTGTAGATATAATAATGTAATTATAATTTTTACTTTATTTATATATTATATTATAGTATTAGTAAAATGGTACTTGTGCTGTACTAAACTCTTACATAAATAAATAAATTGCTTCCTCCACCAACGTGACGTACAAATACTAGCAGGATGATTTAGAGTCATACAAGAACACAGAGGGCAACTACGATAGGGTTTCACGAACGCAACTGCGTTGCTGGACTGAGCGATTTTGGTATATCGAGACGGTAACAAAATCATGTGGTACCGTATAAAAACATTACAAAATATTAGGGCTGTGCGATTCTTCATTTTTTACTTCGAGTCGAGACCGATTCCGAATCCTAAAAATTACTCGATTTCGATTCCGAGCTAGATTATTATAGTCTACCCACTCAGTTACAGAACTGATTTCCAGTGGAGGACATTAAATGTAAAGCTGATCAAGCCAACCCTGTATGCGCTGACACCGTCGGCGAGCGAACAATGACTAACTAGAGACCGGCATATTTAAGTTGGGAACACCGATCAATCAAGCTGGACACAATTCCGCCAGAATCAACCAGGCTGATTCGAAACAACACTAGAATTTATTATGTGCCTCGTTGCTAATCCGGCTCCAAAGTCACGGTTTACAAATTCCTACTAATGAACCCAAGTCCAAATCGGAAGTTAAAAAACTTCTTCCTATAGCGGGAATTGAACTCTATACCTCTTGCATTGGTAGCAGATACTCTAACCACATGACCAACACGATTCAAAATACTCCCCTATACAAATTGTAATTGATGTTTGCAATGTGGTTCTTTTCTCGCCTTGTACGATCGTCGGAGGATATCTTTGGACAAATTATATTCCGGTCCAGAAATGGTTCTTTCAAGTTCTAGAGTGTTTGATTTAAAATGTTAAACGCCTCAAAGTTTAATAATGTGCCATTTTATTTAAGATTAATATTTAAAAAAGCTTAGAGTTCACTTCTCCCTGGGCTGCCCGTGAGTCCGTGACTAGTTCTGTCCAGCACGGTTCTACCATTGTTCTACTACTTACGTGAGAGGTGTGTGCCCTTAAACTCGAATAACTAATTCAAAGGTTGACCAGAGTGCAACTACTCACTTTGAAGACGGTATGATCATCCCAAATACCAAAAATTATGTTTTTGGAAAACCCGATAAACAAACAACGTTTCAAAATAATCAGAATAGCGCTTATTGCGAACACAATTTTGTTGTTCTCAAGCTAAAAATAATGCTGATGTATTTATTGGATGAGCGTAGCGAGCGAAGCGAAGATTCCATTTCACTAGACTGGAGAAAAATATCCGGAATGTTTTTTTTTCTGTATTTTTGTCTGTCTGTTAACACGATTCCGGCTAAACCGATACTCCGATTGCGATGAAATTTTATGGAGGCCTTCGAAATCTCTGAACTAAAAACTGCCACGTTTTTGAGCGCAATCGAAAAATTATTTCTCATGAAAATCGCAATTTTACGATTTTTTTCGATTTTTAAAAAATTTCTTCGACTTATAACTCCTACATGCTTTATCCGATTGTAATGATTTTTTCACAGAACCTTAATTTTAAGAATTATATATTCGTGTAAAATTTGTGCGCAATCAAATAATTATTTCTTATGAAAATTTCAATATTACGTTTTTTTCCTTTTTTAAAATTACGATTAATTAAAAAAATTAAGTTAATTTTTTATTTAATTTGATTTAATTTAAAAAAATTTCAACAAAGTTCTGATTTTTTCACAGAACAACAGAAAATCCGCATAACACATGGCAGCTCAATTCACCAATTACGCTCATCCAACAACGCGGCGGGACTTATGCGTTTTCCTAGTTGTTAGAAAAGTTTTGTAGCACCCGCTAGTTCAAATCCCACCTTTGGATTGGAGACAACATCAATTTGAATATTTTGCCATGACGTGGACAACACTGCGATCATGACATTTTCTTTACATCGGAAACAAGATAGTTCTAGGTTTTCAAATATCAGAGGAACTAGTGGCCCTCGGAAAAGACTTTAATCGCCACATAACCTTCGTTCACGCTTTTCTTGGCTATGACCAACATCTCGCCTGTTCCACATTGGCAAAAGTGTGAATATTAAAACAAAGTAAAAAGAGTTCAGAAATGTGTCAGATGTTTACAACCGAGTCAATTTGGACAAATAAGCTTATTTGCAGGCAGGAGTGGCAACTTTTTTTAAGGGGTAAACTTGAAGAAGAATTTAACTTTCTGTGATATAGAACGATATGCAAAAACATTATATAAAGACCAGAAATTCTGCACACCAACCAATGCTGCAATTAAGTTCCACGCAGTTTTCGTATGTTTCACCGAGTCAACACTTAAAGATGAGAAATATTGAATGTATGGTATTAGGGTTTGATTAATAAGAATAGAAAGATGTTTGTATATCACCCACCGACTTCCCACCAGCTTCATTGAACACGTCGGTGGACGATCGCCAGACACTTCGCCAACACGGCGTGCAATTTTCTCAAGCTGCAAACGGGCCAACAAATTCCAACTCGCAACCTTCTCGTGGTTTGGCCCGTGATTAGGGGAGTTTTTCTCCCTGAAACTAATGGCGAGCTCTGGGTCGTCGTCGGGGAACTTTCCCCTTCCCTTTGACTACCTCCCCGACGGCGACGACAATGACAACACGGACGGATGATGACACAGACGGAGACGACCACGACGTGGGGAACCCCTGCCCTCCCCATACGCTTGTGGCTGGTTCTGACCAGCACAGGCCTGTCCACCCCTTGTCCCCCCGCGTCATCCCTTACGTCCCTCCCTTCGTCTCGATTAGCCAAGTTGCATAAATATGAGACGTTAAGCAATATCCAATCAAGCTGCAAACAGTGTCGCGGTGCCAGCTAGGGCTACACTAGCTGCACAGGCCCACGATAACTCGACATAACATGACGGACGATTTCCTTACCGATACTAATTACTTCTTTGTGGCTCGTTAGTCATCTCATGTGGTTAGCGTCTCTGCTTCCAATGTAGAAGGTCCAGGGATCGATTCCCGCTAAGGTCAGAATTTTTTCAACTTCTGATTTGGACTTAAGTCCGTCAGTTCTTGGGTTAGGACTTTGTAAACGGTGACTTTAGAACCGTCCTAGTAACAAGGCACATACTAAATTCAAAGTTGTTCTGAATCGGCCCTGTTGATTCTGGCATAAATCCGTGGGTGTTCGCACTGTCCATACCACAGATTGATATACTTCCTATTAAAAAAAATATCGATCTTTGGTTGGTTATCGCTCACTCGTCGATTGCGTCGGGGCCTACAGGGTTGGCTTGGTCGCTGTGATTTAAAGTCCCCCACTGAAAATCAGTTACATAATGGAATGGGTAGACTCTAAATACAATGTATTTATTTATTTTTATTTATTTTATTCGAAATACTCTTGTGCGACGACGAATATGCTTTAGCAGCTCACTCAGCCTCATCGTCGCCCAACTACAAGCAAAGATTGTACCGGGTTTTTCTATTTCAACAGATTGAAGCTGTGATAAACTTTCATATTATGTCATTTATATAATCATGATAATCCAAAGTAGTAACAATATTCCTACGGATGTAGCATATTGCTTATTCGGGAGTTCGTCGGATCGACATCACCTCATGACTGAAAGTGTCTAGAAGGTTTTCCTCAGTCATAGGCAAATGCTGGAATTGAGTCCTATATTAACAGCCCCATATAATTCCAGTAAGCAGACTTTGGGGGAGTTATGTTGAGCATAATGCATATTTCTATGGAATAAATTTGTTTTGTATTTTTAACGTTTGTAGTAATTATGAAATTCAAGTACAAATAACTTGTTGCGAAGAGACGTCAAGCAGAGATAACCCAAAATGAAATGCTTTAAAAATTCGATGTTTTGCAGTTTTGCTACTACCATTTTATGATCATATGATTCTCCCGAGAACGGGTATTGTTTACACTGAGATTTAGTTACTCAATTTCATTGCTCGGGGAACACTCGCTCCCGTAGGTGTAATTGATTTTATGTAAGTCAATCAGGCAAGCAACCGACCGGCAATCGGAAGACGGGTTTAATACCCCGCTGAGTTGGATTTTGTAATTTCCGGATTGATTTACTAAAAAAGGAGATTTAGATTGCTTCCTCCTTTAAAAAGAGTTTTATTCTTGCTTGGTAGAACCAAACAAGATTGTCATCATTTTTTAATATTTCTAGAACAAAATGTCTTTGATTGCAAAACGAATTGGCAGTAAAATCAAATGAGCGCTTCTTCATCAAGCAACATTCAATACCGTCCATTAAGTCCTGGAATTATCGCATTTGCCCTCTGTGTTCATGTATTGACTCTAAATCATCCTACGAGTATTTGTATGCCATTTATATGATCTCTCCTTATATCAATATTGCTCCTCCACCAACGCAACATTCAATACCGTCCATGAAGTCCTGCAATTATCGCATTTGCACCGAACAATCAAGCTGGACACGATTCCACCCGCGGACAGGGCAATACTAATGCTGAACAACCTTAGAATTTATTATGTGCCTCGTTACTAGGACGGCTCCAAAGTCACCGTTTACAATATACCTAAGCTAATAACTGATGGACCTTTGTCCTTATTAGAAGTTAAAAAACTTCTGCCTAGAGCGGGAATCGAATCCTAGATATTCTGTATAGGAAGCAGGGCCTATAACCACAAGACTAACGACTGACGAGCCACATATAGCCGAGAATGACCAACCAGAGACCGCCGACCGAGCTTGCTGGACACGACTCCACCCGCGGGCGACGCCAGAATCAACATGGCTAATTCGTTACAACATGAGAATTTATTATGTACCTCGTTGTTAGACGGCTCCGAAGTCAAGTCAACATGGACATGACATTGTTACTTACTATGGCGCAGGAGCAAGACCCTGAACTCAGGTCCCACAGTGCTTAATTTGTAATAGAGCACGGTTATACAGAGTATACCCAGCTATTTTCGTGGGAGTTACCCACCTTTTTATGAATTATTATTTACTACACAATTTTAGTTTACTTTAGTGTTATACCCTCGTGTTATATTTATGGAATTTCATTATTTTCCTTCAAAAGTCTCTAAAACTCATCAAATCAAATCTATAAAATCAAAAATTTTCCTGGGGCAAGCCCCTGAACCTCCTGTTTTATCGACCGCCATTTACAATCATAACATTGAAAAATAGTTTTAAATATGGAAAATTCAGGGAATTTGTGGACATTGGAGGGGCGTGAGTTTGTAACATAGATATAGTCGCATGATGTTGTACCTCTACCTTTTTCAATATAATTTAACCACTGGACCCATGTAGAAATCATTATTAGGAGTCATTATGGGTTGGAAGTTGAAGCAATCAAACAAACGAGCCATGTATGGGACGGGGGGTGGAGGTCTTGACCCCCAAAAATCAACCTAAAGGTCACTTTGGTGCATATCTGTGCGTTTAGAAGCTCAATGAAAAACTAATATAATTTTGTAAGTAATCAAAAAGTTTCTTCCTGATAAACGACCTATGTGCCTCCATCATATGGAATAATTGTGCTTTTTAGTACAGTTAACATTTGAGAAACAAAATACACACGCACCAAACCACGAAAAAACTCATTGACCTACAGAAGTATAGCTCGTCGGGCTTATGTGGGTCTCTGATTCAGGAGGTAGCTGTTCGATATTAGACCCTGGCAGTCCTCACTGAATGTTTTCCCTAGGTCATACACGAATGCTGGGTTTGAGTCACTCTAAGTGAACTGATTTGTAACTTACAGCGTGCATTCCAATAGGAAATGGAAAACACGGCTATTAATTTATGAACCATTAAGACTGTTTGCCAAGCTCGGGTCAACTTATTTTACAATGTTAAATGCCCATTTAAAAAACGCTCTATCCTCAAATTCAGTTAATTTCACATACAGAACGTACCGTTGGTCTTTAAATTTAAACCAAAATTCTGCATTTTTGGGAGGCTGTTCACAATAGATGAGCGCGTGTCTCTATCAAAGCCGATTTTGAAATTTCAAATAATTGTCTCTTACCAAAAATTGGGAAATTATTACAAATTAACTGTTTGGTGTCATATTTACGGTCAGTTAATAATAAAAAGAGAGCAGTATTTGGAAAATGTGCCTTGATACCAATTACACATTATTACTTAACATTTTGGTGCAAACCACAACCCGATAGGACAAATGATAGAGCTTCGTGGAGATCCTGACTACCACTGCGTTCTGCGTCAAAGCCTGGTTTTCTGTGCAAACATGTTAAAAACTGAAACAAAACATACTAACGAATAAATAACAATCCAAGAGCAATTGAAATTAAAACTTGTCGATAGGAAGGCAGGAAGAGAACGCAAAGGAACTGATTGAGGTGAGACGTAATGTCGACGGAGTCAGGCAGGCATGGCGTTGTATAGGGAGGGAAGACGGGATAAAAGAGCGCGTTTCTCAGTGTAAGTGCGTCAGTTGGATACACGAAAAGATTATTTATTATTTCGCTAAGCCTTACTGATAATGCCTAGCATTTGCATACCTTTGGCACGGATTCTATTTATGTGGGGTAAAAATTGAAACATTGCATCAAATGTAACTCCCAAATCATTAACCGTAACCAATCTAGGGAGAACATGTTCAATAACAAATAATGAAACTTGAAAGCCCCTTTGGCTTTTAAATCAGTGATGATACCAGATTTCTTGACATTTACACTTACTGACATGACATGGAATGGCTCACCCTTCACGTCCAACCAACGGCTATCACGATGTAGGCCCGCACAAAATAAACAATTATTATTAACGGTAAACCATTTTAGTGTATTTAGAAATAAGACACACGACTTACCAACGTTGTCAATATTTTTATACATACGTCTCAATGCTTTTATTTAAAGTTACGCGGGGTGGGCGCGGGGGTGAGGGCTTGACCCGGGGACGTGCGACACATCTGCATATCCATATAGTCTAATTCGAAAACTACGCATTTTTCAAGATTTTAAATTAAAATTGATTCATACAGAATAATGAAGAGTCACCAGTCAGTTAATTTATTTCACGTTACTGCCTGATTGCACCTTCATATGCAATCCGTTTGAGGTGGGATTGACCAACAATTAAACCATTTTTTAAATTTGTTTTTTTGTCTTCTCTTTTGCTTTCCTTTATCTTTCTTCTTTTTTGAAGCATTTCCTACATCCATTGAACATGTGTACGATTTGAAACTTTATACAGATGTCATATACCTACCCTATTAAAATGTTTGCATATACATAGCAAACAAATTACATGATATTTTCTTACTCCCTAACGATCGATAATATTTTTATCTATGGGCCTATCTATACTGCCTGGTAGGCCTAAGGAGTAATTTATAACAACCTGTTTGCACTTTGATTATAAAATTGAGCTTTAGGAATTATTTGAATTCTCAAAATTTGTACTTTTATACGGACTTTTTTTTTAAAATGTATGGGTTAACCTTATTTTATTTCTCGATTTGGTTAGTCGGGAAACACTCCCGTAGGTGAAATTGTTATTATTTACTACAATTCTGAAATTAAAAAAGTCCGACCCAACCTCAACCAAACCAACCAACGCTCGCCTGGAATGTGGGAGACCCGTGGTTCGAATTCCGGTTGGGGCGGACTTTTTTAATTTCAGAATTGTAGTAAATAATAAGTTTATTTTAGTTTATAGCGTTTTCAAATATACTTTTTACTGAATGTTTATTAGGCAAAACTCCGATTTCATAAATCTGTATGATATCCATATCCTTGCTTGACACCCACATTGAAAAGTTTAATAACAATCATATTTAATGCGTATGCCTATAATATACTGACTGCGAAAATATTCCCAAACACGTCAAATGTGTAGGTATTGCTGAGTCCTATATTTTGTACTTGTGTTTCAAACCATACATTTCCAACGAACATTTCAATATACTGATTTGAATTTGTGAATTAATTAAATTCCTATTGTTTTATTATTTTAATTTGATATCATATTTTACGACCAAAATAATTGTGGACACCAAATAAAACGAAGCGTAGAAGAAGGGGAAAACATGGAAAAGCATTATCAAAGTAAGACTAGGAGGACGGAAAGAAACGGAAAACATTGTAGGAAAGCTTGTCAAAGAAGACAGCGAAGCAGAGAATGTGCTGAGCATGGCTAGCAACAAATACATTTTACATGCAAAGCGCGAATAACTGGTATTACGTCATCCCCCAACCCGACTCATGTTGGAATACAGTGTTTGATATTATATGTTACCTTAATTTGTACATTTCATTTCATTTATGTATTCCATAAATAAACATACACACAAATAATTACCGCATGAGTGTGTAGAAGTAAATCGAAGGTCGAGCGTAAAACGTATTTTAACCATAATATGATATCTCGACTTACACCTTGTGATTTTCAAACTCAATGCAATAAAGTAACTAGGAAACGTAGAGATTTTCCCTCGCACTTCTTGGTGATTTTGGTGTTAGGGCCATGTTGTTAGGAGGTTTTAAATACCGTCATAGCTGTCCTTGAAAAAATTTACTTACAGTGCGATTTTTTTGTTAATTTTTTTTAATAAAACAACTAAATTTTTAAACGACGTAATTTTTAAAAACCAAAAAAATTTTGATTTAAAATTTTGCTTTTATAAGAAAAAATAAAAATTATTCGACTGCGCCCAAATTTAACACGAGTATTTATATTTTTATTGATTATTTTTGCTACGTGCTACACAAAAGCGATACGATATTAAAATTCAGAATAATTTTCTCAATTTGCGTTGCTCGTGGGAAAACGACATTTCGAAGGAAAAAACAGCTATAAACTAGTTATGCCACCATTTGCAAAGTTAAAAAAAGAAAAACGGGGCTATGCCCACGACCCGCACTTCAAAAGGGATCCCCCCCTACAAAACCCCTTTACCCAGGGGAAAAAAAACTACTTGTAGGGAACAATTTTTTTTATTATTTTATGTTTATTATTATTTTAAATTTCAAAAATTTAAGGCCTTCGCGGCCCCCGGGAAAATAATTAACAATTAAAAATTATTATATTTAAAAAAATAAATTAGTAACGCCTTGTCTGGGGCTTTTTTTGTAAAGTTTTTAGAATAATATCTTGTTTCTGGGAAGCCCACACAGTTGGGCGAAGGTTTTTTAAAAACAAAAAGCAGATTCACGCGGCGAAATGTCCCGAAAACCAAAATTTAAATTTTGTTAATTTAACCTGCTTTGGGAGCAGCACAATTTAAAATGGTATTTGCGTAATTTTGTTAATTAAACTAATAAATAAAATACTCATTTTTGGGCTGGACCAATTTGTTTCGACACTTGTTTAATGTTTGAAGACCACCGGTACCTTTTCGCGCAACTATTTCATTCCCAACTTTTTTTACCATCCCCAAATTCGAAGTTGACGAAGCAAAATTGTAAATTTTTAAAAAAAGAAAAAATCATCAAAATTAAAGACACAACAATTTATTCACAACTTGAGTAAATCGCATAAATTACACGGTCGCCTGTCGTTACTGGGCCTCCCCTCACCCCCCCACACCCCCCCCAAAAAACAGTAAACCTACAGACAGGTTTTAAAAGAACCATCACGTGATGTAGAAATTAAGAGCCCCGAAGCTTGGTTGGCGATTACGAAACGAAGTTCGGAGTCACACCACAGTTGACTTCGCGGGACGAGGAAGCTAGCCCCGCCCCCCAGCTAGCAAAGCCAAACCCTCAAACCAAAGTAATTAAGCACTTTACGTAATAGATTTTATAGTTGCACTCATGTTTTAAAAATGTAAAATTATTTTAAAACTTTTAGAGTTTAACTATTTCTGGGCACCGTTCTTTGCATTTATTTATTTAAATTTTTTTTGATTTTCTTTTTAAAGGACATTCAACCCCCGACTCACCTAACCATGTATCCGTTCAATTTAGATGTGTCCGTTTTCTATTTTAAAAAAAATGTGAATTTGTATGCGAGTCCCAACAGTGGGGTATTTATCTTAATTTTTGTATGTGATTTGTGACAAAGTGAATTCTGTATTTTTACCCTCCCTCTAGTAGATTTTGGGTGAAATTCGAGTGAAGCCCTAGCTACAAGATTTCTTCCACTTTTATATTGGTAGAAAATAATTTAAATGTAAAAGTGCCATTTCGTTGTGGTATTTTAAAAATGGGCCAGCTAGCGCTTACCATCGCCCACCGCACTGAGCACCCCCTATCTTTCTGAATGATTCAAAACTGCATGCATGTTAGTCGCAATGACAGCGCCCCACCAGGCCAGAGGGGGTTTTGGAACCAACCCGCCCCAGCCCAAAAAAAACGTAATTTTTTTGTTTTTTCCGTAGTTAGCACGAAAATTCATAAAAAAATGGGGGTGTACGCAGAAAGGCCAGGGGGATGCTAGGCGTCGGACTTTTTGGGTTACAAGAAAAAAAACCAATTTTTCCATTATGTTTTTTTTCCCCCCCCCCCCCCCCCCCCCCCCCCCCCGAAAGATAACTAAACACTCATGTCTCGAACATACCTTTTTTTATTTAAGTCGCAGAATCTTTCTTGCGTTCCCCAAAAACCGCAAAAAAAAAACAATTTTTGGTTTCGACATTTAAAAAATGGTTTTACCAAACGGCAAAAAGGGGGGAAAAATGTGAAAATCAGGCAATATACGAGGATTGGTTCATCTCCAACTATCCCTTTTTGATTGTAGATTCGCAGAAAAAATTTTAAATCTTGGAAAAAAAGAAAGGGAAAAATTTTTTTTTTTTTTTTTTTTTTTTTTTTTTTTTTTTTTGGGGGGGGGGGGGGGGGGGGGGGGGGGGGGGTCGGGGCCTAGGGCAAAATGGGAAAAGGGCCCCGGGGGGGGGGGGTTGTTCGGGGGAAAAAAAAAGGGGGCCCCTGGGTTTTTTTTTTTAGAGGGGCCCAAAAACCCACAACTTTTCATAAACCCCCCAAAAAATGTTTTAAAAACGGGGGAAAAAAGGATTTTTTTTGGTTTTTCGGGGTTTTTCCCCTTTTTTTTTTCATGCGTTGACTGACTAAGATCAAAGTTCCAAAACCTTAATAGTATGCTCGTCTATATATGTGCTTGTGTTTCAAATGATATTGGCGCCGGCCTACAGGGTTGGCTTGGTCGCTTGATTTACTGTCTCCACTGAAATCATTTATATAAGTGAGTGGGTAGACTCTAAATAAAATTTATTTATTTATGTATTAATTAATTAATTAATTAATTTATTTTAATTTATTTATTTATTTTTATTTATTTATTTATTTATACTTCCAACAAACATTTCAATATACTGAATTGAATTTGTATATTAATTAAATTCCTATTTTTTTATTATTTTAATTTGATATCATATTTTACGACGAAAATAATTGTGGGGACCTAATAAAAACGGAGCGTAGAAGAAAGGGAATTCATGGGAAAGGATTATCAAAGAAAGACTCTAGCAGAAAGAAGTGGAAGAAATTGCAGGAAAGCTTGTCAGAGAAGACAGCGAAGCAGAAAATGTGCCGAGCATAGCTAGCAACAAATACATTTTACATGCAAAGCGCGAATAACTGGTATTACGTCATCCCCCAAACCCGACTCATGTTGGAATACGGTGTTTGATATTATATGTTACCTTAATTTGTACATTTCATTTCATCCATGTATTCCATAAATAAACATACACACAAATAATTACCGCATGAGTGTGTAGAAGTAAATCGAAGGTCGAACGTAAAACGTATTTTAACCATAACATGATATCTCGACTTACACCTTGTGATTTTCAAACTCAATGCAATAAAGTAACTAGGAAAACGCTTAAGTCCCGCCGCGTTGTTGGATGAGCGTAATTGGTGCATTGAGCTGCCATGTGCTACGCGGATTTTCTGTTGTTCTTTGAAAAAATCATTACTTAGTCGAAGATTTTTTTTAATTAAATTAAATTTTAAAAAAATTGGCTTAATTTTTGAAATAAATCGTTATTTGAAAAAAAGAAAAAAAATCGTAAAATTGCAATTTTCATAAGAAAAAAATATTCGATTGCGCTCAAATTTAACACGAGTATATTAATTCATAAAATTAAGGTTCTGTGAAAAAATCATTACAATAGGATAAAGCATGTAGGTGTTTTAAGCCAAAGAAATTTTTTAAAAATTGAAAAAATCGTAAAATTGCG
This sequence comes from Sweltsa coloradensis, assembly GCA_024449915.1. Taxonomy (NCBI): domain Eukaryota; kingdom Metazoa; phylum Arthropoda; class Insecta; order Plecoptera; family Chloroperlidae; genus Sweltsa; species Sweltsa coloradensis. The sequence goes on from JAMZAV010000083.1 coordinate 394,962, forward strand.
TTTTTTATAAGAAAAAATTTCCCGATTGCGCTCAAAAACGTGGCAGTTCTAAGTTCAGAGATTTCGAAGGCCTCCATAAAATTTCATCGCAATCGGAGTATCGGTTTAGCCGGAATCGTGTTAACAAACACACAAAAATACAAAAAAAAACATTCCGGATTTTTTTCTCCAGTGTAGTGAAATGGAATCTTCGCTTCGCTCGCTACGCTCGCTACGCAGACGCTCATCCAATCAATAGGCCTACATTACATACGTAGATGAGTTCCAAATATCAGCAACTTCTATCGGTGATTTTGGTTAGGGCCAAATCATTGCTTGTTTTTGTGAGTGTCTTCTCAAACTACCGTCTATAATGTCCTTGAATAACTTATATTTATTACATTGCGTTGTTTCGCTTATCGTTTTTCTTTGAATCTACAACAACAACTAAATTTGAACGACAGTAAAATTGATTCGTGAATAACCAACACACAGATTTTCTATTTTAAATGTTGTGCTTGTTAGAAGAAAAAAAATCCCATAAACTTAACGCACATTAGCGCAAATTGTGGATATAGCATGCGTACCGATGGACTTAATATTTTTATTTGATTATGTTTGTTACGTGCTACACAATAGTCGATACGACATTATATTTCAGAATAATTTTTCTCACTAGCGTTGCTCGTGGCATAAGACGACATTATCGATGAGGAAAGCACGCTATAAACTAGTAAATGCCACCATTTGCAATGTTAAAAATGAAAATCTGGGGCTATGCGCCACAGACCCGCACTATCTGGAGGCATCCCCCCATACCACCCATTGACCCAGGTACATATAGACCTACTTGTCACGAAACAATTTTTATTATATAATCACTTCTGCTTGTAGCAGCATAATGTAGCAAGCATAAAGCATAATTAACTCAGGAAATTATTTTTTTACCACATGATCTATAGCACAATACTACACGAAAATGACAGTTTAAAAAATTATATCTTGTTACTAATTTGCGAAAATTGGTGTTTTGGGAAATTTATTATTTCTTCTTTTTTGGTCCACATAGATACTAGAGCATAATACCAATCTAAAATAACCATTTTTTACATCTTGTCTTGAAACTGTGCCCAAATATACCCTCAAACACGCAAAAATATGTATTCCAAAATCACACCCCATCTTGGTAATCAGCATATTTTGACCGAACTACTTGCCCAAATTACGAAACAAAATATAGAGAATTTACAGAAAAGGCTGTAAAGTACGTCAATAATGGCCAATATGTTTTGGATCAAATCCTTCAAGGTCACGGGGCATAAAGATCTTCCCAATGTTATTTCTTATGGGAGATTTTTGCCGATGGGACCTAGCTCGAAAAATGTCATGTTTGACATTTTTTTTGGGAGGTCATGGTGGCCCCAATAATTTTTCTGTTGATTGCTAAATTCTTTACTAGTTAGCCTGAATGAAATATATTTTTTAGTTTGGCGGTTAAATACCCCCTTAAGCTGTAATTGTGTCTAATTAATCGAATAAATAAATACTCATTGTTGGGCTGGACCAATTTGTTTCGACACTTGTTTAATGTTTGAAGACTACCGTTACCTAATTATCATACGCAACTATTTCATTCCCAGGACTTTTTTACCATCCAAATTCGAAGTTGACTGAAGCAGTTGCAATTCTTAAATTGATAAAAATCGTCAACTTAAAGACACAACAATTTTCACAACTTGAGTAATCGCATAAAATTACATCGGTCGCCTGTGACGTTACTGGTCCTCCCCCCACCCCCCCCCCTCACAAACAGTACCTACAGACAGGTTACGAACCATCACGTGATGTAGATAAGAGCTCGAAGCTTGGTGGACGAAACAAGAGTTCGGAGTCACCACCACAGTTGACTTACTGCAGCGGACGAGGAAGCTAGCCAGCCGCACAGCTAGACAAGCCAACATCAAACCAAGTAAGTTCAAGCACTTTACATAAAAGCATTTATATTAGCTTGCACTCATGTTTTAAAATGTAATTATTAATACTTTTAGAGTTTAGACTATTATCTGGGCACGTCGTTCTTTGCATTTATTCGATTAATTATTTTTGATTTTCTTTTAAATGGACATTCACCCAGACTCACCTAAGCCATGATAGTCCGTTCAATGTAGATGTGTCCGTTTCTATGTATAAAATGTGAATTTGTATGCGAGTCCCAACAGTGCTATTTATCTTAATTTTAGATATGTGATTTGTGACAAAGTGAATTGCTGTATTTTACCCTCCCTCTAGTAGATTTGGGTGAAATTTCGAGTGAAGCCCTAGCTACAAGATTTTCTTCCACTTTCTATATTGCCGTAGAAGTAATTTAAATGTAACGTTCCATTTCGTTGTGGTATTTTAAGTGGGCCAGCTAGCAGCTTACCATCGTCCGACCGCCACGTAGCACTCACTATCTTTACTGAAGTGATTCAACACTCGCATGCATGTAAGGATCGCAATGACAGCGGCGCACCGAGGCCAGATGGGGGTTGGATCCACACCCGCCGGGCCAAAGAACGTGATTTCTGTATTTTCCGTAGTTAGCACGATAATATTCTATAATAATAACGGGGGTGTACGCAGAAGAGGCCAGGTGCGGATGCCAGGCGTCGGACTTTACGGGGTATTAGAAGGGAAACCAACATTTTCCAATTATGTTTTCACACTCTGAAAGATAACTAAATACTCATGTCTAGTACATAGCCTTTTTTCATTGAAGTCGCAAAATCTTTCTTGAGAGTCCTCAAAATCAGCGAAAAATGCAATTTTTGGTCAATGTTTAAAAATTTAACGTCAAACGGGGCCAAAATGTGAAAATCAAGCAATATACCAGGATTAGTATCATCTTCCTGAGTAGGCATATGCGCAAAAAAATTATCTTGATATGATAGATGCTCGCTAGAAAAATGACGCGTTGTTCGAAAGGTACTCTTTCGGATGGTATGCCCCAACTTATAAACACTGTAACGGAAAGGATTTCGGGTGCGCTCTTATCGAAAATATCCTAGAACTAGCGCGGCAGGTAACTAGGCAGAAAGGTCGACAAACCTAACGTAAGTAGTTTTGTAACGGAAAGGATTTCGGGTGCGTATGTTTTCATTGAAAAAAAACAAGTGTTTAAAAGTTGGGGCATACCATCCGAAAGAGAATTTTAGCGAATTCACATGCTAATAATTTGTTTTGAGATTTTGAACTTCGTCCAGGTACAAAATGCGTACAATCGCCTGCGCGATATCATTTTGAATTTGTTGGATTGAGAATTTTTTGGTGTAGGGGTGGTTGCAGGGAACACAGCCTTGTGACCCCCATAATGGCTATTACCCGTGGCGACATGCTCCAGCGAAAGGCCCTTCTCTTGTGGCATAGAGAAACTTGTGTGCTTCAAGTAGACAAAGCGGTTAAGCGGAATATTTCGGCAAGTTGCGTTTTTACGAACAAATTGTTTATAAACGCCCTCGATTCAGACCCATGTTTCGCTAAAATTGCGTGATGCATATTAAAATGGTATACCTCAATATACGAAAGTTAAATCACAACCTTTATTCGTTGTCAGCCGTATTTCGGTTTACAGTAAGAACGAAGAAAACTATAGGCCTATTATCAGCAATGTAGGTCAATTGTGTTGTGTCAAGTCGTGTAGTTGACTGTACTGAACAATACATTAACGACTTCAACATTCCCTTGCACTTAAAGAAGGATTCGTTTAACTGTTGGCTCGTACGAACTGTTTATATTTTTTAAGGCTGACCAACTAGTATTTACTGAAAGATTTGTGTAAGTTGTATAAGACACACGTATTCAATATTTTATTGGGTAGTGATGGTAAATTACATTGTTATAATGTCAGGTCTTCTTTCCATTTCCTCCCACTTCACCCCATTATCTGTGACTTTTGTATGACTATGAGCCGTTATATTAAGTTCTGTGTGTAAAATGTATTTACATTATTAACTTAATGTTGTGGTAGTTCGACAATATTTCATCCCATTTTGTAGATCTAGGTGGTGCACAACAAATTCTGTTGTTGACAAAATAAATAGTTTTGGTAATAATCAGAGCGGTTTGTTCTGAATATTTGAGATGTGTACAACGTTTGAGGATTTTTTCCCTTTTAAATACTTATTATATTGATTTGCTCTTAAAAAAGAATATAGAGTAAATAGCATAGGCGATTTAGTATTATATTCCTGTTTTGTTCTAACGTTAGATTACTCGTCACGATAAACTTTGTTTTTAGATTGTCCGAATTGTAGACTATGCTTGTTGAAAATATTTGGCACGCCACGATGATTGCATTAAAGTCAATGTGGCCAGTTTGTATGCGACACTTCTCAAGGTCGTAGTAGGTGATTGATCAACTTGTCATAACACGCTTTGTGATTGCACGAAGTTTGTCTTATTGCGAAAAAAAATCGTGCTAATGTTGATGATTTTTGTCAATAACTTGTAATAATGAATATTAAACTCATTAAAGTGTGAGAATGAACTCGAAAGTTATAATATACGTTCATTCATCAGAGCGATCAAACCAAATAACGTTACCAATTATGTGTAACTGTAGTATGTTTGGGATATAGGATATTATTATATTTATTAGTCTTTTTAAGACAATGTTTCCAAAATGCAGTTGAGATTGAGGCAATGCAACTATGAATTGTTTGTAAAAATAGGGTTCATTTTTGTCTTTAAGTTATTCTTTACAGAATACTGAGATACTTCGAATAATATCTAGCATCTGTAACATTTTGCGATGAGCGAACTTTCTTTGGTCGGTATTGAACGTATTTGTTATTTATTCGTAAAATAAGTGGTCCTGCCCAGTTAATATAACAATAGTCCACAAGCGTTATTAAATTAGTAAAATAAACCATGGTTGGCCTTCATTCAATGACGTGTTAGTTTGCAATTGAAGTATCGCGAAGTTTATAATGTAATTAAATTATTTAATTAGTTTTTTCAGTTGTCTTGCTTTAAAAATCAGATTTTATAACTGAAAAGGATTGAATAGGGTGAATAGGTTAAATAAATAAAATTAGCATTGCAAATTTGAGTAAACTATACTGATGATTGCTTATTAGTGTAGCACTAAATATTTCAATAAAATGTAAAAGGTTTGCCAAAATAGCTTATTAAAGTTGAATCGTTCCAAAGCAAAGGCAGGCCAGCGATAATAATCTTCCGAAGTGGGGCGAGCGCGATGCAACGGACCTACGCCTGCTAGTCGGTGATCGGCGAGCACATCAACATATGAGCTGTCGCCCTCAGCTCTGCTCAGCTCAGTGATATCGGGCGGGTTCTTATCTTGGACAGGCTAATCATTCGTCGTCTGCTGCCAGTGAAAATTAGATCTAGTTTCAACGGTTGTTTATTTTCAACTTTTTCCTATTTGGAATTATGTTGATAATATTTTCCCGCGATGTCATAATCAAAAATCGATGCCAGGCGGTGGCTCTGAATATTCGATTGACTATTTCTGTTCTAGATCTTGTACAAGTGTAACAATAACACCTTATATATTTAATTTTTTTCAACTTTGACACACAACTGTTAAAAGCATAGTCTTATACTAGTTGAACATGTTCCAGGTTACAGAGATCTTTCAAGGAAGTGCATCATGCCTTTGGAGAAGAGTTCGATGTCTGTGAGGAAGTCTGATAGATCGAGAGATCGCGATGACAAGAGAACTCCTACTCATGGTAAACCACCGTCAACTCCAAAATCCAAGAAATCAAAACGTGGAAAGAAGAGGCCTTCATATCAAACTAAGCGTTCTGGCGCTGGGCGAAAACAGACAGGCCGCAGGGGAGGTGAGTGTTTTCAGTGTTCTTTTATTTTCTTTCAATGTCAACTTGTTTTTACGAGAAATTTGAGGGGTGCTGTCAGTTGTGGGTGAAAACGATGGCCAACGTACGGATGACACTTTCAGCCTTCCAACTCGATTCACCTGCAGTAGGGTTATGTATTTTTTTAAATCAAATTAATGTTACGAGGTCTGGGGATATTTTCCCCATAGATTGAAGTTGAACATAATATGTGTGGATATTATCCAATATTTCAGCCGCTGTACAACACAAAATAATCTGAACAATGAGCACCTTTGACGTTTTTCCTGTATAATAATATAAAAGGGGAGGGATGTTATCACAATATTATCCGCACCTTACAGTATATTGGTGCACATTCACGCATATGTATCAGTAAGCAATGACCCTCTCTCTAGGTCGTGAATCCTGTTCAATCCTGGCAAGCTATACAGTTAAACCAGACTCGTCAAGTGCACGTGCACAGTCTAGGTATGTTAAATAAGACAAACTGAGTAATCAATTCAATCTTATCTATGGCATATTTAAAAAAACAAACAAACAACACCTAACAAATCAAAAGCTTCCATAATATTAGCAACACCACATATTATTATGATACTCGTTTACTAGAGGATCTGTTATGCTTATGCCAACTTTTATGTTTACAAAACTTGTTCATCTATTAATGGCCCACTTGTAAAGTTTACTTCACGTGAATTTCCTTCGTAATAACAGAACATTTTAATATTAATGTAAATACACAATTGTATATTTGTGCACAGACATTGTTGTGTTAGTTGCTTCGCAATGTGTCCCAAGTTTCACCTGAGCTGTTCTCATCCCATGCAAATAGAGGTTCTTGGCCACAAATTAGTCACTTTTCCATATTGTAAATAGTATAGGATTTAAATTATTTCATTTTCTTTATCTAAAAAAAACCTTTTTAGTTCTAAATGGTTTGAGTTGAATTAGGAATATGATGGTAGTTATCCACAATGCCCACTAATGTGTTTCTATGTTTGTTTGTTTTGTCAGATTCTTCCAGCTGTTCTGGATCTTGCTCCGATTCTTCCTGCAGTGGTGAGTGTAGTATTGTTATTCGAATGTTAGTATAACCGTTGAGGGGCGATGGTAACAGTTGAGGCAGACTTTTACAAAATATGTTGTTACATTGTTTTCATGTATGTTATCTAGATAATTATAATGACTTTCAGAGGACAATACAAATAAAAAAATACACCTTTGAGTTATATATTTTAGGAACTAACTATCGAGGTACAACAAAGGTTATTTTAATACCATGCTTAATAATACTAAGAAACCAAATAGAATTGTGTAAAATAAATGTATGGCTAATTACACAAACGAACTACGGCCAGGCCTACAACAACCATATTATGAAAAGAAATCATATTGTATCATTACTAGTATCAGACCAGCCCTTGATACTGTTATCGTAGTACCATTTAACTTCTTTATCGACTCTGATTGTAGTAACCCCCTTCTACCCACATCTGTTGTTAGTAGTTCACGCTTGCGGCGGTAGATGGCAGCACGAGCCTGATATTCAGTGATATGCAGCGTTCTAATGTGTTTTCCCTCAACAGATTGTTCTGACTCGTACTCTGACTCTTCTTGCTCCTGCTCGTCATGCTGTGGCTCGCGCTCATCAAGCAGCTGTTGTTCTCCACCAGTCAGGCGACGTGCTGATAAATCTAAACGAGCACCACGCCGTAAATAGAAGCCACAAACCACAAGGCTGCTCAGTTGTACGACAGGTATGATGTCAAATGTATGATGCCAAATGAATGATTTACGTAAAATGTATTATGCCAAAGGTATGTTGTCAATTTATGTTGTCGAATTTTTTGTGTAAAAGGAGGTTGGTATTTGACCTATATTTGACACGTATGGGATATTTGACATTTTGAGCCAACAGATATTTGGCATTACTGAACCAGATTGACATGTGACAGGTTTGAGATAATTTGTGACACACTTTATTTGCCTTAGATTTGTGCTGGTAAACATTATCATTATTCATTACCAACGAACCTATCTTATTGTTAATGTGCTAACAAATATTCATTTTAAACCACATTTACAAAATTATCATTATCTCAGCCCTCATCTATGATCTCATAATATGTGTCATGTTTTGTACATTTAGGATGTCCGTTGGTCTTGCAAATGAGGTTTTATAAATCACCGCTACTGCAAATGAAATGAGTATCGAATCTAGATGTGTAGTGACTTGTTCACACGATAGAATACATCTTTTCCATGCAAATATCTTTCTTACCTACTGTAGTGATGTGTATTTCTTGTTCTTGCTGCATGCAAGGGAGAATGAGATGTTTTGTCGACCCATGCTTTCTATGACCCATACTGACATTTTGAAGAAATGTTTCCTTGAATTCATTTACAAAGGAATTATCCTTGAATTACATTTTCATTTCTTTATTACTGACCTCACAAGTCACAACAGTGGTATATATTAGGTTAAATGTGACTTTTCAGCTGTTACCCAGCAAGTATGACTATTTTGAAAGTTAGTTTAAAGAAAATACTTTTCCCATTATATACATTTTTAAACGATGCTCTTAGTTCTCTTTTATTGTGGCTAAACATTGTTGTTTTCGTAATAAGTGACAGCAGAAACATTTAAAAATGCAATATTTTCATTTTCCCCTAGGTACCATGCAATGTTTCTGGACTTTGAATCTTCGCTTCCGAAGCTGCTGTGGTGATCTTCTCCGGCCTTTTCCAGTAGAACAACCAATGTGTATTCTTTGAGATCACAAAATATGGTGTTGAAGACTGACAGCATGGGACCAACATTAGTAATTATTAACTTTATCTTACGCATAGTCATAAATTATTACTATCTTAGCACGTATTTTAATTTGCATAAGAATTATATTTGTACTCTTTATAATAGGTATTCAATTTATTGTTTCAACTTAACATTGTCTAGCTATGCAATGGTTTATTGTAGTCTACATTATTGCTATCTGGAATAGTTAATAATTGGTTAGTTGCTGAAATTTAGCTGAATCTAATATGTGCTGTCCACTCAATGATAAATAAGTGTACAAATCGTAATATATGAATATGTGTAAGATTATTGCTCAAAAGGCAGGTTCTTTTTCAAAGCATGCTGTATATTAATCATTTTGGAAAGTTTTGGTTGTGTAGGCCTACTGTCTTTAACGACCATTTTTAGTCACTTTTTACTTCACATACTATATAAACAATTTTTTTTAGCCATCAAATGAGACACATTCAATATGATTTTAATATTTCATCCTTAGTTGGGATTCTTTTAAAGTCGATAATGTTGGATTTTTTAAATTATAGCATTTTGGTATAAATAAATTTGCCAAGGTAACTTAATAATGTGGGGATGCTAGATCTATGTAATGAGGAATATATTTGCTGATCAATGTCTTAATAATGATTTATTTTTTTGTATGAGTATATTTAATTTTTTTATCCTCTTAACTGATGTTTAATTGTCCTTTCAATGTAACTGAAAATTGATTTAAAATTATTCAGTTCAAATAATCTTGTAAAATAACATCAATAATGCATTCCCATTCAAGATCATGGTCTAGTGTAATATATAGTTGTAACACATTGTCAGTAAATAAATAAATATACAATTTACCAGTTCAATTTAAAACTATCTTTTGTAACCTTACCTTGTGTCCAGACACATAACCTAATGTAAATAACACTTCCTTTCCTTTTTACCTTGTTATTTATAATTATCTCTCCTGTGTATTTCCCTTCCAATGTAATATCCCTACATAAAGCTCCATAGTGAGAAGAGACTAAACTAGTGGTGTTCCTGTATCGAGGTTGACCATTCCAATGGACTTTCATCCGAGCTTTATTTCCATTATGTTCAATTACATTGTGCTATTGGTTTTTCTCCATATTATGTTATTCTTATTTGTTATTCTAGTTAATTTTTTGTATTCCATATTAACCTACGTGTTTTATAAATGTTTAGCTTTGAATATGCTTCATAGTCGAATGCACAAATGTTAGTGCACAACTTTTAAAATATTTTTTCTCGTAGCTTCAATACTTAATACTGGTCACAACACTGTTAATTAGTTGCCATATGAACCAAATTGCCTATAATTGAAACTATTTTTCATTAATATTACATATTTTTTATTATTACAATATCCCAAGTATATGAGTTAGTTTGTTTTCCAGAAATTAATCACTACAGACTGTTGTGCACTGTTCTCGTAATTTTTTAATAAGATAAGTGAAATGAATTTGTATTTATAGTCTACCCACTCGGGTCACACAACTGATTTTCATTGGCGTAGTAATAATAATTTTGGTGTTTCACTTGGTGGTGGTATTCATAAGGCAATCTTAATTGTATGTAGTAGTGAACTACGCCAGGTATTGACCATGCATACCGTCCACTGTGGCTTTACGGTTAGTTTGCATGTCCGATGCGTGACCAATCACCGTCCGATGTACTAGAATACGGAATAGACAATGGTGTAAAAAAATATGTGACATGCGAATTAATATTTTAATAATTTGAATATAAAACTGGCCAAAATCCTGTGAAGATTTTGCTTATCATCCCCCCCCCCCCTCCTCTTTCACCCTTATAGCTGTCTCTAGACCACTTGCCATCAAAGAGACTCCTTTCAATAACACCTACCACATAGTACTTGTGTTAAGGATTTCCAAGGAAAAAACAAATTTTAACCACCCTGAATTTGGAGTTTTGGAGACGATTTCAGGCTGACCCTTGATTTTCTTCTGTCCGCTGGTGTACAACTAAACGAAATCATCGATTTAGTTAGTAAGTTTTATTCTATGAGATTCGACATTATTAAAATATCGGATACAAATATAATTATGTTTTTACGAGTCGAAATCAAAACTCGCTGGAGTCTGGTAAAAACTAGTTCCGGTTAGCACAAACCTAACATCGCCGTCCCTGTGGACGAGAACCTTATTCCCACGCAACACCCATCAGATTCAATCTAAGTTATCGGGCGGGTAAGAAGGGGTTATCGGTAATCGATCAGCAAGTAAACATTGAACTTCAGTCTTCGCGAAGTGTTTCGAGCAACACAAATATTAAATGTTACTTGTACTCAGTTCATCTGCAGATGTAGGTCACAGCCCATGCTCAGGGGAAACAGTAACCTGATGGGCATACTCCAGAAATTTTAAGTAAATGTATGCACGGTTAGTAGTTCTTAATGCGATTAATTTTTTTATTCTTTCATCAAAAAACGTAAATTAAACATTCAAATTTTTTCGCTCTCGTCTCTATTGTTTAGTTCTTTAGTATTTTAGAGTCGGGACGATTTGTTGAGGGACGTCCGAGGGTTGTTTAAGAGGACTCAAACCCTCGCTTTCGCATTAACCTAAAAATTAACTTCAGTCTGGATTACCTGTCTGGTCGGGATTTCAACCCGAGATCTCTCGAATTAGAGTCACGCGCTTAGCGCTCGAGCCAACTCTGTCGGTATACAAGGAGAACGTAAAGATTTATTTGGTAATACAATTGTATCTGACTTAGCGGCTAAAGAATTGTACTCGATGTATTATGCCAATGAAATTATGCTCTTGAATGTTAAACTACATTCAAATCCAAGCCGATAATATTTTACTCACTTGTAGTATGTTTACATACCGTTAAGCTAATTAAGTCAATGATAAGTATTCCGAAATAAATACATCCAGTTACTCGTCAAGGCATGCTGGGATGAAGCACGTCGTTGGCTGGCTGTTAAATGCAGCTAAACGATATTGTAATTTTGAAGTGTAATAAAGAATAATTTCCTTTAAAAAATGCGAGGACCTAGTTAGGTTGATCTCATTTATACAATCGAGTATGTGATGGTTATATGTTGCACAGTATTTTGATGAAAGGTAGTGTCGGTATTAAAAAAGCATGTTGATAAGTAATTATAAATTAACGATCATTCAGAATTGATTTTTTTGTTTTCAAACAGAATGAAAATGATTCAGTATATTTTGTTATTAACAATTTGATTTTTACTGTCGACAGACTGCTTACGGCTTTTCCTGCAACACGGTGCTATAAACTAATCGACATTATATAAACTTGTTTACACGTATTACCCTGCAACTATTTGCTAAACATGTTCGAGTTTTATTCTATTGTTGATTACATACATGCAACGCAACATGAAGAACATTGTATACACGAGTGGTTTGCCGTTACATCGCTGCAATTCATACGCCTGGAGTGAACTTGAGTCGACAAAGAACGGAAATCCATCCCGAGCTCATCATTAACTGACGAGCATTGTCTGCTTGCACGAGCTGTGCATATTGTGCGGAGCAAGCCCGCCTGAGTCTATGTACTGACGGATGCGGAATGTATACATCCTGATTATTATTGTAATAAGAAAGACGAATGCTTAATGACAGACGGATTAAAAACCCGAGCATCGTTTCAGGATAAACGAGCAGACACAACGAACGTATGGATTGTCCTAATCGTTTTCCGTTCTTGCTGTAGGCGCCACCAGCCAGCCGGAAGTTCACTCACTTCACGTAATTGCTCTCTTACCAAGAGTGCCTCGCTCTTGGCCAGTGGCGGACCGGGACCGAGGAGTAGATTTCGTGGGAGGAGGAGGGGCTTATAATTATAACGAGATAAGCTACATGCGATGGAGGTTTGTCGCTCGTCGGCCGACTGTGAAAACTGAACCATATTGTTTGTGGATACTATTAGATGATGATTTCTGTTACTTAACATTTCATATTTATGAATGAAGGCTATTCAAGACGATGAGTGGTTATATATTATATATGGAACGATTAAAAACATTCCTCGTGCGGGACTCGAACCCACGTTTTCGGACAAGCGCCCTAATCGTATGTGCCACCGCGTACGAGTGGATACTATATAATACTGAATATACTAATTGGCCTCGTTGCCCATGTCGAACTCTGATGGTCATAAAAGGCAGAATGATAGGGGTAGCCTGTAGGGGACGTGAATACTGTTAGATTTATTGCTGTTGTGGTTTGTGTGTTTGGTTAAAATTCTGGTTTAATAACAGTTTGAATGGAATCTTTTTAAACAAATCAAAGTTAGAGAAGGCAGGAATAATATCTCCAGATTTCAATTTGTTAAGGTAATTTCAGTCCGGTAAGTATTATACCGCACTGCAGTGAAGTAACTACATATTATAAACCGACAGTGTTGGCTCGGGCGCTAAACGCTCGACTCTGATTCGGGAGGTCCCGGTTCGAATCCCGTCAAGACCGGCAATCCTGACTAAAGGTTTTTTCCGAAGTTTTCCTCAGTTAAAGGCAAATGCAAGGGATTAAGTCCTCTCAAATAGCCCTCGGACATCCCTTCACAATTGTCCTATCCGCAATATACCTAGTTAGTCACCTGAAGAGGGTCACACCGGTTAAATCTGATGTGTATACCCTACAGCGGGCATCCTACAAAAATTTATTTTATTTGTATATTTTGTAACTAATGTAAAATGTGTTTTCCCAAGATTTTTTATAATTGTTAATAAAACGTCTGAATGCATTTCACATAGAATCAGGTTTGTAAAAGAAATCTTAAATTAATCTTGCTCCAACACCTAAATGGCAACATTTCAATGAATATATAAATACATTGCGATAAAATGTTACTTGTTCTTTGTCAGGCTAAGGATGTTTGCTATAGACACTTTCTGCAATTGAATAAGATAGATTCATGCTTACGGTACCCAAAAAGTTATTAAATCTACCGTAACTTCAAACGCGTTGTTTTTTATAGCTAACATGAACCAGCTTTTTGTTATTTTGTTAGATGAACTCAAGGTCGTTCTCTAGCATAGGGCTTACATAATGTTTTCCAAAACATTGCATTTGTATTTGTATTTGTATTTGTATTTGCACTTACATCTTTGTACTCGTGTATTCTAGCAGTCATTTTATGACGGCAAGAGTACAATTATATGATAATATTCTGGTTGCCACTATCGGTAAATTACATGAATTAGTCCAAACATTAAGTGTAATATACTTCAATTAAAATATACAAAATGAAAATACAAAAAAAATTAAAAATGTATGTATGTGTGTGTATGAAGCAAATTATATCAGACAGGCCTATGTTAACATGAAACGTTCACGTTTTATGTGGAATATACGATTTTGGTGGAGGTGCCGGGTCCGTGCATTTATTTTCTTTATTCCCGTTTGTTAGTATTTGTACGTTCATATTGTTCTAGCTAGACCACTGTAATATGATAATTCTATTTTGATGGGGATTTTCTGGTAATCTTCTGACTGATTTGATGAGCGAAGCGAAGACTTCAATTTCACTGCACCCCAAAAAATTTAGCTCGGGTGTTTTTTTTTTTTTTTTTTTTTTTTGTTTGTTTGTTTTGTCTGTCTGTTTGTTAACTCTCTAAGAAATCGCTTACGATCGATGAAAATTTGACAGTACCTGAATTCAAACGAGTGTATTTTTTTAAACGAAAATATCCATGATATCGTATTTTAGATTTTTCGTTTTAGTCATATTTCGTGACATAATTTGACAAAACAGTGGGCACAATTCATATTTACATTTGTATTAGTATTGACTATACCTTTAAGACAAGATGAAAGTTAGCAGATCTTAGAATAAAGTTAAATATATTGATTTTGTTGTATTTTCGGCCATTGACCGATTCTGCCAAATGGTAAACTTCATATATACTACAATTAATGTTATGATGATGTATACCAATATGAAGCAAAGTTAATAGAGCAGGCCAATGATTAAAGTTTAAATAAGTTTTTACGTGAAATATATACAATTGTGACAGGTTCAAGCAATTGATTAATTCACCTAATGATAGGTAGAAACGAACTTGCAGTAGATACCATGCAAATAATAATTTATTTGATGGGGGATTTAGCGTTTTCTAGTTTACTGAGAACGTTGAAACACTATACGCGTACATGCATCCATTGTAAGCAATTACACAGCGTTTTATTCACATTGTAATGATTTATGACTGCAGGAATAGGAGCGTGCCGTGCATAGAAGCACTCCAACCTCCTCTTAACCTCTTAAGCTCAAATATAGTTGGTTTCAGTTAAAACCTTTTATAGGGCAAGAGACTGGGACCCAAAATTGTGCTTTCTAGCTTAACAACGTGAAATTTGGGATTTTTTAAGAGAATTTTAGAATTTTTTAGTTTTTTTTCCCCTTCATCTTTAAGGAATACAATGCTGTTTTTAGATTCCAAAGTGACATCAATATTGAAAAAAATCCAAAACTTTAATGTATTTAAAAAAATTAGATTTGTTTTACCATTTTTAATTTTTTCTATTTTTTCCATGTTTAAATTGAATCTACTACAGGCAAACAAAATATCCGGGACATTCTGGAACTGTGTGTATGTTTGCAAAAATCCATCTAATCATTAGAATTTAATAAGGAAAAATTCTTCCAATTCCGAACAAAACAAAGCAGCTTTTTACCCGGCTATGTAAAAATTAAAAACCACCACTGGTTTGGAAATAACATCACATGACATTTCTCTAAAAACTATCGATATTCAGCATTAAAACTGCTTCCGAAAAAGGGAAACCACTTATTTTAAGTAATGACTTAGATGAACTGGAAGATTGAAATAGTTGTGTAAGAATTGTGACACGTTACTGAAATATATAATCATCATACACTAGCGTCGACGTTGGCAGCAATTGTGCGGGAAAATTTAAATGATAAATACCAACAATAGAACAAAACTCAACTTTCCAAAATAGCTTACTAGCCATTCCTTTTGATTTATTTATATTTTCTGAAAATATAAACATTTTTACATGCCGTACAACAATAGTTTTTGATTATGATATATTATCATACGGTAGCTAAATTAGTTTTTTTGGGGGTTCGTGTTAGTTTTCAATGTTGGCATGCGTACAATTCTATTTCCGCTCCTATTGGTAATCTAAACTAAGTAGCCCTATATACGTGTAAAAAGGAGAAATGGTGTCAAGTTATATAACAACGGTATTATTGTGTCTCTCTCAAGATTTCTCTCACTTCTATCTAAAATGTTTTAATATCTTGAAGCTGTCTAGAAAAATATCCAGGTCATTAAACAAGGCTACACCTCGACATAAGAAACCACCTTTGCAGTGTACAGCGCGAGCAAAACAGTGCACACTAACACCCTTACAATATCAGACACACCTGTAACCTACTTCTAAAGTCTGAGGAAAGAAAACATTATTTCATTGCTGTATTTTTCTTTTAATTAAAAATGTAGGATTTTTATGACATTGCAAATAATGGATGTAGAAAACTCTCAAGGGACTCGTTCTAACCGAAGTTTCCTAGTATAGTATTTCACTCCGTTGTGTTATACCTCGTATCATGGCTGTTGTAAATTATATGCGTATAATTAATCTATTATCCACTCCATTGACCATTCTTCCAGTCGATTGGCAAATGTGGTGAAGCATCGCCCTGTAATGTCTTGACTCTTACTCCCTCTAGCTACAACTTCATTTAACACCAGGCCCTCGACAGTGAACTCAAAGTCAAGAGAAATATAGGAAAGATACTAACTAAATATTATATTGTACAATTATTTTAGGTTTGAATTAAAGCTAGGGAGCGAAACTCCCATATATGCATTGTTTTTTTGTCCGTCCGCCTATGCGTGTCACATCTCGGTCACATGAGACATTGCTCCTCAATAAGAATAATACAGAATGTTTTAGTGCCCGTTTTTAGCTAGCCTTTTTAAAAGGTAATTTTCGTGTACTTAACACCTCCACAAACATATTTTTTGCACGCTAATTGTGTGTGTTCTTCTTCGACTACTTGTTTTTAAGTAGCTTTGCACCCTAATTTGAGAACTCAATAGTACTCAATAGTAGTTGTTTCTTATTAGACACATTCAAGTTGCAAATATGTATAATCGATAAAGGTGTAAATAACAAAATATAATTACTACATTACGGATTTTACCAATGGACATAAATGCAATTTACAAAAAATTAATCATTAACAGTAACCAGTTATACACATTAAATCACACAAATCACATACATTCACAAATACCATTTTTTCACTCACTTGCTTTTTAAATAACATCCTTTCATTTGGTAGTCACATATCCTTAATGTCTTGTGGCAATCTGTTGAAAATTCGAATTCCTCTAATAGAAATAGAATTTTGTCCAAATGCACTATTTGACCTTTTCACAAAAATAATCTTGTTGTTTCTTAATTTTATTTGTGTATTTTTAAATAAATTATTAATTTCCTACACAAGTACTCAGGTGCATAGCCATAAAAATTCTATTATAGAAAACATGGTATTAAGCAAAATTCTTTGATTTATCGTCAACCAATGTAATGATTCGCACATCTTGGCTATCGACGTGTCTGTGCTTACTCATGCTCCTCATTGCTTTGTTTTGTGTCTTCTGTATTACATCGATTACATTTTAATTAAGCATAAAAAGTACAGAACTACAAAAATCTATATGAAGAGCAACCATAGCTTGATATATTAGAATGTTTGACCTAAGAGCAAGTTGCCATGTATTCGACGGAATAATCCAACGTTTCTGGAAAATCTTTTAATAATATGATTTCCATTGGATTTTTAATTTTAATTTTCATCAACAATAATCCCTGAATATTTAAACTTGTTTATGATGTTTTGATAACAATGGCCATGCACGTTACGCCTGTCATGTAGACACATTTTATTATTGTTTAGCAGAACATTGATATGGAATCTCTACAGCATCTAGGATCTACTCCCACATATTCCACAACTGGACATTACAGTAATTCTATGTTTCATTACTCTGCGCATGTGCTTTCGTGATAAAGAAATACATGAAAGTTTTTTTTAAATACAATTATTAATTTTATTGCTATATTTCCGCTAAATACATCTTTATATTTCTATCAATGCATTGTCAGACGCAAATTGTAAAGGAAAGTTTTTTAGTGTTCTAGCAAAATCGGCATACTTTTTTTTATCTATTTCGTTGCTAATCAGCCGATCCTCATTAAACCATTATCAGCTATGAATATAATATTTATAATGAATACTTGCGAGTCCCGTGCGCTTAGGCTGCACCACAATTATTGTGACTTTACTCCGTTAATTACTAATCTGATATTGTTCTAGACGCACTTAGAAACTAAACATATATCTGAATTTCTCAAAGCTATGCATCTTTTGTTGTTATATTAGCGTTCGACAGACGAAAAATAACGCGTCGTTGGTCACAATTTGTTCGAAGATTGTATTGAGGAGTTTTTCCTGTCGGAGAAAATTGTCGTTTTTAGATAAGCGTTTATTTCTTGACAGTAATGTTCTAATAACTCGCCCTGCCCTGGTGTTATGTGATGGATGGTGGAGCGATCTTCAGTCAGATATCGTGTAACTTGAGTCTCTAAGAGGCGTGGTTGCCGCATCTTGATAGGCATGTTCGCTAAGTATCACCTTGTTGGGTTTCAAACATATTCATACTTGTTATGAATATTTGTAAGTCTTTATTTAGCTAAAATCAGCTAGTGTAGTACATTGCATAAATCATCCATATTATAAATAGGCCTATCTGTCTTTCATAGAAGATAGCATGCAGAATGCCTTATAGAGAATACAATAATCATTTTTACCAATTTACAGTTTTGATTGAGCCTGAGCTCTATACCAGAGATATTTTTTCTTAAAATTATTGACACTAGTAGAATTAACCACTGTTAGTGGTAGGTTGTTAATTTCTCTTATGTCTGTATAAAAATAGATTTAGTAGCAATTTTCGTATGACAACCATCCAAATATAAACCAGTCTTAGCACCCCTTGTGTTATGGTCATGAATTTCTGCTATTGTCTTGAACTTTAATCTTAAATAGGTTGGTAACAATTTATTTTGTATCTTGAAAATGAAAATCATTGCATTTAACTTAATTTGTTCTTTAACATTTAACCATTGAAGTGTGTCCAGCATTGTTGTTATTGGTACATATCTATTGCATTTAATTAAGTTGTGCATTTCTCTATTTTCTGGTTTTTGAAGTCTCTCCATATAATCTAATACGAAAGCATGATAGAAAATTGTGGAACAGAAATCATAATGTGGTCGAACCATTTTGGTCCATGATGTAATGATAAATGATGATCAATTCTACACATATAACCAATTTTCTTGCCACTTTTTGCAGCAATATAATTAATGTGGTTCCTAAATGAAAGCTTATTATCCAAGATTATACCCAAGTATTTGAATTCCTCCACATACGTTAAGGTGTCGTCTTCAATTTTGATTTGCAGTACCCACTGACATACCCTAATTTTTTAAACTTTACGTTAACATTGAACATTAATTAATTAAACAACAACACAACATTTAATGTTGTGTTTGTTATTGCGACTGAATGCTGCCTATGTGTTCTAGTTCACATGAGAATCGTTCTAGCAGTATGATTATGTCCATTCGAATTTCTACGCTTGAACGCTCAGTTTTTAATTCACGTGTGGTACAAAAAGTAAAAATCGAGTCGTGATTTCATGTGAATGAAACTATCTACAAGCTGAACTACCTCTAGTTCTACTCCTCATCTAGGTAACCGTGAGGTTAAGCGGTGCAACCACCGAGCTTACGAACAGAAGATCGAAGAAAGAACCTTTGCTAATTAGTTTCAGCAGTTACTGCGTTTATAGCTCGGCCCTGTTGTATTTTAACCCTTCTCTACGATACGGACCGTATGGCAGGAGATACGCTGAACGCAACACTGATGTTTAGAGCTTTTTTTCGGTTTAACAGGTATTAATGTGTAACTGTCATTTGTCATAATTAAGCACAAACTGTTAACAATTTTTGTTTTATGTGTCACAGCTCGCAACTTTGTTTCAATAGCTAAACAGACAAATAGATTACATTTTGTTTTTTAGTCGTAAAATAAGAGATTTCTGAAAATATAAACTTCAATATTCATACTTTAAATCGAAGACCTGTTACTTTTATTACGACGACGGCCGTATCTTCGACTTTCAACACGGCTCGGAATGCCGCAAGTACACTTGACAAAACATACACTTGTGGTACGTAAAATTAGCGCTTTGAGTTATAATCTTCATCATCCGTCGTCATTGTATGCTTCTAGCAGGGTCAGCTAGAGTTTTGCAACATTATTTTTTCACTGTTTTCAATTCATTTTTAATCGTATATCTTCCACATCTTCCTAGATTTTTCATCTTACCTGAATACTAAATCAGTGAACAATTGTTTTTTTAAATAATGAAATGCTGAATTTACTTTAAAATGCGTATAATTAAGGAATGTTACAAGCAAATGTGAAAGAATATAATGGGACGACCCCATCTCAAACAAATAATAATTTACGGATTTAAAAAAAAAATGCAAGCAGTTGAACAAACTATCTACGAATTTAGCAAAATTAATTAAGCACTGCAAAGTTAAACAATACCATTTGCATCGAAACAATGATATCAAATCTGTTTTGGTGATTCACTCAGATAAACGAGAAATTTCCAACTCTGTGCTATAGCTGCAAACAACGCGTTATATGAATGATGCTATTAGACCGGCACCTCCACCAAATATTTTAATTTGGTTTTCCTCTAGTTGTAATACCTCGCGCCTTGATGACAGAAACCTGTAAAATGTTCCGTACCTTTACCACTATTGCCACTAATAGTTTTCTCACTGAGTGATGCATCTCTTGTAAAAAAATCATGGCTTTATTTTTTATGTAGATAATAGATAACTTTAGGTCTAGTGAGGTGCGGGTTGGTACTATTCATAGACTTAGGTCTTGTTTTACATTCACAAATCATACTCTCAACACAACACACCATAAAGGTTCTATAGAAAGTGATAATTTCGATGTGTCACGGCATAAATACACACTCCGTCATTTTACCATGCTCTTACTCAGTTTGTATCATTATTGGGTGTCTTAGACCTGGTTTATACTACTACAGTTGAACGCGGGTTGATTTTATTGGGGTAACCCACTTGAGTTTACATTAATTTCAATTTAATCTCGTTATTATATGGTTTTCAACCTTCACACGCAGAGCGCTGCACGCTTTACTGTCAACCTAACCTACAATTCACGTCTGTTTGGCTGACCGTAAATTTGAAGTAGAGAGTAATGTCTCACTGTCTATAAATTCAGACATGCTTAATTAAGTTGATTTGAAGCTGAGAATCAGATGTTAGGTTATGTTTCCTGGAAATGGTGTCACGATAGTTACGGAAGTCAACCGTCCTCTGTTTACACTACTCGTATCATTGCCGGTTACGCGAGTAACTCCCGAGTTTTTACTCGAGTTAAAAACTGAACTGTAGAGCTACTTGATTGCGTTTACACGCTTAAATTACCCTCGTTATCGACCAACCCGCGTTAGAAAGCGAGTAATGTAAATCAGGTGTTAGGGTTTGTAGGATTACCCTTAGTCAATGAGTAAAGAATCTTGTCCTCATTTAAAAATCAGTTTTTATAACTGAATCGTATAGGAGTTAATGTTAAATAAATAAATTAATATATCCTTATTATTATTATGCATTCGTTATAATGCGTGAACTCTTCATCAGGTCATGTTGCGCAAAGTTACCGCCAACGTAGCTATGTTTTCTATACGTCTTATAATCGTCGTGATAATGAAAATGGGTACAGGTGTTATGAATAAGGGAAGGGGTTGTCAATACCATATTGTCCGTGTGTACAATATAATAAAATTTTATTAAACGAGGGTGCGGAGCGACTGTGTCTCCATTCAACTCAAACGGCGCTTATTCTGTGATTCTGTGTGTCTGTCTGTCTGTACGTCGAAAATCAGCCGAATCACTGAACAGATTGCGCTGAAATTTTAAACAGACATCCGGTACGAGTTTACTGAGAACTGCTAACTTACAATAAATAAAAATGTAATTTTTAATATCGATAGTATTTGTTTAGATTTTTCATATGTAAAAAAGGCCACAGCCTGCGATATAACTAGAAAAACGCCAAAGTCGTTGCTAAACGAGTGAACCAAGTGTTGAGTACCCGGAAAAATCCCCTTTCCTCCCATATACCCAAGGCTGGATCTAGCCAGGTATGGGGAATGATATCGGGTACTATACACATGGCTCACTCACTCGTTTAACAACGACTTTGGCGTTTCCCTAGTAAATAAATTAATATCGTTGTTTTCGTAGCAAAGATATCATTACTGTTGCTGTTTTTAAAATGACAATCTGTAAATCACTAACGTTTAAGTGAGTAAGTGACTATGTGTGACAACGTTTCAGCAGAATCAAATGTTTCAAATGACGTAATCTGTGGACCACTAACGTTTAAGTGACTATGTGTGAAAACGTTTCAGCAGAATTAAACCAGCCTTCTTGAGGTAAACTCGCACGATTTTACCAGGGAGTTTCAATAAAATGATTAACGACAGGGACCAACTTCTTGACGCGATCATTGTTTGAAGTTTACATTATGTGGATTGAAATTTTAATCAAAACAAACACACAGTGGCTCGTGTGTGTTAAGCCTCTCCGATCTTTCCGGCGGACTAGCCACGGGCTGTGGACTCTGCCATAATCGAAATGTCAATTTACCCTCTCCTGAGACCTGGGTATTCTTATCTATAATGATATACGGCTTAGCGTGTCTTTGCCATATCTAACAAAGCCTATTGCTACTACCAGGACGCTATTACCAATTGGTGCATTGGATATTCGTCTTAAATGTAGCTGTTATTATGTATTAAGATTATCTTCTATTGGCAATATTTGTTGTTTTTATTGACGAAGGTTAACAATAGCCAAATCATGAAGTCTTTCCAAAGGTTTACCAACAGTTTGGATGGCTAAAAGAGCGCAGTAAACATTTTGCTGTTAGTTATCCTTTAGCCACTACGAATATTCGTAGACAAATAAATAAATTATATGAAACTTCGTATGGCTGTGGACACATATGTACACACTCGAATAAGCATGGGTTATCAATTATTATTTGCTGATTATCCGTGGAAAAATTTGTTGTTTTCAAACGATTAAATTAAATCCGAGAAAAAAATATATTTACTACCGTTAACCATAAAATGGAATTATGTTTACAAAAGTGAAAAGCTAAAGAGCCATCAATCCTCTTTCTTTGACATCTGTGCAGATTTGGACATTTGAGATGTCAGTCGGTCTAGCAGGCATGATTTGACTGAAACGTTGCCTATCCAGTCTCTTATAATGTTTTTACAAAGATGAGCTATACAACAGTATTTGTTCAGTTACAGCCACAAAGCTGGTGGAAGGTACGAATGTATTGTCATACACCTTTATTCGCGTGCCAAATTAGATATTTACCTCCGTTTTAATGGAACCAACGACATAGTTAATTTATGAATGCGCTGGAGATTGTCTGTTGGGAAAATATAAACAAACAAATCCGGCTTGTAGTCTTAGTTACAAGCTGGGCGTAAGGTGGGAGTGTGGGAGGGAGGGGGTGCGCTTATGCCAAGTAGACGCGCCGGCGCTGTAGGTCGGGGGATTCCCGAGTCGCAGGTTCAGCCCGCTCCTCGTGTCGATCCGAGCCGAAGGTAGGCGGAGATAGACGAGCGGACGCGACACAGACGACTCCGCGGATTGTAGCCCGGGGTCTGGGCTAGGCCACGGACCGTGTTCACAGTGCCCAGCACGTTGTAAGGCTTCATCTCATCGTAGATGCCTCTGCCGGTAAGCACCCACGTTCTAACATGCTACTACCAAATAGGCTTTCCTCCACAAACGCTTGCTCGAATAAATTATTTTTATAATCACGAAAAATATCATTTAAACAACCCCACTTGTCACTGCATAAATTATGAATATTAATATATTATTAATTATGAAAAATATCTCCACCATTGTTCTTAATTATATTTTAAAAATGTAAAAACAACTGCATGGAATATATTGTGTATTGTGTCGATGGTCGAACAAATATTCGTGTGTTGTTGACAGCAACGTGCCAAGCATTGATAAGTGGCCTCCTCCATAATACAACTGTGTGTTTGCTTCACATGTTCAAATCATGTGTTTCAGATATCATCGTTGCTTATAAACGTGGCATGGCATTTTAAAATAGATGTAAACAATTTAGATGTGGTTTTTTACTAGTCGTTTAAACTTAAGGAAAACGCATTGTTATGAAGTTATTCGCGTGACCTAATTATCTTATTTTTGCTTAAATAAAAATAAAAAGATTTTATGTGACTTAATGCTAGACTTGTGTGTAATTTCACAATAATCACGCCAATGTGTGTTCATTAAAATCGTTTGTCTCTACCGCTTCAAAGATAACATTATATTAATGCTAATATGAATATAACTCGTACACTGGCATATTCATATTGCACGTGAAATGGTTAGATTTTCTGTTTAAGTATTAAATGTAACATTATCAACATATTTTACTCAACTTAGATAATTTTAGCTGGAGGTGAAGTTTGTTTATTTTGTGACGAAATATTTGCATTAAAAAGGTGCAAATAAAATCAAAGCAATGCGTAATTTTAAAGTGCAAAACGTTTGTTTGAGTGTGGCTACAAATTGATAACGGGTTTAGTATCTTAATTAGAGTAGATATGTTGTAGGTATGTTCGTCACGTCTCGTCTGGTTCCGGCCGCGTGATAAACCCAAACACACAGCGTCTCTCTTCAATATTCATGTAATTAGCAAACAACGATCATTTCATCGCGCCTCTCAATAGAATCAATGAACCATTAATACAAACCATTTAATGGTTCGTCACACCAATCAAAATGCAGCTTCAAATAATTGGATTGTCTAGAATGATAAAGGCTTGATTAAAAATATGAAGTTTAATCATTGATTAAAACTAACATTTTACTGAGGGATTTAATGGGAATTACGTTTTAGCAATGCAACCGCACTTGATTTCAATACCACTAATTACCATTTTTACCAATTTTTTAATTTGTCGAGTGGGCAAACCGAAAAAAAAAACAATAACATTTAAACAGATATACGATCCACAATAAAAGTGTTCTTAATATATTCTGTAAACACAGTGGCAATATAATCTTCGTGGGTCCTTGTATTGTCTGTGAAATCTGGACTAGTTATTCGGTGAATCAAATACGCTCAATTATATGTCATTCATTTGCTATTTCCTCTCACTAAGCGCGTGTAATACGAGCAGTTGTCATCTCCGAACTTCACACTAGAACGGCAGCCGTCATGCGGGTCACAATTACAACTTTCCGATTATCTCAAATGCCAATACTGACACCCTTATCTGGAACACTACTAACTACCCGTGCTTCTGACTGTTATATCACATAAGATGGCATCTACAAGCGTTAGTACATAACTCTTGCAAAAGCCAAATTGTATTTATTGTCATGTTGTTTTGTGGAAAAGCGGAGTCAAAAAGAAAATTGCACTAACAAAAAGACTTCTCGGGATACTAACACCAAAAAATCTACTGTAGTCGAATTTTAAATTTAATTCATCGTTATTTTCAAGTTGACGTTAGTGCTAATATCTAGCTAGTACTTCGTACCTGCAACGATATTGATATAGTTGCTCCAAAGCAAGTAAGCAGATGCGCGCCGTTTCGGCGGGCCAATGAGCGATAAGTATTTTAAATCGGGGACCGCTGATTGGCTGTAATCCACCCGCCGGTGACGTTAGCATCTGCTTACTTGCTTTGGAACAACTATATTTATAAAGACTACGGTCAAATCGTATGTTAATTTTACAGATTGGTAAGACCTATTTGTTTTTTGGTATGCGTCTTAACAACGAGGCATACTAAGTTTGTAAGGAAATCTTCCTTGAATGGCACTTGGGCATCACCTGTCATTATACTGCACTTATGTTAAACGCGTAATTGCAATTACAAGAAAGTCTGTAAAACAAGAATCTAAGACAGCATATTTCAAATATTTTACTATTGTTGGCTGTTTACTGTCGTTGTATGGAATTGTCTCATCAGAATCAGATACACCCTACAGTGTTCTCCACAGAAACAAATTTCACTTGGTATTTCATAAACATTGCCGAGAACGGTAGTATATACTGCCCTACTTAACAAGAGGGCCTTAACTAAATTGTTTTTAGTGAGCACAGTTATTCATATTGTTGGGGTCATATCTGCGTCTGTACTAAGTAATAATATCGTATCCGCGTGCAAAAAGGGGTCAAATCGACTATGAAATATATCATATCTACATCTTCTTAACATTGTGCAAATCACGTTTTAATGACTAACTCAAAATCAGCTTTGTTGTAGTTATGGCCCTCTTGTTTAGTGGGGCAGTACTGAGAGGCACAAAAAAATGTGCGGAACATTTTTCGATTCTAGATTCAATTTTGTTGGTTTCAACGATGTTTTGAAGACCCACTTGTGTGACTATTTCTCAATGGTTTTGTGGTTTTGAAGTGGGCTAACTTCTAATTTAATCGAACAAAACTTAAAATTTATTTTGATTGTGTACACGACCATGCAAATTAATGCAGGTCTACGGGTTGGTCTATGAATCGGCGTACAGTTGTCTTAAATTTAAACCATTTTGTATGTTTTATGGAGAGTTAGTTAAAAATGGTGTTAAAATCGAAATATCGTTTTGCAACTTTAAATCTCCCATTTTTTCGATTTTCCTAATTTAGATGGAGGTGGTGGTAAGCCTTATTACGACAAAATCTAATTAAAATGACAACAACAAGAGAAAACAAGTTCATGATCTATTTTTATCTCTTGTTGCTTATTAACACAACAATGTTGCAAAACAAAACATGGATCAAATCAAATCAAATCAAGTCAAATAATTCTGGCGTGAACCCGGCACCTCCACCAAAAACACAATTTTAACAAATAACTAGGTTCATAAAAACATAATTGGTCAAATTTTGTACGTTTTGGCATATTTCATTGAATTACGTTCATTATTTCTCGCTGAAAGTAAAATTGAAACGAAAATAAGAAAGATATTTAAAATAAAATCTACCGATTATAATATTTGAATATTTTTCCATTCATCTACAAAACCACATTATTGACCTTAATTCTTTTTTTAAATATTTTGCCACGATCGTGATAATATGTCCAAAAACCCAATAAATTCGCTTGTTTTGATATTGTTTGCAGTCTTCCCGCTTGAAATACAAACATTCCATCATTGCAATGATGTTGATAATCTCGGGTCAGACCTCGGTGAGAGATAAGGCAAGCATATTAACACATCACTTAGTAGCGGCGCGGTACACGACAGCCGATACTGCGAGAGCCAACCTAATGGCTCGCTTTAGCATTGTTTACATACTTAATTGCAACACTTAATGGATTTACATAATATCAAACGAGCTAGGATAAGGAGCGGTAGTCACAATTTCTAATTGAAACTTCGTCTTAACTTTGAAGATGTGAACGTAAGACTTGCCATTAGCTTTGTAACGACATGGCGACTCGCTCTAGCACGGAATACTGCGTTCTTACATTAAATTGTGTGGTTAAAACAAGCTTAGCAAAAGTATGTTACACTAAATTAACCGGTTGTGTTCGTTTTTACATGTCTATATCGTACAGCAAAAACAAAATATATAATCCCATTTTATACAGAACAAACTACTCGTATACCTTACTTAAAATTGCATTAAATAGTTGCGGCAATTTATTTTCTTCCAGCCCCCCCCCCCCCCATTCAATGTCATTATTCGTTGGAGACCTGACCAGCCATAATATTGTACCTCTTCAGGTGACTAACACTATAGGTGTGTGAAAGAAGGATAGTTCGGTGGGAATGTCCAGATTCTAATAGACTGAATACCAGCTTTCGCCCTGTGATTGAGATACAACATGAAAATGCTTAGTAAGGATTGCCGGTGGAGGGTTTTGATCCGACAACCTCCGGAGCAAGAATCTCGATTGTAACGCGTGGCTAAGCTTGGCAAGCTCGTCAGTGACTCTGTACGGTTCCTCCATCATTAAATATTTCCTCGGCATCCTATAAACAACAATTACAGTTGCACGTTTTATTCAAACCACCAATATTAATTATTAAATAATAAAAAAACATCGTGTTGTTTAATGGAGGAAAAATACAATAGTGAAAAATCAAGCCATAGTTGGTAATGGTTATTTTCACATAATACTTTACTAGGCAAGTCTCGCCCATTAGGTAAATCCATTGCCACATTAACAGGATAGAGGACAGCAAAGAAGCTTACACTCAGCGCATTGCGGGATTAAGGGTAGGCTGTTACAAATATCCAATTATTACTTATTTGTGTCCAATGTGGAACAACGTACAGTAATATTTAACGCAGAATAATAGTAATGAAAAAAAACTACTGTCGAGCTATTTTGCAACATCATCATTAATTGTACTTAGTACTTTTTCAAAATATAAAATAAAAATGTTTATAATTCATTACATATACAGGTCACTGGTTTAAGAGGGAGTGATTTGATGTCCGTTGCGTTCCTATTGCTGCAGCCATTACATGTGATAGCAACTTTGTATATTTGCTAATAATGCATGTGCAACGGGGCAGATTTTCAACGTGTATCGTATAACAGTGATAAAATACAAAATTATTTTTTAATCATTTTGGCAGATTGTTAATATAAATATTGAAAATGGGTTTTATTATTTTAGAGCATGAATTTATGGAACACAGTTATGATAGGCGTAATTCTATTTCATTCTTCCATAATTATGTAAAGTATTATACACATGTGTATGCAATTGACTGTAAAATTTGAAATCTATTTAACGAGCGTTCAGGTACCATCAATTAACAATAAGTAGAAGTCTTCAACTGTCCACTAGTCACATCGCAACAGTGCGGAGCACAGGAATCATATCTAAATTTTTATTATTGTCACTATAAACGCTGCTCCACAAGTTCAATGTAATATATTAACAAATTACAACGTATATAAATATTACACATATGTTTACTTGAACACGCTATATGTGCTATGTGCTACCATATTTGTGCGGCTTGATTTTGTAAAAGTAGTTTATGTGTGTGCGTTGCTACCTGGTTATTCTCATACGAGAGTGATTTGTGAAGTAGTAATCCAAAGTGATTTAATGTAAACCATAAAGTATGTTTTTATGCCGGTAATGCCCCCTCCCCCCTCCCCCAACCCACTGACTTGACGCCGCCACATCGCTGTTGACTGCATTTCGTAAGCAAACAAATCGCTGTTTTCACTCATAAAATAAAACTTGCCTCACACCAGACGCGGAAACTCTTTGACTTTATAACAGTGGTCGTCTTTGTGTTCTAGAATCCAGAAGAATGGGACCAGAGACGACATAAATAAATATCTCTTTAAAAGTATTACTGTTGTAGAAATTGACTGTAACTTGTTGATTGGAGCTAATGTAAATGATACAATTATGACAGAAATTAATATCATATACAATTTTGTAATTTTATTAATACACTTATTATTACTATGATTATTAGGGGAGGGGTTTTGAGTATAAGCCTCCTTTAAATAAATAAATAAATAAATTTTATTTAGAGTCTACCCACTCAGTTATATAACTGATTTTCAGTGGGGGACTTAAAATCAAAGCGACCAAGCCAACCCTGCAGGCCCCGACGCAATCGACGAGTGAGCGATAACCAACCAAAGATCGGTATTTTTAATAGGAAATATAGCAATCAGTGGTTGGACAGTGCGAACACCCGCGAATCAACGCCAGAATCAACAAGGTCGATTCAGAACAACTCTGAAATTTATTATGTGCTTCGTTGCTAGGACGGCTCCAAAGTCACCGTTTACAAACTCCTAAGACAAGAACTGATGGACTTAAGTCCAAACCAGAAGTTAAAAAACTTCTGACTTTAACGGGAATCGAACCCTGGACTTTCTGCATTGGAAGCAGATACGCTAACCACAAGACCAACGAGCCACACACAATTACATAGTTGTCGTTTTATATAAATTACCGTATAAATTTACCCCGATTTGAACCCTAAACCTTCTGCTCGAACTCTATGTACCGTTAATCTTGTACTTTCCGATATTACCAACATCTGCTAATTGTTATGTTGTTTGTTGTAAGTGTGATTCACAACGAATAGCTATGTGGTTAAGAATTATTTTGTTGCCCCTATATTAAGGGCTAGTGTCCCATTCGGGATAAATGTTTACAACAATCGGTACCATGATTATTATTTGTTATTTCAATGAAGTCGATAAGAACGTTTGGAAAGTTCGTTTGTGTCCTGATTACAAACTCTCTAACTTACTTCATTATAGACAAATAATGTCATCTAACTATAACAACAGTATGCGGTGAACAGGACGGTAAGGGTCAATCTTTGGGGTGAGGGTGAGGGGTAGGGGGTAGGGGTGAGAGGTGAAATGGGACTGGACGTCGTAATAACGATACAGATTTGCATAATTATGTGGCCGGGAATGCCGGTAAAATTAAGATGTCTATATTATCTAATAAACTTATACGATTAAGTTTGAAACCCAATAATAATAATAACGTTACTTCACATATGCCTTTGTTAAAATTAAACGATTGTGACCGGATCCAAACGAAAATGACGCATAATAAGTGATGTACCTGGTATTAGCCAGCCCTGTGTTTGAACGACGTGCTTCCTCTATCAGTACAAGAAGAACAAACAGAAGTTAGAGCGAAAACATGTTTTAAATAACCGAACGAATATAATCGTGATTATAAAACTTACCAATTTCAAAAGTTCTCATTTCCTAAAAGAAACCACTTTAAAATAATTATGTATTCCTAATTGGATGTAATATTGGATTTCACATCAAGGTTTGCAGCGTAGGTAAACTTCTGCTGAGTACACGTTTAATTAAACGGGACTTTTTTCAGACTCGACAAGGGTCTTCTGCTTCGAGCCTGGTTGACCTAGATTCACACTAACTCCAACCAAACTGATGTCGGTGGAAGATTAGTCAAATTAATTAATATTTACAAAAATACAAGATAAATTTTACCAACCGGAAAACAAAATTTACGGGAATAATAATATTTTGGACAGAACTAGAATTATTAAATTCGTAGAATAATATGTAATCCCAAATGTCAGTTGTATTTATTTATTTATTTACCCCTGGAATCATGTACATCACCCACAATGTGCCAAGTAACTTAATCTCGAGACCATTAAAAAGACACCTATCACAATAAAAATAATACAAATACGTTATACAAATCGTTAATACATAAACAATTATTATAAAATTAGAAAAAACAACAAGAAAAACTTATTTATCAAAATCGTAAATATATAAAACGACAACTAAAGCTATTTCACGCCAATCTATTGGTTTGAACGTAATTAACAGGATAAAAGATAACTCATTTCCAACAAGTAAACATCATGTCACATTATAGTATTAATTACAAATTTTTTTAGAATCAACCTTTTTTAGGAAGTAAGACCTGTTCACTATTACAATTGCGCAGTTCGTTATATATTTAATGATGCACTATGTATTTCTTAGGGCTGTGAGGGTAGAGGTTTTTAAAGTCGGGTCGGGTGCTTGTACTGAACTGCTTCGGGTTTTCGAGTTGGGTCGATTCGAAAAAATACGACCGTAATAATAATAGATGTTAAAATGGACCATGAATTGAACTTGTTAAGAATCTTCCATTATAATTTCCTCCAATTATTTCTTTCTATTGTCTGGATTTTTATTGAATGGTATTTTGTAAAACATAATAAATGAAAATTGTCTGGACCGGCACCTCCACCATCCCGCTCTAAAATATGTTTTTTCGTTTTCACTATTGTGACAATGTTTTATTCAACAATTCATTTTCATACAAGATAAGAGCACTTCACGTTATTTTACATTATAATAATTTCAAGCATCGCGGTCTTGTGTTAAAAATAATACTGCACACATTTTCTAAACGATTGATAAACCAATAATCTGTTTACAAAATCGTTCATTGTATCAATGGATTGTAAATGTGTTTTGATATTATATTTGATCAAATAGTGTTGAAGATATTTGATAGTTAGTTGCATGGCACATATTTGTAATCATTGTGATTGTAGTGTTAAAAAAGACGCCAAATGCGCACACAAAATATAACAGCCACCTGGAATCTTATTGAAAATGATATCATTGATGATGATGATAAGTAGTTGATTCTAATCGAGAAGAAAGTTCTGGGTCAAGTGTTACAAACCACAGCAATTCTATTTGAAACGATCTGTTACGCTTACGTTGGCTATCCGAAGGTTCGCCGTGGGTTTATAAAAGCATAACACCGTACATAAAATGCTCATACCACCTTTGAAAAGTGCTAACGTTGTCGTTAACCCCTTGAACGACACTGTGTGACATACTGTTAGTGACCTGCAGAGCGCGCCACTCCTGCACCGCATCGAGCCAAACTGACCTTAATCCTTGGGTCGCAAACTTGAATAGCGGAGCAAAAAGCCTTGGCGTAAACTCGTCCATCAAAGTATGGATAAGGTGACAGTTATCCGAAGAGTGTAGCACATAAGTGGCAAGCTCCGTGTCAGCACTACGCCGTGTGGTAGATGCCAACCAAACTGGCCTCGTTTTATGGTAAATCAATGCTGCGGCTCACTAAAGAAATATCTGTCTTAGAACTTAGAATTGAACTATACTTCTACTGCTTGAATAAAAAAGAAACTTAAACATCAATTGGGAAATGTGGTCGCTATACTTTTTGATCTAGATCATAAGCAAAAGAGCGTATTCACAAACATGTACGTAGGTCTACACTGTCAACTATCGTGAATAAATACTTCCTTTGTGGATCTAGTTTCAACCCACTTGCGGTCCTTACACACACAACCTCTCACACGCCCATTCACTCACAAGCTCATACACTCACAATGCTCACAGGCTCACACATGCTTGCACGCTCATACACTCACCATCGCTCGCATTCTCACACACTGACGTATATTAACTCTCATATATTCACACATTCACTCCTACTTACACTCACTTACACGCTCACACATTCACTCGCATACACTCATACATTCACACACGCTTACACTCGCTTACACGCTCACACATTCACTCGCATACACTCATACATTCACACACGCTTACACTCGCTTACACGCTCACACATTCACTCGCATTTGTTCACACATTCACTCGCATACACGGTCATATACTCACACTAGTTCAAACGCCCATATTCTCACACGCGTACACACGCACACGCACATGCACACCCGCCCTCACGACTCACATGACAACATTGTCGTCACGCTAACATGTCAGCATAACACTGGACTCACGATCAACACTTGTATTCAATTCGTTCTCTTTGTTTGTTTGAATACGATTAAACTAGAACTAAAAGCTTTTGGCCTCTTTGTAGTTAGATCACGTCATACAGAGAGTACTGGAAGGACTTTCTAAGGTATTCACAACAATCCTTTGATTCGCCATCTTGAAAGAAAGTTTACGGTTTCCGCCAATTTGATCGAAACTACCCCACTTGAGCTGGGACAACAAAGAAGTACCCACCTTTCAGTCGCCGTGGGTGGGCGCACTAGATTGACGTTCATTCACATCCACATGCATGAAATATTTTGTATTTATAAACTAGGGGTGTTGTACTATATAACTGTCAATCATGTTGACCGCCTGGTGAGAGTGGTGACAAGGCTGGAACTCTCTGGAGGCAAGCTTCACAGCCTCGTGCGGTGTTATTATTTGAAATGTGTTTTAGCAATAGACCCTTGGGGAGTTTTCTCAGTTTCTTTGAAGAGCATGATGAGTATGTTTCGCCAGTTTGCCTAGACTGCATAGTTTTGTTTTGTTTTACACCCTCCTGGATACAATAACCTTTCACATATTTTACAAACACGTTTGATGAAACCCAACGAAATCTTTATAAAATATACCCTCTCGTATTTGTGGTTACCTTTTACCTCACGGAGGCATTTTAGCAAAGTTTTATTTCACTTCTTCGCGCTTGGCTCAACGTTATTTTGGGCAAATAGCCTTTTAATCTTGATTTATAGTTGAGGAAAGGAACATGCTCGGTTTCCCAAGAGGATGTCGAGATTAAATTTCATATTTTATCATCATCTTAGTCCCGAAGACTCTCACAGTACACTGATTTCACTCGTCAATCTCCACTTAACACGATCTGTTGCAAGAAAATAATATCTCGTTGCTAAATGTTAGGAATTTGTTTCTAAGTGGGGTCTCTACTTTTATTTCACTCGTGATTTCTGGTTTGACAGTTCATTCAGTTAATAAAAAACAAAGTGATAAACGGTTACTGCTGCAGAATAGGCTGGGAATTAATCTTCCACGATCATTTTGATATCTGAAACTGCTATTGACTGGTTTCTTAGCGTAAGATGTACCATAACATGAAGACGGAAGCATGGGAACTGGGATTTATTATCATGGAAATGTATACAGCATTGACTTTGAAATGTGACATGTCTAACGGGGGTTTATCAGCAGCTTTTGGAAAATCATACTTTTTTGAGATTGTATTTCCATATGATTTATGTTTTTAAGGAAAGTATCCCCCAAATAATATAGCAATATTGAGTGTTTGCGAAATATTGTCATTATGTATAGTTTTACCAATAATTTCTATTAGGATACCTGGGAAGGCGCAAACCAATTTTTTCACTCTAGTATCCGGCCTTTGTATTGGTTTCATACATAAACTTTAATTTAGTTACTAACACGTGTTTTATAAAAGAATGTTCAGCGATTTTGTTTTATTCTAGAGTTTTAGTGTGCGTAGACTTAGCATTACTATGACAATAATATTCTCAACGAACTCTAGAACATACAAAAAATAGTTCAAGAAATGCTTGATTCATGTATCAAAACATGTTTAAGTATCATGTTAACCTTCTGAACAATATACATTTTTTACATTCGTATTGATTATTTAAATACTACACTACCAGAATTGTATGCTAAAACAATTACCCTGTAATTCCTTCAACTAATCGATAAGTTGTTAAAACGCGTAATAGCGGGACGTGTTAACACCGGATTGTTTTAAGAAAGTAGGCTAATAAAGTTTCTGATTTAGTACTGTCTTGAAAAACATTTACATTTCCCACAAGACTGTGGCAATAGTTTAAATAAACCAATATACCGTGTTCTAGTTAAAATTTTTATGTTATCTGGTTAGTGTGTTTGAGTTTGAGGTAATTGATGTTTATGTTGTAAAGCGCCGTTTGTTGCGAGATTTCTGAATATTGAGATACAATAGCAAATACGCAGAGTACCCTGATTTTAATACGGATGAACTTTGAACCGCGTAAACGGCGGTTAAACCCGGATTGTGTTAAGAAAGTAGGCTAATAAACGGTTTAGATTTAGTACGTAGAATAACACTATTACATGTCCACACACAGACTGCTGGCAATAGTTAAATAACCATTATACCAGTAGTTCTCGTAAATATTTTATGTTACTGGCATTGAGCTGTTTTTAGCTTATGGAGTGTAATTGATTTTATGGGTTGGTAAAGGCACCGTAGTGTTGCGAGATTGTTCTGCATATTGTTTGAGTAACATACACATACCGACAGAGGTAGCTCGTGAGACTTGTGTGAGACCGTGAGACCCCTGAGACTTTGATCTCGGACGGTCACATCCTCGATACACGCCGCCGGCAACCCTTACTGAAAGTGTTTCTCAAAACTTTCCATAATCACCTATGTTAGTGGCATGAAGAGGGGGGCACATACAGCGGGAAACTTTACGATAAGGTTTAACATTACACTTTAAAATATAAAACTTAACTAAATACTATCATTACCCTTTCTTTCTTTTCTTTCTTCCTTTCCTTCCCTTTCTTTCTTGTCTTCACTTTTTATTTATTTTTATTTGCTTCATTAATTTAATTTCATTTAATATCCCTTTTGAATTTGTTACTAAAATGTTTGTGCTATAAATACATTGTTGTTGTTATATTACTATTTCAAACTTCAGTAATTTTTAGTTTATTGTTGTGTCTGCAAAATTAATTTAGTTGTCCTCCTTTGTAAATCAGTTTTTTTACTGAATAGGATATTCTTCAAATAAAAAATAAAATATATAAAAGTACAAATTTTCAATAATATCTTTGACAAACGTGTGCATTCAGTATATTTGATACTTTTGCAACGTTTATGGCATTCGGTTAGAAATAAAGTGAGTCACGTGTGCTCAGTTAAGGCATAATCTAAACCACTACTATGGTGCTTAATTCACATATTATTTTACAGGGGAATGGGTTTGTTTAATTCTCAGTCGCATTCATTCTACTTGAATCTAGTTTAATAATGTCATAACTCTCCTTAATGTAAATGTAGAACAATCCAACTCGAGAACAATGCATGGTGTTATATCGCACGGCCATGTTAACAGCTGATCGTTGTCTGATGCTGCAGTCTTTCTATTACCTTGATGCGATGCGCCGAGGTAATGCGCAGTGACACACGTGACCAGCAGGAGTTAAGTGGGTTGCGTCGTTCCGGCTTTCAGGCGTCATGTTTAATAAGCACACCAGGAACCACGAGGAGACGTAATATGCTTAGCTTGTGTTTCAAATTGTGTTCCTATAACTATCAGTGGCGGGCGGAGTGAGGGGGGGGGCTTCGTGGGGTCGTGGGGACTGAAGCCATTATATTCGACGTCTCGACCCTCTATTGGATTATTATAAACCCATTCACAAACGACGCAAGCAGGACAGTATGTCTCGCTAGCTAGGTAGACATATTTCTTGGCAAAACCGTTCACCCTGCTGTGAAGGAGAGATAATATCGTCTTGTATTTGCAACGAAAAATAAATGTGTTTTTCCAGGACTTTCATGCTATTAAACGAGTGAATATGTTTTTCACAAACATAAGATTTTCGAAATATATTCTTGCATTAATCTGGGTTCACATAACAGGCAAGATGCTCATGGAAATGTATACTCACTGCTACAAAAGTTTCTCTAGTCAGACTAAGGCTGTTTGCTACACAGCACACGTTTGTAATGATTGATGTAGAATAATGCTAACCGAAAAACTAATCAAATCAACCATTAATGCAAACGCGTAATTTTTGTCAGCAAAGTTGAATGCTCTATGGTTTTCGTTAGATAAATTCGAGTCGTTCTCTAGTTTAAATATAGCCTACTTATGTTTTCTAATAAAATATATTTGTATTTAAATAGTGCTTAAATGGAGCCATTCTATAATATTGTACTGCAAAATAAGATGGCAGTCCACAATACGTTTCATGTTGTTATGGGCTTCACTTTTAACCTAAAGTTCATTAATTGTGCACCATATTGCGTTTCATAATTATGCCTGGTTGCAGATACATCTTTGCACACATGTCTTCTAGCAGAGCCATTTTATAACGGCAGAGAACAAATATATGAACAATGTTCTGGTTGCCATGATCGGTAAATTATATGAATTACTCCAAAATTAATTGTAATAATCCACAATTAAAATATAATGTAAAATAATAATACAATGATGAAGCAAATATCAGACAGACCTTTGCTAATATGGGGTGTTCACGTTTTATATGGAATATGTGCATTTGGGTGGAGGTGCCGGGTCTGTGCACTTATTTCCGTTTGTTAGTATCTTTTTGCGCTAGACACTGTAATATATGAATATACATTTGGTGGAGGTGCCGGTCGTGCACCTATTTACCGTTTGTTTGTATCTTTTTGCGCTAGACCACTGTAATAATATGAATATGCTATTTTGGTGGAGGTGCCGGGTCCGTGCATTTGTTTTATTTGTTTCCGTCTATGTTAGTATTCTACTTCCATGTTGCGCTAGACCACTGTATGATGATTATACTATTTTGATAGTTATTATTTTGATGATAGTATCGTACGTTACAAATAATAAGGTAGGGCACACTTATAAAAAAGCATTACAGTTTCATAAAAAGTATTCATTTCTGTGTTTAAATAATTTGTTATTAAATTTATAGTCATTACCATAATTGATATAATTATTTGGATGAGCGTAGCGAGCGAAGCGAAGATTCCATTCTACTTCACTGGAGAAAAAAAGTCGGAATGTTTTTTTTTCTTTCTTTTTTTTGTATTTTTGTGTGTCTGTGAACACGATTCCGGCTAAACCGATACTCCGATTGCGATGAAATTTTATGGAGACCTTCGAAATCTCTGAACTTAGAACTGCCACCTTTGTGAGCGCAATCGAAAAATTATTTATCATGAAAATCGCAATTTTACGATTTTTTTTCGTTTTTCTTGTTTTTTCTGTTTGTATTTTTGTGTGTTTGTTTACACGATTCCAGCTAAACCGATACTCCAATTGCGATGAAATTTTCTGGAAACCTTCGAAATCTTTGAACTTAGACCTGCCACGTTTTTGGGTACAATCGAAGAAATATTTTTTATGAATATCGTACTTTTACGATTTTTTTCGATTTTTAGTGCGATATTTTCGTGACATTTGGGCCGATTCTGACCAAACGGGTGGGGCTACAACGTTCATATTTCACATGGACATTAAGGTAATGGTGATGTATTGCGTTTTGAAAAAAAAATTTGAAAAAGTTAGGCAGAATCCATATAAATAAAGGTTTTAATATGAGTTTTTTTAGGTTTATAATAACAATTAACAAGTAACAATAGAAACTTGAAGACAATCACCTACAATGCATTCAAAAAGCACTTGCAAAGGAAAAGTGGTCCTAAACAAACTAAAAACTTACAAAAAAGCTCATCCATCAACGCGGCGGGACTAAAGCGTTTTCCTAGTATATAATATATACACAAACATAATATATTTACACAAAAAATAAGTACACTTTTGATGTATTTGCATTTGCATTCAGCATAGACGATCTTTTCATTTTCCAAAGGCTCGTTATAAGATAGACATGCATGTAAACGATGAAAATTGATCTTAATTAAAAACATTATGTATACTATTTAAATTGGAATTCTCGTTTTAGCTTATAAAATTATTGGTAGGCTATGAAGGGTGTTTGTAGCATTTTGGTGTTGTGAGTATAATATGCATCACTAGTTATACAGCAGCTTGACAAAAGATCTAGGAGACTATGAGGGACGAGGCGTTTCTCTTTCGGCTGCTGTTTCTTATGGAGATTAATATTGTGTAACGATTTTCACTTTATTGCAACTAGAAAACTGCCACCGATAAATCAGTTTACAAAGTTGCGCCAATATTTCTTTGTTCATACAGGTCTTATCAAAAGTTTATCTAAAAGTGTCATTTACCCAAAACTATACTAATTTTGTTTATTTCCTTTGCCATGTTTCAAAACTCGAGAGATAAATAATAATTCGTTGTAATATCTTGATTTATGTCTAGATCTTTGAGTATTATATTATCCGGCGTGTCAAAGGATTTGACACCAGGTTTTGCCACATCTAATAAAATATCTTATTCGAGTTATATCGTGTTTCTCATCAGCTGTACATTTAATAAGTATTTTATTTGTTCACTTTTATCCAGAAAGATAAGATTTATATAAACAAAATCCATTCCACATTCTTAACTCATTTGGATTTGTTCACTTACAAAGAACAATTATTTCAGAGTATCTTAGCATGGATCCTAACTGTAGGGTTTACTTTTGTTTGCTTTACCTACAGTTCCCTTATTCAAGTGACTAACTAAGAATGACAGTTTGTTAATTATGTGAGATTTAATATCCAAGAACAGTAGTTTGTATATCTCTCTATCTCAATGTTCTACCTTTGAGTAGGAAATATCTCTAGATGCATTTTGTCAAGATTGTCAACGAATAAGGTGATGTTCTTAAACTTTCCTGACCGGTTACAAAGTTTCTCAATAATTCACTGAATCTATTCCGCATGTAAGTTCTGATTTTTTCCTTGGTTGTTGCGTCGTGTTGATAGTGAGTTGTCGCTCAACGTTTCACCACCCATATGGTACAACAACCCAGGTAACAATCAAAACTTATCCACGGGTCGTGAAAGCCTTCAATATCTATTCAGCATATGTTTACTATTTACGTCTTCTATGCTATGAGACTCCTCACAGCATATTATGAATTTATCAACAAGTAAAGTGTACGCAAATATGATTAAGGCTTGCTCTTGATGTTTGCAATGTCAATATACCAGTCAAACCGTTAATCCCTGCTGCTAAAACGCATTTATATGTAAATTACTTCACACGCATAGTGCGGTCGTGCAGAGAACGTCTTCCAAAGTTGAAAGGCTGAAATAAATCGTTAGTGAGAGAGGTTAGATTGCTTTCGATATTGTATAAGATCGCGTTAATGAATTTTCTAATATCGTGCTTCTCGTATCAAAAAATTCTCTGAAGATGACAGATCGCAGGATTAGTTCGACGATCGATCAATTACACGTAAGTTTCTGGTAGCGATTAATCCGAAGCAATGAAGCGGTTTACTCCAAGGAGTTGTTTATTGATTCGTACGAGGTTTAGTTTTTCCTTCAAGCTGTCAGACGATCAAATTGAAACGTAATTCTGCTTCGTTTTATTTGTAAATTTATTGATTTTGAATACCATGATACTGAGTTGTCGTAGATAAATTCTGGTTGATTGGTGTTTACTTCGTCATGTCTGTTTTAAAAGATTGGCTGGGAGTCGCATTTTAGACAATCGTTTTCCCATCTGACGAGTTTCTCGCATTTCCAGCTTATTTCCGATCCTAGCGCCCTAGTGAGCCGACGGTAGGAAACGCAAAAAGGAAACAGACAAACTAGGAAATTGCCTGTCAGGTTGTAGGGCGCTGGCACCGCGACTCTTCTAACCGCTCGCTGTTGGGAAGCACTGTATTTAGGAGCAACGGTATTATGTCACCCCTCATCCCGCATTGCACGATAAGCCCTTCAATGAGGATAGACGCTGTGCTGAACATAAACCAATCACAAGGAGTAAGTCGGTAGAGGGTTAGGGACTAGGGTAACACCGAGACAGTGAACCACGTTAAGCCGGCATGCTCAGGGCCAAGGAATTTCTTATCTTTTCTAAAATATACTTATCTTTATTTAAGGATTTCTCTTTTTATTCACCGATGTGGCCTTTGAATTAATTCCTATCTACGTTTGCACTTTAAGCTGAAGAAGTTGAATGAGATGGGAAGAGTATTATCATTTCACTACACCGAATTGTCACGTTGTGTTTTTATTTGAAGGGCAATGGGAGAGAGAGAGCAAACTATCTAGAGATTAAGAAATTGACGGAGTGAATAACTTCTTATTCACGAATCGCCTATTTGTGTGACATCATAGCTACAAGACAAAATTCCTCCATCGTATATCCCATATTTCAAACAATTAAGCACCAACT
This sequence comes from Sweltsa coloradensis, assembly GCA_024449915.1. NCBI lineage: Eukaryota > Metazoa > Arthropoda > Insecta > Plecoptera > Chloroperlidae > Sweltsa > Sweltsa coloradensis. The sequence goes on from JAMZAV010000083.1 coordinate 436,131, forward strand.
CTCTAGGACTAAGTACTGCTATAGAAGCACTAGTTTAGGCGTATTTTAAAGAGGGAGCGAAGCTATACTTTTATCAACAAATAGTGAAAGGGTACAAACTAAAATAATACGTTTCTATCCATCGACTCAAGTCGTTCTTGGTGGAAGTGCCGACAATTCATATCAGGTTTGGGTGAGGATTGCCTCACATCCATAATCCCTATGGTCACCTAAAATATTTGCTATCATGTTTGATAAATGGGTGAGGACACATGCACATACAAGCGAACAGAAAGTGATGCATACAGAGGAATTCGCTTCCTAAAAACAAAATAACCAATGTACATCATGTAGGAGGCATGTCCTGTATGGTTGGTGACAGGAGACCGCACTCTACATATGTTGTATTATCATTTGTATGCCTCTATTGTTTTACTCTCAGCTTTCGTCGGTCGCGTTTCACACAATTCATTCTTGTTGGCCCTCTTTGCATCCTGAACGCCACCCAAACTTACCCCCCCCCCCTCCTTCCCCCCTCTACTTCCTGCACGCGCTGAGTCCTCGGTTTCCAAGCTTGGGTGTATGTAATCTAGACTCGACTATGGCTGAATCACCAGCAGCACGGACCTGAACGCTGAGTTGGTTTCTCGGTTCAAGTAAGATTAATAATCATGGCGCAATAAGACCTAACCCGTTGACGCACTATAAAAAAACAGAATGACTGAAACATATTTTTTTTTCTTTACAAATGCATATGAAGTTACGAATCAAATAATCTCTCGAGCTATTATTTCATCTTAGAGTGGAAGATAATGACCCTCCTCAAGAATACAATTCCTGCATACTCGTACGCACATTGTCTCTCAGAAGGGCTGCATTTATGGTTTCCCTCTTCATGCATATGTACGAGTACTACACTTAAGTTTCTATTGTGAACGCATATGGTAGATAATTACTTTTTATTGTTCTTCTCGGACCAAGTGCACGGCAGTCTTGACTTTCAAGTGCGCCGTATAAAGCAAAGCGCTGCCGATGCTCATTAAACTCGTGTTTTTTTCTTCATCTCCATCCTCTGCACGAAGCAGGTGTGTGCAACCCGTGTGACCTCATTCTACTGTAAAAGCTTTAGAGAGATGCATAAAAACACCTCCCCCGGGGAACCTGTAAAAATAATGAGTTAGAAAGTATCTGCGCTGGGAAAACTCCGTTTATTTTGTTTTTCTAAGACAAGATAGTCTAGATTTACTTATTCAAGGAAACTATTCAAAAAACTTGGTTCGTTAAGTCAACTGCTCGTGAAATGATGGTAGCTTAGTTGTTTTAGCATGTTCATTGTCTTCTCTGCGTAAATAAACACGATGGATAGCTAAAATATACTTATTTCTTGACTTGCCGTCTGTTTTAATACGTCGTCTTATGATATTTCAAACGTAACCATTCTTAGCTAGGGGCCCATTAATATTTCGTCGTCAGAACATTCCGTGGCTTGCTTATCATAAGCCAACATTAATTAAGCTTATTAAAACAACTACCTCAACCACTTCCATTAATAACTAAGACGTTACAAAGCTGTTCAATCAGGTGCCAAGTTTGTTCTATGTTTCGCAATCAGAACGTTTCATTTGGCGCTTGAATGCTTTGCATTTGTTCGAGTGAATATTGTAGCTTATATAATGCATACATGGTTAAGTAGAAAGGAAAGCAATAAAAGAGCCAGAACGCTTGAAAAGCAATTCCAAGATGCGGCCTCAGGTAACATATACATTACACGTTACAAAGTAATGATCGTTTTAAATCATCCAACGGAAAATTGCATGGTATGCATAGAATATACAAGATAAAATAGCACTGGCATGCCATACCAAGTTTCCGATGAAAATATTCTACCTTCAATCTCAGTCTTTTGTCAGACATAGAGACCTAGAACAAATATAGCTACGTAGAACACACTACTCGTTCGAGCTAAGTCGACTTCAGAATGTCTCAAACATACATCTCATAAAGAAAGTATTTGGTTACTCTTCTGAGAAAGGAATATATGTATTTTCCATCCTTCAGATAGTATCTTTCTTCTTTAAGTGCCCAACGAAGCATGTTGTCAAGAAAATTCGTTAAGGTTGTTCCATACCTCAAAAATTCATATTTGAAATTGTCAGTCTCTACGTCTTGAATATATACATTTATTGAAGATTTTGAATTCATGACGCGTTTTTTAGTTTAAACAGCTTAGCTTCCAAACTCGAATGAAGATCATCTTCAGCCATGGGTATGCATTATGTACGCACTTGTTATACAAAGCAAGAGGTTCTCAGATAACGTGACAAGCCTTTTAAACGCAACTGTGACCGAGTTCGTTTAATGATTAAATTATTTAAATTTACTTCTGACAATTACAACTTTTCTGTTGGAATTCAGGGAAAAAACTTTAATATAACTTGAACGTCATGAATTTTTAATAAACCATTGGCACTGAGCTAAAAAAGAATGGATTTTATTTGAATGTAGCTCGCTTAACACCAAACCGGAATATTTGACGTTAATAAACGTTCTTATGCAGCACTTAACCATTTTCTTAAAGTAGCCAATAAGCCTTATTCACCCACCGTGGTTCATCGCACGGCCTGCTTGCGCAATTCACGCTTCCCAGACCCGGCACCTCCACCAAAACAATAACGAATTAAACAAGTATTGTAGCTTTTGTGTAGATATTTCCATGTTTTTATGTTTCAAATTGTTGTGATAAAATGTTATTGAATTTATGTGTTAAGGTATAGTTAATTCTGTAACTTATTGTAGTTAGTACATTAGCAATAATTATTGTGTTTGCAGCTAATGTGAAAAGTAAAATAAATAAATTGACTGAAGTAGAGATATTTTCTGTGATTTTTTATATTGCAGTACTTACTATACTACTACAACACAATACAACAATACTACCTCAAATAAATGTAATGTTAATTTTTCTCAAATTATGAATTTCTTCGAGTTATCTTATGCCCTGCATATATAAATCAATAACAAGAACTGCTCCAGTAAATTATTTGTTAACCATTAAGTTATTAAACAATTATAACAAGAAAAATACATACTCATAAGAAATAAATAACAATAAATACTAATAATTAAATGAAACAATGACACATGAAATGACACATTTTTACAATAAAAAATTAAGGGATTGAATAACACTTTTTGAAATTAATAGGTGGACATAAATATAGGTGTATTTTTTGTAATTTAGATTAGATTGCATTATGTTAAAATAAGATATACTAAAATGACTTTTAGTGATGAACTATATTTGGTACATTTACATCCTGGCTAGAAAACTCACTTGCAGCTAGATCTTCAGGAAATGTGTGTTATAAATTTAATTTATGTTTGCTGATGTTTTGCAATTACGAAATATTTTATGCAAACGTTATTTAATTACTGTTGGTGACATACAATCAGCAGCGTGTTTTATAGTAAAAGAAGGCATTTTTAAAGATTGTGATCATACCTTTAATTAAAATCTGTCTAACTTTCAAACAAAAGACCGTAAGACAAGAAAGTAATTATCTAATTCTATTTTTTTCAAATCGGTACAAAAGGTTGAAAAGAGTAAAAAGAAATCGCGCCACGAAATCTATAAGGTGGAAGTGAGAGAGGTAATCTAAAGCCTACCTCGATCTGATTCCTGTGCCCTCCATTTAGACCGGTATTTGTGGTAAAGTTTTGGCATGTTGCCGCCCCCCCTCCCCCCACCACACATACGCATTGTCTGACCTGAGCGACTGCTATGGTGAAGGCATTCTGACAAGATCGCAAAGCTCAAATAATATGCTTTTAGACGTTTCAGATTCACTCGGAGATTAATTTAAAGAACTCAAGGAAGCCATAGAACCAATCTCAAAAGACTTCTATGTAAAAGCCATTCTAAAAACATTACTTTTTGACAAAAGCATTACAGAGGCACTATACAGAGTTACCTTTTTGGATATTATACTAAACAAGACAATAAATATATCCACATTACAACAGAATTTAACGATATAGCCGAATTTGCAGTTGGGTTTTGGTACGGTGAATACTAAATAGTAGTAGTATTATTACTTGTGTAACTCAACTCGTATCATATTTGAAAGTGTTTATTTAACAATCGCCACCAATGACACTTCAATGAACACTCAAGCGTTATGCGCTTAGCTCGAATTTGAGAGGCCGATCCTGACTGAACGTGTTTCCAAGATTTTCTTCGGTCGTTGCCAATGCAAGGAATTGATTAATCTTAAATATCTCTTGGGGATTCTCTTCGCAACTGCCTTAAATCCAAAATACCTAGTGATATATGTGGAGAGGGGCACGCATTGCACGCCCTGTGCAGCTTTCCAACGAGAAATTCAAATGTTATTATCAATATTAATAAACATCTATTTAAAAGCATTTGATTTAACAATCACATTAAGAATGTATATCGGCCGACATGGTTGGTAATTTACGCCATCCGCGGTGGCTCATGCGGTTGGCACACAATTCGAAGGCTTTGGACTTAAAAACGTGGTTTAGTGGTCATTCAGTCATGGAAATCATTCAGTCATGGAAGTCATTCAGTCATGGAAGTCATTCAGTCATGGAAGTCTTATTCAGTCATGGAAGTCATTCAGTCATGGAAGTCATTCAGTCATGGAAGTCATTCAGTCATGGAAGTCATTCAGTCATGGAAGTCATTCAGTCATGGAAGTCATTCAGTCATGGAAGTCATTCAGTCATGGAAGTCATTCAGTCATGGAAGTCATTCAGTCATGGAAGTCATTCAGTCATTTAAGTCATTCAGTCACGGAAGTCTGTCCTCATTGTTGCGTAAACACAATTATATAAATAAATCGAGGCGTTAACCACCTCCAAGCCGTACAACGCTGCAATGTTAAGGTTTCAGTGAAGTGGATTGTGTGGCAGTTATTACTCTAGACTATTGGATTGCGTCGCATTGCAATGGTAGCTCACTTCTTGGCTAAGAAATGGATGTGTAGTATCCGAATGTGAAGTGTTAAAACTTTCACCACTAGAGAATGCGACCAATTTTATTGGCTCGTTGACAGCTACGTTGATATTCAATGCAGGTTGTCGATATCAAGAGGAGCGTTTCTACCCCCTCTTTGTCACTTCGCATACAACTCTTGAGTGGCTTCGAACACACACTCCTCGCAATCTCTTATCTAGATGCTTATTGGTCTGGATGTAGGTAGTAGCTATATCTTTCTAGAGTCTAAAATACATTAGCTTTATTTCCATGGAACATTGTTACGATAAACTTTACAATTTGCGTTGAGCCTTGTTATGCATGAGAATGTGGAAAGTATCAATTCAAACAATATTAAATATAACAGAAAATATATGTAATCATACATAATTTTTTGTGTATTGAACATTTTAAAAACCGTTTTCTATTCCATATTTAGGGATATTATTACGTGCGTCGAGTTATAACCAAGTGTCCCTTGTAATAAATATTGTAATAAACATTGCACAATGCGCATTAAATTCACATCAAACTTTTCATTACCATCATTTTAATTAATTAATATAAGTTGTAATGTTTTTCCCAAACTTAATATTTTCCATTATTTCTAAATTTAAAACTATGTCGCCTCTCAAATCCCAATCCACATATTCAGAACTACATTTACGTGAGTCAACCATCTTCCACTTTATGCCCTGAGCTAGCTTGAAAACAGAGTCTAGTGAAGTGAGCACTTAAGTGTTTTTGTGCCCCCCTAACTGATAGAGACCGCTAGGACAGTCCATCTTACGACGCTGATAATTGATGACGTCACTCTGAGCCAGAGTCACGGGACATCATTCACGCGCTACCGAAGTGAACAATTTCTAACAATACTTTACTATGAATGGTTTTTAATTGTAATGTTTACTTAATTAAAAATGTTCGTACATCACAATATATTTTCTTTACTCACATGTGTAACTGAACTTACTCATTCAGTTACAATAAGTGATGAAGGGCTTTACGTCAAAATTTTTTTTAAAATTTTAATCGTGGGAATTAAACCTGTTATAGGGTGCAATATGCCCCTCTTCAGGTGAACTAGGTATGTTGCGGATAGGACAATTGTGAAGGGATGTCCGAGGGCTGTTTAAGAGGACTCAATCCCTTGCATTCACATTAACAATTGAGGAAAATCTCGGAAAAAAACTTCAGTCAGGATTGCCGGTCTCGACGGGATTCAAACTTGGGACCTCCCGAATCAGAGTCGAGCATGTACACTGAGATGATCTCAGTAATATAAAATACATTTGCTTAGCTAATATCAAATATAGTGTTTTGCCTTATATTTTCTTGTCACATAGATTTTTCTATTACATTTATCTAAATAATTTATTGTCCATGTTTACGTTTTCTGTCTACGTTTGTGAATAGATTGTTTAAAACGAGTGGAAGACCAAAACGCTGCAGGGCATCCGCATTTTAATTAAAATGTCAACTTATAACAATGTTAGTCAATAGTAATTGGCAAAGTATCTGACACACGCAAATGAGAGGTATGAAAAGTAAACATAAAAGTTACCATATTTAATAAAGTGTCTACCAGATTTTATCAAATAATGTTTGATACCATCATCTGCGGCCATGTTTAAAGTAAAGATTTAAATTTTTTACATCAATCTGAAACTGCAAAATAAATTGTTATTGCATTGTTGTCTATTGTAGTTTACAAGAAAGACACACGAAAACGATATAATAAGTAATAAAAGCTTATTGACCTGGAACGTGACAATTGCAAAAAAGAAAAAACATCCACAGAAGCGAAGATGAAGACGAAGTCAGTAGGCCTCTGCGTGAAGAAGTGCCAAGAAGAGTGGCTCGAAAATATTTCGCAATTTCTAGTGTGTTTTGTCCCTGGACTTTATTTTACTTGTGTTTTTTTACAAATCGATTTAAAGTTTTTTGCTTCGTAATGAATTGAAATAACAACAATGATTTAAGCAATATAAAAAATGTCCCGCATAGTTTAAATAATGGGAGTCGTCGGATCTACACCACTGACTGAAGTTGATCGAGTTTATCATCATTCGAAGAGGAATTTTGAAAAGAGTGCTTTTCAAAACTATTGTCTTAAATAAATAAATAAATAAATAAATAAAAAATAAATTGTATTTAGAGTGTACCCACTCGGTTATATAACTGATTTTCAGTGGGGGACAGTAAATCAAAACGACTAAGCCTACCCTGTAGGCCCCGACGCAATCGACGAGTGAGCGATAACCAACCAAAGATCGATATTTTTAATATGTTAATGTTAATGTTGTTCTAACAATCGTTTGCACCATCTATCTAGTTGGTCACCTGAGAGCGGTTACTGAATGCCTGGGCAGGTTCCACAAAATATGTGTTTTTTGGTGCAAGCTTATATTTGTAAATATGCCTGACATAAAGATAAATAAAAGAGGCTCAGTTTCTAAAAGCTTGTGCTCTTCATAAAATCATGTTGCACTGCTGAAACACCCTGATTTGGGCATTGCAAATACAAAATAAAAATCACTGATCATTTCTTTGGCATTCGTTCGCTTAACGCTCAGAGAACGTTTCGTTGTAATTCATAGAAACCTAGCAAGTATATATAGGTCTACGACTAGTTAATTAAGTAAAGAGTTGTTGTTGTGCATGAATATGGCATTATGATGGTAAACAAATGAAGGGTTTCACTAGAAAAATAAGATAATTTGCTGCCTGCAGCTCGTGTGGCGAAATAAACTTGATGGATTTCCAAACATGTTATACGAAAAGACGTTTCTGTTGAACGTGTAAGTTGATAGGCCTATGTTGACAAAGAGGAGTTCGCTGAGAGCTGGCGATATAAAGGTATATGTGAAGGAGCGCATCTCCCTTGATAGGCACTTTCCGCCAGCGACGTGACCGGATACACTTATGTGCGTGTGCGTGTGCGTGTGCGTGTGCGTGTGCGTGTGCGTGTGCGTGTTGAATTCGTCTTAATAGCTCCACATAAGTCAAAAGGTAAATCAGTGTTTGCGTTCGATCTTACTCTGTACTAATCTTACCAATCTCTGTTTTGATTATGTGTCCATACACTATTGAATGTTTCACTCAATCGTTAACGGTTTACTCCATTACAAGTTTACAAGTTCTCATCCAATGTCACTTAAAAGCTTTGACCTAATTCGCTTTAACGGCGTGATATACGAAGTGTGTATGTATAATATCTATTTAGCATTTAATGTTGGGTATAATATTATGTATTCATACCCATATAGACCATATAAAGTTATGGAACCTACAATCCATAGTACTGTTTTTATGGGTGTTCTAGTTGAGCTACCATATTCGGTAGTTAAAAGATGTGATCAAAATTGTTATTTCAATGACGTCTAGGTGTTAAAAGAATTTATTATCCTGGTAAACGACACATTCCGAACTAGATTAACCGTTAACTGGAATGGCAGTCTCTGCGTAAGCTAGACGTACTTTGCAGACCGTTCTTCTACACTTATTGAAACTCATAGAAACAGCTTTAACAGCTCGAAGCTGTAAACCTTGTTCTCATCTAAAACTAATGTAGTTTATATTTTACAACGGCTTTTTATCGGTTACGTGTTGTTTTGTCATTTTTATTGCGTTGTGTGCAACGGTTAGTTCCCTTTATTTTAAGGGGGTGTTATTGCAAAACAAAAAATCTAAAAAATCACAGTTGTTTCTGAGGGTATGAAACATGCTTATAGAGAAACGAAAAGCCTCAATGGTCAGTAGAGTGCGAGGAAAAACCTACGGGTGTCGTTTGTGCGAGACGTGAGCTCACGGCCTACAAAATACGACCGGGATTGGATTACCGAAGAAATGATGGTCTATCGCGCGTATGTACCGCAAGGAGATATTCTTACACCGTACATAGTGAAAATTATTAAACGCAAGGTTTGAATTCGTGAAGATGAAGAATGTCCTCATGCATATCCAATACTCAATAATTGATTTATTATAATTACCATTATATTATTATTGAAATGTGATTTATACTTCTTGTTGGCCAGGGAGGTGATAATCATCTATATCATACTTACACCTAAAATATGTGACCAACTAGAACCACTTTTTCCCTTTTTCTCTTTAGCACATGTAATGTTTACATTTATTATGTCATTATTTTACATTGAGGGGAACAAATATGATTTTTTTAAAATTGTATCGTGCTTGCTTCGCTGTCGAGGTGATTACTGACGGAACAATAAGCATAGATAATTTATTGATTAATATTGTTGTTTCATAAACTGCACTGAGAGATGTAAAAAATGTACGTTCTTTGCTAGTACGTTAACATGCAATATATTTTCTATAACGACATAGCAAACCTTGATAGTAGTATTTAGCTCAACAAGTCAGATTATTTGAAAGATTTCTGCCAGCAGCAATAGCCCTTCTTAAGGTGTAGATTATGAAATGAAAGAATGAAGGGTTTGCAAATTGAAACCGTCGGTTACAAAATAATAAAAGTGCCCAAACAGTACAATTTACAAAAAATCAAATCAAATCTTTTACAATATTAATATACTCGGGTTTTATATTGTTTTTAAATAATCTTTAAGATCACACTTTGTTATTATTTAAGATTTGCACATCAGTTATGCACATCATTAAATACATACCGCATGTTAAAGACAATAAGCAAGTTAATATCATGACAATATTATAATCTATGCGCCTACACTGCAACGATGCAGGGTACATTCGTGAGGATCAATGCTAGAATCTATTAGGAACTTGAGGATTACATTTCGCTGTAGAGATGTTAGCTGTAATCTTTTTCAGTAGTTGTTTAACCCAACTAACCGTGTACTAAATACTACCAACAAGTAAAATAAGACTGCTAGTTAGTTTATTCTAAACCAGTTACGTTTCAAAATGTTGGTCTCTATTTTGTCATGTTTGAGGAGCAGCATTTGTGTTATTATTCAAAGCATAAATTTCACACAATTCTCTTTATAATAATGCTGGCTTTTGTCTCACGTGCAACAATGCAACAGAAGACAAATGTGTTAATTTTTAACACTACATTAGAAATAATTCAATGGTTATAAAACAATATTTTCCACAGTAAAAACATATCTATATGATGATTAACTTTGCAACAAAACTCACTTTAATTTTCTCGGTATATCGTGTGTGTTTTTCTGAATATTTTCGATTTTGTGACGCTCATTATCTCTTTAGAAATCCTGTTTAGTTTATTGTAAGTTGTCACACATTCCTTTGTTTGTCTGGTTACGCCCTCCGATGTGTTACTCTTGAATAGTCTTTGTGATTTTAGTGACAAAATAAAATAGATTGGATGCTGTCATAAAAGTACATTTAATGTAAATTTCCTAAAGTTGAAGCGTTAAAGGATTGTGAGGTGAAGTGTTAACTTTAATGTCCTCTATAACCTGCAAATGGCAGTTGTATAATAAAGAATTGATTTGCTTCCGAGGGAATCCAATTGTCTTGGATAAGCTTCTGCTTATGATGAGTAGCAAACATTACTTACTGTCGGATGTTTTATGAGCTCTTCATAGCTACACGAGCAAGGCTAGGATATCTGCACACGTTAGCAGTATTTACCTGATGGGGATATTACCACCTTAAATAATTATTTACCACATAATCTATAGGCCTAGCATTAACAACACGCAAATGACCGTTGAAAAATTATATCTTTCAACTGTGATTTTACACGATTTAAAAACAAGTTTTTTGATCCTGAAATTTTTGAAAATTAACGTACAGCATCGTACCAATCTAAAATGGCCGTATATAACATGTATCTTAAAACTGTGCGCAATTACACTCAAACACGCAAAAATATGCATACCAAAATCACACCCCTTCTTGGTAATTAGCATATTTTGACCAAACCACTTGCCAAAATTGCAAAACAAAATAAAAAGGATTTACAGAAAATATTATCGAGTACGTCAATAATAGCCAATATATATTTTTTGTCAAAATCCTCCAAGATCACGGGGCATAAAGATCGTCCCCATGTTGTTTCTAATGGAAGATTTTTGCCGATTGGACCTAGCTCGAAAATTATTAAATTTGACAAGTTTTTGAGGGGTCATGGTGGACCCAATAATTTGTCTGTTCCTTTGTAAATTCATAACTAGTAAGGTAGCCTGAATGAAATTTATTTTTTAAGTTTAGCGTTTGAATACCCCTTTAACTTGGCAGTACACACCCTCTCACGTCTATGCTTAAAACTAGTGGTTTTCTAATGTTTGGTGGTTGCCTATTAAATTTTTTGCATTTTGAATTTCATTTCGTAGATTTACTATATATTTTAATTCTTTATGTAGGCCCTATACATACAATAGATTTCGTAATTTAGTAAACCTACGTGGGTTATTGAGACAGTGTTAGCATACGAGAAACTGTATTCAGCAACAGCGAATGGTAGAATTCATGATATTCTAGAAGTTTTGAGCTCGAAGCAATATGAAGATTGCGATGAGCGTATTATAATGAACCGAACGGAACGTTTCTTAAAAAAAGGAGTGATTGAAATATTTCCCGATCGTGTACGAACAGAGGTATGAGTGTTCGGGAAGCCAAGAATTTAGGTCAGAGTATGAATAGTCTAGACAACTCGTTTGCATGACTATCTTGAACATAATGAAGCCTTGGAGGTGTTCGGTATTAGTACAATTTAAAAAATGCACGTATATTTGATGAAATGCGGTCGAGAGGGAAATATATACGTGCTCTCTAGCGATTTGCCAGTCTTAATACTATGTAGATTTGGACTGCGATTTGTTGCGCAATGCTGTTCTTGTCTCGGTGTAGATTTAATCACACAGAGGCGAAGTATTTCAGGTTTGTATGTAGACTTGTTTCTCTGCTAAACCTTAAACCTTTGAACTTGATTACTGTTCCGTACTGAAAACTAAAGATGTGCAAAAATAGTAATTGCCAAATTTACAATTTTTGTTTGAAAGATTTCATTTTCACATTCATGATATGAAATGACGAATTCTCGCTATGATATTGAAGTATATTTGATATTAAGCTACATTTATTTTGGGGACTTTTACTTGAAATCATAAAGACATCGAAACTAATAGTTATATCACAAAACGGGAATTAACTGGTGAAATTAAATTTTCATTACACTTTCAATATATAAAAATAAAATGCAAATAGTTATCGATAAAGATGTATGATAAAAACGCAACCGATAACATTTGCTTGTGCAATCTAATTAATCGATAAACACTCCCGTATTTTGATTTTATGCTTAGAAAGAACACACGTTAGAATTTTTCTAAAACGCTCTAGAACTGATTTTATTTCCCAGTCGCGAATTCTTCGTCCTTAAAACACATTTTTTTTCATCTCTATTGAGAACGATGTTGTATTCAGTGAATCGAGGAAAAGTCCCGAGGTACTTGAATGAAATAGCGATCTAAGCTCAGCCAGTGAGCTATCTCTGAATTGCACCCCTCGTCGTCCATTTATTTATTTGTTTATATCCTCACAGATCAGACAAAGCTACCATTTCTAGATTTTAACCCGGGTCTCCCACATTCCTTGTAGGGATGCATTTTTATTTTATTTGATATATTTTTGGATTGTACTAATAACTATATTAAAGCTATCGTTATCCATAAAATGAACGTAGATGATTCTTTTGGACCGTGAACTAGAACAGTACTTCTAAAACACACCTGTTAAATAATTTCACTAAAAGCTAGCTTGAAATGAGTCATGTTTGCATCAGTAATTAATTAGTCTTTCCAAGTCTTAACAGTGGTCGGTTAAGGTTTCATCAGAGCGCCGCGGACAAAGACGCTAGATCCCACCTACACGACCTTACAATGTGGTTCGCCCTGGTGTTGCGGTCTGTATCGAAGTTACGCGTTCGAGTTTAGCAACTATCTTGCTTTGCATAAGCACAATAGCAGCGGCAGACTCGATCTTGGATCTGCTAGAACCTGGCCAGTGGGACTAATTAGGTTTGGGAGGTCGCCGAGTCGAAACTAGCAATCGGCAAGTTTGAATTCAGAATAGACCCAAGTTGTATAAAAAAAGTCCTTGGAAATTCTTATCCAACGAACTTAGAGCCATTTACCGAGTGTCACCTTAGACGCGCAAGCTGTTCTTGGCGTGTTTCCGAAAAGGTATCAAATATTGTCTTCCTGTGAGTATAAGTTAAATTCAGTAAATAATATGACGAGATTTAGAAAAGCATAGATCATTGTAGAGGTACGTGAAAATAGCGTTTTGTGAATAGATGCTACAAAGCGCTATTTTGTCACTTAAAATTATGTTTTTCCAGTCCTATTTTATTTAATTTTACATAGTAACAGTAATTTGTTTATATACATTTTTGTTCAGTTGAAATTAATTCAACCTTGCAGAAATAATTTCAAAATAAAAATATGAACAAACTTCATACACAAGGTTTTGGAAGTGGCCAAAAATAGATGCTACAAAACGCTATGAAATGACACTTGAAAATGCTATACACACGTAACTCTAATCATTGTATATAATATACATTCGAATTCAAATGACACCAGACGAGCATTTTTGGTAAATTCCTCTTTTCAAGATCAAGTGATAAACAGATTAAAGAAAACTTTTACAAGTGAAATCTATAATGAAATTATGAGATATTTATTCACTCACTTGATACAATTCATAATAGGCTATACATAGATATTCAACATAGACGATTTGATATTTCTAAAGAGTTCAATGGCGATTATAAGAAAATTTTGTTATGACTTATCCCCTACATTCACGAATAAAATATTCAACCCACCACTACGGTTGATACAATACTTCTGAAGCTCTTTAAATACTTTCTAGACAACAATGCAAACTTATTTTACAAACGATCTTTGAATGCCTTCCTACATGAAGAAGTATTCGCTTAATGCCAGATGTATAATACTAAGCTGAAAAACACTATATACGTATCTGCACTGGATTGTGAGAGAACATAACTCTTGTAACTCTAGCTCGCTGAGACATCAAGTGTAGTAGGCTAAGTGGCGACACGGTCAATACGTCTCGTAGGCTACTCCACATGCGAGTACTGCACTAAGCATTCTTCTTACTTCTCCCTACATCACCAACTCCACTGCGGTGGCATACAGGTTACATGTGGGCTTAAAGCGTTGGGTTCGAATACCGAATCGTGATTCAAGAATATTTGTTGTTGTTTGTACTCAGCTATCGCCCTAGTATAAATCAAACCGACATTGTTGGCTCGAGCGTTAAGCGCGCGACTCTGATTCGGGAGGTCCCAGGTTCAAATCCCGTCGAGACCGGCAATTCTGACTGAACTTTTTTCCGAGGTTTTCCTCAGTCGTTAATGCGAGTGCAAAGGATTGAGTCCTCTTAATTAAACAGCCCTCGGACATCCCTTCACAATAGTCTTATCCGCAACATACCTAGTGAGACACCTGGAAAGGGGCACGAATTGCACCATGGGCAGGCTTCCCACGAAAAAAAAAAAACACACATTGGACGTTTTTTAGTATCACACCAATTACTCGTTTTGAGATACAATGGTATAAAATGATTAATAAGGAAGTGATGCTACAAATCAAAAGATCGTCGAAGAAGAATACATAATTCAAATAACTCCCTTGTGTTGACATTTTTGGTGGCAGTACCGGGTTATCAAACCCAAAAAATGTTTAACGCTTGATCTCTCATTCAGTAATGGTGTGTGTGGTCACGAATTTACAAACTTAAGTTTGTGCCAGCCATATAGCTTATACCCCCAGGGTCCTGTATTGCCCTTGATGACAGGCAATGCCAACAAATAAAGTATGTTTGATTTGGGACAATGACAAACTCCTTATGGCATTAATATATCCAGTTTCCTAGCGTAGAAATGGAAGCTATATGTATTATGTGAATTTGACACAAAACCCAAGCAATCGATAATTGAATGCACAATTGTAGTGAGAAGAGCAGCTTCCCTCTACACATCACTTTTCTGTTCGTCCGTCTGTGCGCTGTTCACGTTTCACGATAAGAACCAAACATATCATCCGATTGACATACATTTATAAATAAGATGTTTTAACCTTGGTTTTATAGTAGGCGACTATGACGCTGTTATGTTAGTACTATAGACAGAAATTTAAAAAGTGTCTCCACCGGGGATTGAACCCAGGACCTTGACTGTCCGGGCCACTACTCTTACCAACTAAACTATGAAGACACTAATTTCACAGACAAAACTAAATTGGTGTCTGCATAGCTCAGTTGGTAAGAGCAATGGCCCGGACAGCCAAGGTCCCGGGTTCAATCCCCGGTGGAGGCACTTTTTTAATTTCTTTCTTAAGTACTAACATATATTATATAATCAATATGGATAGAGATAGAGACTCTACAACTCAGGTATGCTGTTGACTCCTATCTCTATCCACATTGATTATACCTAACCTGTTTTTGGTGACCCTGGGGGTAAGTGGTTAAAACGATTTAAAATATTTTTGTACTCGGCAACTCCATTATTATTGAAGTCTGGAACACGCGAGAATCGATAATTTATTTTCGTTTCGCTCCCTAGACCCGGCACCTCCACCAAAATCGTACGATATTTGAAGCTGGGAGGAAACGTATGATTTTATTTTGCATTCTTTTTCTTCTCTCTTTTCATTAAGTAGCTTCAAATATTCCCCAATGGATGTACTGCATTCTCTACAGCCGTGTGACATACATAGCAGGACACAGCGTGTGAGCGCTAACCCATCTTCGCGTTCAGTGCAATCAACATTGCTCAACAAGTCTTCTACGGAGCTTTATCGATATGACCCACATAACCAACCCGTGTTTTATTGTTATTAGACTTCAAGTAATGCACAATACCAATTCACAAAATGTTGTTACCTACCAGTGTTCTTTGATTTGGTATTATAACAAACATAAGAGAATGTTAATATTTAATACAACCCAGAAATTAAATAATCCATCCCGATCGGGGTACGAACCCGAGTCTCCCACTTTCCGGGTGGACGCCTTAGCCAACTAGACCACCGAGATGGTAACTATTTTGAATGGATGGAACAATAAAGCATCGAAAAACTGTTGCTGTTGAATTGACCAAACAAACATTATTTATAATGTCATAACCTTACGCAGGTATGAGCGAGGGTATATTTCTCGATTTGAATGGTCAGAATTGTTAATATTTAATACAATCCAGAAATTACAAAATCCATTCCGATCGGGGTTGTTTTGTAAATTTGCGCTTCAATTTATTTTAAGTTCACTAAAAAATAACGTGATTTTCTATAGAGCAATAATTCGCAAATAATGATTGGACTTAAAATAAAAAAAAACGTTTTGGAAGAATGGTGTTTAGACAAAGATTCTTTGAGATTGATTTTATTTTTTTATTTTATTTCCTGGTTGTGTTTAGCAATCATGTCTGTCGGTTCTAACACGCTTAAAGTCCATGGTCTTGGGTTCGCCGTGAGCCGTCTGGAATGTAGAGCAGATGAGTAAAAACGAATGATATTGTGTGAGCAGGCTCCAACTGAGTGTAGCACGGTTGCTTGGCAACGAGAATCGATGCCCACCTGGTTGCATCAAGCCTCACACGGCCACCCATACACGAGTATTGTTTCATAAAGCGTTCACAGCGTTATTGTTTTGTTCAGAGTAAACTTTGAAAAGTTTCTCTTTTGAGTGCTCTAGGAAGCATGCTTCTGCGTGGATAATCCCACTAAATAATCTTACTTGGCACAAAAAACTTTTCCATTTTCTGATAAAGGAAAAAAAGACAAATGTCCTTAGGGCAACATAAAATAATATTTCCCTAGCCATCCTAGGTCCGGAGTACAATGAATAGATGGGCCGAAGCGTGAGCGATGGATTCTGCGAGATCTTGTATGAACGGGGGGGGGGGGGTGATAATCAGACCGACTTGAAATGTGGAGTGTTTGTACTGGGCAAGATTAATGAGTAAAGGAGTGGTCAGCGTCAAGTGTGGGCTCGCCAGTCCAGCCTATTGCGTTAGTTAGCAGCCAGTCAGAGGGCAAACGCATCCATCCACACGTAAATCTCGCAACGACCTTTTCACAAACATTTCGCATTTATCTACAGAGCCGGGTGGAGGTATTATTGAGGGCTTTGAAGGGTTCACTCTGTATTCTTTATAGGCTGAGGCTTTAGTGTCCGTCCACTTGTTTTTGTTGTCCGTATTTAAAGTTCTCGTGCGTCCTCATAAATGCGAGTCCAGCTCTCGGGGTGATAATAATTACTTTTCACGGTTGCAACGCTATTATGCCTTTTAAGCTAAAAACTTCTAATGTGTTGAACGAGTTAGTAGAAACAAGTCCATTTGTCTCCGTGTTGCGTGATGAAAGTACGTCGTAACGCACGCTCGTAGTACGCACTTTGGCACGGTCACTTTAAATCTTTCACTGCTCTTCATAAACTTGATCCCAACATTACTTAAACACACAAAATATTTTGTTTCGAAAAAAATCAACGTACATGTGCTAGTTATAAATTTGCACTGTTCACTTTATCATGGTAAACTCATTGCCATCATTGTTTCACTTCTAAAAAAAATGTATTTTATTAATATTTTTTATAAAAATCATTTCATAATATACACGTGGCCAGTGCACGTATGAAGGTCCTAGCTATCCTCACAAGTGGAGTGTACCTGAAACGCTTGGAAGGTAGATAATTCCCTCATCGTAATTTAGTGATGTTTGAAGGCAGGAAAATAGGGAAACCTCGATTGTCTTTTCAATGCCTCAATGCGACCGGTAAATGGGTGGCTTAGTCGTAAGGTTAGCCCCATTGGCAACGTTACAAAGTTCAATTGAGGACATTAGAAGGCTTTGCCGTTTCCAGGCTATGAGATGGAAGAAGATGAAATAAATAATTAAGATAAGAAGAGAAGCGAAGACGTAGGGAATCCCCTAGCTCGCAAAGAGGAGAGGTCACAACACAATCAATAATAGGAGAGTCAGAAATGTCGACACTTTTCTTACGGAAGTCAGGTTTAACACAGATGCTCAAAACATGACCAGCATAGACTGCCTTTACTATATTCTATTTCAAGAAGCTCAATGTTAGCTGTGTTCGTTCAAAAATTACATATTCACCCTCTCTCTTTTTCCGCCCTACCAAACACAAAACACACCAACTCGTCATCAATCTTCATGGATACATTTAGCCCCCGTGCTTCAATCTCAAACCAAGTCGTGGTCTGAACCAGTGTCAACAAAATTGAAAACAAAATGTCGAAAATCATCTAGAAGTTGCGGTGATTCCACTTTTAAACTCAAAATAAACACCATTAAAAGTTTATCGTAGAAGCTTTTGTTTATATGGCCGACCTGGGTCACAGATATCTGAATATTGCTCAGAGGTTTCAGAAAACAAATAATGGGTTGTATCGTGACAACAATTTTTATAATGTCCCCTTAACGGAAATTAATTTTTTATTCTGGAGATTTTGAGATGGGTTAATTAAAAAGCTCATCGCCGTACATATTTAGTAACTGTTAGTAGATAATCAACATAATAGTCAAGTTTTTGTGTTGATCGGATGATTTCTGGCAAAATAATTTTCTTAATTTTGTAAAAATACTTAATGCCTGAGCATTGAGGAGATAACAAAGTTTCATAAATATACCTACGATTTCAGGTGGATGCACACTTCACGAATCAAACATTTACATTGATGATTGGGTGAATTTAGGTAAAATATCTCGTCTGGCATTATGCTTTAGAAACTGGGCATTACAAAAGTAATAATGCCAGGAACGTTAACGCCGTTTTGCATAAAATGTATATCTTGCTTGCTCTAGTATAAATATTCCCATAGTATGCTACTTACACTAGACTTACCTTTTATAATATTCGAACGAGAAGCAAAACTTTTTATCCTTTTAGTTCAATGCACATTGTCTAACCGAACCCTGAACATTTTGAAATTTGAAGTATTTTCTATTCTTCTTGTACATTGTTCGAATGAAAGCTTTTTCTAATAAAACAACGAATCTGCGTGTATTTTAATTGAGATTGCTTGAGCAATGTCTAAAACCAGTCTGGCTGAAAAGTTTGCAATTTGCTCATTATGTTGCAATTTGCAATGATTTAAGAATGCTGCAACAAAACAGGATCCTGCACTCAAAATATATCTTAGATTATTTTCATAGGAGTTCATGATAACTACCTTTTTTTTCACATACACATTAGCTTATTAGCCTTTGTTCAAATCAATTAATCGAATAAATTATGTAAATAAATTTCTATTATTATAGTAATTTATAATAAAATTTTTTAATATAAAACAATAATAATGGTGTATTTTAATTGAATATTTTAAATATTAAAAACATCTGTGAATAGTAATTGAATATATGAATAATATAAATAATGAAATTTTCAATGATAAAATTCTCAAAAACAAATCCAATGCAAATCATAAGTCTTAGATTGTATTAACATGCAACTAATCATGAGCAAACAAGATTTTCTTCTACAACACATCTTGTGAAGACTGTTCTAATAATTTAAATTATAGCAGTAATATATAATAAAATACATCTAAAACTTAAAATAATAATAACTAATTAAATAATAAATAAAATTAAAAATACATGTATAATATAAAAATAAAAATAAATAATAATAATAATAAAATAAAAATAATAATAGTTTACTCTTGGTGGAGGTGCCGGGTCCAGGAATGTTTAACTTTGTGGCTGGCTAGCTCCGCCTCCCTAACCTCAAGGGCAAAAAAAATCATTCTGTATCTTCCTCGTTGAAAGACAAGTCCACCAATGAAAGCTCATGCCAGTCGTTGGTCATGTTCGGTTTGTATCGTGAGTCGTGATCCACGCACAGACGGACAGAAAAGTGATGCATATATTGGAGCTTAGCTCTCTTATAATAGATGCCTAGGAAGCCGGATGCATAACTTTAAACAATCTCTCTTTTGTCTTGGTAGTACCTCTCGTATCTTTATATTGTGCGTGGTGGATGGTGTCACATGCTTGGAATCAAATGCGAGAGATGTGTTGAACAACTCAGGCAATCTCCTCAGAACGCAAAGTAATAACCTTAGATGGTGCGCCCCAAAGTTGTAAAGTAGAGGGATAGCAAACAAATGAACATCAATCACCTGAATCAAATCGGTTACATGGAGATACGAATGGATGCCGAGAAGCTTTCGAGGACTCAAGATTCGAAGGCAATTCGCTTCCTTTCGACCAGGGCAAAAAGCAAATAACGCACTCGTTGACAAAAACCTGAGTGAGCCAAATGGGATACGATTCTGAATGTTGAAGTTTTGAGAAACCTCGTGTAAGGAATCTGCTTTACCTGAGTCTGAGGACTGCGATCAACTATTCGGCAAAACTGGAACCACTAATGTTAGATAAGAATGGTTATCAAAACTATGAAGGGTACAGGTTTGACCCGAGCCTGGTAGTAACTCATTGTAGAAGTACCGACCATATTGCGAATAGCTGTAGGAAAAATGCGTTGGTGTGTTTGTTCGCTTTCTAAAGGACAACCGCCTTCTCTGATTTGTATGACATTTTCCGAGAATCATTTAAATCTCTAACTGAAAACCAGATACGATTTTGAGGGTTCGCTCTTTTCCCGCATGTTTTATGTTAACAATAACGCGAGAGAGAGGGAGACTGTTTAGAGAGGTCGCAGATTTTATCCCCTGCCCCTGGCAATCCTGAGAAAAAACGTTTTTTTTTAAAGTCGTTAAGGTGAACGCTGAAATTCATTCATTTAAAGCGGCCTTCGAAAATTCCCCTTACAATTCCCCTAACATAAAAAATATAATCTTTTTATTTACCACAAAAGGGTCGTCTCGTTATAACTAAAGCATACCGTACATCAAGCATCCATACAAAAAAGAAAGAGACAAAGTTAGCAAACAGACTTTTAACGGAAACCGGGAATTTTATTTTTAATATGACCCAGAATAACATTATTTTAAAGATAGTGGAACTAGAGATCTTGGAAGTTTCTGAAGTATTGCCAATTTCATGATCAAAGGGATATTCTGCTGCCTTAATTCTGCAAATGGTTTCCTTGCGAGCCCCAACTTTCTTGTGTACACACTTATCGTATTGCTGCAAGTGCAATGCAACCATGAACCACTTCAATTCAATCTGAGGAAGTTAGAAGCACCGAACAGTTTCGTATTATGTCAATGTAAAAGCTTCTCCTTTTTCACAAGAAGGGCAAACAGAGCAGATTCCCGAAGTATTCTAGAGGTAATTGGCTGTAATTACCCCTACACAACGATACCCTACAATCTTCTTCAAGACATTTCGAATGGATTTGAGCCGACATGATCAGGTTACAACTCATTTCGCAAAGTCAAGTTACCGTCGGGAGTTTCTTTCAGTTCAAATTGATTCAATTATAACAAAGGATTTATTCGATCAAGGGGGAAAATTCAAACAACATTAACTCGTAAAAAGACGTGTAAGAAGGGAATTATTTGGAGAAATGTCGAAATGGGTGAATGTCTATGAACACGAAGATTACAATTGGATTCATCTAAGTGGTCTGGATTACGGAAATAAAAGAATAAAACTTCTTTTGGCCGACATCAAATCGTAACCGAACAAATAACCTTCAAACTATAACACTTTTTTAATTCAATGATACATTTACCAAGTTCAATGTTTCCGTCGTAATTTCGTACTTGATGGCATATTACCTCTAATAACCTTTACAGTAAACGTACCATCGATTCTACACTGTGTAACCTATTCGCTCCTGAAATATAAATCTTGCAGAGCATTCAGTCAAAGCTTCTGAATCCTCGAAAGCTGCCCTGTCAGTCAACGTACCAAAACGTGGATAATTTATTATTTCACACATTACCAGTTCAATAAGCATATATCCGCAACTAGTACCAGCGAAGTCGCTTAAACTTTTATAACGCGTCTGCGTGGCAACCTGTCAGTCTTGTGAGTCTGGCAATCGTGTTTTAGGCATCTTGTTTACCTGATTTATGACGTGTTTGTTTAAAGATTTAGTCTATCAAGAAGCTGTTTGCTATGTAATCAATCAATGTGGTTCTGTATTAATATAAACAAGAAGATATTCTTTCGGTCAATAAAGATGCTGAAATTACACGAGGAAAATATCTATTTTGTAAGTAAGTTCTCTTCTAGCAAAACGTTCCACGAAACAGTCATCAGATGATTATTCCATCTTTACTTCGCTCATTGGTGACAAGTTGGTCGTTAAAACGTCACGCCGATATGTAACGATGAGCAAGAACAACAATCTTTTTTTCTGTCTATATTAATATGTTGTTTGTTAAATCGGGAAATTTACTTGGCCTACTGCGTATGAAATATATATCACTTATGTTTGTTTTGTTTTTGTTTTTTTAAATTAATTTCCATAAATATATTGTTTTACAAAACTGAAGAAGTACTTCCACACATCCGCAAATATTTGAGACCCGTTGCGTTCTTTATTTCAAATATAACATTGACACATTATTTATATAAGTTAATTTGTGTCGCACCAAATGCTTAAATTAATCCTATCCTAAGTTTTAATTAATCATATCATGAAGCAAAACATTTCCAAAGATACACGTACCCCACAATGTCAAATAACTCCACATACTACACGTCTGCGATTTCGTCAAACAAACACAAAATAGGTAAAGATATACTTGCATTTAAAATTAACAGTTTACCCCAAAGTTTACTATTATTATTTTTTGTGTCGCTTTCTGGGTCTTAGGATACCACGAGATATGTCTGTCTACTCACACTATCGGTCGGAAATAGTTTCATTGGGATTGCGATGGTATTGATCTGGTTAATTCCTGTGCTTGGTGTTACGGCAATGTTCTGCGCTAGTATTGATTCAAACACTTTATTATTCACACGATATATGAAGTGATTGTAGCTACAGAAAGAGATGAATTGCTTTAGTATTTTCTGGTAGTATATACTGTGCTATTATTTGGTTTAAAACTTACTTTTTACTTCAATTCATAGAGCAATTATTCAATTTGTTACTTCAATCGCGAGAAATTTCGTACATAATAATTTTCTCATGGTTCTATACCGTAGCTTTCATAAATCATATCAAACCATGTGGAACGTATTCAAATTGAATATGCTAAGCAACTCAGCAGTATCAACAGACACATCTACATTTTCTACCCAATGCAAACATAATACCTGATTTCAATATTAAATTACGTTTTGTGATTTCTTCAGAGTTTGATTTTTATTTATATTAGGTTTGTTATTTTTGCAACAGAAACCGATGGAGTATCGTGTTACGATTTAATAGTCAGCGATCGATGTTGAGCTGATTGCTTGACTAACGGTTGCAATCGTATATTTGTGGTAGTCTTCAGGTTGATTGTCATGCTCATTTATAAATAGGTAGCAATTAACCTTTGATGACTTTAATTCGTTGACGCTAATAACATTTATACAAACCAACTTAAATTTTCGCACCATCCGATTTTGGGAAACTTATATCATCAACTAATCAGATTTACTTCAACCACTCATTTCAATCAAGGACTCTGCTAGACTATTAGAAAACTTCCTAAAGCGATGCCACATACAATAACTCGATGATCTAAAAAAAAAAGCCTATGACATACATAACCAATAATAATAATATATTAATTTTAGAAAAAATATATATCTTAGCTTATATTAAGATTTATATTTCGAGAGACAACCTACATACTGTTGGAGTGGTAATTGAATCGTCTTTCGGTTTATTTTATTTCGTTTTTCTAGACACATCTGGTTGGGGAGCGTTCAGATAGAAATCTCCGTAATTTCAATAAATTACGGAATTTGCTCTTCTCTGCTCTTGCTCGGGATTGTCATACTGCAACTGCACTTGTTTAGAATGTTATCAGTTTGGGTAGTAACGTTAGCTTGGTCATCAATAAAATATCATAAAGCTCCATCTCTTAACTACCTGGCCGTCTGTCTATTAACTGTGGCGCCCCATCATTAGCATGCGCCTAAAATTAACTTGGCTTTTACCCGCATTAACTTAGGCTCAATATTTTATACGAGTCAGGTAAAGTTACGCAATTAAAAATATGTATACGAATTATTAACTAACAAGTCCTATAAACAACACACATAATTTACATATTGCTAGAATTTGGTCTTTGTGGATGAATCCACTAACCTTCATCCTTTAAGCTGACTTGACTTGCAGCGAGCGGCAAAGGACGGCCAGAATAGTATTATTACGCCAAGAAAGTGTACATTATCATCAAGAACGCAGACTCTTACAATTGATAAAAATCTGGTTATTTACATGATATATTTGTCAATTAAGGAAGTGATGAATAAGATTTATACCCTTATCAATGGTATTATGTGTTATGTTTTAAAAGCTTTCCCCTTGTGAAATGACATTATAAGGTATGTTTTAATATTTTCCACTTCAATGTAAGTTTAAATCTATAATAAAGAAGAAGATAAGAGATATATGTTAGTGCAAAGCACACAACATTCGAGGAGGTTTTCTCTCTTTATGCAACGGCTTAAACTGTGACTTAGGGATCCCCGCCTAGACTTGTTCCCAGACGTCCCGTGCAACACGTCCCCAGTGCCCTCACGCACGGCGTGTGTGACACGAGTCACTGCGCACAAGGTACTGCGCAGGAGGTTGGATATCGTCATCAACGGATTCATCTCTGATTGGTCTAGTGGAGATGTAATGTTACCTTCCTCCTGCGAAGCCTGTACCACTCCTCGCTATAAGTATGGGTTATCCCGACCTAGCTGCTCACTCTACTTCCGACTCAACGAGGATAGAGCGTGTGTGTCTATGGTGATACGTTGACTATACATATGGTTCTTACTTTTCACACGTATTCGTATTTGATCCCGGTAAGTTTATAACTTGAAGTCAAATATTTGTTCCACGATTCTCTTTTTTTTCACTTGCAAACTCCTAAAGCAATTTGTGAACCAACCTTCCAGCGTGTGACATCTAGGCAGAAATTCTCTTCAAACACTGATAGTTTTGTAGCCTGGACTATGTTTGATTGGGTGTGTGATGTGTTCCAGGATGGGACAGAATGATGGACGTAGCGGCGTCATCATGAAAGCAACCATCATATTAGAGGGATCATGAAGAGTCTTGTTGGAATCATGTGGATCGTTCTTGCGCTCATATCAGGTAAGATTGAACCCTACTAGTAAAAACTTAGCCTATGAACCATGGTACTATTCTCCAGCTCAAACGGTTATTTAAAGAAAAATATAGTTTATGATATGTTTGTTCAATTAAGTTTTTTTTCTGAAATAATCATTTCCGGGCTTTGATTAAAAATCGATTACAAAATAAGTTGACATAACTTTAATAGAGCAAACTGTCTTATTTTACTAAAGCTGATAATACTTTTACGGTATTGGTAGCTGGTACTCGCGTACGAATAAAAAAAGAAACGATAGCAGTGCGTGCAGTGTCTTATTCGGTTGAGCTGACATTAGACTACCACAAAAAAATATATATAAATTAATAAACAGTGTTGGGTGTTTCAAAGGTATTCGTGCTCGCAATGGTAAAAACAAGTTATTCGATTTAGTGTGTTATTGCAAGGTAAATCGGTATCGTAAATTGTACATCGATATATTATACAATTTCGTATTGATTATAACAACGGTTATTATTGTTTATATTTTATGTATTTTATGCGTGTTCATTCAATATTAACTTTATTTTTATACAATATTGTTACACTGATCGTTGTAGTTGGGTCGGAGGACTGACTTGCAGGACTTGTTTCTAATTAACACGAGAACGATTGAACGCGACTAGAAACTTATGATTACCGTTTCGATCCACTACTCTAAGGTGACAACGTAAAAGTGTTTTGACAATTTAATTTGATGACTAGCCTGAAGACTCTCTTTCGGAAGGAGAACATGGAGCAATAGCCTTTCCGCATGAGAGTATCACTGTGATCATATCTGCTTCAAAGTACTATCTACGTTAATTTTATTGTAGATAGCCCTCATCAATTTGTGAACCATTTATGTTTGAATGCCATACAAAGTAAGAACTATCAATTTATTTAGGGCCTTTGTTATAACACATCATTTTATTCTAAACTAGTTTTTAGGTTTGGTATAATTGTAGTTAACAGTAGAAATATGTTATTTTCCTGAATGTTTTATTTTTCCACACAGTCTATTATCTTGTACCACTCGTAATAGCAACCAAAATACAAAGGCAACAATTCATTCTAGTATTTCCTGATTCCATTAGTGTTTTGTTTTTACATTGAGTTTTCGCTCACGTTTAGAAGCAGTTAATCCCCATTTATCTCATTTTGAGTTTTGCTGTTTTCTGCGCCATTTATCTCTTGCACCCGATGTGTAATTTATTCGTCTCATTTTTCATTGTTGGTCTCTACACTGATTGATGTGTTGCGAAGTTTACCGGCATTTCGAACCACGAGGTAAAATAAAAATACATTTTTTTTATTTCAGTAACTAACGTATCTTTTGGTGTTCCTTCTACTATTGATGTTCAATTTAAATCGAAGCATCTTCATCTTCATCGTTATCGATTCTTTTAGAGTGACTCTTTTCTTGAGGCTCTTGAGAAGTCGAGCAGAGCACAGCGCTGCACTATCCGATGCACCTCCCTTCCCCCCGCCCCCTCAGACCGCAGCCCTAGTGGAGCGGGTATCGAACGAGGACGATACAAAACCCCTTTGTTTGACCGAAGAGCGATCGTTTTCAGTGTATGAAGACGAGCTTAAATGACTCGCTGTATATCATTGATAGCCTGCGTTTTGCACGCGTGTTCCTAAATCACAATTATGGGTCACCGTTTCCGTTTCGTGAACAAGGTCTGGAGCTAGGGTTCATTATATTGGGTGGTTAATTTCTTGTCATTATTCGCACCAGCCTATCAATCATGGAGATACTCGAGTTGCAAATACATGGGCGTAAAGAGAAACGGGATTCGAAATAGGATAACTTTCAGTCTAACGCGTAGTTCATTTCATGTTCTCATCTGGTTAATCATATTTACACCAAAGCGTAATAATTCACTGAGTGGTGCTCCCCTCGTTCGAATGTGTCGGTCGTAAGTAATTAATTACTGTTACATTGAGAACTAAGATTATATCTAAAATGTATTCATTCATTTATCCATATTCAACTACAATTCATCACTACCTACTCAACATCGGACGTCCACCTGTAAATCATGTTACCAAGTAGTTTGCCAAAGCGCGCAAAAACCGTTTGAACCCATACCATAGTGTGGCTTCTCTTGTGCTAATTGGATTGTCACCAATGTTTTTAAATGAATTATTGCTCTGGAGTAAACAAAACAAGTTTTGTGACCATACTTCTTAACTACAAAGGGAGTCACGTTTAATAAAGCTATCCTTCAAATTTGCAACAAACATAATCAAATTTGAATTTGAATACACGACGCTCATCAACACCCAAACATAGTCGTGTCTTTGATATTTCGTCGAGTACGTGTACACACACTTGAACAAACTATTGAAACCGCTGTGAAATCTCCACCGCTAGTGCGCGGTACACAAGGTGTGTGATAGCTGTGGCTCACATGAAACTTCCAGACACCAGTCTGGGTATCAAAACAAACACGCCTCTGTTGAGAGCTATGAACTTTCTAAGGTAACTCTAAAACGTTGTTAGTTTTTCAATCGATAAAATATGGCATATAACCGTAAAAAGTATTCAACAAAATGATATTTCTCAAACCCATTTGTAACAATAAGCTATATTTACGAACAACTTAAAAGTAATGTCTCAAGGATTAAACTTGCTGACATTTTTAAAGCATGTAAAATCTACGAGTCTACATACATATTTGTTCCATTTTGTTATTACTAACAATTCATAAAATTAATATTAGACGGTTTTTGGGACATTGTACTGCGTTGATAAGAGTGTAATAACACATTAACGCGGTACAATGTCCCGAAAACCGTCTACTTTTAATATTACGGTCCGCGTAAGCCTTCAATCCTTCAATTCATAAACTGTTATATGTTTTAACCTAATTTTATTTCGCCCGCCTCTAGTTTCGAACCGGAAATGGGCGAGTTAAGCAGAAACAGTACGGCTGCTTTTATCTCGCACAGTGAGTTTAGAGTGCTTTCATTACTCCCGGACAGAATGTTTACAAAAGAGTTTTTATAGCTTTAATTTGCTGGTTTTTAAAACTTCACTTTATTCCACGGAACGATAAAAACACATATTTAATGAAAATATGAAATTCAAAATGTACCTAAATGAATTATTTTGAAAACGTTATTAGTTCAGTTTTAATTCAAGGTTCCTACGAAAAACCTGTAAGCTTGTTTTTCTAGTAAGTATTTATTTTTCGAAACGAAAGGAAACAATTTAACTCAAATTTATCACATGGCAGAATAAGATTAGTTATATTTAAATATAACTGTAGATAAGCCCCGTTAATTGCCTAGCAACGAATTGTGAAACTTTGCATTTTGACGTAAATAAAGTAATAATCAATAATACGAATTATTATGTGTTTCTTTGTTTGAATGTCTGGAAAGGCACTGTTTAAGTAATAAAAATGCTTTTGATGAATTGTAATGTCAATGTATTTACTATCTTAGTCGAGATTTAACCAAAGACCTACTGCATTGGGTGGAGTGGTAAAGCAAGAGGAACTATGAGAACTGTGTGGCTCAAGAGTGAGTGATGGCGAATGTGAACAGCTAAGCATGTGATAGACATGGGTGTGGTTGTCTTACAACCTCGAAGTTGTACTCGAATTGATCGTATTCGAATAATTGCCGTCTCACACCAAGTAGTGCTCACTTACATTCCATTCCTCTATCTACCTAATGTGCCACATTCCTTGTTCTCAAGCGTCCCTTGATCCCCTCTCGCTCTGAAGCAGGAACAAACGATATGATTTGCTTGCTTTGTGTATAGTGGGCTGAAGACGACGCCTTGTAGGTGTAGCTACTTTGCTCAGGATTGCAGTTTGAAAGCCCAGGATAATGGGCTATAGCCAACATTCTAAACTCCACTCTTCAAAGCTTTAGATGTAATCAATAAAAGATGTACGTTTAAAGGTGTGATATAATTTAGCTATGCAACCGTTTTAAAAAAATGCGAACTATATAGTTAGAAGATAGCAGCCATTTTATGGCTTAAGAGTTAAGCTTTTTCTTATGGTGATGAAAGTTTTCTACATGTTAAGGTTAGGGTAAAGGTTTTTTTGAAAACACGTACTTGTGGTTTACGAGACTAGAAGAAAATTTTCCCCGCTACTAAAGAGTAAGAGGAGCTGTGTATAAATAAGGGATGGTTTTTAAGTGCGACTCTCATAAAGTAAGCCCACTGAATCACGTAACTTTGTCGTCCAAACGTAGCAAGATAGACAAACTTCCTGGGCCAGCTCTGTTGCCACATTTCCACTCACAATCGGCAGATTCGCTGGTTGCGGCATTTTCATTTCTATATTTACGAGATGCATGCCAAGCCTCAATAAACGGAACAAAAGTTGAAGAAAAAACGAATTTGTGAAACTAGATTATGAATTGTTAATTCAGAATGAAAAAAGCACAACAGTAGTCCGGATGCGTTGAATTTGGATCGACTGTATTAGGCTACGAAAAATTATCCATAAAAAGCTAATTTCATCTCACTGGTTTGTTGTTTACCATTTCATTTCTTACTAAGATAAGTCTGTTATTCTTGGAAGTAGTCTGTAAATAGGTCCCTGTAGCGAAAGAACTTAATCAAAAAATCTAATTTAATCAAGAACAGGTAGCAATTTTGCTGCAGTATTTTATTTCAAAATTAAATTTCCCACTGGATGTTGTAGAATGCGTTTTTTGATTTCTGTTTTTTAGAAAAAAAAAATTGCAGAAAGGAAATTTAATTTAAGATTGCAATTTTTATTGTGGGTTATTTCTGCTTCTATAGTACGTTAGGTCCCTGGTTCAAATTACGTTTCAGTGTGAATTGTTTTATCTTTTCAAAAAATCATTTTAAGTACCAATATGTGTGTAGCAGTAGTAGTCTTCATCGCATTGGGTATCATTTCCCACGCAAGGTTATACTACCGAGCGTTAGCTCATAAGGGTGACTTTTGAAGGCTAAGCGTAAACGTTGATGACTGTGGAGCCGCCTTTACCAATGATTACATTATATAATGCGCCCGTCATAATCAGTTCTTGTGAGTAAGTAGGAAAACAACAAGTGCAAATTAATTTCTTTAGAAATCATGTGATGCCGGCAGTTTAGTTGCCGCGTAAGACATACAGCTTCATTACACTTGACCTATTCTGTTCTATTTCCTAGAGAGGTTGTCGGAGCTCTCCCCCTTCCCTTTACCCCTCCTTCCCCTCCTCCCCCACCCACCACAACTCAATCTCTAAGTGAAAAAGAGTTTCCTCCCCAAAGACACAATCCCATCCTTTCAATAAGAGCCCATAGGCTCGGTGTGAAATCATAGCATGTACAAAAGTAAAACATGTGTAATGCATTCGACCGAGTTTATTATATTGCACTTGTAGGGCTATGGCCTGTTGCCAATAAAGATTACATACATAAGGTCATAAGGTTTCTACTTCTTACCTTCTTAGAGTCAATATCAAACCACAAGAAGTTTGCGAACTGGACTTCGATGGTCCTACCGACGACCGTCAACACTTACAATAAAGTCCGCATGTACACGGTGATAGAGGTAGACCATTCCGATATGTACACCTGTATCGATTGGGCAATATAAGCAACAAGGTCATGTTCTACTTTAATCAGTTCCTGTGTATTCACTCGGTTACGTAAAACATTCATTATTATTTAAACACGCATCCAATTACGTCGGCATTAACGAATTTCATTGATAAATATTTAATTAATTCCTACCAGAATAACAAAATGCAGTGCTGAGTTGCAATGGTTGGTTAGAAGATATCCGTGTTTATTTGCCATGGTGTGACACTATATGTGTATTCGATTCTGTTCATCAATAATTCTTCTCTAATGAACAGTAATTTGGTTTAGTAGGGATAGTCAACTTACCGTCCGTGTATGGTGAAGTATTGAGTGTACGCTTAGTACTCCCTGGATAGTAAATTAATTAAATTAAAATTTGAAAGCGTCGCCTAAACACATATACGCGCGGTTGAATTCATGTTATCGGATCATCGAGAAAACATAGGTGTACGGTAATCTTACGCCCTCAGCGAAACTGCGATGTTCAATTAAATTAGCTTGGTTGCGCGTAGGCAGTAACGACAAACACAAACCGGACCACTCGCAACTAAATACTTCTTTAATCAAGGTTTCAAATTATTGACTAACAATAACTCATAATCACCGGACATAATATGTAGTTAAATTTGTTTACTTCAAATTGAATTTACCGTTTTAGGTCATCATTATAATAATATTAGTTAATGTTGTTATATACAGGGGTCGTTAATGGTGCATGTCATATTTGCTAAACAAGAGGGGATATAATGGTTTATATGTTTCGGTACTT
Source organism: Sweltsa coloradensis (assembly GCA_024449915.1). NCBI lineage: Eukaryota > Metazoa > Arthropoda > Insecta > Plecoptera > Chloroperlidae > Sweltsa > Sweltsa coloradensis. Next base: position 467,650 of record JAMZAV010000083.1, read on the forward strand.
ATCGTATTTCATATTATTTCCCGCACTAGACATTTCGGCCCGATAATATCTAGATCGATGTGTGTGTGTGTCGCCAGTCGCCACACTTGCTATACCCAAACCGCCGTGGACACATCTGCTACCGTAACATGGATAATTAAACACGAAGGACACACAATACGGGCTGTTAGTTCTAAGAACGTGAAGCAGTGTACGAAGCTACGGGGTGTGTAGCCACACTTTATAAAAACTAATAAAAAGAAATCATCGCCCTGGAACCATACTGTTCCATCACATTCCCATAAAAAATTACCTCTAGGCCTAAAAATTTCGAATAAAGAAACACAAATTTAAAATGAATCACTGTTGCAGTATTTGTGATAATACTAATAATGACATCAAAAACAATTTCGCCTAAAAATAATATGCTATGTATAGGCAGTTTTGATTTTTCAACTTTAATTTTTTTTAAAGAAGGTAGCTAGTACAGTATGGTCTATGGCGTTGAACTGTCTACATTTCATCTTTTTTAAGTATCATGAACTATCAGAGGGATATTTCACGAATGCGATTCCAAAAACGTTTCCAATTAACTTTATTCTACAACAGCAGATTCAATATTTCAAATTTTACGTGTTCGTATTAAAATTATATCAGATTTTAGATTTTTGTTATCGGTGCTACTAGGTATAAAAGAAAATTGGTAGTTAATGATATCAAGTTGTAATTTTGATATGGTTGTAATGACATGAGTAGCAATATTAATTATTTAATGCTTTTGATGCTTCTATTCTATGAGGACTATAAGAAGCGCTTTTCTGCCTTATCATGTGGTGCAGTTATTTTAATATTGGACAATTCTCTGTTTAACACACAAAATTGATTAAACTAAATATGCATACTCATTCCTTTGTATGCTCCGGCATGTGCGTGGTACATTAGTAATATATCTGTATGTATGGTCACCCATCATGGATATTCATTCGGTATTGTGAATATTCTTATGAGGATGTGTTAAGTTTTATAGGGTTGTTCTTTAACTCATTCAACACGTGCGTGCCCACATCTCGCCGCAAGACATACCTCATAGCGTATATATTCAAGGAAGTAAGACCTATATCAAGTTTTTTTTTTTACTAGGTCAGAGTTATTGTATTCAGTAAGCTCACTTATATTTTCCCAGCAAGCGAAAGTTCCGATGAAAAAGCATCTATCAATTTCAAGACACAAAAAATACTAAACAAAATAACTATAAACAACTTGAAAAGAAATGGAAAATATTGGGCGTCAACAACAATGCTTGCAGATCAATACAGCCTCTGGGTGTGTACTGTTTTTTAACAACCGATAATAAAACAGTTAAACATTCACGTCTATTATATTGTCCAGTTTTGATGTGCGTAAAAGTTATGACGAGAATTTTAAAATGTATATTACTATGAAATGTTATCGTTCAAGTACGTTAAATAAACGTAAACATAAATACGCCACTAAAAGTGTTATTACCTCGGATTTATGATGTATAGAGACTCGAATCACAAAATGGCTGGATTTGCGTTGACGACACATAGTATCACATTCACCCAGAATTTCCGTTTTCTAGGGTAAGCGTGTCGGCCATGCCTCTTCCTTGTCGTTTCCGATTCTAAAGACTAATGCGTTTTTTTGTGCTCGAGAAATGCAACACACTTTTACTAAATGTAACAAGAATCTCCACGAATGAAAGTTCCGTTTACTTTTAACGAGCTTAACAAAATGATAAAATTGTATGTTTTTTTCCTTTAGAATAATGCGCTTATGAGCCATAGTTGACGGCTTCGGGCTCGATAGAGGAAACGGAATAGCAAGAGAAAGTGAAACGGTGGACCGCTTTGTTTGCTCCTGAGCTCACAGATTTATTCAAAACTTTCATTCTTCTATTCAATGGTCTCTACAAACAAAGTAAATCATCTGCGTTGGTGGCTTTATTTAATATTTCTTCGAATATAGACTGTGCTAGTGCTTGCTTTTGCTGAATCACATATAGAGTAAACATAGCAATTTTTTATTTAATTTCACAAAATATGTTCACATTGCATAATTTAGGAGGCCGAGCAATGTAGTTGGTTTGATATTCGTTAAAATTGTGTACGGGGGTAGAACGTTTGCAAAAACGTTGTCGATACTAAAAACGATTTAATTTCTATGCCCCCCATCGACCCTCCAATTCTTCTTTAAAACAGCATTAAACGGAAATGTTATTCATATCTGTTATCTAATTACATGATTGCATGTAGCGTGCTTCTCTTACTTTGAGATTATAAAGCTGGCCGTTTTTTTTCATTAAGTACTTCGTGATTCTTCGATATGAATAATGTATTAAATCATTTTAATTTTTAACTGCCACTCTGACGTAAATGTATGCTGTATTGTTAATTCCAAGTTAAACAATTAATTCATACAGAAATGTATAATGCATACAATTCTTGATTCTCCAAAAATGTTGCGTGCGTTTCGAGAAATCATAAACGTATCTCAGGAATGTATTAAATGAGATGCGCAAAAAGAAAATAAACGAGACGAATGCCTGTTCTTTAAGTTTATACGCGGTTTTTGTAATCTCCTTAAATGACCCGTTCTGTTTACCACACTTTGCAAACAAAGAAATGTAAAAAACAAGACTCTAAACTTTCCCTCCCGACACTATTATAGTCGGTGCCACTCTAGCTTGTATTCTTCACGAGGTAGAACCAAACACCTACTGACTATTAGAAAACCAAGTTGTGACAGCATACACGTATTTTATAATTCAACTACTTTGTGATAAAAGAAGATTTTATTGTGGAGGAGTAAACATATACTAAAACAAATGTTTTAAACGTTCTCTTGTTGGTAATAATCAGAGCATTGAACCGGTTCGAGCTGAAACCCGACAGACGAGATTTTTAACAAAACCAGTCGGTTTACCAAAATCGCATTTTAGTTCTGGCTAATAAACTACCTTGTATTATTGGGGGGGAGTGAGTGGGCTGCGAGTATCTACTTGTTGTTGGACTATTGTTTGTCATGAGTTCGTTCCTGTATCCTACTACGAAGAACCACCGTTATAGAAAGGGTCGTGATCTACAATACGCGAGCACTTCACTACCCCCGGTTGGGACAATGCAAACTCCCCAGAGAGCCGTCCTGTTACAATTATTTTTATACAACTCTCCAGATTAATTATTCCTACATTTTCTATTTTAAAATGGAAATGTACTCAACAGCGTTTTGTGTGCACATTGTCTACGAGTAACAAGGTGATCCTAATTAGTGAATGTGTTTTAAGTTTGGTCACAAGGAATCTCTTATTTTCAGGTTGCTCCGGTAACCCGGACGCAAAACGGCTTTACGACGATTTACTCTCGAATTATAATAAACTGGTGCGCCCAGTCGTGAATGTGAGCGATGCGCTCACTGTGAAGATAAAGCTGAAATTATCCCAACTCATCGATGTGGTAAGTACGCCCACATCGCAACGTCAAAGCGCCAGCATACGGGTGACAATACCTCTGTTGGTTTGATGCCACGTACGGTATGCAGAGATACTATTGTCTGCGTACTATTGTCGCAGAGACTGAATACACCTCACAGCTAGGAATGCTAATGTATGTGATATGAGGTGTACATACATACATACATACACGAATACATCAGGATAGATGTCTCCAAATTAAAATGAATGTCTAAATGTTGTTTTTACTTCCAATGGTTGTACCTTTCGTTGTATGTTTTCATAGTTTGATCATTAAATAATTCACTTACAGTAATTTTAAACAGCTGTTTATTAAATAGCAAATATGGTTGTTAGTTTTTGGATTTCAATTGATTTAATGCCCTAGGTCAAATAATGTTCAATGTTTGTGATGATTAATTCGTTATGCTTTAACAGAATCACAAAAACAAATCAAAGAGGATAATGGAAAATATTGATAATTTATAGTTACATGCTCACGTATGTACTTGCATTATTTCAATATGGTGCATGAGACTACTCATTACCAGTTACTTTAGTGATGGCTCGAAATTCACAGTTAATATTAAAATTAGTTGGATTTAACAAGGATGTAATTTTTGTTTTTAAGTTGTAAATATGTAGAATAAACTAAATATAATTAGGATGGAAACAAGACAAATTTAAGGTGTTAATACTCTATCGTAAAAATTGAAACAGTGCATGCACAATACAAAAGTGAAACTACCAAGAAATTAAAATAGGGTATTTACAAGCCACATGTCTAGATAGGTTTCTAACAGCTCAGTTTCAAATAGTATTCTTATCAATGCGTGCAAGCTTTCCTTGCGAGACCTAGCTTGATGTATAAAATATTTGTAATTATGTCTCAGAAAGTGTGTCAAAAATCCTTATCTTACGCTGTAAAATCGACTGTGCCAAATAACGTTCCTACTATTTCGGTTTCAACTTTTACATAATCAAATATTTTTGCTTTAAAACAATAACAATATTTAAATCCCATTATACATTTTGTCTAAATCAATCATCTTTAAAACAATAACAGGTAATAACACTTGCTTCATCGATTTAAAACTGCCATTTGCCAATGCTTCGTGTGAATCAAACCACTAAATAAAGTTTAAATGATATTTTAAAAGAAATATTTCTAAAGGTTATCTCATAATGTATTCCAATTTTATATAGTGCATTGCCTCAGGCCAGAATAAAGTTATTAATTTTGTACACATGCCACATCAGAAACAATATAGTTGAAACAAAGGTAAAACGATATCCAACGTAACATTTTCAATTTTGTTTGTGTAAACAAAAGAATTTATGGCGTTGTCACCTCAAAAGCCGCGTGCATAATTTATCCGCATGCGAACTTTATAAACTTCATTTTTTTAATTGCTTTTGCTCCTGGAATGTTTTTCACATTTCCTCCATTCTTGTTAAGTACTAGATAAAATATTTACCGAGTGAAATCTATTTGAATATGCAATTTAAACCCGGGCGTACGTGAAAGCTGTGTAAGCCAAAGCTTAGTGTCTCTCGCAATCTGGTTGACAGGGTAGGATAGTTTACACCGGAGAACGCTGCTTTTTTCTTACGTAATGGGCTTGAAATTGCTTTTAAAGAATTGCTTTTATAAAGGAAACTTGAATTCATAAACAAAGAAAACACAAGAGATTAGGACTTTTAAACTTTTGACCTCCGTCATTCCCGGAAAGTTTAGAGATGTTACCAGTAACTAAAGATTCTCGCGTACGCACCTGCAATACATTTATTTCGCGGCGGCAATTAAAAGTCCTTAGTGAGCAATTTTAGCATCCGTCTTTGCCAGAAGTGGTATAAAGCATAAGTTCGTGCATTTGATACGCTTGATAAAGTGTTAAAGTAGGGTCGTCTCTGAAGTGAGTGGTCTATCTTCCAGTCTTGAAGCTCTCTGACCCGTATAGAGTCTGGCAAACGATTAGAACCTCATCTTCAGGCGGTGCGTGGTCCAGGCGGCTGTTGCTCAGATATCAGGTCAAGCATATGAACGACGCCTTCGCGAGAGCTTGTCTAGAATTCATGGGAAATTCCCACACAAGATGACTCCTCTTTGCAGTAAGACTTGACGAAGCCCTGAGCACGAGTTAAAAATGCATAGAGTAATCCCGTATGGGATGCTCTGCAGTCAAGCCAAGACTGCGTTGCCATTAGCACTGCTGAAGCGTCGTAAATATTTGATGAAAGGAAGCACACACTTAGGCTACTCAAAACTTTTCTTCCGAGGTGATTGAAATCTTACACATTCAAGTTTGACCGCATTGTGTATTACTCAAGTGATTAAATATTTGGCACGTGAGGAAAATCGCTTCCCATGGGTAATTTATAAGGTAATTACTTAATTGATCATTACGAACTTTGCTCAAAGTTTATAATGTCAGGCTCCCCCATAACACAAAATACCGGAGTGGCGTCTGGCAAGACAGAGTTGTGTTCATCAGCGTTTAGACAAAATAAACCTCCATCAAACCAGAACTTAGCGTCTTGAAAGGAAGTTTGACGTAATAAATGCCAATCCTACGAACATTATACGACGAGGGTTAAACCTATGCATAGAATGCCAAATGTTTAAAATCATTTTGTTCTTTTCAATGTGCTCTAATTTTGCTAAACTTGCGGATTTGACAACCTTTTATCAATCGTTTAGTAGTAAGTTAAGTAACTGTATACTGTATGCGGGCGACAGATACGTTATGAAAACTAGCAACTATTATTTATATATAATTAATTGCGAGTGTATGCGGTTAATTCTATGTAAGAATAACTAAATAACTCTTCGTGTTTGATACAACTTTTATTTAAATAACAATTAATGATGCATGCAATCAATACCTAACACTTGTAATACAAACATTAGGGATACGTTTTATGGAAATCTATCCAGAAATTAAAAAATCCATCCCAGCGGATTGATTGATTCTGGATTGATTTCTATAAAATCAATTACACCTCGGGAGGGTTTCCCGATTAATTAAATTGGGAAATAAGCGATACGGATATAGTTCAAAAGTAGAAATCTAAATAAAAGTTTCTGATATGAATGTGAAGCTTAGACTGGAACAGTTTTTGGGTTGGTTAACACTGTGTGTAATTTTTATACAATGTGATACATTGTGATAGTTTGGGTTGGACACTGAAACTAGGTAGACAAAGTTGGAGCATTCTAGGTTTGACCAAGATATACTTTCAAACTAAAGTACCTTTTTGTACGAAGTTTCTCAATTAGCCTCGTTGTCCTAACCACACTTAGGTACTTAGCACTTAGTTTGACATCCACTAGTAATGGATCATCAGTCACTGCACTCACAAAGCATTAATTCCTAATGACTAGTGGGTGTTGATACTGTCGATTCAATTAGGTCATGGGAGACTCGGACAAGTTATTTACTGCTGGACCTGATTGGTTTAATGGTTGAAGCTTACTTGTATAATGAAATGTTTGTTTGTTTGTAGAACTTGAAAAACCAGATAATGACAACGAACTTATGGGTGGAACAGTCCTGGCATGATTACAAGCTGCAGTGGGATCCGAAGGAATATGGAGGAGTGGAGATGCTGCATGTACCTTCAGACCACATCTGGCGTCCCGACATTGTGCTCTACAACAAGTAAGTTACTTAGAAACCGAGTTAGGAAACTGAATTCAGTAGAATATTTCCTCGATTTGTGATCAGTGCTTCCAAGACCCACAATTTGTGTATATAAATTTCTAAAAATTGCATTTCTCTCTTCTTTGTGGTTAGCGAGTAGGGTGGGGTGGGAGGGGGGGGGGGGGAGGGGCAGAAATAAATTGGAAAGATGAACTTCGTTCGAAAAGTAAACAAAAATAGTTTTCTTACATTTTTGGTTGTTTTTCCAACTTTCTCAGACAGTATGTGTCCGCCCCTTTTGAACCATAACTTTTCATTGAACTTTATTGAAAATGGGTATTTTTCTGTCTCCACACAATTTTTTTCCTAAAACCAAACTCACATTTCTCTAAATTAATGTTTATATACCATTCACATTTGACGTGTTCATAGTTTTAAATAAACTAGTATAAGATTAAAAGCAAATATGCGAAAGGTCTAAAGTAGCGTGGTTTGTTCTGCCTGCAGTGCGGACGGCAACTTCGAGGTGACGCTGGCAACGAAAGCCACGCTTAACTACACGGGCCGCGTAGAGTGGAAACCGCCTGCAATCTACAAGTCGTCTTGTGAAATAGACGTCGAGTACTTCCCGTTTGACGAGCAGACGTGCGTCATGAAGTTTGGCTCGTGGACCTACGACGGTTTTCAGGTAAACGTTACGTAGCCACTCAATCTTCTTTTGTTTCCCTCGCATGACGGGACACAAACTACACTCGAGTTTTTATGATACTTTTATGTGATCCTTACTCTTGAAAACTCAGCTTCAGTCATCTACAGATGATGCATCAATCAGTATGTATTTTCTTAAGACTGTTGGATGAGCTCGTGCAAACTACGCTTCAATGCGGATCACATTGAAACATTATCTTATGGTGTTTAGGTTTGCACCAGTATGGCAATTTCGAGTGTGCACGTCTATATCGGAGTTCATTTTTATAGTATTGATTTGGATTTTTAAATAAATGACCGTAAATATAACATAAAATAGAAATGTTTATTTATTTCCCAACCTTATGTAGAAGATAAATGTGGAAATGTTGTCTGATAATTGTAGGGGGAAAATTAGAGGTGCAAAAATGATTCAATATGTATGTGAAATTCGATGAGTTTGGCAAACAAGCAATTTTTGTTGTTCTAAGCTTATCCAATCATTTTAGCATACAACTAAAATGATGCCACTTTTAAAATCTCGTATCAATTGTTATGAAAAGTAATAACTGTCTACTGAATTTAATCGAACACTAACCTTTATAGCACTTGACATTATCTCATTGTGTCACATCATACCTAGCTGTTTGTTCGTGGCATTTCCAAGCACGACTTTCAAACTCTTAGTGTATTTGTGTCTAGAAGTTAAGACATGCAAACGTTTTTCTTACATATTTTGTTTCAATTTAAATTCACCATCACGTAGGCCTATCACAAAAACTCATTGAAACGGCCCAAGTTTGTAATTTGCAAGGATATTGTATCGTCGATAACAAAACATTGCAATAACCATAATCTTAAAACACAGTGAATGCCTGTAGAAACTCTAGGCTTAGTTTCACATCATGGAACCCTATACCTGTCGGGGTGCCTCCTACCTCATCCCCCCCCCCTACTACCTTCACCTTCTACGGATTTCTATTGTAATGAACATCGTACACAAACTCGATGTGTTCAACAACGCGCACATTATATTTCATTTGTTTATCTTCAGAAACTTGTTGACCAACCCGGCACCTCCACCAAATGCAAACATTATTCTTTATTTACGACAATGTGCCCTTGTATCCCGGGTAAATTTGGATTTAAAACTTTATAACACTATTTAATGACAATTACTTACAACTTCACCCTCACACTAATGAGTTGTTTGAGAACGGGTAAAGTGGTCAGCGAAATATTGTCAACTTTTAATTACCAACTAAAATCAAACGGTGTTTGAATTTGTCTTGAAAGATTTGTAGCTTTATGTCGCGGGTCTCCGCACTAGTCTACCACACTAAGGACACGTACGTGAGGACCAGTCTTAGCCTAATGATCATAAAAAATTAATCTGGTCACCAGGATGGGCCACGGAAGAAATAGATAACCTAAATAATAAGTAAATACTTACCAGGCCGCTTCGCGAACGCCTTTTCCGGTCGCGTTAATGGATGAGCTTTTTTATAATATTTCTGTCCAATGATTACGTTTCTAGTAAGATCTCAATACTTTCTCTGTAGTTACTTGATATTACTTCTTAATTATACACCTGAAAAAGGCTTGTATTAAAACCTTTATTCATATTACTTTTGACCAACTTTCAACTTTTTCTTCCAAAAAACACTACATCACCATGATCTTGAGAAATATTTCTTCAGATGTGTCTAAAATCATAACATATATGATTTACGTGATTTTAAACGTTCCCATAAAGTTTCATCAAGATCGGTGTAGCCGTTTGCCAAATATCACGAACATCTCATTAAAAATCGAAAAAATCGTAAATGTACGATAATCATAAGAAATATTTGATCGATTGTACCCAAAAACGTGTCAAGTCTAAGTTATTTCTTAGCTCCCCTCAAATTTTCATCAAGATCGCATATTCCGTTTTCCCGGTAGAGCGCGAAAAAACAGAAAAAATGGGGAAAAAAACTATCTATTTAATATTTTTTGGTAGGGGGGGGGGGGTCAGTGAAATTAAAGTTTTTGCTTTGCTCATCCAATTAAAATACAAAATGACGGAATCGTTCTGAACATCTGTGAGTTTGCAGCACGGAATGCTCGAAAGTTTAGCCGGTTCCCATTCGAACACTGAAGTTCAGCAACCTCGGCGTGGTCAGGGGGAGAGGGAGTGACGCTTTGCCCTGAAACATACGTATACCACTGGCAAGAGCAGATGGAGGGTTCGAAAGCTAGTATGACGGCTTCGTTCTACTTGGCAGTCCGGGTTAGTGGAGGAACCTATATGACTGTCAAGGTTACACCGTCCTTTCAGATAAGATGTAAAGCCGTTTGTCCCCTTGGTATTTTCGAAAGGAGTAGACTACGTGCCGGTACCGGGTTTCCCCTCCTCCCTTCATCATCATCATGCATGTTATACTGGTCACTCTAAATTGGCAGAAAATGCTCTGTGTCCAATTCATAGAAGAAGAAAAAAAAGTATTTTTTGCCCCTCTTCAGGGGGGCGGGGACCCCTCGTCTTAGGTGCGGCCCCCGGTCGAGCGCGAGCAGCAATATGTTTGCCCAGCTAGATTGCATTAGGAGAAACTTAAATATTATTATGTATGATATTTAATATTGTTTTGTTAGTAGTTGATTTTGATTGATATGCCTGAAAGCAGCATATTACTGGTAGACATTCAATAGTACAACATGATCAAACGTGGAAGTTAACTCAGTTAATTCATCATAGAGATTGATACGTTACACTTATGAAGATGAAAGTACATTTAAAATACGTACTGCTATATGATGCACCTTATAAAATAAAAAAAATACGACTTCAATTTAATTAGGGTACATAACTTAAGGAACGACTTTGACACAAAATTGGCGTTGCGTTGTCAGCGCTTTCTAGCAGCGACCCGAGACACTATGATGCATTTGTCGCACAACTGGCTAGAAATTACAGAATATGTTCTCAACACTATGACACATCTCCAGTATAAAATAGGCCAAAAGTAGATCACCGGAAGTTGATCAAAACAAAAGACTAACTCAAACTTGTGAAGAAAACCTAAAGTACTCTAAAATCCATGTATCTTCTACAGTTTATGAGTTAGAGTCTTGCAATTGGTCTTAAAAGTTGGGCATTTACAACGTCTATTTAAATTCGTACACAAAAAGTTAAAATATTGTAGTTTAAAAGTCGCAAATCAATTAAAAGTGCCAAAAATTACAGTAAAAATTTATTTACCGCACTTTAGCTAGATTTTAAAGGTATTTATTGTTGAAATACAAAATGAAAAAATGTACGTCTATTTAGCCTGATTCATTGGCTAAAACATTGTTGCTGGTCGAACTCTGGAACGTGAACTTCGTAGCCTCGTTTTTCTTATTCCCCGAGTTTTGGTGCTGCGCCCGCGTCTACTTCCGTGCGCTAGCCAGTCATAAGGCAGTATTATTTCCGAGGTACCGATATAGGTAATTAATGCGTTAAATTGGAAATGGTATACTTAACATCAATGCGGTAAGTGTAGAAATATTAAGGAAGTTTTACTTTTGAAGAATATTATATTTTCATTTGAAGGAATCGTCACAAATACCTTTATTTCGGTATTGCCGGTAGTTACCAAAAAACGCGCGATCTTTCCAATGTTTAACGGAATGGTCCATGAAACTTATCAAATAATTGAGACTACAATATTATAGCTATCGAAATACAAATAATACCATTATAAAGGTCTAAGCATCTACTCCATGTTGCATCAAACCATGTGCATCTATCGTTGTTGTTTGTCATAAAGGGCCCATATTAGTGAAGGAACGTAATTCATTGAATGTTCATAGCATTTTATTTGCCGTAAATAATACTAAACATTTGTTTAACAAGATGGCGGGACGAAATTAAAAGTCTGACATTTTTGTCAGTCGTAGGCATCATGTTAGGGATATTGTTTTAAAAATGTTTTATTTTCCACGATATAAACTTTTAGTGAAATAAAATAGAAACGCTAAATTTTTAAGGTATGTATTGTTTACATATTTTTATTTTGTTGCAATTTTTGGTCCATGTTAAAACAGCTTCTCCAATATTTGTCCTGGATGTTGGATGAATTTGGGATGAATGTTGACTTGCCACTTTGGATAGCCCTGGATCCAAAAATGAAGGCTTGCCTCTTTTAACATGCTGTTTTAAGTCATATAGTGGTAAATTTCCGATTTTACTAGCCCCCCCCCCCCCATTATCTGCTAATCTGTAAATTAGTCTTGCGTGTTACCTATGAGCTACCTCTATCGGATCTGAATAATCGTGTTATAAATACTAGTAGCAAATCCACACTTTTTCTAAAATTTTTGACACCCACGTTTAGACTAAGAAGACGTTCCCGTTATCACTTTTTTGTTGGAAATAAACTCACTCTTGCAAGCAAGCAAGAATAGGTGATGTAATAATACGTTTTGTTTAAGTAAGTCCATATTGGACGTTAAGCAATGTAAAATCAATCAATCGATAGTTGATATCAATACATTGCTGTCATCAAACACTGAATTAACATCAATCCTCATTATCCTTAAAGTGCATTCTTTCATGGCATGCCGACCGGATACCGACTTCTTTACTTGGTAGTTGTCGACTCTGCTCCCGGCACGGCACGAGTTCAGTCAACAACTCCGATGTGACCACGCCCGCTCAATCATTGACAATACGAACATGTTTTCTATTCGGATGAGCGCATCCCACGACAACCTGGATGATTTACCGAACACACTTGTATGTTTATTAATGCAATTACACGGACCCGGCACCTCCACCAATTATAACAATCATTGCATACAGACTCGTATCAAGCATTCTGAAACTAACTCAGCGGCTCCGTTTAAAAACATGGATACTTTACCGATTACATGATTTAATCAAAAAAATATCGACTACTTAAACATAAGAAATGTTAAATATCGACTACTCAATAAAATCTTGTTGTTTGAAATAATATCTGTACATTTATCGTTAGTCATGTATTGTGTATCTGATTGTGATAGCTTATCACACGTTGTGAATTAAATCAATCTATGATATATATATATATATATTATAATTAAAGGTAAACTTCTACTGCTACTATTTATGTGCATGTATAACATTGGAAGTTGGAACAGATAGCTTCGTTTTTACCAAAGGGTAAGAATATTCAAACGACTATGACCAAGAAACTTTATTTATCTAACAACCATATTTTTTGAAAACTCATTGCCTAGTAAATTATAAGAATTCAGTAAATTTAGTAATGGGAACTCAACCAGTAAAACATTCTAACCGCTACTGCGTAATTTTCAAGATAAACTCATTCCTTGATAAATTAAGTTTCAGGAAAGTAAATGTGTTCAACATAAACGTATTTTCCATTTATGAGTTTATATTTTAAAATTTATTTTCGTAATTACGGCAACGTTTATTCCATACCAACCTAAAAACGTGGCAGCTATGAAAGTACGTTTTCATTAAAAAATTACCTAACCTAATTTGAACACGCGGTAAGCGCCGTCTAGCTGGAATGTAATTGATTTATTTACCAAATGAGTGTAATCAAAGCGAAGCAGGATTTGAGAAGTTTTTGGAAAATGTTGTTAGAGCCTCTCATTACAAACCCGCCATGACGTAATAATTTTGAGACCCAGTTGGAGATTTCTTAAGGGGCAATTAGATAGCGCGAGACGAGAACCCTCATCAATTCATTTAATTCCCTAGTTTAGGGAGACTCAACAACAGTTGAGTCCATCACAGTTTCATCATCCAGAAAGCGACAGAGGCACACATAAGAAACCGGTTATTGTGGTTGCCTATATTCTTATCCTCGTTTCAGCACAAATATATTGATCCTGTAGAGCGACGACGTGAAATGAATTGCAGGAAGAAGTGTTAAATGGATACAGCCAGTTAACCCTTTCTTGTTCACGTAACACAACGTTTAATCACGGGGAAATTCCCTTTTCAGTATAGTATGCATTTTCCGCTTGATCGCATAGTCTTCATCTTGCGTTTGTTTTTACTAAGATCTATGGTTTTACTTTAAAAACGAACTCAAGGATAACTTGCATCTTTTAAGAAGACGTAAGAGTATTTTTGTAAGAATAATTACAGGGAATATAATATATAAGATTGTTTATATGACTTCATCCTAACATTCCTTATTTGACTACCTTCAGGCAGGAATGCCGGTGGCTGGGATAGAACCGACGACATGCCAAATAAGAGTGAAACGAGATAGTCCTTAGTTAACTCTATCATTAAACACTTACATAATATGATGTATCAACGTTGTATATTAAATCCATTTCAATTTGAATAGAATTAGGTAAATTGCGGTGGTTACTCTTAAACATTGTCCTTTGCAATTGTGTAGGAACAAGACACATGCATTCATAGTATAATAATCCTCATGCGCTCTACATTGAAAATAGATTTCATACTATTTCGAATTGCTAGGATTATGTTCTAGTGATTGTTTTGACTTTAAATATCATTTTAGAAAATACCCACATTATGAAATGAGAAGTATCAATGCTGTTTGTTTTTTTCGAAATTATATGTGTTGACACAAATGTAATTAATGCCAATTTATATTGATGATAATTTAAATCAATGTTAATTCATTGGATGTGTAATACTAAATGGTAATTTGTTTGCATTTTCTATATTAATATCAATGATCAATTTCCAATTGTTATGTTGTTGAAAACAATGTCATAGTTTGTTGAAGATTAGAGTTAAGCAAAACTCTAAATAAACATAGTTAAATTTTGTTAATGTTTATCAGCGGGGTTTTGACTTTAGTATCAAGCTGTTTCTAAGAAGTTCCACAGATTTGTCTAAAGCAAATCTATTTTTCGATTTGTATAGTCGGGAAACACTCTGGATTGTATAAAATATTATCAACATCTCTTTTTGAATTTAACATTACACAAAACATATATTATCTAAAAAATTGAAACTATAAAGGATCTATGATAAAAAAAAAACGTTCACAATTTGTCAGAGTAACGGATTTAATATCTTCTTGCATATTAACGTGAAAGTAACCCCCTCTTCCAACCTCTGCCTATCAAGAAAGGATCGTTAATGTAGCTAAACCGTCGAGAGCGGTGCTGTGTACACAATGTCCCTTGGAGCTAAAATCAAAAAGTAATATCTTTCATCTCCTAATTCCTGCCACCCTATCCATGTCACACCGCTAATCCACGTGTTCCCCTCAGCGTCAAAACCCACCCATGAAAACATCGATCGATCTTTCTGTCCCCAGGTGGATTTGCGCCACATCGACGAAGTGAAAAACACTAATGTTGTCGAGATCGGCGTCGATTTGTCGGAGTTTTACACATCGGTGGAGTGGGACATACTCGAGGTCCCTGCCGTGAGAAACGAGAAGTATTACACATGCTGCGACGAGCCGTATCTCGACATCACCTTCAACATCACGATGCGGCGCAAGACCCTCTTCTACACCGTCAACCTGATCATCCCCTGCATGGGCATCTCGTTCCTCACCGTGCTCGTCTTCTATCTGCCCTCGGACAGCGGAGAGAAGGTAATACACCTCCTAATACTTATTACTAAACCTCCAATAATATAGAAATAATTCTCTTTCAGTCAGAACACGCACATGTTTACAACCTTGCATGTTTGTTCTGGTTACGTATCTAGTTTAATGATGGTAATGTGTAGGGTAATTGGCAGCACGTTACTTGCTGGTAATAAAATATCCCCGGCGGTCTTCATCCCAGCACTGTGAGTTAAAAAAACCCAACTGTGATATAATTTCATTATCTCTCATACGCCTAATGACATAATCTAATCTCCTGCCCTCATTACATTCTACGGCGGGGTATGTTTGCGTCATTGAGCTAAAAATCAAATTATAAAATTCGTGCAGCCATTCGGTCTAATGCCTGGTATGAAAACCATTAGCATCGTTGTCCTCCATTCCGTAATATAATGAGTCTTGCCATCCGTTATCAACCGAGCTCGGCTTATTGTGTTTGAGCACTAATCTCATTTCCAGGGTTATGAAACAAGGGTAGACTGGACAAACATAAGGATTCAGTCCATCTTTCCACGCATGGGGGTTGCATAGATTATCCGTCATTTGAAACTGTTATGTTGCGTTGTTAAGATGAATGTGCAAATACATCACTAACGCGTTACGTTATATTTAGGTAAACGCCCGGGTATGCAAATAATATCACATCAGTGGAAATAACAACACTACAAGTGAAAACAATAAAACATATGTCAGATTTGCTCTCGTGGAAAATAATTCCTATTGCAAATAAAGACTTAATAGGATTTGGATTTGATATTGCTTAACGTCTCATAATAATGCACTAAGGCTATTCGAGACGACGAGTGGTGATAAATGAGGATGAAGAATGAGAAGAAGGGAGGAGAGGAAACCCGGTACTGGTACGTAGCCTACCTACTCTTTTCGAAAAGGACCAAGGGGAATAATGGCTTTACGTCCCATCCGAAAGGACGGTGTAACCTTAATAGTCATATTGGTTCTTCCACTAACCTTGACTGCCGAGCAGACGTCGAGGAGAACGAAGCCGTTACACTAGCCCTCGAACCCTCCGTCTGCTCTATCCAGCGGTATACGTGTGTTTCAGTGCAGAACGCTCACCCACTCTCCCCCTGACCACGCTCGAAGGTTGCTTAACTTCGGTGTTCGAGTGTATATTATGTATATGTATATAAGTATATTATGTTATAACTAGGAAAACGCTTAAGTCCCGCCGCGTTGTTGGATGAGCGTAATTGGTGAATTGAGCTGCCATGTGTTTTGCGGATTTTCTGTTGTTCTGTGAAAAAATCAGAACTTTGTTGAAATTTTTTTTAAATTAAATCAAATTAAATAAAAAATTAACTTATTTTTTTTTAATTAATCGTAATTTTAAAAAAGGAAAAAAATCGTAATATTGAAATTTTCATAAGAAATAATTATTCGATTGCGCACAAATTTTACACGAATATATTAATTCTTAAAATTAAGGTTCTGTGAAAAAATCATTATAATCGGATAAAGCATGTAGGAGTTATAAGTCGAAGAAATTTTTTAAAAATCGAAAAAAATCGTAAAATTGCGATTTTCATGAGAAATAATTTTTCGATTGCGCTCAAAAACGTGGCAGTTCTTAGCTCAGAGATTTCGAAGGCCTCCATAAAATTTCATCGCAATCGGAGTATCGGTTTAGCCGGAATCGTGCTAACAGACAGACAAAAATACAGAAAGAAAGAAAGAAAGAAAGAAAAAACAAAAAAAAAAAAAACATTCCGGATTTTTTTCTCCAGTGTAGTGAAATGGAATCTTCGCTTCGCTCGCTACGCTCTCTACGCTCATCCAAAAATGTCGATAATATTCGTATCAAGAATAATAATAGTCATAACAACAAATATCAATCAATTAACAGTAGCATAAGTGAATATATTATGCAGTATTGCATTGTGAATCTAACATTAGTAATAACGTTACCGTTTTAGGAAGTACGTAGGAGCAGTGGTGACGTACTATCCCAGCCCCCCCCCCCCAACCTTTGAGACAGCTCACCACGAGGTCATATTATGCCCGGTACACATCACACACAACTGTGTTTTGGGGGAGTCCCCTTTAGAGGTCAGATCCCCACTTGATCTTCTACGCAGCCATGTGCATAATCCCTAAGGAGTGATGACATGCTCATTATTCATTGATAAGGATTTGTGGCTGTAGTCCTGACTGTTAGAGCGGTATGTCCAAGGACCGCAACGATTAGTTAGGGGATGCTGTGGATGTGTAGCTAGACATAGATAGACAGAAACTGTCGGATCACCCACTATTTAGGGAGAGAATCACGTATCGTGACATCCACAAATAACTGTCGAGTAATACAGGCCACTTCGCTAACGCCTTTTCCAGTCGCGTTGATGGGTGAGCTTTATGGTTGATTATCGTTGCCCTGTAAGTACGATTGTTATGAGAAATATTTTTCTATTACCCCCAAAATCATAACATATCAAAGTCGTTTAGTGATTTTAAACGTTCTCATAAAGTTTCATCAAGATCGGAGAAGCCGTTTGCCCGGTCGCGGGCCAAATGTCACGAAAATATCGAATTAAAAATCGGGGGAAAACGTAAAAGGACGACATTCATGAGAAATATTTCTTCAATTGTACCCAAAAATTTGGCAGATCTATAAGTTTAAAGATTTCGGAGGTCCCCTGAATATTTCATTAAGATCGCATGTGCCGTTTGCCCAGAGCAAACGAACAGCCAAAATAAAACACGAGCTATTTTTCTGCGGGGTAAGTGAAATTGAAGTCTTCGCTTCGCTCATCCAAGTACATGTTTTTATAACAGTTCACTAATTTAAAAATGTATAATCTACATTATTGTTTAATGCTGCGTGATATCAATATGTCAAGAACTACACTGGAAACTTGCAGCTACATGTTCGATGCAGAAATAGACTGATATTTCTCATACTTAACGTGTTAAACTCTGATTCAAGAAGACACGGATATAACCCGCCACCGACAATCCCGACTGAAAGTATTTTTCAAGGTTTTCTTCAGTCGTAAATGCGAATATAAGGGATTGAGTTTTGTTTTCAGGCCTTGGATTTTCATTCACAAACCGACAGTGTTGGCTCGAGCGTTAAAATCCCGTCGAGACCGGCAATCCTGACTGAAGGTTTTTTCCGTTTTCCTCAGTCGTTAATGCGAATAGAAAGGATTGAGTCCTCTTAAACAGCCCCCGGACATCCCTTCACAATTGTCCTATCCGCAACATACCTAGTTAGACACCTGAAGAGGGGCATGAATTGCACCCTGGGCAGGCTTCCTACAAAAATTATTATTATTATTATTATTATTATTATTATTATTATTATTATTATTATTATTATTATTATTATTATTTTATTAATATTATTATTAACTTCCTTAACACACTTATTACCTAATAAGTCACCTGACGAGACACAGGTTTCAGCGGGCATTTGCATTTGCGGGCAATTGTGTTTAAAACAATTTTTGAATGAAGGACCATTCCATGGATATAATACTAATATAGTATGCGGAAGTGTTTTGATTTGTCATGGAACAACAACAACAACAACAACAACAACAACAACAACAACAACAACAACAACAACAACAACAATAACAACAACAACCAGAGAACACCCCTACTAATTCGCATACCCCCTAGAAGACCAGTTAGTGTTACAATGGTAAGCTCTAATCCTGAGTCTGAAAAT
Organism: Sweltsa coloradensis; assembly: GCA_024449915.1. Classification (NCBI taxonomy): domain Eukaryota; kingdom Metazoa; phylum Arthropoda; class Insecta; order Plecoptera; family Chloroperlidae; genus Sweltsa; species Sweltsa coloradensis. The sequence continues at coordinate 486,709 of JAMZAV010000083.1, forward strand.
ATGATCATACCAGAGCTACATGAAGAAATAAGTAACTCAAAGCTTTGCCTGAGCAGAACATGGCGGAAGTAAATAAAACGCAGCCAGGGATTATTCGGCATCCTGGATGGGGGGGAGAGGGGGAGTGGAGGGGGATAGGGGTACTTTCCTACCAGAGACGACATGCAGGAACATCATGATTGCTTTCGCAGTTCCTTTTACGCGGAAAAGCAGCTGGGGAAGCGGAAATGAAGTATTCCTAAGTCGGATTCCATGCCGAGTATTTGGGTAATGAGCCTTGTACGTTTTATACCTCTTGAATACATTAGGCTGTGCTGTAAAGAGTGGCGATATTTAAACGTTACTCAATTGCACTTTACGACGTCAAAAATGTTTGATTTTTTACCCCGGTCTCATGCTGGTACGGTGAATGTTTCCCATTTTGATTTTAAAAAGTATTTCAAATTTTTAATCTAAAGTGTAAGGTTATGTATTTGTGATAGTGAAACCTGATACAGGTAGATAACATTGACCCAAACTGATGATCTGTTTCTAGATGGTGAAACTAGAGCTAATTAATTAGTGTTTCTGCGAAACCCACATTACAATGGGAAAACTGGTTTTCATTATATAAACAAACCTGCTCTAGATGAGAAATTATTCAAATGGCTATTTTTATTTTATTTTATATCAATAATTCACAATAATAATCGGAATAGCATGTCAGTGGTTAGCATAACTGTATGGTACTTTGTTAGTAGTCCAAAAATGACTTCTCCTGCCTTTAAAGATCTCAATACTTATTCAAATAACGTCGTCACCACAATCTTCTTAATACAAACTATCAAATGAACAACAATTGAATACAGATAATTTATTTATATTTATTGTTAAAATAAATTTTGTTTCGTTGTTCTCAATACTCGTGCCATTATTAGTAAGCATTCGTGTCAACAGTGTATTGTAAAATATATTAAATACGATTGTTTATCTATTTTAGTACTTGGTGTTGACGAGGTAACGTACATACAATAGTTTTCAATAGTTTTCATATAAAATGCACTTGGAGTAATTAATTAATACTTGTCATTAAATTTTAACACATAGCACCGTTGTTAAATTTATTTCACTAATTATCTTCCACTTCATGTTTCACTATACTGGGTAGTATTGATTTTTATGGCTTGAAGTGATGGGATAAAATGTTTGCGCCAGTTAAATTGAGTAAACAACGACTGTTATTTAAATGTTTTTCAAATTTACTTCCTATACTTCAAGTTTTTTAAGTATGACTAGAAATTAGACCCTACTGAACTTTTTAACGGATTATTTACTGTAATCGTTTGGAGTCCTTCTTTTAATCGGTTATGTTGTTCTTCCTTTGCGGCTAAAACACAGTTTAAAACATCATTATTTTTAAAGGTCACATGAACACCAAGTTATATTTCTTAATTTATCCAACAACTTACATGGGGTTATTTCTCGATTTGGTTAATCGGGAAACACTCCCGTATGAGGTTACTTTCTAAATAATAATTATTTAACTCTAAATTTTCCAGTTGATGAAATACAACTTCTTTAAAGTTTGTACAATAATATTAATGTGACTATAATGGGAATGGATATATTCTTTCTTTTCATGATTATGCCATGTTTTTTCCCTTGCCATTGTCATGTCTTCTCGAGAACTATAAAATGGGAGAATGAATGTTTTCTGACTTGTGCTTACAAAGAGACGCTAAATCTTTACGATATTAATATTTCACAACAAAACATTGCATCATTATTACTCTAGTTTTAGCCCTGATAGTGTGTGCTGCAAACCATGTTGGCATTGGTTAGCTTTCTTAGTGTGTATTGAATGGGTCGCAAGGAGGAATGGGCAAAGTTTCCCTGCCCCCTTCTCCCACTGAGAGCATCTTCTCGATTAGTCTCAGGGCGCACAACACAACTGGGCTCCAAATCTCCGACATCAATCACTCGAAACGTCCACAAAAGGATTACCATGTGAATCCCCTAGGAAAAGTAAACAAACAAACACGTGTTTTCGAAGAGAGAAATATTTGTAATTGCTCCTGCAAGGGATGTGTTAAGAAGTAAAGCAAGGGAAGATTTATCGCAATGCCTACGTCACTAATTGAGGAGAGAGAATAGAGAGGACGAACGCGCCTAGACGTAATTTAGGGAAGAACACAAGAAAGCTTCCAAATCCAAAGTGTTGCGTTTTACAAAGCGCTCCCAAGTGGCTACAAGGAAGGAATCAGCATTTTACATTCATATCCATTCCATCTGCAAAGCCAGGGGGGAGGTATATCTCATTACTTGTCACTGTTGTGAGAAAACTTCACACCTCCTCCCCCTCTTACTTCAGAACGAACAATCCATTACACTTCACTGTGCATTACCAGGCTTACAAACCAATAAAACGGGACTAAGTATTCTTGTTCAGTGATAAGTATTCATTTTCTAGTATATTATTTGATTTTGTAAAGCTGTTTGCCTAAACGATATATTTTATTACATATACATGTAAAGTAATTTACAGTATGTTTATATGGCGAAATTATAATGATATTTTGCAGATGCATACCCCGTGTTATGGAGCAAAGCTCCTCTACAAGTTCAATTTTCCCTCTCTTCAGTCCGTCCGTGCGTGAGTCACGTCTCACGACAAATATGAACACGACCTCCGATGGACATGCGGTTTATTTGTTGTCATTTTCCTTCAACAAGGACGATACAGAATGTTTTTGGTGACCCTTGAAGTCATGGCGGCAAAGTTATCATTTTTTAAAGATAAATTTTTACCGGACCCGGCACCTCCACCAAAACTTATTATTTTATTGATGTGTTCTTGTTGGACAATGAGATGACTTCCCTACCAGTGCTTGCAGTTTAATTCATATTATTGCGAATAGATTTTTACATTCAAGGTTTACTAGACTACGCCAGTATAATACAACAATGCTAGAATAAGGCCACAGAGAGTTCAGGCTGGGCAGATTATATAATTACTTTGAAAGATAAATCATAATAAAAAAATCAAATAAGGATTAATATTATTGTGAAATGACAAGACCTACCCCAATAACACGACTATTACGGATTTTTTGTGATTTTTATCCCCCCCCCCCCCCAACCCCCCGTGGAAAGACGAGGTCGTAGGGAATCAAAGGTTCGAATTGGAAATCATACTTCTATTTCCCCGATATGTGAATGGTTCCGTTTAAAGTATTGCCCAGCTCGTCGACGCCGTTATGGAAGCGTCCGGAAATGAGGTGTTTGTCGTCCAAGCTCTAGGATTTCTCTTCACTGGAGACGAGAGCGCCAGTTGTCACCTTGTCATAGGAAACCATACATTCCGTTTGTTTAACATCTGTGCAGAGTATCAGACATCTGACCTAGATGTAGGTCGGTGGGGAAAACAGGGTTTAAAAACAGCTGGAAGTGCAGTCTTAGGTCTATGTATACAACATCTTAACCTGGTACTCTGCTTCGTCGCAGACATTGAAGTATCTGACTCGACGCTACCCCCACCAACAACCACTCATTCAACCAACATCAGTTAATTTATGCAGGGATAGCATCGTGACTTCTAATCTTGACTCACTTGACACAAATTGTTGTTTGACATATTTAAAATAGCATCAAACATTAATAATGCATTTTTTTTAATATTTAAGGTTGGTCGTTATTTCAATAACCGCCATTTAACAAATTAATTCAGCGAGTTAATTGAAGAAAAATTAAATTATTAAAGGTTATTTGTTCATATTGTTTCAGAACATAAATTTATCACTGCCATAAACAAGGATCACTATTTTTCTGTGATATCTTTTTTAAAGAGTTACTATGACATCCGAAATAATACTTGCTTTTTACTAGTCTTGTTCTGACAGCAAAATATATTTAAAATGTGTCAAGTATTTATTATCATTAGTTATCTGAAAGTAAGATATGTACTGAAGTAATATGAATGTATGTATTGAAGCTTAAACAAAATTGAATTTTAGCTAAACGATTGTTCTCAATTTTCATTTAAAAAAATTGGATTGAGATTCATGTATTTTGGATGTTATTTAAACGTCGTTTCTCTTTCATTTCGGTTTGACTTTTACAAAGCGTCTTGTTCGATACACCCACACAAACAGAGTTATAATCTTCTCCGTCAGCCTCGCCAACCTGCTCACTTCTCAACTCAAAGATGGCGGCTGCTCACATGTGTTCCGCTAGTTCCGAGGGAGTTATTGATGCGGACTCACATTACTCGGTGTTCTTAATCCGTACGTCACACGGGCAGTAACTCTGACGGATGGACCGGCTATTACACCTTGCTTCAACTCGTTTGTTGGTTGACCTGTCCGTGGTGGATCATACGGCTTGTCGCAACAAACCTGGCATTAAGATTGATTCAATTGTTTCTTAGGATCACACATCGTAACTAACTCAACTCAATCATTAAGTTATAAGTCGCTTTAAATTCAGTGCGTCTGTTTATTTGCGAAAGAATGTTTTACAATTTAGAAATTCTCCCTTGTAAGAATGTAGAAGAATAGGAATGTTCCATAACTTTTTTTTATCACTCCACTACATTAAAGACCTCATTCTGAATACGTTAATAATTTTTTTACGTAAGATTTTATTTTATAAAATTATGCTGAAAGTTGCACCAATGATAATGGAGGGTTGCATTAGCAATTATTACGAATCGGCCAATAAGATTATGCCAAACAGTGATAGTAAATGTCTAATCTAGAAGGCGGGAGCTTATTCATTAAACTAAATACATTATAAACAGCTTTGCGCATTGGTCAACAGAGCTCTAGACCCAAATCTTGACGCCACGTGCTGCTTGCTTGGGAAATAAAATACTTCAAACTTTGTGCCTCAATAGAGTTTAAAATGTTTACTTTAAATTGGTTTTAATTGCAGTAATGGGGTCTTAAGTGGTTTTATATCCAGTTCTGACACCCTCGTCAATATTTGAACTAGGTGATCACAATAATAATAAATAAATAAATTTGTAGTAAGAGTCTACACACTCAGTTATTTACCTGGTTTGCAGTGGGGGACAGTAAACCAAAGCGGCCAAGCCAACCCTATAGGCTCCGACGCAAAAATTATTATTGCAATCAATGCTAGAGCTACATTTAAAATTCTTCGACTTTCTGATATTCTTGTTCATCACTACAAAATATTATTTAATATTTTTCTTTCATTGAGAAGACAGCCACATAACTTAAACCTACATTTTTCTAAGTAATAGATTTAAGTTGTAGATATTTAGAGATACGAGGTAGTTCTACCAGCCTTGGTTCAATACGCGCCCTTGTTTACAAGTTTCCTGTGAGTTTGTTCTGCATCGTACCGGGCTCGACTGCTCATAGCAGATGAAAAGCAATGCTCACATATTCTGACACTGATCCAGTATTCTCGCTAGGGAAATGAATCCAAAACATTCCCACGTTAATGAAAAGTTCATGTTGAGCAATAATTAAACTGATGACGTATCAAAGGATGCGTTAAGAGGATTATATCTCAAAAGCCAGGCCTATGCGCATAGCCAAGTCAAAATTATATACCTTTTTGTATAAGGTATAAGGTAGGCCTATGATACAATATTCAAGCAGGTTTGCAAATACTAAATGTATTAGAGATTGGCTTTTGCTCGTGCGTAAGCTTCCATGTAGGTTTAAAGAGCGTTGCCATTGTGCATCGCAAAATTATGATACAATTATTATAATTAAGTTTTGTACAGGTTTGGCATATGGCCCCGTTAGCTCAAGAGGAAGAGCATCGGTTCATTTCATAGTGCCGGAGGGTCTGGGTTCGAGACACAATCGGGGGAAATGTTAGCGACATTTTGCTCCTAAACAATTACAATAGGGAATATTCCACTTCCGCCAAATACTGTACGAATAGATTTTTTAGAAGCAGTATTTCGTCCCGATTACAAATATGTACTTTGTTTTTCCGTGAAATAATAATCCAGTGATTTATAGCCGTTTTAAAAGCAGCAGTTTTTTAAAGCGGCAAAAACGACTGTGACGTCAGAACTGTGTTGATCCAACGCCGTCTGGATAAACATACATCCAGACCAAAGATGTTGGAATAGTATTATAGTAGGATCGAGATATACATCAAGACGGCGGTGTTTTAAACAAAGCAGCGCCTAGCGTAGCCTACAGTAATGTAAACAGATGGCGGACATTTTACATTTAACGCCTAGCCGGAAAACGAGAAAAGTTGACATTGCAATCAAAAAACAAAACTGAAACAGTCCTAGGTCTAGGCCTAGACGTAGAAAATTATTTATAATACAACAGTCTAGGCCAATCGTTCCTGTGGGATATAGGCCTTGGAATGTGAATACTAAAACTACTCACTTGACAAGCCCTTGGCTTAGCTTGCCAACCCTTGCACTTCTGTGTTCTGACACATATCCCGCACAAAAACCTTACTTTGATGACTAATTAAAGCCTATTGTAGATAAAGAATACCATGATAGTCCTAGGCTATGCAAAAATTCAAGACAAAATGCTCGTTATTCTTCATCACAATGATCTCGCGAAATCTCCTGTCACATACGAAAAAAGATAAACAAAAGACGGTGAAAATGTACATCCCTGTGGAGTTGTTTGTGTTGAGCGGATGGGCGAGCACCGCCGTCTGTATGTAAATATGTACAAACATACGTACATTTAGTTTCCAATTGGCCTTGACTCAGCACAGTTATGACGTAGTACCGTCCAAAGATGGCGCACGCTCGTTTTTGGCGCGCAAACTGGGGGTCCAATTTACTTCTTGTTTAAATTACACAAAAAACATTTTTTTTAAAATAAAAAAAGTGCAGTGACTATTAAGACATGAATAAGAATTAAAATAAAATATAAAATATCAAGTGGAATATTCCCTATTGCCTTTACTCGTGATTATAAGTAAAAACTAGATAATCAGTACACAATGAATACACTTTGGGATATTTTGTAAAAGAAACACTATCATTATTTTGTGTCGTGAACTGTACCTTGGTCCGCAGAGCTCGCTTGCAATATTCGTGGCTTAGAGCGCTGAGCTTGATTATTATTTAGCTGTCTGCACAGACACGTACGCCGGCCGTGAGCAATCTCTGCCTCACTAGGAAACCACGCGCATGCTACGCCACCATTTTTAACATTTATAGATTCCTGGATTTCACTTTTAAGAATGTTTTGAATTTATTTCAGTTTTCTATGCAATTCTTCTCTGAAATAACATAGAGAAAATGAAATGTATTAAAAAATATTTGTATTTTTAATAAATTATCCGTTTGCCTTTACTCAGCTGTTGAGAAAATACAAGTGTTATACAATAAGAATGTTACTAAAAAAATTACATGTTAACTGCGATGGACCAGATTTCCTTAAAGTAATAATGCATAATATGATAACTAGACAAATAGACATGAATAGAAAATATCATTATAAAATATAGATTCAGATATTGATCCATTGTGATATGGATGATAGATACATATGTTAATAAGGTAAGACAAAAGCCACGATTGAAGTGTTCTGGACTAATATACTTTACCAAATTTTTTTACCAGTGGAAAAAATATGTCTATAAAATGGTCCAACACTGCATGAAAAATATGCATATCATATTAAAAAATATGAATGCAAAAGAATTTTACTTCTTCACCAAAAAAAAAAAAAAAACAATAAAAGACCGTCATTTAGTCCTACTAACGATGTTTTTTTAAAGAGGAGAAGATTTTAGAAATGCAATTTATTTTTCCGCAACCCCTAAAAGTATAATTCAAGTAGTTTCTTTGATTTTAAAAACACCAGGTTTCTATAGATAGCGTTTATAACATCAACCTTTGTAATTTGAGGACTCGATCATTAAAAATGTTTCCCAACACTGAACAACCTCAACGATGCGTGCGGTTTTAGTTCACGGCTGGTGCTTGACGGAACCTCCATTGAGACGTGATATCACGCTGCTGGAGTGTTACACACCACACCACGAGAAGGTCGTTATGTTATGGGTAGGGTTGCCGTCCATTGCCGTTCAGTTTACAGAACATAAAGAAAATGTGAAATCCCCATCCATAGCTTCCTCTTCGCGGACAGAAAACACGTGGGGGAACTCCATCTCTTTGATTTGAAGAAGTGGCAAGGTTGGCGAGGGAGGGTTCAAAGATAGTTTCAGGAAGTTTTTTTTTTTATAAAAACATCGGTTGACATCGTGAGTGAAGCAAGCCATAAAACGTCAGTTTGGTTACCCCTGCATAATATATTTTAACGATTTTCTTTGAGAATGCGAAAGGAAAGAAGGACCGCTACAAATTATTTCTTGTAACTTAATCGTCGGCTATGGTTGACCATTGACCGACGAGAACTGAGAAGTGTGTTTAGTGGTACCTGGCCAAGGGCTACTTTCATCAGGTTCTGATATTTGCGTCTGATGTCCTGATACTTGTGTTTCAATGTCCTAATATTTGTATTTCCGGGTCCAGATACTTGTATTTTCTGTCCTGGTAGTTGTGTTTTTCCGTGTCCTGATACTTGTGTTTCCTGTCGTGGTAGTTGTGTTTTTCCGGGTCCTGATACTTGTATTTTCTGTCGTGGTAGTTTGTTTTTCCGGTCTGATACTTGTGTTTCTGGCCTATACTTGTATTTTGTCCTGGTAGTTGTGTTTCGGTCCTGATACTTGTGTTTCCGTCCAAACTGTATTTCCTTCTGATATTGTTTTCCGGTCGATATTGTGTTCCGCGTCCAGATACTTGTATTTTCTGTCCTCCTGGTACTTGTATTTACCCGGTCCTGATACTTGTGTTGTCTATGTCCTGGTACTTGTATTTACCCGGGTCCTGATACTTGTGTTCGCAGGTGAGCCTCTCGATCTCCATCCTGCTGTCACTCACTGTGTTTTTCCTGCTTCTCGCCGAGATTATTCCCCCCACATCGCTTGTCGTGCCGCTGCTGGGGAAGTTCGTATTGTTTACGATGATTCTTGACACGTTTAGGTGAGTTGTGATGTATTATACGTATTTCATTCGTTTCTTCAAACTCTCCATGATACTTTCAGACTTTAGTTTACTTTGCTCTATTTTAGTCTGGTAGTCTAGTGAGACGTTTCATAATTAATGAAAGTGGTAACATTGTAGTGCTAGTACCGGGAAACTTTCTGTCAGATGTGTTATAATAGACCACATACAATTATTAACTTTAATTTAGCATTAATTTAATAAGACTTATCGTAGCTTTAGCTGTGTATAATTTTAACACACATTTTAAGTAATCTGTGTATAGCTTTAAATGTATATTCATAACAATGTCAGTAAAGTCAGTAATTTTTTATATTTCTTTCACAATAACACTGAATTTTACTAACATACGCATTAACATCTGTGTTTGGTAATTCAATAAAGTTAATTGTTATTTATTATAATGTTTGTTTTATAAATATATCACTTTTATAATAAAAGTAAAAACTTGCACTCATTCTATTAAGCTAGGCCATACGCATAAGTATAGAATATTAATTGAGTTCATGTTACGTCAATAATTACAGGAGCTAGACAAGAATAGATATCAGAGAGACTGTCATAAGCTGTGTCAGTGCAGATTGGTAGGCGCCGAGAAATATCGTTACTAGTAGTGACAGTATGAACGCCAACATGTGAACATTAGTCATCAACAATGTCCTGAATTGCTTATAAAATGGGATCCAGAAAATTACCGTTTGATCACCAAAGGAACATAATTTTATTTTGATTGACACAAATCGGTTTTGTTTCAATTAGTTCCTTTTGTTAATTGATTTTTTGCAATAAATGTTCCCATTTATAAAAATAATTAAAGGGAACTGTCGCATTAAGGAAAAATCTAGTGTTGTGGCGCTTCCATTGTGATGGTCGTTTAAATGTTTTTACAAACTTCTTCAATGATAAATCGTTGCTTGTGAAGCGCGTGCATGGTACAATTGGTATATAAAAGATTTACTGCAGACATAAACTTAATGTCCCGCTATAAAAAAAGAGATATTGATTAAACGTTAGCCTATGAGTCAAGTAAGTAACATTTTAAAATAACTCGTTTCGTAGTTTTTTTATGTTTCGCTAAGATTGTCCTTGTTCTTTACAAACAACTTTGAAGTCTTCAAAAACTTTTTCAATTTGTTTTTAAAACGACGTTGAAGGGACAGATAAGGTAAAATTTAAAAATGCTCTGCTCTGATTTGCCCTTATTACAACAGTTTTTATCCCATAAAATTCTTAGTTGACGTTATCTCTACTGCAGGGATAGGATATTTCGTCATTGAAACAGACAATGTCTGAGACGTTGATGGAAAGAAATTTCTAAGATCCTCAGACAGCGCATTCTCCACTATGGAAGCACATTCTTGTAATACAAATCTCCCAATTGCATTCGCCTTCATCACGCCAACTGTAGAAAATGAAATATGTTAAGCAACTTGCCTAACTAATGGAGGCATGAAACGCAACCTTAACAGAAAACAAAAGTCCATCACTGAGCTCAAAGTTCGTTCTGAGAATAATTTCGTTGGTAAATGTTGTAAGGTAATGTTGTTGCGTCGGAAAGCGAAGGGTGATATGAAAACTGGGCCACCTACTTGCCGACACGTGTATTGGATAATTCCTAGATTAAACTAGAATAAGTTCGTTCATTTAGGTGAAACTTACCTGAATCCTTTGATTTACGTTCGTTGCTATAAAAAAAACTATTCATTTGTCAATACCTGACAATGTAGAATTGTCATGTTTACTTCCAACGTTTCTAAATAGGTTGTAAATTAGTTTCGAGGTAACTTGTGTAACAATGGTGTTCTGGTTGGTTGTTTCCAGTATATGCGTGACTGTGGTGGTGCTGAACGTACACTTCAGGTCGCCACAGACCCACACGATGGCACCCTGGGTCCGGCGAGTGTTCATCCATATCCTGCCTCGCTTGCTAGTGATGCGGAGACCACAATACCAGATAGACAAGCGCAGGTCAGTTATTCCGTTCAATTTACAGAAATCTACGAATTAAAACTAGGCACAATTTAGCCGCTTATTCCTTATTCAAAACATAATCACCGAATTTTTCCGAGTACAAAAATTAGTTGGCGTATTCTTTGTGCAAGAAGAAAAATTACCGAGTCTGATTCTTTTTAGCTACGATCACCCAAAAACTTATCCCTAAGGACAAAAATAGTGAAGTTTTTATGAAGCCGGCCAAGGAATAGTTACTACAATGATACATTATTCCTATCAACGCCATACAAGAATGAATCTCAGAATTCGCCTTTGTCTAAGAAAACCCTTGGAAACATAATTCAGTCAGGATTGTCGGTGAATCGACACGCCGTATGTTTGAATTTTAGCCCCATTCCCAAGCGCTGTGCTTCACCATCAGTTTACATTGTTTTTGTGTTGAAGAATTGTGTTGTCCCCATCTTTCAACTTTCAGTCTACGTTTCTTTGTTCTACACTATTATGTAATACACCCTAACCCTAGATTCAACCTATGAACACTGCTCTTATATTTTCCTAACGTTTATTTGATATTTATTCTGAAATTGCATAAATACGCTATCTTTTACGCATTATCGATGTTTATATTGCCGTTGTTGGAGGGTTGTGTCAGAAAAAGTGTGCTCGGGTAAGAATATGAATATATCCGGGAGTTGAGAGCGAAATAATACGTCTCTTGGCAGCCGACAACCCTCTTCGGTGATGTATATTCCGGACGAGTAGAACGGCGAAGTGCATGGTGGCGGGATGACATCTTCTTGGGTGGAGGGGGGGGGGGGGGGGCAACATTTATCACAATCACAACATCAAGAATAAAGATAATATGATATAGAGAATTGTACAAATTTAAATAATCTCACAAATTGATATCAATTTTCATTTCTATGTTTATTATATATCACATTTATGTAAACTAGATTTATTTGATGAACAAATCGTAAGTATATGTACGCTGGGTAAATGGGGAAAAAATGTGCGATGGCAGTAACTGTTTAGAAGAACTAAATTCCACCATTTTCTTTAGCGGAAAACGTCAGGAAAACTTTCAGTCAGGATTGCCGATGGCGAGATTCGAACCAGTGGCCTACAGAATCAGAGTTGTACTCTCTTTTATTTGATATGTAATCCTGTTTTTGTATACCACTTTAAAATACTTGTTATTCGAAAGAGGATCAAATCATAATACTGTACTCCTTTATGAGTTTGAAACTAGGATACAAAGTGAAATATATAGTTTCCAACGCTTTGATAAAATATGACAATTTCTTTTCGAGAAGCTCCACACATGGTTTACTTGACTAACTAAGATCGAAAATATGGAAAAATTACGTTAGAATGTCCAGGGACTAAGGCCGACATATAATGGAGAAAATATAACGCAATTTTTGCTTTTGTTATGCCCATGAACAGTGAAATGATGGTGAAAATAATTCAGAATATAATTGAAAGTGGTTATATTTTGGTACTGTAATCTTGTAAATGACTTGCATGATTTGATGAAATGTAGTTTAGTGGCAAGTATGTGTAGAGAAAACAAATTGTATCTTTGTTTTGGTTTTGCACAGAATTGGTGAACTTGGTGAAAATTATACAAAATTGCAATAAAGTTGCGTACATTTCGTTCTTACAATTCATATCAGCGTCAGCCTATGGGAAATTAAATTTAACTCTTTATGATAGGTGGCTGAGATATAACAAACAATCTCCTGCATGAAAACCTCGAATATTTCGACTAAACCATCTCTTTCCTCCTTTTTAAAAATGCGGTCTTATCAAACCAATACCCGCCGTCTCCAAAACACTTTGAAGATGTCGCGATGGAAATTCTTTTGAGACTCGTGTGAATCAAAGTAGCCCAGCCAGCCACAAACTTTTCACTCGAATAATCTTCACAGGTAAGGCGGCTTTGTGCGCGGAGCCTACACAATCCTTACTCACAGAATATTTCACCGATGTTATGTAATATTCTTGGAATGTTGACGTGATATTCGAAGTGAGACGTTACGTTCAAGCCTCGAAGCGTACGCATAAATTGAGACACCTCCAGACATTCCTAGCTGTAGCTTCTCCAACAATCAAGTGTATCTTATCTAGCAACCTTACCTCTGTGTAATTCAAAATTATTCTAATCATCTCACTCAAGTGTGCTTTGTAGAAGAAGTTGCGTTTCTAAGGTGGTTTAGAATTTTGGTAGAATATTTCATGAATAGAATGTGACAAAAAATAACTAATGCCAGAGAAGTTGTATCGGAATGTAACAGGGGGTTGAAATAAATACATTTTTCTGAAAAATCTTCCAGTGGTTGTATAAGTTTTAGATGATTTTTTTTAATTCTTTTACTGACAGTTAAGAAACATTTATGTACTTTACATAAAATTTAGTATATTCGTAATGGGGATGCAAATAGATAATAAATTAATTAATAAATTGCCTTTTTCAAACCAATTTTTTTTTTTAAGTTTTAATACCTGAATATGATCGTCAAAATTATAAATCGATCTAGGCCTACTATAAATGTATGTTTATAGGAAAACCTTGCCATGGAAACCTTGGTCCTATACTATACATATGTTGATTATCTACTTGGTGGAATTTGTTAAATGGTTAGAGGATAGTTTAGATGGAATATGTATGGGATCAAGAACGTTTATACCCAGAAAAACTTTAACTCGAGTATAGTCGATAGCAGTAATTGAGCTGACGACCGTCAATTACCGTTAATTTAGTTTTCATTAGAAGTTCTACAATGTAGAAAATATAATTATATAACTCAATTACCATTATAACTGTATTCGAGAAAATACCAACCTTATTTTTAAAACTCCATGATAAATTAAACTCATTTGTTTGAATCGCAATTGGGCGTGCGTGACTCTATGTGTCTCCGTCTATAACCTCGTCCGTGGCTGTGAGCGTGTGCGCTAGTTCATACATCCCTGATTAGTTTTTTTGATAAAATTTTATTGATTCAATTATAATAAGTGTCAAGGTCCGGTTCCATAACACAGTTTCGGTTTCAAGTGACAAACTAAATTTTATTCGGTTCATACACGAATGTTTGGCGCCTATGTTTAGTAAAGTACATTGTTCAGGGCCTCGCGTTCCGTTACTAAGGGAGACAATTTTTTTTTTCATTTTTAAAATATATATTGCTTTGACGTTACATTTTGTCAAGCAAAGAATAAAAATACATTTAACATGTCATTCGTCCCAAAAGTGCAATTCCAGACATTTTAACATGTGTAATATAACAGTAGAGTAAAAATATTAATAAGCATACTTGCACTTATGCGTGCGTGATTTGGGAATATAAGGGGATGTGTACATTCGTGGGCGAGTGTTGGAATCAGTTACTGTCATCGATTCAGTCTTTGACTTGAGCTCGGAAGGTATGTGCGTCAGCATTGTGAAAATGTAATTTATTTGATGCTAGAAGATTGTTACGTTGACTGAAGGCTCATTATAGAGGAATGCTTTGGCTCATCGTTACGGCGAGACGGAAGATTTAATCATTGATGAGCATGTAACCAGCCATAGAAAACCAAATAAACAGCTACACCGGCCATCAGGTGGCTATAACTAGGTATGTTGCGGGTAGGGGGATGTCCGAGGGCTGTTAAGAGGACTCAATCTCTTCCATTCGCATTAACGACAGCGGAAAACCTAGGAAAAAAACCCTTTAGTCAGGATTGCCGGTCTCGACGGGATTTGAACCCGAAACATGTTGAATACGAGTGGCGCGCTTAACGCTCGAGCCAATACTGTTGGTAAGCTATATCAGCCATAGAGTTTCCAATCATTTTTTCCTGCTTTTAATAGAGATGGTCGAGTAGTTATTTCTACAAGAAGGAGTAGATTTTCAACAGTTAATTTTTTATCGGTCACACAAATTTGCTTAAATATAATATATATATCCTACATAGAAATCGATTTGTATGTTTACTGTCAGTATAGTTTTATTGGATATTGCTTAACGTCTCATATAAATGCACTTTGGCTATTAGAGACGATGAGTGGTCATAGATGTGGATGAAGTATGAACAGAAGGGAGGAGGGGAAACCCGGTACCGGTACGTAGCCTCTACACCTTTCGAAAAGTACCAAGGGGACCAACGGCTTAACGTCCTATCCGAAAGGACGGTGTAATCTTGACAGTCATATTGGTTCCTCCACTAACCTGGACTGCCGAGCAGACGTCGAGGAGAACGAAGCCTTTACACTAGCTCTCGAACCCTCCATCTGCTCTAACCAGCGGTATACGTGAGTTTCAGGGCATAGCAGTCACCCACTCTACCCCTGACCACGCCCGTAGGCTACTTAACTTCGGTGCTCGAGTGGGAACTGGTTAAACGACCTCGGCTAAACCGCTGGCTATCAGTATAGTTTTTCGTGTCTCATTAAATGAAAATTGCTGAGTTGCAAGTTGGCTGCAAACTTCTTGTCTTGGTAGCATCTCTGAAGTCTCGCGAGTCACTTGTTCTAGTTTAACTGTCGAGCTCGTAACGCCGAGGCTTCATATTTTATGCACCGAGTGCATTGGGGTCACAGCTTCTCCACGTGGTCTTCACGTCATCTGTTTTGATTATCTCCTCGGCAAAGTTCTCCATCGATTTCTCCACCGCGTTCGTTCTGGTCTTATCTTCCTTCTGAACGTGAACGCCAAGTATGAAGAGCACAAATATCGACATAACCAGTGGCTCCAGTATCAGCTGCAGCTTGCAGTGGCGTAGCGCTATCACTCCCCCCATCCCCCTCCCCCCTTCCGCCATACGGAGACGAATTACGATCCCCCAAAGATCAAATTGTAAACTTTCACAAGGTAACACTGTTGTGCTAAGTAATACGAAGCAGCTCAGAGTAAATATCAAAGGCTTAATTTTAGCGTTTGAACATAACAGTATTAAATAATTAAATAAAAGTCTCAACTACAAACTTCTCGGTAACGGTATAAGCTGGTGTTGTACTGACAAAAATAGATTAGGGAATTTATTCAAAAGGTCACCATCCACCGTAAATACTGACTGATGACGAGTTTTCGCTTTGCTCAAAAGATTAATGCGTGGGTTAAATCCTGTCTCTTGGTACTTCTTTATCAGCTTTGCTCATAATCTATATGCAAATAGTCTGCAAGCAAGTTTTAAATATCTGATTGAAAAAGTTGGGAAAGTTCTAGGAACTATGCAAGGTTTAATGACATATTGTAGGCTTTCACGGCTTGTAGATGGCTTCTGTATAATTCTTGGGCGGTTGCGTCGTGTCGATGATGAGACGTATGTCTTGAAGTCTAGAAGAAGCCACCAACATTGGTGGCGAAACGTCGAGCAATGCTTCATCATCGACACGACGCAACAGCCCAAGGATCACACAGAAGTTATCCAATGTTTATTAAGTTAACTGCAATGCATCTTTCTTTCTTAAAAGCGTTTAGTTATATTTGTTGTTTAATTAAACGAGTGTCATTCAATTTATTGAGGAGAGAGAGAGAGAGAGAAAGAGAGAGAGAATCGTCTTTATTTTCCAGGCGGGATTAAGGCCAGCTAAACATTTTCTTCCATCCGACCTTTAATGTATATACATTTTCAGATTTCAAATTTTTTAATAACAATTTTGAATTCACAATGACATATTTGATAAATTAACATCAATTTTTTTTTTTAAAGTGCATAAACTATACATATTACACATTAATACTCTCATTCATACCATAATTATTAAGTGAATTGTCTACAGAAGTAAAAATCAAGAAACATCATATTGTGAGTTTATACATATGAGAGAGAGAGAGAGAGAGAGAAGGTACAACGCATTGTACATTTAAATGACTTTTTGCTTCTGTATGTCTGCAACCAATTCTCTCTTGCGACTGGTCAGCATTAAGAACGGTTCTTCATCAAAACCAAGATTAAGATGAAAGCTTTAAAGAGGTCCATTCTAATTTCAAACTGGTTTAGTCTATTCCTTCATATAGTTTCTACACGTACAGGACTACATTATGATGTGCTAGATTCTAGAACGCGTTCTATGGCGTTGATATTATAAAATTCATAATCTGGGATAAAACTACAAACTGCCCATATCCGGAATAAGAACATTAAGTAGACACTAGAGATGTTTTAGAAGAAACTACTTCTGAGATTTAGTTGTTTTATTCTATTACTTATTACCGTGAAAAACTTAAAGAAACTTAAGTTACGCTTGCCGGTTAAGAGATACATACAACAATCTCCTTAATTATCCCTTGAGAGCCATTTCAAATTGAAACGTACGCCTAGTTGAAACAGCCACTGCAGTATTTACTATTTGAGGAAAGTTATCCCCCCCCCCCCCCCCATAAGGATGACCGGCTTGTGTGTGCGCCTAACTCCTGAGGTTACAGGGGTTCGATTCCCGACGCCGGAAATCCTAACTGAAGTTTATCCAAACTTTTCCTCGGCCATGAGCTATACTTGCCTAGGCTCCGGCATTACTTCCTAATCGTACAAATCCACGTTTACATTTAGTGAGCCACCTGGGGTCATATTATCGAGCGCACACCGTACACGGCAAGGGCTTACGGCAAAACTCTTGTTACTCTCATTTAAAGTGCATGGCGAGTAGCAGGAAACTCCCTCGTGCCACACAGACTTCGTAGTTGTTCTATTTACTCAAAAGCTACTCTCATAAAATAGCAGAATTAATGTTTTGAACAAGATACAGATATACACACAAATGTGTTTTATTGACTAAACACTAACTTTAAAACCGTACTGTTACTGAATGGTAACAATTGATATTAATCTATTTTAGTACATTAAAATACAAAACTATTGACGATGGTGCCTGTTTGATTTACATATTTGTTGATCAGGGTGTAATTTCAACAATTTTGTCAATGGTATATTAATAATGTTATCTCGAATCTGCTTAGCTGCTTTATATATCAGTTGATTTAAATTAAAGCAAGCACCTCGTTCCAAAATTTAAGTAATAATAATATCTCTTATTTATCCATGGTTTTTTAAATCAAACCTATGCTTTCCTGTTTTATTTTCTTGGTGCTATTTTTAGCTCCGAGCTACTAGAGTAAGATGGCGTTGTACATTGGTAGCTAACTGGGATCAATTTCCAACTATTATTCCCTTAGTTAATTTAAGAACACTGCCAAAATCTTTCGTAAACTTAGTTTTAAAACGATTGTGCTTACGCAAACAAACAATTAAGTTAAATTAGAAAGCTGTTTCAACCCATCGCTTGCCAACGACATATAAAATAGTCAAAGGTGATAGCAATTCAGCCTCCAATCACATTGAATAATGTAGTCTCCTCTTTTGAATAATTGATGTGGAGCTTCAGACAAAGCGCTTGAATTAATTCGGTATTAACTGAAGGAAAACATACATTTTAATTAATTTCAACTCAATCGGTATCTCTCGTTCCTGCCAAATTACGTCTATAATTGAATTATTCACTCAATTTATGAATGCACAGACGGGAGACACAGTGTGATTTCACAGCGAATCCGAGATAAAAAAAATATTTGGCAGACCCGGCACCTCCACCAAATAGCAACGATATCTTTTTCTACTGTTTCTCTTTTAAAAGGCAAGAGAAAAAGCATTCAAAACAAAGATGTAATCATTTATAACGAATGTAATTTATTTGTTTTCTATTTTCGATTACCATAGTTGCCAACATAGTTGGCTCGCAATTTGTAAGTTGCATAATTACATTTCCTCGCAACATTCGTTATTCCACTCATTCATTCATCATCATACTCTTTCTTGCTACATTTAAAATATTTGTAAGAGATTATATATACAGTTCGATTAAATTGTAAAAAGCACTACTTTGTGAAGTCACTCATCGCGTTACGGGATACTCAACTCTTGCCACCAACTATTAGAATGTCTCATCAAATGTAATTTAAATACCATTCAGTTTGATTCATTATAAAATGAAAGATTGTATATAGTTAAAAAGTTAAGATCTGCAAGATATCTAATCACGTTCTAAAGAGTTTGTGCTCATATAACCTCTCCATACGTCAGCGGTGGCTCATGCGGTTTGGGCGCAGGTTCGAAGCGTGTGACTCCAAGATACGTGAGTAGAGTGTAAACGAGCGTTCTGGGACACAGCTTTGCGGAGCAAGCTGGAGATGATGTCACACACACACCACGTGACCCGCCGCCATTTTGAAAAGCACACTTTGAATTTGACGCCTAAATCACGTGATCGGTGACGTTTATCTGCAATCTGGATGCTAGTCGAATTCAGATGGTCTCTGGTGGCGACTGCATGCAGAAGCACTAGACCGCTAGTTTTCACCCTATTGACGTGAGTTCAAACCCCTCATAAGGCATGGCTCTTTTTGACTACATTCTCATTTATCCAGTCTTGGACAACTTCGACAAAATAAGGAATTTGCAAATGATAAGTTCCTTCGTCAAAAACATGAACTACACTTCATTTACCTACTAAACAGAAACTGAAATCATTTCTTTAAAATAAACGATCAAGTCTAAATGGGTACGTGGCCATTTTTGGAAGAACAGGAAGTCCCGAAAACCAGATTTATTTCAGTATTGTAGCTTTGTAGGCCTTCTTCAGTCATGAAAAATGTAAAAAGTAGAGATGCAATTATTGAGTTCGTAATTTTAATCTTTACTTCCGAATTCGGCGGGATTGAGGCAATACAAGGAACTCTGAAAGGAGCATTAAATTTGTTTCTGTTCAAGTTTCCACAAAACAGTAACTTTTTAAGTGTCGACTTTCTGATGTTGATAAAGGAACGCGTTTTACTACTCAACGCAACGCAACTCTACTAGGAGAGTCCTCGGCTTCCGAACTCATCGACTCTAGGTAGTGTAGATGACGAGGTCGTGTTTCTGTTGCAGCTTCGGAGGGTCCACGCATCGCATCATGGTCCGCACGTGCAACGGTCTAGAGCTCAGAGATGCAACTCTACTAGGAGAGTCCTCGGCTTCCGAACTCATCGACTCCACACACACGACAGAAGTTTTCCCCACTCTCGACTCTCGCGGAGAACTCTCACCAAGGTAGGTTTGATCCTGGCTTTACTAGCAACCACAATAGCATTAATCTCCTCAGAGTAAACTGACGAAGTTTCTATATTGCAGAGTTTGTAAGTTGTCATGTGCCTGTCTCTGCGGCGGGTAGGCGGGGGGGGGGGGGGGAGGGGGGGGGGAGGGGGAGGTAACCTTGGCTCGGCTCTGAGACAAACACCCTACACTAGTGTTACAACTGGCAGCGGCTCGAAGGGAAATTGAAACCCTTCTTTAGTCTAGTCCAGAGACACGAGCAAAGCAAAGATACGGTTTGTTTAATTAAAATGGATTTTGGCAAAAAAACAAAAAAGGAAATAGCAAGTAACGTCTAGTGAAGTGGAAACAGCAAAAAGATCGCGATGAGAATAGAGACACAGGACAGGGGATGTAGGGAGATAAAGTGAGAGGGCAACTGGCTTGGTATTGATCAACCAGCATCCTTAGCTACTCTATAGTACTCACTGTCTTACTCAATTCTACAGGCACGACAAAATAATGTGACATCCCTTTTAGTAACATAAATCTATCTTGAAAAATATTTTTTGTAAAGAAAAAACTTTAAAGCTCGCTTTAAACGAGATAAGGGAAATGCTGCAGAGTTTTTTAAGCAAATATGTCTTTCAGAAGAAGAAATATGCTAGATTAATTGAACCAACACCTCTGCTCTATCACCTTCGTTCCTTGTTTGAATCCAGTCTGCTGAGCGTTCGTGGAGAGAGCTAAGCCACATACACCTACCCTAATGATATAACAGATCACCAACTCTTCCATCACAATGACGGGACATTGATTTTCGGGGAAATAGATTTGACGCCCAGCAGCATCTACCTTATCCTTCGCTTACGTCTTGGGCGGTTCTAACATCTTCTAAAGTCATATTTCATTAATGTATTTTCTGTAAAATTGTAGGTTTGATGATTCAATGGTAGTAGGCATTTTCTTGTCCGGATGCAGTTTGATTCACAGTGATTGCTACGGAAAAGGGGTATTTCTGTAAACGAAGTTTTGTTGGTGTCTAAACGCAATACCTCCCGTAAATATAACGAGCAGAGCGTTTCTCTCGGATGGCTTTCACTCCCCCTCCTGAACAGCGTTCTGTTTTTGCGACCCATCAAGGGGAAACTCTATTTATCACTATTGATTTTACTTGTGATACTAAAGAATTTATTATTCACACAATACACGAGATTTTTGCACTGGCTGCGGATTTAAAGGGAACATCCCCAAGTAGGGAGATAGGCCCATTGTTCAAACCTCGAAACATTATCTGAGCGTCTCTTTGTGATATGCTGGAAGTTTGGATAGGGAGTTTTTGTTAACATCCAGGAATAAAAGATCTGTAAGGAATTTTCTATGTGAACTCATGTATAAACACGTCAATAACTAATCCGTCATACCAACAAAGAACGAAGAGTTGTTTATCAAGCCATACACACGCGACTACATACGTGTCCGAGTCAGATGTCTTCATCCTGCAACCTAACTGAGACAGATGTACACATCCTGCAACCTAACTCACCACGTGATGGCACGTGTACGAGTCAGATGTCTTCATACTGCAACCTAACTGAGTCAGTTGTACACATCCTGCAACCTAACTCACCACGTGATGGCACGTGTACGAGTCAGATGTCTTCATCCTGCAACCTAACTGAGTCAGTTGTACACATCCTGCAACCTAACTCACCACGTGATGGCACGTGTACGAGTCAGATGTCTTCATCCTGCAACCTAACTGAGTCAGTTGTACACATCCTGCAACCTAACTCACCACGTGATGGCACGTGTACGAGTCAGATGTCTTCATCCTGCAACCTAACTGAAAAATACTATGAAGTTTACAGTTAGAAATCTCGTATTGAGCAGTGTAAAATGTTATTCAGTAACATTTTCAATTAAATATAATTGTAGTTAAACCTTCGTTTCTTAAATGATACCTTAAATAAAAACTTCACTTTTTATACTAGGTGATAAAATGATAATTGTTATTTTAATCGTTTTTACGTGCGGTTTACAAAGAAGTATTGCTGAAAATGAGTTCACTTTCAAAGCGCGAATTCTATCATGCTTGACTAGAAAACATTACAAACTTGTATGCCAGTTGTGAATTTATGGGTTTACAAGATACATTTCTAAATTCGTGTTACTCTTTAGCTTTACTTTAAAACAAATTATATTTAAAAACGTAAATGCTAATGTAGTTGATTGTTAATTACTAGCAGAACTCACAGAGTCAGGTCCTGAAATCACAATGTTTGTGACTGTACATCGATAGTATCATGGTACTGAGTTTAGTACACGTGTAAAGGGTGAGGGAAGATAACTATGTAAATGTACACTCGCCAACATTAACCCCATCAAGAAATGCAAAGTACCTTGCTTCACTTAATTACAAGATACGGCCTTTACGTTCCCGAAAGAAACAATTGTTTATCTAGAGTTTTACAGCTGCATAATTACGAGTATGGCAAACACGGTCATGCAGGCTTTGTTCATTGTGGGCTACGTTCGTGATAGATACAGTTTATCATTATTGCGATATATTTCATTGTTTTAAATCCATATAATGATGTGATAGGCCTACCTATATATCATGTCAATGTGCTGAAACGTCGGTGAACATCTGGGCCCAGGTAATTCAATGTTTTACGAGAGCAGAATCGACAAAGGCTGAACAGTAATAATATTATTATGATTGTAACGAGAAATATTATTCGACGATAAATTTGACTGGCTCTTACTACAGTAACGCACTATCACCCTAATAAATGTTGCGTTCGTGTTTTGTATGTAATTTGGCGACGTTTAAAGTAATAAATTACAACACTAGAAAGTTTTTCGTATACATATGCTATATGACTTATCACTAGAATTATGTACTTTTTCTCACAAACAAACACTGTAAATGTATGTGGTAAAATTATACAATATGTTGTAGTTATAAATTAATTTTAACCGTCACTGATAGAGGTAGCTTATGCGAATCACGCGCGATTCAAACAAGTAAGTCGTCGGTCAAAACAACGAAAATGCTGCGATCGAGTTCCATGAATTTGGCCATAACTTTCTATTCCAAATATCCACACACCCAATAGAATACCTATTTAGTTACCCAAACAGGGCAGGTTCCTTCGGACAAAATGTATTCAAAATGTGTATTTAAATACCATTAAATTTGTATTTTTGATCCTTACTGTGAAGATAATCATCACAGATGTTATTAAATCATAAATATATGCTAATGGAGGTAGAGTTGATGTCTTTAGCTGCAGATGGGGTTATAAGTACACTTAACATTAATTATCGCCAACATTTAGAAAAAGATTTGTTATATTTATAATGTATTTTACGCGTTGCGGAGTAAGATATAGGTATCAGAGAATTTTTCTGACGTCTCAATTGTTGTTGGATGGGGACGATAACGATTTCAAATACATTTGAAGGGTACTTACAACTGTGAAATCAAAAGTAATACTGTGATGTATGTATGTGTAAGTGAGTGTGACTCGTGTGAGTGCAGTCTTACCTCAGTTTCAACTGCTTTCGGTGTCTTCTGCAGAGAGTTGGACGCCCCGAGCCTTGGTATGGGCAGTAGCTGTCAGATCCATGGCACCCCTCCCCTGCCGCCACCACCCCTGTGTCAGGATGAAGTGTTTCTCACCCCGGGACTTCCAGATGAGCTACCCCTATCGGGCAGCCCCCTGTGTAGACGGCCACATCACTGGCACAATTGCCCTGAACTTCACAAGGCGATTGATGGAGTCAAATTTATCGCCGATCACACGAAAAGAGAGGAGGATTCGACAAGAGTAAGTGTGGAGATTTTTCACTTGTGGAAAAAACAGTCAAATGAATTCTTTCGAGATCAAACTAAATAATTATGTGTCGCCCAATGCTACGATCTAAGTTGGAGGCTCTGTGCACACATAGCTTAGACCCTTAGATGTAATGGCACTATAATGTGGAAGAACTTAAAAAAACTAAGTAACTTTACAAAGTTAAGTTTAAGTTAAGTCAAAATATTAAACAATTATGGTTCGAAAACCTCTAAACTCGTTAAAACATTAGAATCGGTCTAATCAAACCTCAGTTAAAATAGATTATACGCACCTGAGATTCCGAATAACGTTGATTATTACGCAAAAGCATTTGTTTCTGTGAATCTTAAAATCGTTTAAACTTTCCGGAATGTTATCGCAAATAAATGAGTGCTATACCTGCCACCATGTTAACTTTATTACTAAAAGTAGGGTTTGTTGTCACACCAGACCAGTCCTTATGTTGTGTTTGTTGTGGCAGGTTAAGGAGGACTGGAAGTACGTAGCGATGGTTCTCGACCGCCTGTTCCTGTGGATCTTCACGCTGGCCGTGCTGGTGGGCACCGCTGGTATCATACTCCAGGCGCCAACCCTCTACGATGACAGGATCCCAATAGATGTCCGCCTGTCGGAAATCGCCTCGACGACTGCTAAGCCGCACATAGCCACTGGCCTTTAAGAGGCAACTGTCTTAGGAAATAAGAATTCGACTCATAGAATGAAATAATATTAAGTATATTTGATGGGATGTGAAGGAAGCATAAGAAATATGTGCCAAAGATAAGAACATCTGATAACCAACAAATTGAGGGATGTCTTATATCCAGATGGAACTTTCTTTTACTCTTTTTACTTGGACTGATTCTTTTAGGTAGAGTCTAGAAGCATTAATATAATTGCGTATAACAGCGACAGCGTATAGGGTGATGAGAGCGGTAATTGGGCACGTGGATAACTTATACCCCTATAATATGTTGGCTTGGTCGAATATTCCCTGTGGGAGTCTTTGAGGATAATGCGAAGTAACTACATTCTAGAGCACTATTAATCTTTCTCCTTCGGTTTATTACTTGCATCATACTTTACTTGTAGAAAGATTGCCGACATACCTGCATCCAAGTAAAATACCTCTAAGTTTGAACGTTCTATTCGGTGTACCAGACCATATTCCACAATTGCGTACTAGATTATTATTTTGTGAATCCTTATTTTCGGGTAGATTATAAGTGACTAAAGCAATTTATTTAATTGATTAACATTTAAAGTAATAGATTTTCAAATAGTCCTTTAGTAAATGGAAAAAAATAAAGACTGTAAAAGCACTTAATTCTCTTCGCTATTGTCATACGCCAAGGGATTATCAACTAGGTAGGGAGGAAAGCGGACAGCGTACAGCGGTTATAGGAAGTCGAATAAGCAGGAGAGATGATCCTTGGAAAACCCCCAACCATGAAAGTGAACTTAAGAGTAAAAGCCACAATACAAGTCTCAATGTAGAGAGCTGGCTTGAAGAGTGGTGCACTCACAGTCTGTAAGCTAATACTAGTCGGTAAGATGTTCAGCTGTTTGTAAATGGGATAAATGTCTTCAAAGCTGAAGATATCTTGATACTCAAGACCGCTTCAATTGCGACTGAAGACTCTAAACGATACAAGGAGCTTAGCTCAAGTCCTTCCAAAGTAAAACAAGAGTAGAGCAGTGGATTAGAGCTTATTGTAGAAACAGCTATAACATAATCGATATTATGTTAACTGCAAAATAATGGTGTTTGCACAGCACATGAATATTTTTCCCTGCAGTGGTAATGGTCGAACATATTAATCCTTTGTTTTGCCTATATGCTTCTTTCAACACGGTATATCTTCAAACTCCAGTTTCATCGGATTATTGGATTTTCATTTAATTTCACTAACAAATCAAGACTTTGTGAATACCCCTTGCATTTGCGATAAACTAGAAATCGGTTGATCCTTTGAGGAAGTCCTAGGGCGGTTCAGGGAAATTTCCCTAGCAAATTGTTAATACACATTTTGTAAAAACAAAAACACATAAGCTTCTCTATTGTTGAGCATTGTTTACATCGATCTGGTGAAGTGAATTAATACTTCCAGAGCTTCAACCGCTACCCAATACCCTTTAGTCTGTCTTCTTTCAGAGAGCGATAATGCGATCTATCGTCAAACCCCCCGAGTACGATTGAAAATGCTTCTAGTTTCTACTTAATAAAGTCACAAGTTTGATCTGGTTGTTGGATTCAGCTGTTTCTCTTATCTAAGTAACATTGCAATGTGCAGTCGAAAGCACCGTTGCCTAACTTCGACAAACGCAAGGAGACGTAACAAACGATATAAAATATTATTCCGTTTACATGGCAAATAAGTTGTTGTCGCAAATTGATTCGTGTTTAAGAGATAGTTACAGTTAGATTGATACCGTTAATCAAATATATTATTATATTGAGACAAGAAAGTTAAGATTCTATGGTTGAATATAGAACTCTAAATGTTTAACATCTATGAATTGGGTTGATAATACTGTATAAACAAAGGGAAGAACCCAACTGAGCGTTTGTTATAATATGGTAAGTAAATATGCACATAGTCGTTTATATTTCAATCGTTCTGTAAGAGAAAGTTGGCCTACGTTTCTATGGATTGTATGTTTTAACTTTGAACTCTGAGTTTCATGTAGAGCGGTGTTAAGAGTGAGGGAAGGGTAAGGGTTGTGACTCGAGTGATAGCTACATCGAACGACTTTCTTCTAGTGAATCAGACTAGATGTCTGTCTTCCATACATTTAGTTCCAGCAGCCATTACAGTTACGTCATCTCGTTGGTGCAATGAATTGACAATATATGCTCACCTAGATATGACACCAGTTTTGAGTAACTGTTGGCTGCTCTCATCGTATTTTGCTAAGTGGTTTTTACTTTGCATACGTCTTAGTCGTGTTTGTTTCGAACTGTAGAAAATATTAGGTGCATTTCGGACATGTCAATAGGGGTAACTAAACGGATTGCATCGTTGTTTGAAGAACAAATTAAGAATGTAACAATATTACATTGCAAGCAAATGTTTGTCTTAGTAGACGTCGGACAACCGAATTACTTGCAATTAATTTCAGATAACATATTTTTCTTGGAGAATACTGAGACCGTAAACTTAAAGAAATTGAGTCCGGACGGTCAAGTTTTGATGCAACTCTTAAATATTTCGGATATGTATATAGCTTAACTTCACGACACAAAGGGAATTTTGTTACTGATATGTTCAGTAGCACGAGTCTGCATTCGCTATAATGATGTCACTTCATTCATATGGATTTCCCGGTAAAATGTAAGAGATTTAATTGTTAAATCTTACTCGACGTAAGGGAGTTTATTACCACCGATTCATTCTCGCTTGTCACTCGTCTGCGCTGTTTAGGTTCAAATAATGGCTATTAGGGTTCTATTTGTTAAGCGAAATTGCAACTGATTGTTTATTGTTGTATATTCGGTGCCACGGTTGTGAAACCTGGACCACATTTGGGCATACATGAATTTAACGTAATGTACTATTGCTTTTTTCAACATAAATAATAATGTTTAAAGTAGGTCCAAAAACTCAACAAGATAGTGCACTAGCATGGAATTGAAAATGGTGTGGATCCAATTTAAACCCTGGGATTGGATCAACGTGGCTACTTTGTTCCTCATCGAACGCTGAGTGGGGATCGACGCCGTATGAAGAACTTTTCTACAAACTCCGTCAAACATGCGGTGCTTGGATGTTGTCAAGTGCAGCCAAGTTTGTAAGCGCTGGTACTGGCACTTCGAACGAGACTCGCCCCTCAAGTGTACCAACTACCAACACAAAAACTCTACTGCCATTCAAACCGTGAGGTTACCAAAGTGTAGCATGTCATGTCACTTCGACGACCATTTCTAGACTAAAACCTATAATTGCACTCGTTTAGTAATTCTATCTCCAAACAATACCATGCTTATACAGAAACACCCCTTGCTCCAAATCACTCCAAAATAACTCTCCGTACAACTCACTAAACCTAACATTTCTCTGCTCCAAATCACTTTGAAAGCACCTAAGCGGTAAGACCTACTCTTCCATACAAGGGCCACAAAAACCTACCACAATCCCGCACTCCTATAACCTCACTGTCCAATCCTCTTAGATAGAAGATAACTATATGTTATGTTGTATTCAATTAAGTAAGTTACTGTAATATTTGCACAGATGCCCTGCTTTCATGCATAGTAACCCAACAAACACCTGAATTATATATCCGCTTTTAGAGAAAGTAAATTAGCCAATATTTATCTTACAGTAATTTTAAATTTATATTATACATGTATCACATAGTAACACCTTTAATCATAAATAAACCATTGTATTATGAAATAAATATCAATGTGGTAAATTGAAATAGGAGATGATTCTGTGTTTATTTCCAGGTTAGCAGCTAGGAATGCACTTACGGTTGCTTCATCCGGAGATCGATAATGAGGGACATTTTGAAAGCAGGGTAAATGGAGATTTGGTCTTAGGTTATAGCACACAAGTTTTAAATATAATGGTTTTCAATCCCTTATGTAATTTACCATTGATGTAGGAGATCCTTTAACTGTGCAAGTATTTTAAATATAAA
Organism: Sweltsa coloradensis; assembly: GCA_024449915.1. Lineage (NCBI taxonomy): Eukaryota > Metazoa > Arthropoda > Insecta > Plecoptera > Chloroperlidae > Sweltsa > Sweltsa coloradensis. Next base: position 515,224 of record JAMZAV010000083.1, read on the forward strand.
CATATATAGTCTAAGCAATGTTAAGTGACAAGGGTCCACTATTCTTGGTTACGATATTAGATGGTAATTCTTTAATTATTAATATAATATTATAATATTGTAATTATGTGTATGTGTATGTGCGTGTAAGTCTTCTCCCAAATTACTGGGTTCAATTCCGGTACTTCTCGCTCGTGTCGCTGGAATCTGTCTTGCGACTAGGGATGGCATTTCACCGGCCAAATTAAAATTGGTCTATTGACCAAAAGTCGGTCAAACATTAAAAAAATGGTATATTTTGCTTGTATATTGTGAAAGAATACTTATAAGACATTTGTCTGAAACCTAATTAACCAATATGATCAACGTCCAATGGCGATAAATAACTGCTAATGAAAATGAGTGAATGGGATACCATGTTAACTACAACCTTGTCTTCTCCTGGCGACAAAGTGAATGGTCCAATTTCAAATTTGGAAGGAACCGTAATTTAAGTCGTATCTTTGAAGTCCCGACAAAATATGTAGTACTATTTATTTGACCGTTGATTGGCCGGCTTGCCATCTCTACTTGCGGCTCAGCAGCTGTTACGCAGTTCAACAACAGGGACGCGTTCTCTTAAGTACGACCGAAGAAATGTTTTTTAAAAGCTGAAGAAACAGACGCGCATGCGCTATACATGGGGTTGGGAGACATTCACTCGCACGAATGAAACTTTCAACCAAGACCAAATTATATACTTATTATAAATAGATAATATTATTAGTAGCCTTAGATGAAATGTTTCTAACCTGTTGTCAACAATAATCACTATTTTAGTCTAGTATAATTATCAACTCGTTTGCTATGGGCGAGACCTGTACGACGTCCTTCTGATTTACTGTTTGCTGATAACATATACTTTAGGCTGTTTAACTAGCTTTCCTTTGCAACCAATTGTTAATATATCTTTTAGCAAGTAATATATTAGAATGTTTCAATCTGAATTAACTGTTTTGTAAACAAGGGCTTCATAAATTTCCCTCCTTAATCCTCAAAATATCACATTGCGATGTTTGATCTGTTACGTTTCCTTCATACTTTAACTTGTTAATGATTAAATACAATGATAAAATAAACAAGTGTTTTGTAAATAAATAATAATGTTGAATAAAATACAGTACTCTTCTTTTGTAAAGATGACTTTTAAACAATATCTTTAAACATCCATCCATAATTTCGTAATCTAATCGAATAGGTAAACTAAACGTGTATTTACGCAGATAAGTTGTACACTCCCACCTCGTACCACGTGGCAGTCCCGTTCACAATGTTGTATCTTCAACATAAACTGTTATGTTAAAACATGATTGTTCCAACCTAAGAAATAGAACATCAACTTACAGGTAGGTTTCAGTGAATGCTCTTGTATTTTCAAATGTTAACTACTCAAACTTTAACGTCTGTTTTTATAATTTCACTTGAATTACCATAATACTTTTTGTATGTGATCAGATCAGCTTCAATTAGCTATAATGTGAGATATTGTATCAACATTGAATAGTCTATATCGCAATAGCTTAATAGCCATAAAGAAATGTTACTACTATGTTTATTCTAATGTTTTTTCTTCTTCTGAAATTGCGATTATTTCGAGAATGAATTTTAAAATAACATCAAAATATGAAACATCAACGAATTTTATTCAACTTACAAATTAGACTCAACTGATCTCAAAGATAAAATATTTTAGTGTGTTTTTAGTTTTAGTTGTTTTTAGTGTTTTAGTGTGTTTTAGTGTGTTCATTGTAAAATAATTGATGTACTCCACAAAAACTCGCTCCTTTTATGCGTTACAGATACATGCATGCTGTTAATTTTAATGACACTGAAACAGTGATCGAGTTTACAATTTTTGGAATCGAAATTTTATTTCAATGAGTGTAATATTTTGCCATCGCAGAATTTGTATCATCAAATTAATATTGAAAGAAAGTATATAATATAAACATTACGTTTTAGAATTTTTTTTAGAAAGCGTCGCTAAGATAAGGCTCCCATATAGGCATTAGGAGACGAAAGATGACTCCGGTTGAATATTTTCATGGTTTACAATCTCATAATCGATGGAAAAGATTTGCATTGCGATTCAATATCTAAAACTTGATTGAACAATAATATAATCTCGTTAAAAGAAGGAAAGGGTGTGATTTCATACATTGACGCTCATATGGTCCTAAATACTAAACCACTCACAGAGATGTGTTAAATTCAACCAAGTGACGAGATAGTAATTGTCTTAAAATATTTCTTGTCAATCACCGACCATTCATTCGTTCTCAAACACCATATAACAATGAAAATGTGTGATAGCTAAATATGTGTATGTTTGAAGGTATATCGATTTCTTTTATTTGCATGGTTAATTTCAATTATTGTGTGTTGCAAAAGCTTAAACTAATCAATACAGAACAAGTTAACGTGCCATAAAATAAAAGTTAATACACTTGTTTGTATTTATTTTCATTTTATATTGTTTTGATAACAAGAATCGTATCTCACAACATATTAACTAAACTAGTGATAAGATTCTACATTTAGCTTCCAAAATCATTACCTCTTTTGAAAAATGTGTACTCTTGATTTTCTGAGTTCTTTAAACATTAACTGTAGATTTACAGTTTCTTAACTAGAAGGCGTTTACTAGCCGATTCCAATATATCCGCTCTTGTAGAGTTAGTTGTTCATGTATCAATCGTCTCAAAAATTCAAATAAACTATGCTTTTATGCCAATTGAAAATGTTCTAGAGTTTTGAAATATAATGAGCATCATTTATCAATCAGAACTCTGTGGTCTGTGGTTTTATCGCTTTATGATTTTTACTTGCTTACAATAGGATAATTGTATTGTATGTTTAGTTCGTCATGTTGGTATGAGAGAGAAAACAATAGTTAGAACTGGTGACATAATAGACTTCGCCCTTTTCTCTTTCACTCGCTAGCTCACTCCCTCATCCTATCTTTTCGCTCTCATTAATAATGTAAATATTACATTTCACGAATAATCACTAAGTAATTATTTTATTTGAGACTTTTTATGCCGTACACTAACGAATTTCCTTTGACTTTCTAACAACATCCAATCAGTATAGTATGCTCCAAACTCTCTTGATTATCGGGCCAATATTATAATATAATATCATTGTCCTCGTATATTGATTGATTGGTTGTCCTCACTGAAACCGAAATTCTACACAAATCATCATGTTCAATTAACTAATGTTGAATCATTATAATCGATGTTCCACTTCAACTTTCAGATTCAGCTATTACTTTCTACGCATATAGCCAGCGGTTTAGCCGAGGTCGTTTAGCCGGTTCCCACTCTAACACCGAAGTTAAGCAGCCTTCGGGCGTGGTCAGGGAGAGAGTGGGTGAACGCTATGCCCTGAAACACACGTATACCGTTGGTTAGAGCAAATAAGGGTTGAAGATCTAGTGTAACGGCTTCGTACTCCTCGACGTCTGCTCGGCAGTCTGGATTAGTGGAGGAACCAACATGACTGTCAAGGTTACACTGTCCTTTCTGATGGCATATAAAACAATTGGTCCCCTTGGTACTCTTCGAAAGGAGTAAGCTACGTGCCGGTACCGGGTTTCCCTTCCTCACTTCTATTCATACTTTATCCTTATCCATCACCACTAATCGTCTCGAACAGCCTGAGTGATAAGCAATATCAAATCATTATAAAGGTGTGAAACGGGTCATTTTGCCGCGTCGCGTGTTTCCACTTACTATTGCGTTAGTTCGAAGTTTCGGAACCAGTGTGGGTTCCATCTTCAAGACGACGACGAAATCAAGTTCTTCCTACATAAAATGTTAGAAATCCTCAAATATCAACTGGATTGGAATATATCTGCTGCCAAATTAGACCCTGTTTAAAATGTACAGGGTAATTGTATGCAATGGTAGGTCTAGGTCTACGTATACTGCTCATTGTGAACTACGTATTGCTGTAAGTTCTTCAGATACGGCGAAAGCGACAGATAGGCCAAAGTATTATTGATGAGATGATGACATACATTCAGATCCCACCATTTTACCCAAATTATATTGTGTCGTGTTTTTGTCACAATATCCCCCCCCCCCCCAGTTAACTGTCATTGTGCGTTCGAATAAAAAACTACTACATTGTTCATAGACCTCACACGTTCGTGTCCTTCATACTTTTAAGGGTGTGGTGCTAGCTATAAAAACTCTCGGGAGTAAAAACTGCTCGCAGTTAACTAATTAACACTCACACTGAAATGGTATGGTAATTTTCTTTACGTGTTTACTCTACTTGATTACTTTCCGGGTCAATAAGTTTCCTTACATTACATCTAGGAGTATTGGATTCAGAATGAAGAGGTTGACAACGAAGTTATAAGTCAAGAAGTTTTTTTTTGTTGCCATTACATTTAAAAATTCGTATTACTTCTTGTTCTCATCAGAATAATAAGGTATGTTGACCCAATGCGGAGTTTAGTTTTTCGAGCAACTTACTATAAATGACAACTTGCCCCTATCCAGGTGACCAACCAGATACGTATGGTGTGAGATTATTCAAGAAGGAATGTCCAAGGGCTATTTCATAGGACGCAATCCAGCACACACCTTTTAAACCTGGACAACTTGAAGCCACCCTTCAGTCAGGATTGTCGTCGTCAACACTGAACAGCATTGGGGCATTAGACATTTAACTATTTATTTAAATAATTATTGTCTATCCTATTCAGTTATAAAACTTATTTACGAAGGAAGACAATAAATAAAGTGCTGTATTTAACCAAATTTAAATAATGCTTGATGGAACCTAAATAAAATAATAGAACGGACATAATACTTTTTGAACTGCGTCCTATCCAAGACGATTATCCAACAACATACAAAATATGATGATGGAGAACCCACTTAACAAATACTGCACAAATTGCCTCAATAATGCGTAAATTATCGATTCCTTCTGCGATCTTCGCCCAGGGCCCCTTTCTTCCCCACCGCTCAGCCCTAACCGTATGAGCCACCGAGGACACAAGTAGAGCAAATACAACATAGAATTAATAAACTAGGAAAACGCTAAAGTTCCATCGCGTTGTTGAGCGAGCACCGGTACGTGCAACACGACCTGAGTACGACATTCCCATAATGTTACATACCAACAAGTCTTTAAGGTCTTGACCGATTTAGCTGAAAATTTGTAAAATAGGAGAGAATGTTGTACTTATTGACCTTGCAAAATTTCGTAACGATCGGAATATATATATATTTTTTTTATAACCAACGATCGGATTTTGTTCAAAAAAGAGAAACGGTGCGACCTGTACCGAAACAGTAACAGAAAAAAACAGACATTCGAGCCATAAGAGTCAAGTGGAGACGCTCGCTACGCTCGCTCAACTATTGTTTTGTTTAAATCTCATTGTTGTATGTTACTTTTATATAAATTCATTTAAAAAAATCATTTCTTGTCTCTCCCTGAAACAATTTGGTAAAGGGCACCTACGTGGTTTTGCAGTTATTCCAACGATTTGTATTTCTTTTCTGCCAACTTTGTTAGATGAAATGATTTTTACTTGATAAGAACTACCGAGATGCAAACTAAATTGTTTTGCAAGTTTTTTTTTTACTTTTTACGTACACATTAAGATCTAATGACACAGCGTGTATTAATAAATGTGTTGTATGAAGCATATTATTTCTGTGTGGCTCGTTGGTCTTGTGGTTTGCGTCTCTGCTTCCAATGCAGAAGGTCCAGGGTTCGATTCCCGCTATAGGCGTAAACTTCTGATTTGGTCCAACAGTTCTTGGGTTAGGACTTTGTAAACGGTGACTTTAGAGCCGTCCTAGTTACAAGCCACATAATAAATTCAAAGTTATTATTTACTACAATTCATAAATTAAAAAAGTCCGCCCCAACCGGGAATCGAACCACGGATCTCCCGCATTCCAGACAGGCGTCTTAACCACTAGACCATCAGGACGGGTACAGTCGATTCCCGGTTGGGGCGGACTTTTTTAATTTCTGAATTGTAGTAAATAATAACAATTACACCTACGGGAGTGTTTCCCGACTAACCAAATCGAGAAATAAATTTAAAGTTGTTCTGAATCGGCCTTGTTGATTCTGGCGTTGATCCGCGAGTGTTCGCACTGTCCATACCACTGATTGTTATATTTCCTATTAAAAATATCGATCTTTGGTTGGTTATCGCTCACTCGTCGATTGCGTCGGGGCCTACAAGGTTTGCTTGGTCGCTTTGGTTTAATGTCCCCCACTGAAAATCAGTTATATGACTGAGTTGGTGGACTAAATACGAATTTATTTTTATTTATTTATTTATTTATTTATTTATTTATGCCAAACTCATAGCTTACTGTTCTAGTAAGAACACATTTAACTGTTTCATTTTGTATATTTCTATTTTATTTATGAGTGTGGTTGTGAAAATCAATCCCGGCCCACGCCCTACATTGTCACCAAGCCAACCCATCCCCTCTTGATGTGTTTTGAATGTTTAAACCCCTGTCAAGGATTTAATTTCATGCAGTGTGCATCCAATTTGAAGTAAAATATAGAAATGCGCAAAACGTATCACCACTGGCTGCGAATGCAATATTTCCTGATTATTAGAATGTCCTCACCCTAGGATAAAACCAGTGTTCTAATAATTAAGTGAGTTAAACTTTTCCCACTTTACTAAATATATTAAAATATCGATACAATAGTACAATAGTTGCTATAATTTCCATTGATTGGTTTAAAGAATAATATTTATAAGGCTTAAGTTTGATAAAGACAAATTCAAACTTCATTTAGGTGAATGAAAAGTTTCGAAATTCTATTTACGCAATGTTTTATTTTAATTTTCGATTGAATAATCTTTCTTGGTCAACGCAAACCCTCTATTATTTTTTAATTGTTCTATTACTTGGTTTTACCGAAACTAACATTTAAAACTTCAATTAACTTTCATTAACAACACTCATTGTGTGTTTCATCTGTAGCTGATACAGTTTAAGGTCCCCAAGAGCCCCATGAAATCGATGATGTGAGGGTAGACTTTAAATACGAATTTATTTTTCTCTATATACGACCGTTAAGTGATGCGAATGAAGATGGGCGTTAATGCCAGTGATTATCTGGGGGAAATGAGAAGGAGTAAAGCAATCCCTTGTTCGATAATTGTTTTGTACATTTCACTTCAATTTAAGTACTCAAGACCGTACCAAAGCCGTCAGAGAAGTAGGAAACCACGTTCTAGTAGAGCATAATAAACATTTAATCTTAGTTACAACATCCTAGGATCTAAGAAGGAGATTACAAACCAAACCATCCATCAGTTACATAAGAAAAACAATAGAAAGCAAACTGTGCTAATCCGCGACTCTTGTGGGTCAGATTGGATTCCATTTATAGTCGGAGTATAAGAAAAGAGACAACCTGACTTTTAAACATTGACAGCTTAGAGCTTAAAACTTTTATGTTTTGTTTTCGTGGAAATTTTGCGTAAGCTCCGCACTTTCGAAACGTTTAAAATATTTATAAAACAACATGCATATGTTTGAAAACTGAATATGCGTTTTTTTCCTAGAAATAAAGTCATGCATTTGATATTCATTTCTCATTCTTAAACTATAATTCAGGTGGTCTTGACTGTCTTAACCAAGACTAAAGAGAAATATATTGCTATTTGTTAGTTGCCAATACCAAGACGCATTAATTATTAGAAATAACGCTTACCTCGTATTCAGATAAATTTTAAATGTATTTCATAGGTCTTTTTCAATTACTTCTATAAACTTAATAAAATGAATTAAATAGCACTTTCAACGTAGACCTGACGCGGGTGTGACGGGTGTGTCTAAACTACTAAAAGAATACGTCAACATGTTTGATTTCCGCATTCTCGTAGATTCCTGCGTGTATAAGCATTGAGTATAGAATGGTATACGTTTAGATCTTGACTCAGTACTGTAAAACACCCTGCCAACATGAAGTCATGTCGAGGGGTATTGCGAGTGGCTCCTTGCGGACCCAGTCCGCCTGGCTAGGTGAAGTTATAGGGGTATGCGAGTGGGAGCGAACATATACTGTCTGGAAAATACGGGCGGTTAGAAGGTTGAAAAGGTTTCTGTCTGCAGAGAGAATCGCCAATGAGCATCAAAGGGCTAAACACTAAAGCTGATGGAGGAACGCGCAAAGCTCGGAGTTTGGGGATCGTGGCAAGATTAATGTCAGAGAAAGTAATGTAGGCGTATAACGTATAGGAATAACGCATTTAGGCCCTGAGCGGAAGAAAACAACGACCTAGTAGATAGTAGAAGATACGGTTCCAAGTGGCTCACTTTAAACTTTAAAGTGATCATAGATGGAAGAAGTTTTGGTTGTTAGAAAACTGATGACTTAAATGTAGAACTAGGGAAGATATTAAAGAAGTTCGAAAACAATAATACTGTGAATTTGTGTTGAAAGTCGCAGTTCACAAACTCGTTTCAAGTTTGTTCGCGATTTCCGTGTTGAAATCCTCAGTGTAGAACGAGATGAAAGCTATAGAGCAATACATAAAAATGAGGTTATCGCAACATATTGGTTTCGTTAAACACGTGGTTCCAATGCGAGATCTTCTCTACCAGACACAGTCTTGAACAAACAGCTGCGTTCAACACACCCTTATGTAAAGGGGCATTGCAAATATTGGATCATACTCACATTTTGTAGTCCCTATTCTAAGGTTCCTATCAAAGGATTAGGTGATATTCACCATGTACTATTAAATAATACTATTAGTTACAACTAATGAATATCCGCAACGAGTAAATACAACGCCAGCTGATGACTATTCTGCTCTTCCAAACCAGTGAGCCTGATTAAACCCAACACTAGAAACACAGAACATGAGTAGTTGTACCACCACAAACAATACGTATGTGTGTGTGGCCTGGATGCGAACCCTCAGCCTGTCGAGTGCAGTACTTTCGAACTTTGTAAACTACATGCACAGGAAGCAACATTTTTTGTCCCTCTGACAGATAATTTGATACTCATTTCTCGACAATTTTTGTTTTTCGAATCACATATTTTTTCCTGAAAGTCTTTCAAGTCTTTAAAGTCGATAAAAATTGTTAATTATTGATCGGTTTTTACATATTTCACGTGACCAAATGGGCTCAATTTAAAACAAACAAATTATTTACGCTGATAGGCAATATCTTTCTGAATACGCACTAACAGCTAGCTTGATTGGTCGATTTGTACTAACGAACATTTTCGACTAGAATCGTAAAGTTCTCTTGCTAATTTGGTTGTGATTTCGAATTTCGTACAGTTGTAAATACTGTTAAACAGACCGGAAAATGAATCCATTTCGAATAAAATTTGGAATTGAGACTACACATAATTGATATAAAATTTATTTTAAATCATTTTTTAAAATAACTCTACTTTATCATTAAATAATTTGTAATGTTGGTTTTATATGTATATGAATGTTGATATGCAAATTGGTAGAAATGTTTGTTAGGATTATTATGCTGGAAGGATTTTATTACTCTTCTCTGTAAATATGACAGCGAGCTAGGGTGAATGATTATGTTAAGCACTGGCGTCACATAAATAACTTAAGCCAATTGATCGGTTGGCTGCGATCAAAGTTTGGTGAACCCACATCCGAATTAGCTGCTTTCAGAAATAAAATCAATAAAAGAGAGTGACATTATTCATTTTAATTATAACTATGTTCAAACTATACCCATTAATGCATTGATTATTCGATAATTTTATTGTAATGATCATATTCTGCTCGAGACCACGAGGGAAATTTGTTTTGATTCGTCTGCGCACGAGTGAACCTAATCAAAGTTGAGGCGTGTGCCCGTGTAGGCCTGACGGTATATGGCGGCTACGCGTACACACAGTGAGAGAACACTACGCACTCCCGGGCGAAGAAGAATGTAATTAATTCATGAGTTGCTGAATAAACCAGACTTGTATCGTTATTTCTACGTCGCAAATGAATGATGGATTGGCGGGGATGAGACGGTCTACACTAGCTAAAGCCAACAGGAAGAAATGGAGAGAAAGAAACAGCGTCCGATTGGTGAGAGCATGTTTGAAATACAATCCTCATATCAGTTTGCACCTGTAGGCAACTTCTTCTTCCAAACCTATTTGAGTATAAACTCTAGAGAAGCGTATCATTCAAATATATTATTTAAGTTATATTTGTGCGACTTGTTGCCTGGCTGTGATGGTTTATTTTAGAAACTAGCTCAAAAGTTTCTGGGTTCGAATCCCGGTTCGATAAGACGTCTTTTAGCTTCTGAAATAAATGGGCATTATAATCTTCCGATGACAAGTGTATATTGAAACCGTTTCTTTGGCATACGTTCCACTTCAACTCGGTTCTTTTAACTAAGAGGGGAACAAACTGATACAAATATATTTCGTGGGGAGACGCTAGCTATAAAGTAAACTCCACCTGGTAAATAATGAGTTTTTTTTACCGGCAGGTACATTTAGTATCAACACTACATATTTTGTGTATATACAGTGAAATGTAAATAAAATACTCAGCACATTGCAGCCTATCAAAACATCAATAATAATAGTCTCAAAATGTTTTAATCAATTGTGTTTTAACATATCTGATAAGCAAACTATTTGCCACATGCACATTTTGGCCGACGAACTGTTGTTGGCCTATTTAGTTTATATATGTATACATACAAGCTAGCGACATATGTAGCTCAAGCGTAAAGCGCGATACTACGATTCGCTTCGAATCCCACCATCGGCAATCCTGACTGAAAAATTTTCCCCGGGGTTTTCGTCAGTCGTAAAATTAAAACCTTTTAAACAGACTTCGGGATTACTTTCACAATTGTCAACTCCAAAAATACCTTAGTTACACACCAGCAGAGGAATGTATTTTTTCAATAGGGTGGTCCACGAGAAAATATACACTTTAAATTAGTTCTTAATGACAAATCGAAACAAATTAACTTTCAAAGAAAATCGACTGATGTATTAAACTTTACGATAAAAATAGATAACCATCAAGTTTTAATCATTACACAAAATATTAACCATAAAATATGTATCTACCGTGTTTACATGTCGCCTTGATTGATCGAAGGTGATTCCACGCTATAGTGCAATACATCACTCCCCGCATAAGCTCAGCCACGAAATACTCGGTTTACACGTGTTTTATACAGTTACCTTGTACGGATTTCTCTTTGTGAAGTTTCTATAAATTGTGTGGAATATTCTACTACGTTTTTTTCTCTTTGCTTAGTGTGAAAGGGCTTCTGAAACAAGAAATACATTTCATGTTGCTTTTAAGCTATGAATTAAAGATTGAATAGCGTAATTTTTGGCCAGCTTCCCGTCAGATCCCCCTCTCCCCCCCCCCCCCCCCCACCCTTCAGCTCTTGTCAGCACTCGATTGATGTACTTTGAAGAAGAATTGGACACCTCTAATATCGACCCATCCACCGCCCCCCCCCCCCCTTTACCCAACCCCTTCTCTTAGTTTATCGTATCTAGCTGGGCCCCGAGATAATGATGCAACTTAAATGTGATGATTGTATTGCGTGCCTGGCTAACTAAAACATTCAGTCCTTGTTATTACAGTTGTAAAAACAAAACAAACTCTTCTTTTACCGGTTAAGACGCTTTACTCAAATTTAGTAGCTAAACACGCACATGGACACATTCGTAGGAATAACCTCTATAAAGCGTATTTAAGGGACTAACGGTAATCACCTAGGTGCAATTAGCGCTTTTGGATACGTAGTTAGGTATTTGTCAGAATTGTTACAAGGACTCGACTTAGCATTCGTTTCTGACCGGAGGAAATCAAGGAAAGCCCCTTCTGTCAGGATTGCTAGTGGTTGGGATAGAACTGAGAACCTCATGAGTAAGAATCTTGGATTTAAGTGGTAAATTTAAGTAGGTGCTGTGTGGAGGGGTTTCTATTAAGTGAGGTTGGATTTGTGCCACCTTCGATGCTGTCGTCGAAAATCATCGCTGAATTAGACAACTAATTATTTCCAGGATATAGAAAAACGTTAAAAAACATCTTCGCTGAGACTACTAACAAGATCTTCCAATGTTGTTGTTTGGTATATCAACTTGAATAAAACAATCAACGAAATTGATTTTTTTGAAAGCAGTCGTCCGCGGTACCTTTCCCGTTAGGGTGCAGACCAACGAGATGTCATCATGAGGCGTGGAATCAAATCCACCATAATCATGAGACATTGATTTTGTTATTGTATTTACCTTACACACATCTCTCACCGCCCAGTGCATCGCAAAGCCTTATTTTGCATTTTTAGCAACAAACGCTGCCCCCCATCTTAAAGTCCATCAATGACCAGACGAGTGCGTGAATGATGCGACATGTTGAAAACCTACACCTCCAATGCTTTGAATGGGTTTGCCCCAGACAACAGTCGCCCTGTACTACCTCGTGCATGGCGAACTGGACATCACACTATTCTGCCGTTGCACAAAATATAAATCTATCACAACATTCACTTTTGACTGGCCAAATAGTTAGAAAAATTCAATTTTTCAGGAACGCCTGTAAAAGATTTTGAAAACTACGACATGCCGAATCAGGATGTGCCCGTAAAACATGAGTTATACTTCCATTTAGTTTCAAATTTCTTTTAAAATGAAATTGTTATTTTGCATACTTTATATTACCCAAAACCAATGTGTCAATGTCTTACTTTTGCTGCATATTGTAGTTGTATTAATTACTAATAATGTGTAATTTGTATACTGATGCGTACGCTGGACCCTGTGATCATACTGTACTGACCGAGTAATTATAGATCATAGTTATAAGATTCAATTTACTGCTTATGTTCTTCCCCTGAGGTAAAAGTAACTTACAAAGTGGCCTAGAAGTACAACTAGTTATCAATTATGCCGTTGCTAATTTGATGGCGAGAGCGCGTATAGCTAGGTCTACATCTGGTTTGTTTAAGTTAATATCCCAGATTCAGAAATCTCAAGACCCCACGAAGGGACTGTACGAAAATTCACGTTTAATCACAGAACAATATGAAATTATGGTGGCTGTGGTTAATTGGCTGTGCATAAATGGCTGCGCGTAATTAAATCTTAATGAACCAAGACCAACTAACGCTCTCCTACACAAAATTAATTTTTTAACTGTTTCAAAGAGGAGAGTCTGATTTCACATGACTGCACTGAATTCACCGCGAGCTTATGCTCTGCCGACCGTATCCCGTGTCGTACCATTCATACGTTGAGCTTTCATTCGAAATCATTGTTAACAATGTGTTGGAGTTAGTTTATTGTTTTTCGATTGATTTTACTTGTGCCCATTTTTTTACTCTTTATAATACTGTGTACTTTGGATTTTAAGAAGTATTTGTGTATGTAACATTGCTTATTGTGTTTACAACTATTACTAATCAGGTCGGTGTGTGTGAGTGCAAGTGCTATTTGATAAAGTTAATTTATTTCACATTGTATTGTTCTTTCGTGTAAGTAAAACATATTTCACAGATAAATAATGTCTGCTTATCATTATGTTAACTAAGTTGTTTGTCATAGTATCTTTTGTGTGTCGTGTTAGTTGAAAACTGTATCAAATTGTGTTTACCATTTGTTTTGGGGCCGCTAAACCCGCTAAACTAAAAAAATATATTTTATTCAGGTTAATTAGTTATGAATTTAGAAAGTAACTGAAAAATTGTTGGGTGCACCATGACCCGAAAAAAAATTGGCAAACTAGATCTCCCGAATATCTCCCATAAGAAATAACATGGCGACGATTTTTTATGCCCGTGACCTTGGAGGATTTTGATCCTAAAATATATTGGCCATTATTGACGTACTCGGCAGTCTTCTGTAAATCCGCTTTTTTTGTAATTTGGGCAAGTGGTTTGGTCAAAATATGCTGATTGCCAAGAAAGGGTGTAATTTTTGAATGCATATTTTTGCGTGTTTTGTTGTATATTTGTACACAGTTTCGTGACACGATATTGTAAAGGGCCATTTTAGATTGGTACGGTGCTCTAGTATATATGTGGAACAAACAATAAGCAGGTTAAAGCCGATTTAAGAAATTCCCAAAAACGCCAATTTTCGCAGATTTCAGGATATATTTTTTTAAATTCGGGTAAAATCATAGTTACAAGATAAAAATATTTAAATCGTCATTTAAGTGTAGTATTTTGCTATATATTTATTATGTTGTAGAAAATAATTTTGGGGAGTAAAAATAACAAATTAAAAATAATATATAATTTGTCAAGAAATTCAAAAAATATACTTCGTTTTGATTTATCATATCAGAAGAATTCACTTCACGACATTTCCTATCTATAACTATTGAATATTTGTTATCCCGTTACTTCCGGATTTAATTGAAAATTCGCAATTAACTCAAAGCGTTCGATTCCTCTTTCCTCTTTCTGGAAAGATCGAGACACCCCGGGATGTTAGTGATAAACGAACGAAGTGGTTCTTTTAGGTGCTGAGCTCAGGAGTAATTACTAGCAGAGTCTAGCGGTTGGAACAACATGTCATGAAAGCATTCTAATGGATTCTATAAAGGTATTGCGTATCCTTTCACACCTGTAATTCAATTAGAGCGAAGACAAGCGAGAGGAAGGGAACACAAAACGGTATACTTAATGGAACAATCTTCAGTAATTGCTATAGGCGAAGAAACACCATCGAACAAACGGCCTATGAGAAACTGCCGCGAACTTTCCGAAGAGAGTTTTGTTTTCACAAAACTTCTCCCACAGCACATTTACAACTTTCAGCGCTCAGAAATAAAATCTTATCTCATTCAGGGAATTAACCCAATAAATTCATGATATAATATCTGACTCTGAAAATGTATCATAACATCAATGAAAAGAACCACAGTTTTTATTTTAGATTTATAATGTTTAATGTAACAGGATTTATACACTTGTTTAACTTTCTCTTCGAACAAAAATATTTTTTAGTAGGATGTAATTTTGTAAATCAAAACATTTTCTTGTGGATACACATAAGCGTTGTGGACTTACGCCCCTACCAAATGATGCAGTGTGGACGGCTAGCTCTTAGGTAACATTGTGACCAAACAATAGCACAAGTGTTTTCTCCCTATAGATATGCCACCTATAGGATACACATAAGTTTCCCTGGTGCGAGCCTATTTAGGTGATTAAGAATGTATTTGGGGTAAATGGATTACGGAGAAGTCAAGTCAAAGCCCTATAAGTAAAACTCAATTACAGCATTCACCTCAAAACCTTAGGAAAACCTTAAGCCATATTGCCGATAACTTGTATCGATCCGACGACCACCCGCGATTAACCTATGAGCACCCTCTATCGTCTGCAGTATAATACACATAAGTTGGTATGTATTGATAACAAGAAGATGATATAAATAGCTATTCGAATTAAATGTGAAAGTCGATAGCACCTCAACTTATCGGGAGGCTAGTGACACATGCAGTCTACTCTACACTGCACTTGTGGAGTGACCACTGTAGCGCACGGACGTGTGTGACCGCTGTCCTGCACATCAGAGAGACACTCACTGGTAAGCCTAGCGCTTTAATACTAGGGGATAGAACACTTGATAGGACCAATAAGTGTGTGCCCTAAACACTTGCATTGCTAGAATATAGCACCTCAAATCCAATCTGTCCGGGGCCCTAGAACTAACTAGAGACTAGATTCATTACTTTGGCCATTTATCCCGTTTCAATGTTGTACTACTGGTTCTAAATATCGTATGTATACACATTGTTTAACAGTTCGTCTCTCATATCATGGTAAAAGGCTGCGTTATCGCTGGTTATCATAGCATTATAATTTTAATTCTGTATGTATGATATTTTCTCTTTACTCCCATGCGGCCTGGCAATACTCTTCGGAGAATGTGCCACGCCGATCTCGCTCGTCAGAACCCGCCGGTACCCCTGCAATACGGTCGAGAGTCGCGCGCGGGCTCTCTACCACGTCACCCACAACGCTAAGCTGCTGTTGACTTCGTGTGCCGCCCTCTATTCATGTACTTAACCTAGAAATGCAATTTCCCAATCTACACCTTGTCAGGCCAGTGCGCTTGCACATAGCACATCGCTTATACCCGAGATTAATTCCTAAGGTTCATCCGATCACAGCCAACCGCAAATCTGCAACTAAGGTTTGATCTTAGGTGTTCCTCAATAATATGCAAATCCTGGGGTTGAGCCCTTTGAGCAGCACGCATTCATTTCCTAAATGGATGCGTTTTAATCTTGCCACTTGTGTATTGTATTAAACACATTTATTCTTATATTGTACACTTATGAATAATTGTGAAATAGAAAGTAATTACTAATCAACTGTTACCTATATTTTATACAAATGCCATAATAATACAAGTCGTGAAAAATGATGCACCTGGTAAGGTTTTTATCCTATAATGGCCTTTATACGAGTTAAACTAAGCAGCATTTTTTTGCCTGATTTCTAATAAGTTTTATAGTTGTTACAAGTTTGTCGATTTATACTAGCATGCCCGGTTATGGATGATTTACCGACAGTGTTGGCTCGCGCGACTCTGATTCAGGAGGTCCCGGGCTCAAATCCCGTCGAGACCGGCAATCCTGACTGAAGGTTTTTCCGAGGTTTTCCTCAGTCGTTAATGCAATTGCAAGGGATTGAGTCCTCTTAAACAGCCGTAGGACTTCCCTTCACAATTGCCCTATCTGCAACATACCTAGTACTTGTGGATACACACATAGTTTTCTAATATGAGGATGTCTTTCAATACTCCAAATTGGATGGTGTTCGGTCGATCTCAGCCACCTGCAACTATGACCGAAGATTTTACCAATGTTTTCCTTAAATAAAAGCGATTTTTAATTGAGTTCTGCAGTCAGCTCTTGTAAATGCCTTACATTATGTCCTACTATTGATTACAAACATTTTGACACCTGACACCGGGTCAACTCATAAGTTCATGCGGTGCGTAATCATAAGATAAAAATGTATTTACTTTCAAAATATAGCAAACCCCTGACAATAATGTGACTTGTATTGAATTTAAATCAATAACCACAAAGAAGATTTAAGTTTAATACAATGTAGGATATTGAAATCGATATAATACATAATCCATACCGTCAACTTTCGAGTCCAACAGAGGAAACTTGTGTATTCTTCGCAAGGCCGACTCGTAAGGTCCTCGATTCGATCCCCACCACCGCAATCTTTCAGAAGGTTCCTCCAAGGTTTCTCTTAGAGTGGTGGGATTGGCTCCTAATAAATATATATTGGACATTGGCTTCCAACTCCCCTCACAGACTGTACCTTGTTAGTCACCTGAAGAGGGGCCGCGGGTTCTCTGGGGAAGGTCCTATGAAACATGTTACTGGTTCACTGCGGGCCAAGTAGGATCCTAGCCGTAGGTTCATTACACACACTCTAGAGTCTAGAGTGTAGATCACTGGCTTGGACACGAGTGAAATATTAAGTTGCCTCCTAAGATAGCTCTATCAACACGGCGTGATTTGTGCGACCAAGGTATTAGATTGCGTCTTAGCCCTGGTTGTGCACGCCTAGACAGCAACACACTCCGCTTGAAGGACTGAATTAGATGGATCAACGCGATACGTGTCTGTCGTACGGTTAATCCGACAACCGACAAACCTTCCAGAAATGATTTGTATTTGTTTGTTTAACACTTTTCCCAAACCATGGTATTCAAATGAAACTAAAACGGTCTGTTTCGGTGCGTCATATACTTAACAGGAGTACATATTCTTACTAGAGGTTTTGTCAATAGAGTTGGAGACATTTTCAAATACTTGATTCTCATACCTTTTGAATGTACAAGCGTCTTTCTAGGTTCATTTTCAGAGTAGCTGTGGAAGTGTAAACACTAGAAGCGAATTATTAGAGACGGCATCTGCTGTACAGAAAGAGTGGCTCACTTTCATACGATACGAGTAATAAAATGTAAACTACAACGCTGAGAAACCAACAACCCTTATAAGTTTCACTTGTATATCAAGTTTGTCTTTGCTAAGATAATTGAATAAACTAGAAACAAAATATAATTAGTAATCAATCCATTGATTTTTTTGACAAAGTGTTAATTTTTGTTTGTATTCTAAGATGTGTGTTTTCAGGGTAGACTAAAGTTAGACTGAATAACAGAGGCACTCGTGAATTTGTCAGGAGATGAGCTGTTCTACACTGACTCTCGTTAACCACATATCAATCACCATCATGAATTAATTACATACCTAGCTTTTTGTCAAGACTTCTGATTCACTAATGTGACAACACAAGATAGCTCTGACTTGACTCCCCAGTCGTTCCACGCGCGGTTTAAACACAAAAACAATTTGGAAAATCAGTTCCCGGTAAATGGTAGGTACAGCTTCTAATACGATCCACAGGATACTTATTTAATTCCTCAATTTCAGTGATCGGGAAATACTCCCGTAGGTGTAATTCATTTTATGTAAATCAATCCAGATAATAACAAATCATCTCAGCAGGGTAACGAACCCCGTTCTCCCAATTGCCGGTCGGGTGCTTTACCCCTAAGCAACCAAGACGGTTAACTTCATAACATCTGGACCCGACCGGCAATTTTGAGACCGAGGTTCGTTACCCCGCTGAGATTTTTTAAATTTTATTTCTGGATTGTTTTACATAATACTTTTTTAATTATTGCTTTGTTATATTTTTCGTCACTTATGAAACATTAATCTGACTTTAACCTTAACGCATGTGTTTCAAATGGGTGTAGCACTTAACAAATCCTTACCACATAATTTACAAAAACTCATCTGAAAATCAAAAAATAAAATTGTACAATTGTAATTTAGATTGACTTGTAAAAATTCGACGACACTGCAAAAGCATTTCTTCTTATTGCCTTTCAACCTAGTGTACCGGCAGTGTACGTTGCAATTTATTACATCGTCATTCTCGAAATGGTTACCAACAATACTAAATAATAACCAATGGGACACAATTTCAAATACCGATTGCTGGTTAAATAAAGTAAACACATTAATTTGTATCCACTCAGTCACATAACCGATTTTCAGTAAGGATTTTGATTCGTTCTTCGATGGCGTCGGTGCCGGCATGATTTGTTCGGGAAAATTTAATAATGTATTCGCTGAAATTCAGTTCTTGTATTCTCGTTATAGTATAATCAGGAATCATTTTAACGTGGGTATATTTACTTGGAACTTGCTGATATCATTGACTAGTAAATACAAATATGATTTTATTTTATTTATAGGTACTCATTCTAGTGATGTGTGAATCAAGACATATTTATTTGAATGTGTTTTTTTATCTTGTCAATCTTCGTTCAACTTACTGACATGGCACGGATAGAGAGATAGCTCATGCATATCGCTTAAGACACTGATTCGGGATATCATGGGTTAGAATCCCATCACTGGCAATCCTGACTCAGAATTTTCTCATTTTTGTTGTTGTAAATGCAAAAGTTCAGAGCAAAACCTCAAACAGATTTTGGTAATCCTTCCACAATTGTCTTAACACCCTGATATCTAAGTCACCTGAAAAGGATTACATCGGATGAACTAATGTGTACTCTATAAAAAGCATCCTTAAAAAACACTGACACGACCAACTACTCACAGAAAGATATTCTCGATACGGTTAACTGAGTACTGACACGATTTAACACTTATTCACTGCAGGTATTTTCTGCATCGGTAACAGACTAGGAAGATTAACCCAAGTTAATTGTGTCTAGTCAGGAAGAACGCAGTAACTACTAGATATAAATCACCAGCCAGTGAACTCATTTTCTTCTTTCATACAACTGATAGCTCGTACATGGTTCAGGCACATGCATATCTTACTCGCCGGGGTTTTCCTCCACGCCATTAATACTCGTCTGTAAATCAAATTATGCATGACGGTAACACAAGAAGGCAGACACTTTTCTACATTACTTTTAATAAAGGTCATTTTTGTCTCATTATCTCTAATGAATTTCTAAATTAAATGTCACCACTAATTAAAATTCAGATAAGACATCCCAAGTGTCGTGTATTTGAATTATAAGAAGGGATTAACAATGGTGTCACGACTCACGACTGGCTAGCGTGCTAATGGCTCTCGTGCTGGGAACGATCTAGTGTCCGTGTGCTGCATTGTCTTGCACTCGAGAGAGCCATCGTCGCCAAGCCCTAGTTCTAGGTCGTATCACCATTCTTCTTCTTCTTCTTCTTCTTCTTCTTCTTCTTCTTCTTCTTCTTCTTCTTCTTCTTTGTTTACTATAAATACACAACAGAATCTTAGATTTCACAAGTCAATAAAATGGTCCCTTAAGCTTCTGCACTAAAACACCCTTTTAAAGTTTTCTTTCAAATGTCGAAGGTATATCGAGACTTCTCCAGAAAAAAACATTGTAAGTTGCCTTGATTCTGTTGATACAAGAGTATTTTAAAATATTGATTCGGCGTTTATGAGGTTGGAATGGAACAACACGCCGATTGGGACGCAGCGGAACGAATACATTAACGTGTGCAAGTAGTGTCGGGCAGTCAATTATATTATTAACCATCTTGTGCAAGAAAGTTAAGTCAGACAGACTTACTCTGATAGAAAATAGAGCCCTTCTTGTGATATTCCATACCAGTCTTATGACAAATCCATTTTATAAACCGTTGTTGAATGCGTTGCCCCTGTTGTAGCTTGTATGGTTCTACGGTTGCCCCTGATTTAAGTTATGTGCTTCTATGGTAGCCCCTGCGCTCGGTTTTGAGTGAGATTATCCGTGCGTGTCCTGTGTTCTGGGGCCATACTCGTATACAGAGAAGAGCATTTTCAAAAGCTTGGTTCCTGTAAAGTTTGAAATTGGACTGATATGTCAATGTCAAACCTGAGAGATTTTGATTTCTCAAAGGGTTTGGCCAAGTTTTTCGAGTTCGAGCCTCATAAAATCTCCTTTTGGGAAGAAGCCAAATAGCGTAACTCTTTCGATTTAAGATAAACCACATTTCCTAGCGTCTTGATATGATTAGAAAATACTACAGACAGTTTTCATTTTCTTTGCACAACGACTTTCCGAGACGCTCATCTTTTAAAGTGTGCTTTCCTTTCATGATCGGTAATTTCCGCCTCCACTCGGCTTCACTCGTTACTGGTCCAGAATACAGCATCCATTTCTCATTTTACGTCCGCTGGTACGAAACGAGGGATGTGTTTCGGGTGTTTACGGTAATGTTCGAGTTTATCTCCGGGGGTTCGGTCCAGCGCAGCCGCCATCCTCGGCATCAGTTGACGTCGATCTGTTGCGAGCGTCGTCACTCGGCTGCGGCACCTCCTCGGCACACGTCACCCTCACTCGCTCTAACCTCAAAACCTCTCTCGACATCTCACAAAAGTTTGCCGGTAGAAAACTACAACAAATATTCGCGCTGTGCCGAATTGCGTTGCTTTAGTATTTCAATCGATAACTCTAACTGCGGCAAAATTTTTAGACTCTGCGTCCTTAATTTAAACTAACTTTAAAACTTTTTACTGCAGACTAGTAAAAATTGAGAAATCTGAAATTTGTCATCAATCTTTATTCATCACCAAGACAATGTACGTAAATTAACAATCTTATTATATATAAATTGACAACTAATTTCTTATAAATTAACAACTAATTTCTTATAAATTATAAATTAAAACTTATTTGTTGATAATCATATTTTAATATGCATGTTGTTTTAAATACAAGAGAAAGTTTGAAGATTTGATAATAGTAATAGTTCATTGACATGTTATTGATAAAAATTGTTTGCTCTCCTCAGGTTTAAAAGCCAGCGCGCCACGTTGCCAGATGAGTAGTATTCCGTGTTGCGTAGTGTTCCGAATCCCATGACGATGATCGGTCCAAGTGCCGGTGAGACCCTCCGAGCCTGGTTGCTCTCCGCTCTGGTTGTCCACGGTGCTGTCGCCGGCAACCCCGACGCCAAGCGCCTCTACGACGACCTCCTGTCCAACTACAACAAACTGGTGCGACCCGTTGTCAACACTTCCGATGTCCTCCGCGTCTGCATCAAACTCAAACTCTCCCAACTCATAGACGTGGTGAGTACAGTTTCATTCATCTTATTCGTGCACGTGAGATGTTGTTCCGAATCTTGTTGTCGTCATACATGGAGTCTATCTGAACCTCCTGATGCAGTATTCCCACATCTTGATACAACCTGACTTCCTTACGAACTCGCGACGTCTAGAACCTACTACTTTTATCAACTTTCAATCTTCGCCTTAAAGTTCTTAGGACGACGACTCTTTCTAAGATAGTAAACTCTAATATGCAAACCCTCTCTTTTCAACCTACCGACGGTATAAAATTTGCATCTATTTGAAAATATCTATTCCTATCTCGTTCTCAGCGTACACTTACTTTAATGAAACTCAGTCCGGAATGTTTTGGCCTCGATCATCGGCGACTCTTGGCTTGTTGATAGTGACATCTTGAGCGCTTCTAACTGCTAGCTCCAATCATCCTCGACTTGTTTACCTAGCGCTTTGTTATAGCGGACTCTTTCCGCCGAGCGATACACGTGTACGAATGAAGCTAGGCTTTGCTCATATTACTTTCGAGGAAAATTAATGTTCTTACGTAATTTATGTCCGGGCTTTATATTTTATAGTGTATGGAAGGAAATGGGACAGTAAAAAATCTCAAAGATGCTTAGTTTTCTCAAAGTTTAGTAAGGTGGTAAACTAAAATGGCTGCCATAAAAAGTGAAAACATGCTGTGCTCATAGTTAATTGGACAAAATACATACACACATGAACAAGTGTGTATGATACGATACGATATCTTGTATACTGCATTGAAATCAATTACATGTATAAAATCAACGGGAAGTGCTTGTCACATATTGATCATATCAACTATTGCATCGCTTATTCTACTTATTATTTCCACAACGGATTGTTATTTCATCAAAGATAACTCAAAAGTAAGTTTCCAAATTCGAGTACAAAGTAACCTATTTAATCGTGTTTGAATTGATTCTGTTTTAGTGTATAAAATGTAATTTAGTATTCCTTGTTCCCAATGGAAATTAAAAAATTGTGTCTCTGATTTATTTCTATCACTCTTTCCGCAATTTGCTCATTCCAAAATCTACATTAATTTTGATATTCAAAAAAATCTCGTTTGAATATATTCGTTGATTGGCTTTCATTTTAAAAAGCAACACCATTCTCGGATATCATAACGTGCCCAGATTATTAGCTTCGTTTCTACTATTCGTAATTATAAGTTATGTTATTTTGTTATTGTTATTATGGTAATAATTGCTATTATTTTTAGTAAACCCTTTAGTATTCTTAATAAGTAGGATATAAATGAGATTAATTTGGTATCATATAGTTCTGGAGTACGCCAAACTTATGGCTAAACTTACAAAGCTGAGTTGGCTATTTCTTTTTGTGCTTAGTAATGGGAACAACAATTTCGTGAGGTTAAACAAACTTCTACAGAAAGAATTAACTTTCCGAAATATCCGAGGAGACACTCAAATAATTCATTCTCTACTTAAGCTACGGCAAGAAAATTACGCCTACCCAATATAAATCAATCTTAATTTCTTAAAATACTTTTTAATTATTTCCCGCTCAGAAATTTATAAATCTAGTTTATTTCTTTCAGTAAGATAAAACTTTTCAGATAAATTCTTTGTTTTTTAGTGGGACTTGGTTTATAACGGTAACCGAAAGCTCTATGCATTGTTTCTCAAGATTCCCCTGCAATAATTCACTCTGAGGAAACTGCAACTTAACAGTATAAATGAAGTGTTCCGAGGACTTCCCATTCAAACGAGTGCTTTTCTTTCCAGGCGCACCTAACCTCGTTGTTGACGTGCCGTTGAACAACAATCAATCATGAGTTCTAGAATAAAATGAACTCCTTCTTTTAAGAGTTATTTCTACGCCGAGTACCTAAACAACGCGATATTTCAATGTTCTGTATTTCAGATATCGTATGCAAGGAACCGAGACACGTACATTGATTGTGACTATTTAAACGTTACCTTCTCTAATTAACATCATGGGGTTTTCTGTTAGCTTTGCTGCGTTTCCCTAAATCATTATCCTCACTAACTTGGCTGGGGATTTTCCTCAGCTATAAGTTCGGAGTATTATTTTTTACTTATTATTAATTAATAGTTAGCTAATGACTGACTTATTCATTCATATTTTAAATCGAAATATAAACATGAATATTATTATCCTTACAGTATTTTTCCTGCTTGTTTTGTACGGGAAGAAATAAAAAAGTAACCATGGGAAATCCCCGGTGTTAAAAACAGTTGCTCTTCAGAGCTTTAATACCAATTTATAAACTATCGCCACCGTAAATATATTCTAGATAATATATGATGTGGTGTAGGTTTTCGTAGACCAATTGTGATGTGTTTGGGTGTTTTAGTACACGTGTTGTGTTGCGGAGCTTTTCTCGCCACATCAGCTCATCAAAACGCGGAATAACATCTAAAACTGATACCACATGTATAAACATTGAATGACAATTCACACAATAAACTGCATAGGTGTCCTACTCAGAGAGTAAGGTGCTCAGATTCCAATTGCAGGTCCCAACTAAAGAGGTTTTCAAGGATACCCAGCAAGAACGGAGAATGCTTAGTTTGCAACTATGCATATAAACGGTGAAAAAGTAGACAATGTATTCTCTAGTGGAGGTCGTCAGGAGGATATTTATATAAAAACCTTGAAAATAAATCTCGATCAACTTGTTTTTGTAAGCATTCTCGTTTCTTCAGTCATAAATGTGTTGTTTCCACATTTCTATAAATCCTGTCAATTACTAATGCTGAACGATTTGTAAAATAACTTCGAAATGTATTCTAAAAAAGCTAATAACGGTTGGGTTATTGTAGTGTAACACGAACTGAAAACTAAGCAGAGGCATTTAGCCCTGGGATTTGCATTATGCATGAATGTAGGAGGGAACCGACAAGTAAAATAATAGGGAGGGGGGGGCGTACAGGCTTGGTGCGAAATTAATATAGCAAACATACATTTTAGTCACGCTTGTGGTGAGCTTGTTAAATGAAATAGAATCTACTATTTCACTAATTTCTTAGTCAACGTCATTTTGTGACAGCGCAAGATAAATATTTTCAACTGCGCTGAAGTTAATTATTTACACTTAAGTTAGAATAAAAAATTGATGTTATGCTTTAGAAATTGTTGTACATGCAGCCATCTTTCAGAAAAGTATGTGGTAGCATTTTTGCACAGTTGAAAAGCGCATGGGCTGCGGTTGTGAATATATGTTTACAACGCATATGGGAGGCATTTCATCTGTTACGATGTATATAATTTGTATATCAAAACATCGCGTAGTACTTGAGATCTCGACTCAAGTCGTACCTGCAATAATTGTGGTAATATATCTTGTCAATGGTTCTCCAAGACAATTATCCCTGAACTTCCCTTTCCTCTCCCCCCCCCCCCCACACCACCACTCAATACACTGCCTCAGGCGTCCCAATTGTGTAATCTTATACTTGTGTCTGCCTGAAATGTAAACCCCAGCAACGTCAATGCTTCCACTGGAGTAAAACTCTCATGGCACTCCAAGGAAGATATTCATTCCTTCGCTTAGCTTCCACAGCGAACCCTCATAGTTATACGGTTGGCAGGTACAGAACATATTACTGCAAGGACGTGGATTAAATCTCGAACAATACTTACATGCACCCTCATTTATCACCACTCATCGTCTTCATATCTTCCCCGCATTAATATTCTAGCTCAACATACAACACTACCATTTAATATTCCATATGCTTTTAGTAACGCACTTATAGTAATTAAGAGTAATTTTCACTCCAATAACATGTTATGTTAAAGTGTTTAGTGCCACACATTTCTAACATTTCAGTTATTTCCCTGAATGTTATAAATGCGTGACTTGATAAATTGGTTTGAGCAGTCATTCCCGTCCAAACATCAGCCAAACTGCTTTGACCAATATCGGATATACCAGAGTGTAAGCTGCACGCTTTGGTTTGATATACGGTTCTTGTACGTACATTAAACCCAGCCAGAAAGCTAAGTCAACGATTCGAATGAGTTTTCTAGAGAGTTTATTTTGTTGTTTAAAGTAACCTATGTGGTAACACTGCTTGACTTCCACTAAGGATTATTTGTAATTCGCGGGTAAATCTAAGAGTTAAAATGTTTCACCAACAGCGGATGGAAACTGTAAATAATATATTTCTTAAGCGGCTTAGGTGCGGACACTGAACGCCTAGAGTGCAGTTCTTTCGTATTTTCCGAATTTCTTGCAGGGAAATCAACATGTTTTGGTTCGGTTTTCCCCCTCCGATTGAAAACTAAATCCTTATTTCTTGTTGGATGAGCGTAGCGAGCGAAGCGAAGATTCCATTTCACTACACTGGAGAAAAAAATCCGGAATGTTTTTTTTTTTCTTTCTTTTTTTTTGTATTTTTGTGTGTCTGTGAACACGATTCCGGCTAAACCAATACTCCAATTGCGATGAAATTTTATGGAGGTCTATAAAATCTAAGCGTTTTCCTAGTTATATGAGATTGGTAGAGGTGCTGGGTAGACCTAAAACATTTTTAACTCCATAAGAATAGCATTGTTGGTGGAGGTGCCGGGTAGAGCGAGAAAAGTTTTAGCCCCATAAGAATAGCATTGTTGGTGGAGGTGCCGGGTCCTTGATTTTATTATTTATGTTACGGGGACAGGTTTCATTGTTGTGGTATTTTTTAAAGTGTAGCACACGTGGCGGTGAATTTATTAATTAAGTGTGTTTCAAATATATGGGCCAGTGTACTACCAGCAACAAAATATAGCATCTCGGTACTTGTACTTGCTCTCACAATCTCTTGTATTTTGTATTTTGTGTGGTTCATTGGTCTTGTGATTAAGAGGCTCTGCTTCTAATGCAGAAGGTCCAGGGTTCGATTTCCGCTCTAGGCAGAAGTTTTCAAACTTCTAATGTGGACTTAAGTCCTCAGTTCTTTGCCGTGGATTTTTGGATGAGCGTAGCGAGCGTAGCGAGCGAAGCGAGCGAAGCGAAGATTCCATTTCACTACACTGGAGAAAAAAATCCGGAATGTTTTTTTTTTCTTTCTTTTTTCTTTTTTGTATTTTTGTGTGTCTGTGAACACGATTCCGGCTAAACCAATACTCCAATTGCGATGAAATTTTATGGAGGTCTATAAAATCTCTGAACGAAGAACTGCACGGGGGAAAAATCGATCGAAAAATTATTTATCATGAAAATCGCAATGTTATGTTTTTTTTCTATTTAAAAAAAAATTCTTAGACTTTTTGCATCTACATGCTTTATTCGATTGTAATGATTTTTTCACAGAATCTTTATTTTATGAATTAATATATTCGTGTGAAATTTGAGTGCAATCAAAAAACTATTTCTCATGATAATCGCAATTTTACGATTTTTTTCAATTTTTAACATTTCTTCGACGAATAAAACCCACATGCTTTATCCGATTGTGATGATTTTTTCACAGAACTTTAATTTTACGAATTAATATATTCGTGTGAAATTTAAACGTAATCGAAAAATTATCTATTAAAAATATCGCGTTTTTACGCTTTTTTCGTTTAAAAAAATACGCTCATCCATCAACGCGGCGGGACTTAAGCGTTTTCCTAGTAAATAGCTTATTTTATCAAAGTTACAGTTTTTTCCCTGTAAGTGCCAGAGGCGTAGCCAGGATTTCGATTCGGGGATTATATTTATAAATTTTTAGGTAGAACCGCACACGAACTTACGATTTCTGGAAAAGTATGTATCCTGGTACAATGAAGGTATGAGGGGTGGATACCCCCAAGCTAGTGCAGGTCTGGGGCGCATAGCCCTAGCAATGTTGTGATTTTTAATGTTGCAAATACTGACATTTTACTAGTTTTTAGAGTGGTTTTGTCGATCATTCATAAAATTGTGAAGATCTACATACTGTCAGTTTATAAAATCTGCCGTAGGTAGGGCCGATATTATGTATGCCACATAGTACATCCACATAGTGCTATTTTGTTTTATTATAACTCTTCTTCTGATTTCGGGGGTGGATCGGAAAACCTTATTCCCTCCCTTCTCGCTACGCCCCTGGTAAGTGCTCAAACTTACACAATAAATGTTAATTATTGTTCGAATTTAACATATTTCTTGTAGTGAAACAGAACCACAATTTGATAAGTAAATCATGTGTCAATATAGGTATCAGCTCTCTAAACAATAAAATAATTTTGATCAAAGAAAAAATATAAACGTAGTTTGGAAAATACGAACGTTTTCGTCTAGATTGGTGACAGTTTCGTGCTAATTTGATTGTGCTTCTGAACTTTGTCCGGTCGTATACGCAATTCTATTAAACTTGCTTTAAACGTCACTGAGACTGACAATGACAACGATAATGACCATAGCGCACAGTCCTAGTGCTGTGACGATTTTTGTTGTGTTATTTTGACGATAAATTCGTTTTCTATTTTCATAATATTATCCCGACTATCACTTTGTGAACGAGGTACAAAATTGTGCACGCTAACATCATTTGAAATCTCATTGGAATGACGATGCATAAATTAGCATACAATTACCTTGGGAATGAAGATAGCAAGGGCTGAGAGCGAGCGAGCGCATCACGTCCGGCCCCATAGGGTCGGTAGGTCTTGGGCCGTGCCACAGTCCCGTCCCTTGCTAGATGTAGCCGGCAGTCATTTGTTTGATACGCCATCCTATTTGTCATCTCATATTTGCATCAACTTTCAACGGCTTTCATCGAAATAGCAAATAATAAGTTTTGGAGATGTTGGTCAGGAAAATAAGTACAACTATGTAGTAAAAGAAGCCTAATCTCCAGTACATCAACAAAAAAGTACCACATTTACGTTAATCACACAGTTTTTCAACTACCAATGCATAAAATGCTCTGATGGATGGTTAAATATGATATGATAATGCCACTACTTCTCAACGCAAAGTATACGAACGATAAGCTACATAATATATCACTGTGGTTTTGTAATGAGTGTTATGAAAGTTTTGTCCCGGATCTACACACCGATAATCTTAAGGCCTTCCGCGAAAGTGAAATCTGTATTAAAGAATTATTTTCAAATTTCTTAAAGTCGTATTTTCTTCTACGGGCCTTAATACGGAATCTTTACTGAAGTTGACGTTTTTAATCAGGTGTTTGAGTTATAAAATAAGTTTTGGCGTTCAAAGTAAAAGAGTGTCGTGTGCGGCCTCTGGGATTAGTAGAGCATAATTCCAATTCCGTGCCATAGAATACATTAAAGATTATGAAATTGAAACTGCGACGTATAAACTTCCACTGTGTGTACCTTCCACATTAAATATAATAGTATTCACTAATAATCTTCCGTCCTCGCTTAGTGTGCTTGTGCTCTCAACTATTTCTCAACTTCAATCGAAAGTGCTCAAAACTCAAAACCTTTCTTGCCGCACTTGCTTTTCTAGCACAATCTAATTGTTAATAAATTAGCTAAATGATCTGTAAGTAAGTAAGATCTGTAAGTATATATTTTTCTTAGATTACTAAGTGAAATGAACTGTGTACCCACTTCACAATATTCGGGTCAGTTGGCATCAATTATACTAAACCAGATTAGTAAGTTACCGAGTAAGTTCTAGACCGGAAGGTGACAAGGCAACTTATTGTAATTAAATATTTACAACTTATTGTAATTAAATAAAAAATAGAATAATGCTGGTTTTAAATTATCGTCCTTGTTATTAATGCAAGCGACCACGGTTAAAGCTGCATTGTTCACAAGTAGTTTAGTACCTGTGGTTCTTTGTTGAATATAACATGGTTTTACCGCGGCAATCTTAGTTTTATGCAAACAAAGCATCCACATAACACATCTGAATTTAATATGAGTATCCACGACTCCGATTGTTCATTGGCCAGGGCAGAGCTCCGTGGACAGGACAGGTTTCACACTCGGCTAGACTTTTATTGTAATTGCCAACACATGAAATCAATATCGCGGCTTATTTGGCCATGCACCCCGACCCCGTCCTATCTTATCGGCCACCTCTTTGCCGACTATACATCCCAATGCCAACAAAGCGCGTTCACAGCGAGAATGAATTTCACTTCTGTTGTTGACACACCATAGAATCCTTCGTGGTAGCCCTACGTGTTTTCATGTGTAAAGTAGGTTTTTCCATGCAGATCTGCGTTTCGGTTCAAGTGTCAAGGAACCCTGATAGATCCAATATTTGACACACATCCGGAACTCCTAAGTATTTTCTGTATTGAAATGCAAATTCGGTTTGGTACATTAACCCTATTATGGTGATACAGCTTGTGAACATTTCTGGAGTTTCGTACATGTTGTTAAACTTATTGAAATGTAAAGTTGGAAATGAATTACAATGAGTGTGTGTTGCTACGTCTATGGCTCTCATACATTTGGAAATTAGTTAATTATTAATTATTAAACATCAAAAGGCGGTTACCTCCAAATGATTATGGCATTCCCTTTGATTTCTCCAAGGGCTAGAACAACAACACATCAACTTTTTTTTTTATAAAGATCTGTCTCCAAGGAATTATCTTCTAAATTAATTGAAAACAGATCAGAGTTTTTAATAGCGAGATCAAAGATTATTTTAAGTAAGTTGCAGTACTGTTTGGTAAGGTTTTTGTGGTATTGTTAAGTTTAGTTTAGATTTTAAATATCCATTGGTATTGCATTTAATATTGTATTTAACTTGGATATTGTATATTTATATTGTATAGAAGGTGACAGGTTCTCACGTACTATGTGGCAGATGCTCTTTCTGCCATTATCGCATCATATTTATAATATAACACGTTCAAATGTTGATAATGTGAATGCAAACAATAATAAATATAATATATATAAACACACACCTCATACTCCAGCGAAGAAGTATTTGGGGACAACTTATAGGCATGGTAGACCTACTGTATGTATGGAAAATATCAATAATCGTAGATTGTCCACAGTTATTGACGATAAACCTGCATAACAAGTAATGATAAAATAGAAATAACTAAATAATATCAATAAATTGTTATTTATTTAAATGGGGTATTAATAACAATGTTGATTTAGATGTAATTTGATATTCGCGTTGTTCGTAGAAAAATCCTCTCAATTGTCTACAAAAATACAATATTATAGGAATTAAATGAAATTTGAGACCCGGCACCTCCACCAAAACTGAGCAAACTTTACTTTAAAGTTTAAATACACCACCCGCCGTCTCGAAAAGCACAGTTGCATTTAACAAGACGTTTTACCACAAATATATCAATAATCACGGGATAAGATCAAGATTGAAATAATTGTTTAATTATATAAATACTGAATTAATAATTCCAAATAATGTTTGTTTCCATAACTCGGATCCTTTGAATTCCACATGAGAAAATGTACCTGATGTTCCAAACTTGTAATAATCCTACTGATAGAATAATATCCATATTTATTGGCATTGTGTAAGATACAAATTGATGAAATATAGATTTTTAAGTATATAGTATTATTGCTCTATAATTAAATTACACTTATTCTAGTGTTGTCACAGTATAACATTGTTTCGTAAATTTTATTAAATAACTTTATGAAAACTTTTCAATTGATATAAACTACGCATTTATTTCGAGTTAAAATATAAACAAGCCAAACAAGTCGTAAATGGGTGCTTATTTTATAAATATGAATGAAAACAAGTCTGTAAAACAGACAATATCTGTAATCGTATATTGTCCAGAGATATTGACGATAAACCTAAAAAACACCAAAATATGCGTGAAATAATAAAATATAAATAACGTAAAACTAATCATAGTTAATAATTATCTCATTTGTCTACAAAAATATAATGTTATAGGAGTAAAATGGAAATTTAAATACAATGCAATGCAACGAAGTGAAATAGCTCCGAGACCCGGCACCTCCACCAAAACTGAGAAAAATTATAAATGCACAACCCGTCGTTTCGAATAGCACTGTTTGATTAAACAAGACGTTTTACGACAAATATATCAATCATCATGAGATAAGATCAAGATTAGCGACTCCATACCGAAATTGTTAAATTAATTAAAATTATCGAATTAATTGCAAAAAACGTTTCTGTAAATCGAACTCTACACATGAGAAATGAAATACAATGTTCAAAAATTATATCAATCCAACTGTAAGTACACACATATATTTTGGTACTATATTAATTCTATATTGGTGAAATGTAGATTTTAAGTAATTATTATACGGTATCATTTTTCAATAATTAAATGACAAAAAATAATTCCTTTCACACAGTAAAACATTGTTTTGTACATTTTATAAAATATTTTCACAGTGATATTTCAATTAATCCAAGCAAGACAATTTTTTTAGTAAAAATATGTAAACAAGTCGTTCATTTCATAAAAGAGTGATTTTATGAATATGATTATCATATCCCAGTCCTTGGCTGTACGTTATGTTCATCCTTGTATTGGAGAGAACAAACCTTACATCCCGGTTCCATAATCGAACCCAACCAACGCCTGTAAGCCCATCTGGTTGGTGAGGGTCTCCAAGGGCCCCTAAAGGCTGCCTGCCGTAAAGCGGCTGGCCCCGGATGACCTGGGGGGGGGGGGGTCGCGACCGCAAAGCCCAGCTTGTGACTTCGCCTCTGATGGTCACAGCAAAGCGTAATTGTGCGACGCTTAAATCGAGCAACGATCGAATAGCTCGCTAGACTGAATGCAGTTGAAATAATACCATCGATAGTGTTGTGTTTGTTTTGTGTCGGGATAGGAGGGCCTATAAGTAGTATGTTCCACACTCATATTGACATCACACCATGCATGTGTTGAAGTTGTTGAGATAAAATAATAAATAAATGTGTATTTAGAAAACTAACTTTCAATGGGGGAATTATTAAAACGCGCCTAGCCAACCAACTCTGTCGGCGCAGTCAACGTTGGTGAGAGAACGACGTTTAACATAGATTGGTTTGTGAAATCGAAAATTAATTCTGAGAGTGTGGGTACTCCTCACTCGTCAACGACGCCGGAGTCAACAACGCTAATTCGGAACAACTTTTTTGTTCGTTATACGCTTCGTTGCTAGGACGATTCAAAATTCACCTTTAACACACACAGCCAACATATTATTTACTTGATTTAAAATGAAACTGTTCTGCCTGAAAAGAGATTCGGATTCCGGTACATACTTTATACTGAGACGCTGCGAATCGTTGTTTCCCAAAGTCACACGCAGAGACAGAGAATAATTCTGCTAGCTCCAAGAACGCCCATAAAGTTTTATAATTTTATTAACATTATTTCAAAAAGAAGTTCTTCATACAGGCGAATAGGAATTAATTACTGAAGTCGCCAAAGTGGCAATTTTGTTCTAGAGGAAAATTCGTCGCAAGGGAAATTGTATATACGAAGTCTCAAGCAACAAAACTAAACATTTGAATTCTGAACCAAGTGAAGGAGTCGCCTTGCAGCAGAACGAACAAAATGCTTAATAAAGGCCAATTATACACGGGCAAAGTTCTTGGCTGGAGTGTTTCGGATGGAATACGAACAAGTGGCGAGAAACTGGGCTTGATAAGAGAGTCCACCATGGTCATGGAAAAATACGCTTGGTTTTAAGAACTAAACGTAACAAGTGGCAAGAAACTGGGCTTGTTAAGAAAGTCCACCATGGTCACGTAAAAATACGCTTCTTTCATTTAAAACCATGTTGGTTGTAAATCAAACACCTTAATAACTTGGAACACACGACTCTTCGCTAGCGTGGAATGACGACAGACGAATGTCTAATGAAATTCTTACATGTGTTACAGAATATGACATTTATCAAATCTCATCTTAGCTCTGACTGTGTAATTCTAGCTGTTCGCGCACGTACGCATTGATTAAAATAGTCTCCGACACGAACCATGTTCTAGACTAGAGGAAGGCAAATGTAATGAAACCATCTTATTGGGGAAGTATAGTGCTCCTCATAAATATCTTGTCTGAGAGTTTGTCTAACATTTCGAATGGGGTGCAAAAATTCATAATTAATTTTGCTCGTTAACGTGTCATATAATATGCGTGTGGATGTACAAATATCTGATTTTATCTTTTTAGTCATAAAAATACTACCTGATAAGTATATAATATTATTTAACTTTGAGATTTAAGACCATACTGCATATTATTATTTTAACTTACTACTTACAAATGAAAAATTTAGGATGTATGTCTAAATTGATAATAGCATACAAAATTGAATAAAATATACAACTCGTGAATGTATTTTCTCACAAGTGTAAGTAACCTAGTGATTCTTGGATAACTCAAGAGTTTATGTCAATTTACTACTATCCGCAAGTTTAGAATGTGCATGGTAAGATATTATATCACCAAGTAAAAAATACGTAAAAAAGTTCTACGCGTACTGCTACGTACATGTATTGTCACATGGTTTAAAAACATATTTTTATAGTGGTCTGAAATTAATATCCCATGTTCAAAATACAGAATTTTAAAACCGTGTTAAAATACAACCGCTCGTGTTTCTGTGTTGCCAGTCAGAGTGCGATAATATGTCGACGTATATAATAGAAGTATGAAAAGTTCACATTTGGACGATTCATTAACAGTGTTGCCGTTAGAAATTTCCACAACGTCGAGTCAATTAGTTGTTATCACAGCTAGGGGGTGGGGGAAGGGGGGAGAGGGGAAACAGGAAATTAACAAATACTGCATACTGCAGTTGCACTAGAGTTTTCATCAGGATTGGGGGATCATGAATTAGGTGGTTCGAATATTCACTATAGATCAACTATAATATCTTGCGTTCTCGAACAAATCAAACAGAACAACAGTATTTAAGAGTTCAAGTTTTGGAAATCTTAGCATTGAATATAACTTGTAGAGATTAAAAGATTTCTAAGACACGCGCACATATTGCATATGAATGTAATGCACGTTTGTTTTATGTAAAACATTTAAAACCGGATAGTATTAACAGTTTTGCCACCTCATTTGGGTGTCTACAATCTTGCCCTATTTTACAGAAAACGGACAACATAAGATGGATGTTTAAAAAGTTTAAAAAGATAGCATACCCTACGTCATTTCTCATTATTACTGTAGATAGTTAGTGGCTCATGTTTCTATAAAATTACAGCTAAAATCTGTAGTCCCCGATTGAATGAGTTTACTTTTTTAGTGACGCAGTAATAATTATTATTATTCGAGACAAAAATGTATTTAATAATGAGGTTTTAAGATAACAAACGGAAAACTAACTATTGAACTATGAAATTTGTTCTATGTACACACTTTAAGAACAATATTGATAGTAACTATAGTAACCAACACACGAATTATAATTAAAATATTTTGAATGATAAAAAAATTATACTGCAATATTGTGCTCAGACTCCTAAGGGTGTTCTATTATCAACTATATTGCTAGTCAATTAAGGTTTGATAGCCGCCGGGAAAATAATTAATTAGTAATTAAAATAATTAATTATATTCAACTCTTTTCAAAATAAATAATTAAATTGAACACTTTGCCTGCAAAGCAAATGTCCCGAGTATGACTGACATGGAACACTGGGTTATACGTTTCATGTTTCAATGTTGTCAGTAACAGATGAGCAATTCTTTATTTATTTATCGTGTCGGTTTGCTTACACAAGTTCTTAGAAATAGCAGAATTGCATAGACAGTCCCTAAAGCTGCTTTCACAATCTATGATCCTAAGCACCACAAATTGAGGAAGCTTTATTTCAAATTACCCTATCGCTAGAATAAAATGTTCCAAAGTTTTTCGTTTTCCTATGATATATTCTACATACAGTTTTCTTCTTCATCATTTTGATGTGTTTTATCAAGCTTCCCGCATGACATAATTCTGCATTTAATTGTGTTTTATTCCCTTTTTGAGTATAATTCTTGCGAGCGTAAAATTTATATCACCCGAACGTGGCCTACATAACTCATAGCCGATACCGAGTCGACTCCATGGTTTTTGTTTTCTTCACACCCGGAGTGTCGGGCTGGGCATTCTACCAGCCCTCACACGGTTCACCACGCTAAATAAACCTGGCCATCGCTCTTGAGTGCGTGTGCGTGTGTTTCTAGCCTACCACCACACTCTATACAAACGAGATGGTTGTTTTGTACAGCAACTGGCACTCGACCCTTAGCAGATTTGTCAGTGGTATCAGTGATTCAACCTTGTTGACCATTATAGTCGGTATTTATCACCTTCCCTAGAGCCCGCTCCGTAGTCTACGCAATGTTAAACACACATCTAAAACATCTAGCCAAAATACTTGTGTTGACGTTTTCATTAATTGAAAGAAAAACTAATTATCAAAACGTTAATTATAAGTTGAAAGTGCTTTGTGGTCATCTCAACTTTTCAAGAAAAAAACAAAGGAATGTGTGATTGAAGACTGATAAGAACAGTTTGTGATAAGAGAGCTGTCTTGACTTTGGCTGGGGAATGTATTGTTTAAACATAAGCTTATTGTTATGCTGGTTAAAGCTTTAAACCGTATTAATTCGCAACAGAACACAATGCAATGCTTTTGACGTGGTACAAAAAACATAACAACCTTTTCAATTACTTAATACAAAAACTTCTATTAAGTAAATCCTACCCTATTCTTCGGGTGTGAACTGTGGAGTTCCTCGTTGTCCGCATCGTAATTGCTTTAAGACGCTCTGCTCGGTAAACGAGATATTCTGAATGATGACAAAAGCGGGTATTGGTAAAGAAGCGGAGAAAATTAGTGGGATGAGGAAGTATAAACTGCTGTGTGTAGATAATTTTTCGTCGTCTCGGTCTAGCATAGCAAAATTGTCCGCAAAACAACAAAAACCAGCCCTCGTTGATAATAAATTTTGTAACTAGATATAGGAACTCATAATTATTTATTCAAGAATTTAAAATTTATGATCTAGAAAGGAACAAATTATATTACTTGTAAACAATTCGTATTTTCGAGTAAGCATTTAAAGTATAGCCTCAAGCAATTATCGAGAATAACTAAAAGTAAGACAAATCAAATCAGGACAATGCGCAAGGAGAAGACTTAAAGAATATAATCTTGTCCCATGTTGGATGGTTATTGATAGTCAAGCAATCTAGTAAGAAAAACTTACGACTGTTTCTTTTCTAGCTGTTATCAATTCGTTCATTACAGGTAATCGAATTTTTAATACGTTAGAACCAAACTGACAACATATTTATCACACGCTCTCTCTCTCTCTCTCTCTCTCTCTCCCTCGCTCCCCCTCCCTTCCTCTAACTCTAAATCTGCCTCTATCCCCTTCTCTTGCTTTCTAATAATCAATACCATCTCGTTAAGAAATGAATTTCAAGTCTGAAAGTTTATTAGTTTTCAATTCGGTATTTGGGGGTGACAACTCATGTAGATCTGGCTACACTTCACAATTCGTAACCGTCGTTGGCTAGTGATTTTTTTTCTTGGTAATACTTAGCATTCTATCGGTGGTTTTTGGAGGATATCCCAGTGATAATAGAGCCTGCCCTATTTGACTATACGATTAGGGTATACCCTACCAAGCTTGCGTTTGATGTCGTTATCTGAGAGTCTAAAAAAAATTGACAACACGTTTCATTCATACGTTACTGGTATATATTTTATATTTTTGAGGCATTTTGTCTGTTTATTACCATTAATCTTATGCAGGGTGGGTAGTGGTTAAAGATGGAAATAAGAAATCTAAGCCACGTGGTGATTCAACGATCTTTGGAACCATACGCCATTGATCAGTGCCCTAACCATAGTGTCCACTTTGGATGCGGTATACAATAGAGAAGACACCTTTAAGTTATTTATCGATATTTTTTACAATTCGTGATGGGAGAAATACTCGCGTTAACTCATACGTTTTAAACAGGGGGTGAATTAAACTTTCAGAATATATAACGAGCTGTTTCGATGTCTTGATACTTTATTCTGTGGCTGTGTAAAATTTACATACGCCCTTTACACTTTCCGAAGAAGTTAAACAAACGAAATAATTATAGTTAGTTGTAAATTGAAAGAACTCTTGATATCTATAAGAAATATGATGGGGCCTTCCGGAGCCTGACTAAACAGTTGGAGAAAGTTGGATTCTTCCATTTTCGTCATAATCTGCATAGAGTTGTCTGCTCAAAAAAGTAAATGAAAGATAAATCAATATAACTAGTAATGATTGGTTGTCGCCAGATTATCTAAACGTGTATATTTAAGGATGGTGAATAACGTAGAAAAATAAAATCAATCACAAACCACCGGTTATTAAACACATCTCAATAAATAACACTTATAGTGTAGTCACTTAACCTTACATCATATAGAAGTGTTACTGGAGTAGAGTGATGAATAAATTAATATTAAGTTGGCAATAGATCCAGGGACATCAGACTAGCCAGAGAGTATTCAAGGAGTCTTCGCCATTTGACTATTTAAAGTCGTCAGTCGGGAGTGCCAGCGATCAGTATCGTCCGATGACTGAAGAATCTCTAGTGCAATGCGTGATATACCTCTAAAGTTTTAAGTCTAGAATACTAGCACTAGCTAAGCTTACCCGGCACCTCCACCAAAACTTAAAATTCACGATATTCTTCATGTGATTCTGTGTTCTTCCTCGACTATCTCTTGATAAAGAAGCTTAGCTCGCTATTTAGGGTACTCCTGTTCTCGTATTTGTAATTATATTTTTGAACTAATATTCGACAAAGCTACATTTATATACATATATACATATATATTATTAAAGCGTTATTGAGCAGAAAAAGGTAAAGAACATTGCAATAAAAGGCAAAACAATTTAGAATGGTTTTGGTAAACATTGTTTAAGACACCTAAACTTATTTAAACACACAACACAAAGTTTTACATTAATGATGTACACCAAACCATATCTATTAATTTTTATACAAGGGTGATTATAGACGTACAACGTTAAGCTATACGCAATCACAAGAGTTACTGCTAAATTATGAAGTACACGATTATTAAATTTTAGCGAAAGTGTTTAGTTAAGTTCGTCTCTGGTACTATAGACCGAATACATTTCAATAATTGCTGGTAACAGCAAGGAAATTGCAAAACTATTTTCAGCTTAATTAAGCCTGTAATGTACACAAGAGTTATGAGTTTTGGCAAAAGAAGCGTCAACTCCAAAGTTCTTGCGAGCTATGAGCCGTATAAACGTGAGGAACTACATCAAAACAAAGTAAACACAACTGGTGCTGCTTCCTGCTTGAAAATTCACAAAGTTAAGCGTTTGTTTGAACGAAAAAGCAGACCTTTCAGAATAACTAGAGGGTAGACAATATTTACTCTTCGCCACTAGACCTGCGCCTTGCTATTACCACTGTGGTGTCTAGAGTGGGGCTGCTTCGGCTGGAAACTCCTTCATATTTGCTGTAAATAAGTTGAGGATGTATATTCTTCTCGAGTCCTTAGGCTTCATGTGGCGTATACGATATTGTGTTTGGAAGAGAAAATATAGCAATTAACATTAAGTCAACAAGGAAAAGCTATTATAAAGTAGACAGGAGGGCTATTTAGACGTACGCAGTTTGTCCACTAGGATTTCTCGAACTTTTAACATGATATTATATTTTCGTAAACAGCTTTCTGTCGAGTTTTCACAATTCCAAGCAAGTTCGTGACATCTGAGTGGGATCGCGCAGTTCGTTGTGTGGGAAGCCATACTAGTTCGGGCCGCGCATCCGGAACTTTAACTTTGTTTTAAAACAACCCTGCCCCCCCCCCCCAACTCCATCCTACTAACTCTCTCATCCATATTTTTAATATCTGAGATTTCACTTAAAAACCCCACAATTAAATTAGGGCTTGTCTGGCCTCCATACTCTCAATGTAATTTAAAATTGATAAATAAAATGTATTCGGGTGGTAATGTGTAAATGGTGACATTGTATCCGTGCTAGCAAGGCAGCACATAATAAATAAAATATACAGTTTTCCCGAATTAGTTTAGTTCATTCTGGCGTCGCCCTCGGTTCAGTCTTGCCCAACCATTGACCACTATTTCATAATTCGTATACCCATCTCTAGTTGGCAATAAAGCGCTCGTAGAGGTTGTTGTGCTGACAGCGTTAGCTTGGTCCACTTTAAATTAAAGTCTCCAACTGAAAATCAGTTATGCGACTAATTGGGTATACAGTATAGGTGTCTAAATATACATATATGTATTTATTTCTTCTCTTGAAATGCATGTTTATACGTATACACTTAAAGCACTTTGTACAGTAGCGTTTGAGTATCTTTTTCAGTGCTGATTTTAAATGGATTATCATAAAACCTCATGTAATTAATATGTCAATTTAAGCACAAAGTAGATTAACTAAGTAGATTAAAACAAATGGGAATTTCATCGACATGGAGAAATAGATGGGAGATATGATAAAAGTAAATTAATTAAATGCGGAATGTAATGTTCCATGTACACCTTCTGTGCTAGCTCTGTACACTTCTATGTCTTTGATAAATAGGTGGTTGATATCAGTAAGTTCTTACATATAACTCCATCTTCAATAGAACCCTGAGTAATCTAACGAAATGGTAGAAGTCTGTATGCCTGGGGCCTCGCGCTTTCACTGGCTTTGTCACATCCCCGACTACAGCTAGGCACGGCACTGTGAGCTGTTAAGCGCTTGTGGTTGCAGTCAAGTACTCGGCGACTTGAGCACTTCGCAAGTACCCGCCCTCACTACCGCACCCTCGACTCTTACTATAGTTGTTTCCGCTGAGTAAGCGAACTCTCCTAGTCAAACGAATCCTTTATCTCGGCATTTTCATTGAAAAACAGAACACGGTTTTTAAATAATCAGGAAGCAAAGCTTCCCTATATGCGTCACTATTCAGTCCGTCCGTCTGTGCGAGGGTCATGTTTCACGATAGAACCTTACGTCCCCACGGATTGACATGCGATTTTTTACATTTCTCATTAAAATGGAAGATACGGAATGTTTTTAGTGACCCTGGGGTTTGGAGGGCGGGGATGGCCCCCTAGAATGTTTGAATATTGCTGCAAATGCTGAAAGAAACGAAGAACAATAGTTTATTTTGAACCGGCACCTCCACCAAAAACGAAATAAATTGAAATGAAAAGTATTTATTTATTTTTGGATTCTCTATCGACGATCTATTGATAAAGTAGCTTCGCTCCATCTTTTTGGGTACTCCTGTACCCGTGCATGTCATAAATACCTTGAAAATTTGGCGTTTCTATTTTATTTCTCTAGAAGTTTATCACGGAAAATAAAATATTTTCTCCACAATATCCCTAACATCGATACCTACAACTGTCAAAAATGTCTGACTTTTAATTTTTGCCGCCATCTTGTAAAAAAATGTTTAGTATTATTTACGGCAAATAAAATGCTATGAACATTCCATGAATTACGGTGCTTCACTAATATGACTTCACTTTTATGACAAACAATAACGCTAGAGCATGGTTTGATGCAACATGGAGTAGATGCTTAGACCTTCGTAATGGTGGTATTTGTATTTTGATAGCTAAAATAACATAGTCTCAATTATTTGATAAGTTTCATGAACCATTCCGTTAAACATAGGAAAGATCGCGCGTTTTTTGTTAACTACCGGCAATACCGAAATAAAGGTATTTGTGACGATTTCCTCAAATGAAAATGTAATATACTTTAAAAGTAAATCATTCCTTAATACTTCTACACTTACCGCATTGATGTAAAGTATACCATTTCCAATTTAACACATTATTTCCCCATATCGGTCCCCCGGAAATAATACTGCCTTATGACTGGCTAGCGCACGGAAGTAGCCGCGGGCGTTGCACCGAAACTCGGGGAATAAGAAAAACGATGCTTCGAAGTTCACGTTCCAGAGTTCGACCAGCTACAATGTTTTAGCCAATGAATCAGGCTAAATAGCCATACATTTTTTTATTTTGTATTTCAACATTAAATACCTTGAAAATCAACTAAAGTGCGGTAAATAAATTTTTACTGTAATTTTTCGCACTTTTTATTGATTTGCGACTTTTAAAATACAATATTTTAACATTTTGTTTACGAATTTAAATAGACGTTGTAAATGCCCAACTTTAAAGACCAATCGCGAAACTCTAACTATAAACTGTTGAAGATACATGGATATTAGAGTACTTTTGTTTTTTTTTCACAAGTTTGAGTTAGTCTTTTGTTTTGACCAACTTCCGGTGATCTACTTTTGGCCCATTTTATACAAGAGATGAGTCATAGTGTTGAGAATATATTCTGTAATTTCTAGCCAGTTGTGCGACAAATGCATCATAGTGTCTCGGGGTCGACGCTAGAAAGCGCTGCAACGCAACGCCAATTTTGTGTCACCATCGTTCCTTATGTACCCTAAGTAAATTGAAGTCGTATTTTTTGTTATGAGGTGCATCATATAGCAGTACGTATTTTAAATATACTTTCATATTCATAAGTGTAAAGTATCAATCTCTATGATGAATTAACTGAGTTAACTTCCACGTTTGATCCTGTTGTACTGTTCAACGACTACCAGTAAAATGCAGCCTTCAGCCATAACAAACAAAATCAACTACCATCAAAACAATATCAAATTTCATACATAATAATATGTAAGTTTCTCCTAATGCAATCTAGCTCGGCAAACGTATATTGCTGCTCGCGCTCGACCGGGGGCCGCACCTAAGACGAGGGGTCCCCGCCCCCTGAAGGGGGACAAAAAATACTTTTTGTTTCTCTATGAATTGGACACAGAGTATTTTCTGCCAATTTAGAGTGACCAGTATAACATGCATGATGATGATGAAGGGAGGAGGGGAAACCCGATACCGGCACGTAGCCTACTCCTTTCGAAAAGTACCAAAGGGACCAACGGCTTTACGTCCCATCCGAAAGGACGGTGTAACCTTGACAGTCATATAGGTTCCTCCACTAACCCGGACTGCCGAGCAGAACGAAGCGGTTATACTAGCTTTCGTACCCTCCATCTGCTCTAGCCAGCGGTATTCGTATGTTTCAGGGCAAAGCGGTCAGCCCTTCTCCTGTATTTGATCCAAATAATACAGCCGGTTAGAGGCATTAAATTAATGTTAATGTAGATTTTAAATCTTCTTACCTGAATTGTATTTTATAATCTATTCGTTACTAATGTTTATGAACAACAAGCGACACGTTTTGACATTGTATTTGAAATAAAAAATGTTAAATAACTTATCTAACCTGGTAACTTGGTTAGAGACAGGCCCCCAGAACTCACTCGTTGTGCGCTTTAGGGTTCTCCGGCCTATATCATTACACTTTGTATTCGATCGAAACTCAACCTTGTTGTCGTTTGTTGTGCCTGTGAAGAGAATTCACTTTGCCAGCGTTAGTATTCAGAGTATGCGTATCACGCAAAACCGTTACACTCTGCTATCTTGCGCTAGCGAACCGAGCCTAATAGGAAATCTTGTTCCAATTACTTGGAA
Source organism: Sweltsa coloradensis (assembly GCA_024449915.1). Taxonomy (NCBI): domain Eukaryota; kingdom Metazoa; phylum Arthropoda; class Insecta; order Plecoptera; family Chloroperlidae; genus Sweltsa; species Sweltsa coloradensis. The sequence goes on from JAMZAV010000083.1 coordinate 558,836, forward strand.
GTATTGAATTGCGCTGATTTCATCCAACACATCAACTTAGACGCCAATCAGAACTCAATATAGCTTGGTCATAATAACAATTGTTTTATTTTTAATAACTAGATGCAAAATTCATTGACAAAACAGATTTATTTTCAGACGAGTGAGCAAAGCGTGTGAGTCTTACAACGGAACTCAAACGGGACTTGTTGTGATTATTTCGTCTGTCTGTCTGTTCTATTCCAAACGGCCGAACAGTTGCATACTCCTTACAAGACTTCAACCTACTTAGCTAGTCAACTGAAAACTGAAAACGAGCAAGTAGCCCCGACCTACATTGAATTTTCTTCTATATCGCCATTGACATAACATGTTTGTTGTGCATTTTTATGTCAGATCATATTACATAGAAAGTTATTATTGTCATAATCTGTAATGTGTAACATTTATTTTAATCATACCAATCTGAGACTACTCTTAACGTGAGAAAGAGGCCACATGTAAATTATACAGAGTGGATTTTAGTTAGGTGTATAGTTATCGGTAAAAACATGGCTAAGTACATACACTTGTTACGCTGGTCACTAGCATAAATTAACTTCATTCGATTTATATTTTCGATGTAGTATTTGGACAGCACAACTTTGTTTTTCAAAAAAATAATTTTATAAAAATAATTATACCCCAACCAACGCTTACTTTTCTCCGACTGAGCTCCGTATATGTTATAATTTGGGCTTCGCTTTTCTATGCGTTAACTCATTATAGAAGAAATGTTTCCCGTTCTGCAATGATTTTCATTGTTTGGAGAATGTTAGAATTCGAATGGAGCTTATTTGACGTGACAAGAAACAACTATAAAAACATAATTTAAATTAACATGTTTACAGAGAAGACCCATCTGTCATTTAGTAATTAAAGAGAAGATTAAAGGAATACGTATTCCAAATAATTAAATATGAAGATTACTCTTAAAACTTATTCGCCACGTCTTGTTAAATGCCTAAATTACGTGCAACATATTTGAAGGGAGTTAGGAGAGCTTTGATCTCTGTTGCGATGGTTTTCATCTTCAGAGAGCAGAGCTTATAATATTCCAAGTAATGAAAGCTCACTTTAAGCTGATGTCATTATCGTCAAATGTGTTATGAAATACAGGTGAGGTAAGGTGTTCATAACCATTTCCTCACCAAAGAAAATTAATAAGTACAGCTTCCGTCCTTCTTCAAGCAGGCTACAGATTGTGTGAAGACCTCATATTCTTTGCCTACGGTGGGAGTTATATGATGAAAAATAGACCGTAATTTGCATAACATAGTCTTAAACCCACAAGAGAAGACGGATGATGCCCTTCCCCCCCCCCCACCCCGCCCCTCGCTCTATCTCAACATTCACTGATCACATAAAAAGGCGGTTCCACTTTTCTCTATTTGTCTTAATAATAATAGTTTGTAGATTCTAGCCCGGCCGCGAATGACTTCTAGTCACTGTGAAACTTATGAAGCACGTTTATATTATTATCCAATACAACAGACACTCAAGGTTCTAATTCTAAAAGTCGTCTATTTTACATCATGACTGATAATAATTCTGATCGAAGATTTGTTCATGCTGTATCTGAGTCTGAGCACTCTAAAGTCACCCAAAAGTATATTCCCTCTTAACTCGGAAGAGGGGAAACTTTTCCCTGATGTGCCGGGGCAAGTTTGTTATGGGGAGATATGGTTATTCCAAAGACCTGAATTCCTGAATTTTCGTTCGTCTTAGGAAAATCTTGAAAAAGTTTCAAGTAAAATTGTACTAGTGACCTACAGAATTTGTGTCTGGCTGTTGAGCGCTAAACTATCTATGATGATTATTTATTTGTTACTTAATTTTACTAGTTTACGCCGAAGTGGACTCAATACTTCGTATTTATCCTGCCGTGGATTTTTTATAAAAGGCTCAACGAAACCGAAATACAAATTAAATTCACATTTGTTAAACTTTCGGAAAACTAGAAATAATGGGGAGATTGGAAGGTTATCCCTCGAGGCTAAGTTTGTGGCCTAAAATAGAATGAACTATTCATTTTAATTCAATATTTGCCATTGCCATTCAATATGGTACAAATTTGTAGTGTGTAAAAAGACATTGGCAATATATCTTGCTTTACAATAAAATATGTTGTGAATATATTAATTTTCCAGCAGTAACAAATGTTATAGTTTATCAACCTCCCTTAACTGATTTCGTTACTGAATAAGTTAAACGAAGCTCGAGCTAGGTCCAGACTGGGTCCTGTGGGATTAACCTAATTTAGAAAGACTCATCTACAGTCAGCGAAACCATCTGCTCCCATATTTAAAAGTAATTATCAAACTTTATACCTCTTTTTATCCCCCACAGACTAATCTTTACCTGCAAGTGCTATTTTATGCAAAAAAAAATCTCGACCTTTATGATTTTTTGAATTTCAATAAATTTTCCTCTTTTTACCACTTTTGGAAACCTTCTCTGCCAGCACCAGCTAATTATAACCCTAAAGCGCCAGCTTCCATCATAATATTATACCTCCTTTTACGTAAAATGCGTTTCGAATGCTTAATCCCCACAACGTTATTCAGTTAATATCAGTTTGATATTGGTTCATGTAATGTGACCGTCATTAATGCAGACACCTTTTCCAATATATCTATGATTTTTACCTTATCAATGTGCCCCCTATGTAACTAATTTGGTAATTCCAGGGTTAACAAGCATTCAAAGACTAAGACAGTTTCCTTAGTCGTTAATAGAAAAAGATACAGAGACACTATACAAATAAACTTTCTCTAACACTAAAGTCACAATACAATAAAATACAACTATATAATTTGAACGATATAAAAAGCTGTAGTAGAAAGTATACTGGAAGGATTGGCAGGGCTGGATGTGGCACCGTTAAATCTCTTTCGAAATAATACTACTGCTCTCTGATGCGTCGATCGCAATATTTCAAGTAATGCTGTATATTATTCCCAGCTGTCAACAGCACCGAAGCCAAGCACTGACCGCCATATTGCACCATCAGGCAACAGCGCTTACAAGCAAAGGGAAGTTTTGAGAAGTGCAGAACGTGTCTAAACCCTTTGGATTACAACAAACAACAATTAAAAACAAAACATCTTACCAAGCTGCTAGTTTCACATCACGCCACGGAACTGTTTTTTCGGCTAGGTACTGCCCTAACTTCAAAGACGTCATTAATCATACCTCGAGAAGTGAACTTTCCAACAAACTTTAAATTGCAATTCAAGCGAGATTTTGGATTGTCTCTCCGATGAAATATGATTGAAATCAATAAGGATGGCTGGTGTAGGATGTAAGAGGATTCCCCGATAGTTTTCCCTCCGGGGCTGGTTTATCGTCAAGCGCGTCTTCGACACCGCGCATTCATCAAACCGGTTGAGACCGTTTTTATCCCTCAACTCACTATTCTAACGCTGCGTTTGCCGGTTATTGATAAGCTGAAGGATTAAACCCTGGCCAATTACCGCCCCAGTTTGTCCATGTTGAGATGAGAAGTATGTCACCTCTCTCGCCTGGTGTAGACCCCTGACTCGTAGCGACGGAAAACACCTCGCTGGGCCCATGGGACGGGGGGAAAGATCCTCCTTCCTAACTCGCCTCCCTCGATGCGAAATGCTTTTATAGAGATGCTCTTAAAAATAATGCTGCGCGGGTAAATATTTGCAAGCGTCGCCAATCTCTCTCTGGATAAAAAAAAAACGTAAATTGCGTGAAAAACATAACATTTTACTGTGTAAAATTAATACCCTAGAGCCTTGAGGGTTTACGAGATGCCGTTGCTAATATTATATTTACATTAGGTTTATTTGCCTATTGGTTTTAAACAAGGAGAGCAATCGGTTCATTACAATAACATTGCTTGGTTAACTTTAAAACCAACTAGGAATTCAGCCTACAATTACACTCCAGATAGTAGTGGATACGGACAGTGGTGGCTCATGAAGCACGTGTGAGACTGATTCGGGAGATCAAATGTTCGAATCTCACCTCTGGAAATCCTTATTAACAGTTTTTTCCTGTTGTCTTCAGTCGTGTTGGCAAATGCGGTGATTAAGTCATCTTAACAACCCTAGGAAATTCCATTTACAATAAACTTCTCGGCCTAATAACGTAGTTAGTTCCTCTAATGGGTAAATGGGTGAAGAGAGTAGCACTGATTTTTTTTAATATAGTGGATATAATATTAACGAATTGTTTGTTCACTTGATATAGGAAATAACATAACAGTATTGTCAGTATTGTATAAAAACTGTGAATACTCAACAAGGTTTAAGAATAAATTAAAAACAGATTTGCTATTTCTCTGACAGACTAATACATTAAATGCAAACAGTGGCAGGTGATACGAGCACGTATAGCTTCCAACTTCAAATCAGCTTGTTAAGTCAGTCAACAATAAATGCACATTATTTTTCCAATCGATTATCACAACACTCCAGTAAATGGGATTTGCTTATTAAAATTAAGCCGACACTGAGTGCAATTAAAATGTGGATTCGTTACAATCACCCATTAAAAAGCTAAAAGCTAGATTATAAATTTTAATTACGTTTCAAGTTATAAATCTGTGGCTCATTCCGTATCATATACAAAATGTGGGACTGCTAAACGACGTTTTCAACTCAACACAATGTCATTGTATACTAGTCTAGAACCTAGACTGATATGTTTCATTGAGGGTGCACCACGAGTATTGACAATATCATTTACAAATTACCCAAACTAACAATAATTTATTTCGCGCTGTTGTGATATTAAATACCAAAAACATCTTTTAAAAAAAATAAAGAAAATTAAGCAAAGTTTATAGCCATACTGTTACGTCGTGTTTAAAAAATTCGTTTGTGTTGATTTTCCTTACTGGCATTTTATGTTAACTTGTTTCTGCTGACAAATCGTACACTTGTTATTACGTACTTAGTCGTACGCTCCTTAAATTTTCAAACTTAGGAGTTCACTTTTGCTCACACATACAAAAACTTACAAGGCCGCTTCGCGAACGCTTTTTTAGTCACGTTGATGGATGAGCTTTTTTGTAAGTTTATAGTTTGCGTAGGACCACTTTTTCTTTGCAAGTGCTTTTTGAATGCATTGTAGGTGATTGTTGTCAAGTTTCTATTGTTACTTGTTAATTGTTATTATAAACCTAAAAAAACTCATATGAAAACCTTTATTCTATAGATTCTAGCCAACTTTTTCAACTTTTTCTTTCGGAAAGCAATACATCACCATTACCTTAATGTCCATGTAAAATATGAACGTTGTAGCCCCATCCGTTTGGTCAGAATCGGCCCAAATGTCAAGAAAATATCGCACTTAAAATCGAAAAAAAATCGTAAAAGTACGATATTTATGAGAAATATTTCTTCGATTGTACCCAAAAACGTGGCAGGTCTAAGTTCAGAGATTTCGAAGGTCCCCTCCAATTTTCATCGAGATCGCATATGCCGTTTGCCCGGTAGAGCGCGAACAAACAGACAGAAAAAAGGGGGGAAAAAACATTGGAGATAAATTTTTTGAGGGGTCAGTGAAATTGAAGTCTTCGCTTCGCTCACCCAATAAATACCCAGCTAAGCTTCACACGCCTACAAGACAAACGGATGTTGCTCACGCGTGAAGCGTAAAACGTACGACTCTGATTCGGGAGGCCACGGGTCCAAATCTCGCCATCGGCCATCCTTACTGGAAGTTTTGTGTCCTCTTAAACAGCCCTCGGGCAATTCGTTCATATTTATTTAACTCCAATCGTCGTCAGGCAGGTTTCCTGCGAGAAATTTAAACATCAAATTTGTACACGGATTAATGTATTGTAGCGTATTTAGTTGCCGGGCCAGGCCAATGTACCATTCAACATTTGTACATTTTATTATTAATAACTACTTCAAATTCACTGCATCCAAGCCAAAGTTGACGCATTGAATTTGCAACTATTCCTATATTATTTTGAATGTTAAAGTTCGTGCAAATTGAATTTACAAAACTATGCTTAGATGCTATCAGTTTTGCGAAGTTATTTCACGTATTTATAGTGTACAAACTGCATTCGTCATCGGATACAATTGTAGTCTTAATTTATTTGCTATTTCTCCCAACCGGTGGTAATTATGCTTTGTCGAAGGTGCTGCTACAGGTGCCACCTACACTTTACACTGACACGTCTTTGTACATTCATCTCTCAGATATTCTGCTTCCCTACGAGGAAGTGTAGCCTGATTGGGAACGACACGTTCGGAGTCAAGATCCTCATTACCGAGTACTTGTTTTTACAACTACCTGGCTCGAAGCTAATGAGTTATCTTTCTAGCTAATTCTCTCCCCTGCTTGAATGTAGGGCTCACGCATCACTAGTCACCACACAGATGAAATTAGATCTGAACTCGGTTAAGGCTGGCTATTTTGTTGTTTCACTCTGACCGTGATTGAGAGATATGGCAGTTAAGCCTTGTAAAAGAGAAAACGTGCACGGAATTTCATACTTTTTATTTGCTCTTTTTCATTTCTTTCTATCTTCATGGGGCTTTCTAATGACTATATTCTTTCATGCCTGCATTGTACGGTATTATGAGAGTTTTTCTTTCATTTATAAATTCAGCTTCGTTTTACCAAGTGAAAATGTTTGAGTTGCATTTATTCATTACCTTCTCTCAATGTAACTCTAGGATACACAGTATGCTTCAACTATTGGAAATAAATATTTAAATTACATTGTCAAATATTTAAATTAATTTCGTCAATGTTATTGTACATTTTGAACCGATAAAATACCTGTTAAGTAATTGATGCTTTAATCACAATTTTGCAGATATCATCAGATTTTATGATCTTCAAAATTACTGTGTTGGTGATATCACCACATCATTAAATTATACTGAATTTTTTTTTTGTTTTCTTAAATGTAGTTTTACAGTAAATTTGTAAAATCGTTTCATGTTAGAACCCTTCATTATTGTTCTACTGATCCCACCCTCGCGATTTCGTCGATACTTGTAGCAGTGTTCGGGTTTAATGCTATAGTTAATTAGTGTACGTCGTCTCTCCGCGATAATGTATGGCGACGTGGCGGTGAGGCAAGATGCAATGTAAACAGGTAAGACACTGAGCCACGGGGCGTACTCAATGAAACTTTCAAGACTATATTGTGTACTCGACAGCATGCGGTGCAAGAGTTTCAAATACCCCCAGGGTGAACCGGTTATTTGTCACTTGAAGCTGGGGGGGGGGGGTGCCCGTGACAGGGTTGCATTGTTTCCGCCAGATGTTGCCACACCGCATAACGAGTCCACACAATAACTATACATGAATACCAGGGAAAATAGGTGAAAAAGTTGGTATTAAAGTTTGTATCCGTGGACTGATAAACTCACTTCAGTACACCATCGTAAAATCATTGCTCTATTCTTTATTGTAATGGATTGCAAGGGACGGACTTATAGAGGCTGACACCATTGAGGCTTTTAGCTATATGAAACTTTTCTTTCAGTACATGTTTTTTTCATTGAATATGTCACAGCGTCCTCCTTTCCAAGCATTTGCTAACCCAGCATTTGTTCTGGGAGCGGTTGAATGTTCCCTCTCTCGCTGATTACTGACGAACATATTTCTATAGGCACTAATGGTGGAGAGTCTTGTTCGGAGCTTGCCTACAACAATCCTCCCTACACAAACAAACTTCTGCTGAACAAATCATTCTCTAAATGAAATGTTACAGTCGCCATCATTACTCACAGGTTTTGTTGGCATCTGTCGTTGTGGTGTATACTGTATAGGTGATGTAGTGAACAATAACGCAACACAGAACAGTTTATTATTATTTTCTGTGCAGTAATGTACTTACTTTTATTTATTATCCTGCTTTATAAAGCAGTTTTTATAACTAAATGACAAGTTAAAACATATTAAGTGAACTTTCTATCTTGATTTGTTGAAATACATGATAATTATAATAATTTAATGGACTGGTTTGTGCATTTCTCCGATGCTAATAATTATTATTTACATTAACAGCACAAATATTACAAAGAGGTGTAAGTTATCTGCTGGTCCAATTTGGTGACATTATTTACAAAAGAATATTCTATATAAAAGTTAAACCTACCGTTCCAGACAAGAAATTCGCTTTAGTTTGCATTGCTGCAATGGGTTTTAAAACAAAAACTGAGCACTGCATTCATTGTAGATGTGTAAAATAAATCAGGAATATAAAAACCAAATTTATACCATAGTGGACTAATTACAGATATTAAAAAAACTCACGTACCTCAAAAATGAATGATGATGGGAGCTGTGTACGTCAAAGTGTTTTTTAAACCAACAAAGTACTATTAACATAAATGTACAATAAAATTAATGCAAGCAGGTTTAATTTACACAAATGATGTAGCATTTTGATGGTATTAATTTTTATTAATGTAGAGACTTGTATGCTTCAAACTTATCAAAGTAAATATTATTACATCAGATAATTGAACCTCATATATATATTTACTTATTAAGTTTTTAATGGTTGCTAACGGTTTTTAATTATCAATGTATTGTATTGCCATCCTCAGTCAAATTTTAATTGAGTGATGGAAATATAATATACATAATAAATAAATTCACACCATAGGATAATTTAACCATTACAATTCATGTCAATTAGTGTATTCTAAAAAACTTTTCCTCTTCATAGGGACGCACGCTGTAGGGAACAAATCAGATTTAACCGGTGTGACCCTCTTCATGTGACAAATCAAGTTTTAATAGTATTGTGTTATATATGAGGGAAATATGTTGGTTGATTGATTGATTGAGGTCTTTATTAAGGCGGGATTAAGGCTAGTGACGCCTTATCTTCCATCCAACCTGATTTTAGTGAAACATAAACACTACAAAAATAATTTAATTTAATTGTTACAGCTTATCCTAGATATTAAAGTAAACAAAGAATAATTCATATGAATGATGAAATGAAAATATATAAACAAAATGCATGTATAAGGTTACTTACATAATAATGAACTTATATTACTGTTATAGAACTTAGTTGTGTATGTGCGTTGTTAGCACAAAACAATTTTTTTAAAGAAAATATAAGTCCGCGTGTAATTCTACTTAAATATTTATATTATTAAAACACAATCATTCACACATCTCATTCATTCCTAAGAGTGTACTGCAACCAAATATTAGGTGCAACGTCATTACTGTAGAAGGGAGATAAATTCATATTACTACTAAATACTACTGATTATGAAAATAAATAAAACAACACAATGCAATGTACGTTACATTGTATTTGAAGATGCATTACATAGTTCATATTATGAGAAATTAGATTAGAGGTTGGTTAATTTAAGTATAAGTAAGTCAGGCATCGGAGAGACTTGGCAGAAGATATAACTTGTTAGTTTCTTTCTTGAATACATTATAATTAAAAGCTGATTAAGAGGAATTACTATGTGTGTAGAATTAACATTAAAGATTGAAGACAACCTCGGAAAAACCTTCAGTCAGGATTGCTGTAGGCGGGTGTCGAAAGTCAAAACGGTGACTTTCCGAATCTGAGTGTCACGCGTTATGCATGAGGGACTTCTGTTCCCCACACTATTAGTTTTGACGTACTATGATCACGTTATGAAATATAAACAGTGTTCGGAACTTATACTTTAATGACACGATTTTATAAATTATCTTGCAAACCAAGTTGAAGCACCCGTCAACAATAAAAAAAACAATTTTCCCTCAGTCAATACACGGTGTCTTTACTTTGAGATGAATGAATAGTTAAAATGTATCACTTTTTTCTAGCTCCTCGAATAGAAGAGTAAAAACATAAAATACTTATATTTCTCATGGATATTTCAATTTGATATTTCCAACACGTAAAGTAAAATAATCTTCAATAGAGCAGAACGTTTGTTTCCTGTTTCTAAGAACCATGAGATGTTCCATGATTAATGAGTAGACAGCGACTCGCGATCCGTCTGACAGCTGTGTATTGATGACATTCCGTGTTCGGTAATAAACCCCGTGAGAAGTGCACCGACGATGCAGACGTGATAGGTTATGAAACGTGGAATGCAGCTGTCACTCACTCAATCCTGTCACTGTCATTCAATTGTCACTGGTTATTGGGTTCATGCCCTTCCCACTTCACTAGAGTGTCATTGGCATCAACAGTTTCATCCTACTGCATATTCTAATAAATAATTGTCTGGTGCAAAAACTAACACCAGCCGAAATCTATGTTGAAGTCGGAAAACAAAATAACACCGATCATCTTTGATTTTACCATGTTAGGGAGAGTTACCTGCCCTAAATATAGTCCAACCAATGGTATGTCCGTCCGTCTGTGCATGAGTCACGTCTCACGATAAAAACCGGAACCGATTCACATGCATGTTTTGTTGCCCATTTCCTTCAAGACGGATGATACATAATGTTTTGGTGACCCTGAGTGTCAAGGTCGGGGATATTCCTTAACCCGGCACCTCCACCAAAAACCTAAATCACCGTGCAATATTTTATTTGTGTATCCTTCTTCAACAATCTGTTGATTAATTAGCTTCGCTGGCCCCGTTTTGGGAACTCCTGTACTCGGGCGCTAGCAGACAAGTTTTCAGATACATTCTCTTTATATTTCACTATTTAATAAACACTAGGAATAAAAAATGTTATCGCTATTGTGGATAATACCCCTTACATTCGCATTAACAACCAAAGAAAACCTTGGAATAAACTCTAATTCAGGAATGTCCCTAAGGATCGAATCATCGAATAACTGTTTCGAATTGCAATATATCAAAACAACCTTAAATTTTTTTTATTTGGTGTTATTATGTTGTTATTGATATTATATATTATATAAAAATGTTAAATTTTAGTATTTCTTGCTAGGTTAAAAGTGGCTTTATAAAATATATGTACAAAACAATTAAATTGTTTCAATATATACACGTTAAGGACGTTGTCGCCTTTTGTTAACTGAAGTTAGAGTTGGTATATGTGCGAAGCTCAATTAGGCTAACCACGTTAGCAGCTAACTACGTTCGTGCAAACTTATTTACAATAATGACCTATAAAGAGTGAGAGAGGAAACCATCTAAAAAGTACTTCATGTCTGAATGTTATTAGCTTGTATTGTCAATAAAAACACCGTAATGCAGAATTGCAATAATGTCTCTCATTAAGGTTGGCTTACACCGAATGCCATATCGCGGCTTTATCAATGCGCTTGTTACAATGAGGCTATAAAACGCGGCCGGCACCGCTTTGCGTAATCGGTGCGTTAAATTCGCGCTCACATTACGGTAGAATTATATCCTATTCTGCTTTTGTCATAAAATAAACGTTAGGTTGAATTTCCTTGGAACTGTGTGTGTGCTCACTGATCTAATCCGTAGCGTCCCGTTCATTGAAGTTCGCTCAGATAACATTCCCTTTAAAACTCATTAACCACCGCCACAAAATAAAGCAGGAAATAGGTGTTTTGAGTTCCCTTGTTGCCCTAATAAAAGTCTGTATTGTGATTATTTTGTGAACAGCTTCAGCCCAGCCTAGCATGAATGAGTACCGCTGTAGTGGGGGGGGGGGGAGTAGGGAGGGGTCGTACGTGGGTAGAATTAATGTAATCTTTTAATAGGCCTGGTTATTTCAGTTTATACGTCGCTCCAGGCAGAATGTCTATGGTTCAAAGTCCGATTCGGAAATGTTTTTGGTGACCCTTAGCGTCACAGGGGTTAGACTAGACTTTAATTTTTAGTATCTGTTATGTGCTCGGCACCCCCACCAAAGTATTTCAATGCTGCATAGAATTGTTGCTTGTGTTCTTCGACATACTTTGGATAGTATCTTGCCAAACATTCATTAGCACTTCCCTGTACGGTCAGAATCTGACCACTCACATACTATGGTATAAGCTAATACCGTGCTCGTATATTGCATCTCTATTTGAGAAGTTTAAATTCGATTAATTATATAGGTGTCCCTCTGTGTGCAAACTTTCCGGCTAGAATTGATGGTTTACACTTCAACGTTGGTGGATGTATCGCTTAGTTCGGAGGAGCGTGGGTATTAAAGTAGATGGAATTGAGTGTTGATCTTCATTACGAGACAATGCTGGGATTGATACGAATGTGCCAACAGCGAGTCTAGAAGAGATCTAGTGCAGAGTATATATGCAAGAGAAACAAAACATACCAGATTCGTTGGAACACATTTCGCCAACAAAGATGGTTCAAAATTATTCACCAACAATTGGCACTGCAAGATGAAGATGAAGATTCAGTATAATCAAGCTACGTTTTTGTTACTTGGAAACTCACACCTTTTTAATTGAGAATGGTATTTTTTACTGTGTAAATGAAAGCATGACTATACATTACGCAATGCTACATAGTATCACTAAATTATTACACATAAATTTGATAATTGTGAATATTTCCCAAATGTTAAAAAGTTAAATTGACAATACTACAATGGAAATCCGTACAGATGTGTGAAATGTTTCGTACTAGGACAAAAGCGCCCTGGGAACAAGGTAATCGCCAGTGCAATAGTGTCCTAATTTGCTTGCCCTCCTGTAGAATTCTCTAACGTAGTTTCTAATTTATAACGTCTTGCCTTGGGTTTCGCACCCACCACTTAACACTGAAATACCAATAAGCTAAACCCAATTATACGCTTTGTGTAACCATCAATTATTAAGCACCCCTCAACAGTCACTACAAACAAGCCGCGAGCCTCTAGATAGGCTAGGTCTACCAGTGACGTTCAAATCTCACAATTGTCTAATTTAGCATTATTTACACCAAATTGGGATTGTTTATGTTTAGTCATTGTATTCCACACTTTAAGCTTACTTCTACACTTACATATAGTACCTTCCTTATTTAGGAACAGTTCCTCTTTTCGTTAATATTGCGCATACAAGTTGTTGATCTAATAATTCCTTGTTTCCAAGTGTCAGCAACGTTCAGAAAGTAAGTTATAAGTTTATTTTAATGAGTTATTTTGATTATATCCAATATAACTTTTATAAAATATCTGGATTTAAAAAGGCATTCTTTAACATAGTATTTAAATTATTCGGTGTCAACGTAAGCCGGACTACAAAACAAGACTGAAATTCGTTTTAAAATCATTAGCACAATCCTGACGAAGAACACATCACGATATTTTCAAATTTGATGAATAAAAAAATTATCATTGCTAAAAAAACAGGCCGACAAAACAATTTCGTCAACGAGTCATAAGACACTAAAAAGTTTTAACATCCACAAAAAAGTGTATATGTTTATTTTACAGATGATGCACTTTCTTGTTATCTCATGTGATCCTGGGAGGTCTGTGTCAAGCTCAGGTTGACCGCATTGTTAATGTATGTGCAAAGACTTCCGAACCCTCTTGGAATGCGGGCAGAGGGTTGGATTCTGTTGGAGCAGGGTGTTCAAATTAATAGCCGAGGTATTTATAATCTGTACAAGCCTTGCGTGACCTGAGAGCCCTAGGTGCTTGCCAGTCCCCTCAGTGAGGTCTTAAGAGGAGGTTAACTACAAAGAGGGTCACTGCACTTAAACAACCATCTGTACTCTATTAATTTGTCCGGTTTTAGATCGCTCTTCGTTGTTTGCAATTAGTTCGTGACTTTCGTAAATTCTACGCACATTATAGGCCTAGATGGAGGGCATGAGTAAACCAATTTGTTGCTTGTAGATGCATATATTATTATATTTATTCATCCATAAAAGCCATACACACAAAACCTGAAACGCAATAATTTTGTTGTTATGCAAATGATTTTGAAGGAAAAAGTGGTAATATTTATTTTTGGACATTACAAAAAAATGTAATACTTTAGTTTCATCTGCAAAGTGGCGTATTATGGCTTCACAGTTGATGTACCTTATACACCAACTAAACTCAAAACCCCATCATTTCTACTTTTTATATCAATCAACTTCAATGCAATTGTTCCCAGGTACTCAACAATGACTCGCTTATTCGTCTACAAACGACTTTGGCGTTTTTCTAGTATTCATAAAGTGATAACCATACATTTTAAGGACAACATTATCACAACGAGTCCCGTTCGACTTGCGTTGTAAAACTCAATCGATGCGCTCCCTCGTCTAATTATGCTATTCAGTATACTTGATCTATTAAACAAGAGCTATTGCAAATAATGTGCATGGTAACAGCGACGTAAACTTTTATTCACTTAAACTATAATATAAACATTATTATGTCGTTCATTGTTCGAAAGCACTTCAAGGTAATTAGTGTACACTTGCATTGTCTAGATTCGTTGTCTTCCTCTTTGACAAGCAGCCTAGATTATGTGAGCTTTAGAGGCTTGCTTCTACCGACATACCTGACAACGTTGCAAACAAATCTAGAAACAATAAAATCTTCAAGAATAACAAATAGCTTTTAGACACACCCTAATTCCATTCTCCAAGCGAATAATTTAAAACATCAGCTCAGTCGTTTGTACTATTTCAATTTTATTCGTTTAAATTATTTGTATTATCGTGTTGAAAATTTCACTAAGTTTATACCACATCGTGGCTTTAGACCCAGAGTTATCTCTTCATTCACGTCGCATCATACTTAATACACCCTATTACTCACTATGATATAAATTACACGTAGGCCTACCTCAAGTGACACATTTTGTTTTAGTCGACGCAGTATAGCGTGCGGCGAAGTCTGAAGGGCCTATCTCCCAACCAGTGCGTAACGGGAGTGGTTTACAGCAAGGGTAGCAATTTGATTCCCCTCAAATCATCGAGTGAGGTTAAACTCACGCTGTAGAGGGGTAGTATTATTTAGGATTTTAAAACCGACTACATGATATCTTTGTTGTCAAACCTTTAAAATGTTATCGGAAATAGCTTACAGGAAACGGTTAAAATACCATATATTAAGACATTCACAATATTAACATGTTATATATTTAAACGACATACGCTAACTTTTGTGCTACTAAAAATTCTATTTTTGATTGTGCTCACATATTTTATAAGTTTTCCTGAAAATATTTAAAAACAAATGTGGTACTTCTAGGGGAAGCTGGAGTGAGCTATAGATGGTTTTAAAATTAAATCTTTATAATGCAGAGCTGTACATATCAAATACCATACGACTACTCTCATCGGAATGATTGAGATAAAAGAATGGAGGCGTCACTTTCTTTTACAATCATTGCTGAAAGCCTTAACTAGTGAGTAGATACCTACAGAGAACGGTTATATGAATGGATTATAATTATTAACTAAATTATTATATAAATTATTACACGAAACTGCCCATCTTTCTCGCTCCTTGGAGGGCAACTTACGCACGGAAGTTTATAGTGTGCCTCCATACATTCTTTACAACCGTTTGATAAAGCTGATGTAGGTTCAGAAGGCATTCAACATGACTGAGGGGAGTGGCGGAAAATGTTCAATCCCCCCCCCCCCCCCCAACACATTATACTCACCTGGCCACTGCAGCATAGTTTGCCTGAGTCGGATGCTTTATTCAGTAAGCAAATATACGATATAAAATATGAAAACGAAAACAATTAGTTGTTTCATTTGAGAAATAATGTAATATTTCTTAACTTAATACAAGAGATTTTCAGTTACAATTTGAAGCTTCAGAAAGTAATTTGTAACGACCGCTTTCGTGTTTTCCATCAGAATTGGTGCTAAAACATCCTTTCGTTATTTGCAATTTGTGAACTTCACAATGACACATTCGCCGTACTCTAAGTAGAATGGATTACTTAATCGCAAAATGAAATGACAAAAGGAAAGCTGGAAAATCTTGAAATATGAGTTTCTTAGCGTTAGGTCTTGTTCTCATCTATATCTAGACTGGATGGAGTCACTGCGAACGAATCGTGAAGTGAGAGGGACAGAGAGAGTTTAAAATGTCTGCGACTCGTTGTGTTTGTGTGTGCACTTGTGTGTGTGAAGCTTCTTCATATCTCGCACGATGTATGAACCAATGAATGCGATTCAATCCCCAACTAAGTAACCAATTTACAAGCTTGTGAACCAAACCGATATCATTAGACGTATTAAGTACATAAGTCGAAGCTTACGTACAACGTCACAGGAAATGTATATCATCCGTCCGTTTATTCCAGGGATGTCCACAAATGTAAGGTTTTTAATTCAGTGATGCATATTTATGTTGTCCTCCTTTGTAAATCAGTTTTTATAACTGAATAGGATAGACGTTAAATAAATAAATAAAATAAAATAAATAAAAAAATATCAATGATTTTCATTATTTATGCCTTCAGATCTATATTGCTCATTTACCTATAAGGACACGCACACGGACACGGACACGGACACGGACACGGACACGGACACGGACACGGACACGGACACGGACACGGACACGGACACGGACACGGACACGGACACGACATTTCGCTTGCCTCGTAAAGAATCGGCATTTTAAAGCTGTTGTACAGGAAAATGCGACACGCCACTCTAAGCGGAAAAGCGGATCTACCCTCCTGGCGCCGTGGTGCCTGGTTCCCATAGTACAACGTTGACGGTGTGGCGTCCATCTTTAGCCAAGCACAGTTCAGAACTTCCGCTATCTAGGCTGTTATCAGCGGTTAGAGTGTAGAAGTAGCGGAGTAATGGCGTATGTGTTACAAAAATAATTACGATATATCAACGCTTTCTCATTGTGTGTGAGGACTTTAAAATGTTTTATTTAAAGCTCGTTAGCTAATTTCTCAACTTTTAATTTGTAGGATTTTAAAACCTGAAAAGGTAGTGCCTGTATGTTGCTCGATGTTGATTATCATTGATATCTTCAGAACACCACCCCACTTACCATCACTGGATGAGATTAGCGTAAGATCGACGAAAAAATATCGACGTCGGATCATGAGAACCACCTTGAATGTAAGAACTTAACTTTAAATTCTTGATCTAAGAAGGAAATCATGATAGAACAATGAGTTATTTCCTAATGTATTAAAATGCTGACGGAGTGCCACTTTACGCACTTAATTTACAGTAAACCAAAATATTTAGCAGTGATTTCGCGGATATGATATTATATTTTGGGTATCATGTTCAGCAGGCTATGGATCAGGTTTGGAATCTAAATAACGTCTACAATAGTTATACGCAGTTCCGAAGCGTATAATACTATAACCGTTGTCATCAACAATTTTTTTTATTTTAATTATTTAATTTTACAAGCGATGTCTGACATTCAAGTCGTGTTTTCCGTAGCACAGGAATGTAATCTGTGTCGCAACCCCTTCGACTTCATTCAGCCATGTGACCTCATGGGTCACAATTTTCGGTTTTCCTACCACGAGCCAAAGCTCTTTATAGGGAATCTGATTTTTATAGAAGCTCTTGATTGTTTTTGGCTTTGGCTTTTTGGACTTTGTTAAGAATCGAGTGTTAATCGTGTCACTATAGTTCTGTGTCGCTACTCGGCACCTCTACCATTTAGTTAGAGCAAACATAAAATAAATTATACGAAATACGATATTACAATGTTTTAATTAATCTTACCTGCAATCTTAAGATTTATATAAACTTAATCCTTGTTTTAAGAATTGAAACTAGTTAAATCGTATATTGCTCAAAGGGGAAAGGCAGGCAATAGCCACCAGTTTTAATTACATATATACACAAGTTTTTCCAAGATACCTACTACCTGGCAATGAATCGTATTCAGAATATAAAATTTAATAGCCTTAAATTTATATAAATGCAAGAAAAACAACAAGATAACACAATGTTGTATTCGATTATTGTATACGCATTTGCTGTTAAAAACTTGTAGTACTGCTTGCTTCTGGCTGGGAAGAAAGTAACATTTTATTTTCTAACAGTATTTAATATAGTGCGTTAAGTAGTATAATTGATTAGTATTCGTGTATGCAAATTCATAAGACTGATCGCTTGGGCTGATATTATATCAATTTAAAGTAAGTATCACAAATATCATTCGGTTACTTTCCAGCTTATTATTATAAATATTTTAAATTGACAATGTTAGAAAATAGTGTGTTGATACGAAATATGTCCTCTTAATTCAATGAATGTACATAGTACATGCTTACGTTCTCCATGGTTGCGATATTACGTTGCCTGGTGTTTCCTTCGCTCTTGTGGCGAGAGGCTAGTAATGAAGGATATAGGATTGAGTCTGTGGCACTGATTCAATCTGTCCCGGGTAATTACATCCTTCCTGTAACCTTTCAGCTTCAAGACAAAAGTCATTTCCTGAATAATTGCCTTGTGATGGGGTCGAGATCGATCGCGAGTTTTTGTTTTGTAATTGGTGCTTTTGCTTCATGACCAGTCAAACGTGATAAATTATTTTTAAACTCGCTTCAAAGCTATGAAATATCTTATCGACGATTTCACGATATTGCAGCAACTTGATATTATTTGTGTTTGTCATTAAAGAATACACAATTATAAATGTCATAAGTATGCCAACTGGCCCCAGTAAAAAATACAAAACCCGGTGTTCCTATTACGCGTAATTTTTTTTCACCAATGGTATTTTTGTATAAAGAAATCTTTGTCTTTGTCCATATAAAATAATATCGGACAAAATATTTTATTGTTACTCCCCTGATTATGCAAAACGGATTTTGGCCATGATTCACGTTAGCAACGGGAATATGCTATGCATCGCTCTCTTAAGTGATTAGTGATTAGTGAAGTTAACACGGTAGCATTATCTGCTTGAAGTAGTCACTGTGTGTCACTATTGTGCCACAACTCTGGGGTTTAGGGTTGTCATGTGGTTTCTAGCGTTACCCAGAATGCAACGAGCGAGGTGGAGAACAACTGGCCTCTCAAGTGACCAAAGCAAAACCATGGAACACCCCTCTACCAACTAAACTTGCTGTTAATTTACTAATTTAATTTAAAGTTATGTCCTACTCAAACTGTTTCGCTAGACAGTCATCAAACTTAGTTGTTTGTGATTAGCCAAAAGCCCCAGCCTTAGTCTGGTCATTATAATTACCCCCCCCCCCTCCAACTCCTCTCATCACTTCACATCACTATGTTAATGTATAGTCTATCGTACTCGATCGGTGGTGAATCGTTTGTGTATTTCCGGGTAAATAACGTTAGCCCCTAGGGGGGGGGGATGGTGCTTGGCGAACTCCTATCCCCTCCCCCCCTTATCTTCCTTCGATGTCTCAGTCACACCCTTGAACAATGGCTCATTTGTTAGGTATTGTCTTCAGTCCTCACGTCTCATTTCAAGTTGATCGTCGTTTATATCTTATTCAGAAGTGCTTTGGTTTAACTTCCAGTGAGGTGAAGTGTTAACGTTTGTTCTTATAAAATCTAAACTCGATCACAAACACTTTGTTTTTTTATTCAAATCTGCCATATACTTACGATTCGATTAATCGACTTGGAGAAACTAAATGTTCACTTAATTCTAACCTTCCGTTTATCTTCTTGTTATTCTCTAACTTGATAAGTTTTCTAAGACGGAGATCGAGGGAAGTTTCCGAACAGTGCCGCACCACAAAGAGATTCCCTAGCCTAGCCGCATCAGCCGTCAATCCGCGCGCAAGTCACAGCCACACATGCGGAACAGAGTGACACATGTCACCACTCTGATGAGTCATGAATATCCCAACGAACTCACACAAGTCGGGAGATTGATCAATCGTTGACGACTTCCTGTCACGTTCTCGAATCCCCGGTGGGTTGAACAATGTTCGTGCGCGGTTGCTAGCTGTGTCCCTTGATTAACCGACAGCGAGATAGCTCATCACTTGACTTCGAAGCTCCTATTCAGGAGAACGACGACTTCTTTCAACACTTGTTTTTGTTATTTTTTAAACATGCATTGAATAAGCTCGGCGAAATACGAAAAATCGATAGAACACAAAATATTAACATGCATTTCTACTTTTGGTGGAGGTGCCGGGTAAGGAGGCCAGAATGCCTATTTTACGCGCTTTCAAATTTCTCAGACAATTTTAGTCGCATCTATTTGCGATTTTATATAATTGTTTTAAAAATCAATTATGAAGGCATCTAATCAAAGTACTTTTCCATTAATTGATTGTAGAAAATAAACAATAAATAAATTCAATTTTCTATGATTTAATAATCTGTCAAAATGGTCAAAAAAACACCTACATAACTACGCATTTTCTGATTTATCAATGATAAATATTAAAAATCTGATATGATAGGGGCGTACAGATATCCTTTATTATCAAGTATGCCAAGTTGTATAAAGATGTAACGATTTATGGCTGCAGGACAAGGAACGCGCCAAACATCAAATTACTACATCTTCCTCTTAAGTTCCGTTCCCTTCACTCCAGGGCCAAGAAAACAATTTTGTATCATGTTTGTCGTGATGCAATGTTAAATAAAAACACATGTCAATCACAGGTCATGTTTGGTTGTTATCGTGAGACGTGACACACGCACAGACGGACGGTCGAACGGACGGACAGAAAAGTGATGTGCAAAGGATCTTCGCTCGCTATCATTATTTCCTTACTATGCACATATTAAAGTAGCACATGAAAAGCAAGTCATCCCTAAGCAGGTTATGCTTGAAAATTTTGTTTGCCATGTCACACCGACTGAGAGTTAAGCACGATTGACATTTCAAAAACACCCAGTTAACCGAGAAAAGTGTTTTCAGCAGTCTCTTTTGAGCACGCTACGGCCAATAGAAAGCGTTATCTCATCTGTATGTAATTTTTATTGGTGTAAGCAAGAATTATTTATTCTGTTATTGATGTATTTACAACTTACTAAACGATTGAGCCCTGTGAAATGGGTAACGACTCAAGCCTTAACCTAGAGAAATCAATAGAAATTCAAGACAACAAATCCACACCTTTTGAGGTGAAATTTGGCAAACCCTGTATGCTGCTGCATCTACAACGTCGGAGACAAACATTGGAAAGTGCGGACTCATGCGCAGTGGGACTATTGCTTCGAGCCGGCCGAATGTTTGAAAGCAAGGCAAGAGCCCGGCGGTTCCGAGTCCTCCCACACTGAACGTTAGAAACGAAACGTGAGATTCAATAAGCAACGACAACTCAATATTGTATTGTCCACTTCACTCCGATTCAATCACATCGTAGAATGGGGTTTTATTTTTTACCTGGAATATTTTATTTCAAATGGGAAAATAGCTTCTGTCTGGAAAATGGAATTATCAAATAACAATATAAAATCCACTAGAAAAATTTATATTTCATTGAAGGATGTATACTGCAACAAAAACCAAAACTCGTCATAAATCAAGATGGAAAATTTATACGAATAAACAATGGATATAAACAAAAGAACAAGTAAAGAAGACGTAGGAAAAAATAAAGACTTTGGAGTAGACGACTATAAAAAAAGAATCGAGGCGAAACCCACACGCGATACTCGTAGATAGACAGACAAGGGGTTGAGCTCCTCCCACACAGCGTGCAATAACGGGCCGCCGTCTGTGTGGTGAAGTTGCTTGTCTAGGGCCAGACGCTATCAGCATGCTAATCATAGGGTATTAATCCTTCGCAAGACTCAACATTCTGTTTTATTACAACGTGCAGTCCACGGCGAGAGGGTGTAGCTTCATTGACAGGCTTCTTATGTCACTAACTGCAAACTATATGATAGGTCGCGGTTGAAAAAAGTATTAAATTGGAAATATTATTTCTGTCAGCGCAGCGCATTAAGTACAAATTGATCTCAATTATTTTATTGAGAGTTCACATCGAGATAAAATGTAAATTTTGTTATAATGATTTTCCCTTTTAAAATGCTGCCATTGTGGTACTAGATGTTTATGTGTATTTTTTATCCGTGTTGTAGTAGTAAGTTTATTACAAATTATTATTAGTGAACGTTAAACGTGTACAAACAACCCCCCTTGTTTGCCCGTGTTTTGTTGGCCTGTAAACAGGCGCAATGTTGTGTTTAGCTGAGCACTTATTGTTGCATTTCCTATTAGCTCATTGTTCTTATTAATAGATTGTGCTGTTTTGAAATTTAACACTAACCTATTCATCAGATACTTGCTTTAAACTTTCAACAAAAATGTACTACACGTGTACCAACCCACAAGAATGTTTTCCTTATTCGTGCTTCCCATTCTATTTGTTTCTATATAATTACAATGTATAGGCCCTACTTTGCTATTTGGAAATATTATTGTATTATTATGTAAACGGATATTGTGGGAATAAAACGAAATGACGCGTTTATTTGGAATTTTTAGTGCTTGAAAAAAGATGTTACTTTTAAATAAACTAGGTTGAAAATCATTTTAATGTGTTATTCGTTTTTTCCAGTTAACAGCAATGTAATGTATCTCTCTATAAAGTTGTTTTCCTGGGGCAACCACCAATAAGTAATTTGTACACTATATTATTAGAAGTTTTATTTGTTACTTATAAATTTAACAGGGAGGCGTTAACATTAAGTTGATAGTATTTTGTGTTTTGTGTTGTATTCAACTGTTCCTGATTACCAAACAAGGAATTATACACACATCAAAAAGCGTCGACTATCAATACCTTATAATATTACCAAAATGAATAACAACCCCTAAAATTTGAATGGTTATATCTAAATTCAAAATGTATAAAATCAACAATTTGCTTTAATGTCTTAAATCATTTTAAATAAAGTGTAATTGCCAATGCCAGCAACACCTGTTTTTGCCTGTAATGTTTTTAATGTGATGTTATACGACGAACGACAAAACCCCTAGCTTCAGTCTTTCACCAAAATCATTTTTCTTTTCCGGAGCATGTTTCTCAAATAACAAGTATTCAGGAATAAATAAATAAATAAATAAATAAACGCATACGGTTGAAGCTAATGTGGAAGGATGAGGGTAGCGCATTTATGCGAATCAAGGTATTTTAGTCATAACACCACGTATGTCGTATATTATAATTAGATGCATTATATTACCAGCTCAGGTGGACTAGCCTCGTGAATATTATACTAACGCGTGATAACGAAAGCTCTACTATACTAGTTGGAGCTGCAATTAGTAAACCTTTAGCACCACATGACTTACTCCTTAAATGTAACAGAAAATGCACTATGCAGTTATTACATTTATTCATTACACACATGTGTAAATGTAAATGTACATGTAGAAATGAGAACAAGAAAATGCATAATAATTATTATTCAAATATGGATTTATTTGTAATCGTGCGATGCTTTCTACAGCACAAAAGCACGTAAAGCTAGATGGAGCTCAACTCAACTAAAACTGAACTACTCATCTTGCATAATTGGCATGGAGTAACTGTTGTGTAGCTGCAACTTTAAACTCATCTAATGACTTGAACTTTACTCATTGTATTTGTCAATAACAACACTCTAGTTCATACATTAACTCGTTTATGTGTATTGTGTGCCCTCCTTTACTGCACCATCGTTCTAAATACATTCATATATGTATGGCAGACAAAGTTTTAAAATTGTTTGACAAGTTTTAAAAAAAAGAAATTAAACTCATCAACCATCAATGTTGATTGGCTATGCTCATTTAACATGAAATACAAACTAAAGTACTGATGCGAACAACTTTCTTTTCACTTTTGTAAGTAAAACTTTAACACAATATTATCAACTAGAAAAGAGATGTCAACCTTAAATTCTGTTTTACGGTAAGGATATTATTTAAAAAATCTTCTATGTGATTTTATCGTACTAATTTAATTCATACGTGTTTGTTTATTTGACAGCATCTTTTTCTCTGCTTTCGTTAAATTTTTTCTCACATGAATGTGTAGCCGCATGGATTTGTGCCAGCTTTTACGGGTGGATAAGTTTAACTTTTGCTCCACCTAACTAACCATACAACAAAAAAGCTAAACTAGATCTAATAACATCAACGTAAAAAGCAATTTTGTTCCAAGGCGAAGGGATGAGTCTTTTTCGTCAGACGCGAAGAGTTTGAAACTATTCTTGCCACAAGGGTGGAAGGTTCGACTATCCCCATGCATCTATTTTGTTCACTACATAAACACGGATATTAAATGTAAACTCGGTATTTCTTTGTGGCACCACGTAATAAAAGCCCACGCCTGGCTCTAACAGGGAATGATGCCATTTAAATACGCGAAAATCATATTCTAAAGAGTTCATTATATGAAAACATATTTCTTTGTCGAAAACTAAAACAGTATTTACGGTACATCCATGGGGAAAATGATAACTTATATAGGATTATTGTCAGATTTCTTAAGACCCAACTAAGCTTTAGGCTTTTCAATCCAAAGAAAAACCTCGGAGAAAACTTCGACTCAATTCGCAAGGATAAAAATTTGACCTTCATGTGCATAGCACTATTTAATCTCAGACATTTGTTTTTGATACGAATACATTAACAGACTGGTCGTGATCATCTTGGCGTAGGAAGGATGACTTGAAATGCATTAGCCATGTAATCCCTGTGACTGAAGGAGATTTGACTCGAAATGTCAGGTGGTACGGATTCAACCCTATCCCTCCTAATTACCAGCCACATGTTAGCACGGCCACCTCTGCTACGAATGTAAAGACCAGGATATGCATAGTCAACTTTGAAAAGCAAACACTCCGATGATATGCGGCCAGCTTGATTGTGCTAAATTTTACGTACAAATAAATGAAACGAGATGGTAATTAATACAATCTGTCTTTGTTTGCATTTTATGCATGAATCAAGTTATAATCCTATCAGTATATTATACTATACTGTACTGTGCTCATAGCTGTTTTCTGTACTGTTTAGTTTGTGGCAATATCAATATGCAACATAAATATTTGCCTATACAAGAACTAATATTATTATTAAATCAACTCGTTTACTACACTTGTGCTAATATTTCTATTTATTTGGCTATAGATTTGTATTTCTAATCAGATCGGTAAGCATTTGACTGCAGTTTTGCGCATTCAGCAATCTACACCACTATCGTATGTAATTGCTTCAACAGTGATATTTTAACGACTTGTCTATGCCTATTTCTCATTCAGTCTTATACTGTATTCCACTTGACACAACAATAGAAACCGTTAGAACTGGTTTTATAACTTGATTATAGAGATTTATCATAGAACGTGTTGTATTGTCGCCTGATTTCTGTGCATTTATGCAAATGTGAGGGCGTTGTTCCAAACCGCCAGCGCATATGTAAATACTGATCACTTATTTCTCGGCAGAACTAGTATTTGCATATTATTATGATACAGTCTAAGAGGTAGTCTTTTAAATAAACCTCTCATGGGATTTAGCGTAGATATTGTATGAAGATGGTTGTGTGCATGCTTAGAAGTTGATCCTCTGACTGCACAATTTTGCTGAAAAAAATCGCGAAATGTGTTTCACGATAATTTTCAGTTGGTTTACCTGAGTTTAAATTCATAATTTCTCAATCTAACTTACCATGTTTTAACCGATGAACTCGGGCATATAATTTTATACTAATTTCTTAACCAAGTTGTTACAATATAGACAACATTATCGCAACACGACAATATAAGACACTACGTTATCTGTTAGAAGCTGAATTAATAGCAGCCCGAAAACAGTACAGTTAATCTAATAAATTGAACTATTCTTCTACGTTATTCTGTCTTTTTGGTGTTTTTAAATTCATATATTGTCTGCCAACATTGGAGATTTGACGGCAGTGCTATTTCCTAATTCATTATGAGAAGTTAACATTTTGAGCAATATTAGTAAAAGAATAACGTAAATAAAAAATAAAAAGTGCAGAATAAAAATTTCACTCGTCTCATTTTTTTAAAAATCTGAGTCGTATTCGTCATCCATCTTATACCTTGATTGTTTTCGCTTCCAAATACTCGAGTCTGGTTGGGTGGGTTTTTCCGAGAGGGGCGCAGGTTATGTGTTTTCCTACTTCTGCTAATGATGGTATCACCGTAATTACAGTCGTTGGTGATGTGCTCTTAAACCCAGCTCGCAGTATTGTTAAGGGCTTCACAGACCTAGGTCTCACCCACGCACGAACACAATATGTAGAAATTAATTAAAAATTAATTACTAAACTGGTGAATTCCCGTTGTCGTCGTATGTATTATCCAGTCACACAAATGTCGATGAAAATCAGTGATGTGAGTAAGGTTGACATAGAGATGGGTAGAAAACTAAGGTTAGAAGGGAAACGCAAATATGAATACCAATGATGCGTCATGTGACAGCCAGTCAACTTGGATATGCTAGGAGAATCAAGCCAGAACCTATCGATTGCACAGATTTTAGCGTCCGTGAAATAGTATTTTCTTCTTCACTAGGTAAAGAAAAAGAGTAAGAATATTCTATCTGACGTACAATCTAGTCAAATATAAAGAAGACATCGTGGCGTTATACAGTTTGTGAAGAAATAATAGCATTATAACACGAAATTTAATAATAGCTACAATGTGTGTTTTATTGTCAGGCGAGAAATTGTGATTGAAGTTATAAAATGTTTTCTATTTTTGTCAATGCATTCTAACAACATGAGCTAAGACCCATTCAGACATCTTATAAACGAAATATTAATTCTGAATATATATCAATGGCATACAATGGCACGAAAGCAAATTAATCAAACTGACATGAGAGATTCTCAACGTCGAGAAATAAATTTAAAACATTTATTTAAACCCAAATATGTTAATATCTTTTGTAGTACACTTTTAAACCAAGTAAAGCTTTAATTGCTACAGATCATACAAAAAATAAGGGCATACGGTCTAGGGTTATTCCTCTAGATCGTATATTAATTACTGTTGTAATGGAGTTGACTGCTTCTAAAATCTTTCCGAAATTGGTATCGTCTAACCGAACAAGAAACCAGAAAAGATTAAGTTTTAGGACATTTATTTAAGTCTAAACCAAAACTATCCAAGTTATTATTTCCATTCGTATATATTATTTTGATCCATGTTTTTCACGAAGGAACAAAAATACAATATATTATATTTCCTTGAACAAGTGCCAAGTTTTGGATGCATGTGATGTCATTCGTCCGTGCTAACAGGGTTTTAAAAGGCGCTGCAACTGCTGTAGTCACTTAGCAAACATGTATAATACGCTTCCCGGAGAAGGGATTAATGTTACTAATTAGAAGACCAGTAGTCATCTGAACGGCCAGTTATTTGGCATGGAGGCGTACGATCTTTCATCGTGATCTCTACGAAATAGGCGGTATCTTGACAACGGTGATTTGTATTATGTAACTACCACTATTCTTCAGTTTGTGGCGACTTTACTTTTTTGATGGTCGGTGCAAGAGATAGTTTCTGGTTTTACTTCTCGACCATAGAGCGAATCACGTTTATCGCTTTGTGTTCATAAACATTTACTTCCGCGGAACTTTATATCCAACCTAACAAAAGAAAGTTTGCTATGATAAAACTAAAATCTGGAAATATATCCAGTCAACAGAATGTTCTTTTAGTAACAATTCCACAGAAGTTTTCTAGAAATTGTTAAGACTTCGTACTTGTTATTTTATACATATTGTTCACTAATATTGTTGACTCACATTCGAAGTTAGCAATTTAAAAGCTCTACTGCTCAAGCGATCTATTCAAAATCCAGTTGCACGGCTCACTAGACAGGATTTTCACATCACAGATTTTTATAACCTTTATGCAGTTACCTTTAAAAGTACAAAAATACATACAATTGCAACTTTTTTGATAGTGAACAAGAGTTGTTAGTACTTTACACGTGTATCGTTGTTGGAAACTTTTTGTGTTACAATTTATAATTTTCACTAGAAAGTTTTAAATGCGGAGCTACAATGTTTTTGATCATTTTTCGATATAACTTTTGCTTTTACATTTTTATGCGAACTATAAAATTGTGATAAAATTGCATGCATAACTGTTTTATTTGAAGCACATTATTCACACAAAACACCTAAAAATATTTATATTTACAGGTAGAGATTCAACCTCGAAGTATCCTAAAGGCTATCGTTGTACATATTATTTAAAAATACGAACACGTTTTATGAAGCCATGTTCTTTATTAAATATCCTTGTAAAACTCTTAGATTTCAGAGACAACTTGAGACATTTTCAAGCTTGGCAAGCTCACTACTGTGTCCCCGGGTGCGAGAAAACGAACTTATAATTTGTTTGGCATTACCACACTCTAAAGAAGTATCATAATTAATGGGATACCTTGTATTTAATATAATCTTCTGTTAGATTCCTTCGTAACAGGGAATATAGAGGACGAGATACCTGAGGCCAAACTGTATGGGCGTAAAATTATATTTCAAAATGAGAAAACTTTTAACGTGGGCTCAAAAGACGTGGTGTTCATAGACCGGCCGTGGCTTTGTGTGTAAAGATGATTAGTATTGATGGGTAATGGTGGAGGTGCCGGTGAGGGTATGAAGAATGTGATAAGCAACTGCAGGTATGTTCGGTAAAAACGAATCGACGTGATAATTTTCCACGCCAATTCACCGCTTTTTGCTAAACAAAAACAAAGATGCTATTAATTTCCCCCTTTAACACCTGCCTCTAAATTCTCCACCTGAATTCTCACTACTATGTTCTACTGTAAACAGCACATATTTTACAAGTTTTAAACCCACCTAAAAAAGTTACTACTGCCATAGCGGTTTAGCCGAGGTTGTTTAGCCGGTTACCACTCGAACACCGAAATTAAGCAACCTTCGGGCATGGTCAGGGGGAGAGTGGGTGAACGCTCTGCCCTGAGACACACATATACCGCTGGTTAGAGCAGATGGAGGGTTCGAGAGCTAGTGTAACGGCTTCGTTCTCCTCGAAGTCTGCTCGGTAGTCCGGGTTAGTGGAAGAACCTATATCACTGTCAAGGTTACTCCGTCCTTTCGGATGGGACGTAAAGCCGTTGGTCCCCTTGGTACTTATCGAAAAGAGTAGGCTTCGTGCCGGTAACGAGTTTCCCCTCTCCCTTCTATTAATACTTCATCCACATCTATCAGCACTCATCGTCTCGAATAGCCTTAGTGCATTAATATGAAACGTTAAGCAATATCATATGAAATTGGTGGGTTTTGGTGGAGGTGCCGGTTCCACGTATAGTGGTCAACTTTCCTTGCACGGGACTGAACTAAACCTTGTTACACGTTAGTTTCCAGCTCCTAGTGGATCCATGGCCTTCAATCATGCCGTGAGGTATTGAGAAAACTGTTTTCCATGTGCACCAAGCCTCGTCGAAAAAAATATTCAGTTATTCAATATTTTGTTATTTTACGTGCCTCTAAAATGCATTATTAATTTAACGTACGAAAGATATATTTTCAAGGCAAGAACTATAACACAACTGACAATTATTGTTCGATTCGAGGAGCTCACTGCACAATGTTTTTAAATATTACAATGATGTTGCATACGTCATTCAGAGTCGTAAAAACATACATACATTTACAATATGGATTTATTTTTATGCTTGTTTATATACTATTGGTAAATGCATTCACAGCAATGTGAGATTTTTTTAATATTACTAATATTATTATTATTATTTTTACTTTTTATATATTATTATTTATATATATTTTTTTAATATACTTGGTAAAGTATGTATATAATATATTTCTTTTGGAATAAAACTCATTATTAGTGCTATCTACATACTGCAGAATGCTCATTTGTTTGACACATTGTAAAATTGTATAATATTTAATTTAAAATTCATTCGATATATATATTGAACGTTTAATGCATATTTCTTTAGATTAAATGAGTGAAAATATATTTCAATTCAATTAAAACAGTATATTTTTAGGATTTTACGGTCTCATTCGTTAAATTCAATACGAACTTTGTTAAAAGTGAAGTAACTTTTCAGAGTTTTCGTTTTGAAAATCACTTTCATGAACTGTGTTTCTTATGATTGCTTAGTATTTTAGAATTTAATTAAAATTCACTTAATTTGTTTTGAGTTCTTATTACTATTACACTTGGGTAAAGAATATGCTAAATATTCGTGTGATCAAAGAGTAAACACCTAAAATAAAAATCTTACCAATCCCAAAAAGAAAATTGTGTTTCTCTTTTAGTTAGTTCTATTAAGAGAGAATTTAAATTAATTTTATTACAATGGTAAGAAACTGTGTTTCATGCGAACTGGGACACATTACAAAGAAATATCATCTCGCACAGCTACCTTAAACAGTTGAACAATCTATTTTGTCTCTTGTCCTTTTAAACCTCCGGATGTTGTACAATATTCCCGGAGGGGATGGAATTGTAGGTCCACAAATAAATGATATAAAATAAAAAGCAAGCCCTCGAGAAAATTCAATTAAAATCGCCCTTTGGGGAGGTGTTTTTTCGTTTGCCCGTGGTGTATAAGCGAGTCGTAGAAGAAACGGAATGAGAACAGTGTGATCGTCCGTCCCTGGGGTGGCGGAGGGGGGGGAGGGGGGGGGAGGTCTGCAGACCCAACTAATCCACTTCACCCACACCTCAAATGAAAACATATCAATTCGTGGCCGGCATACAAAACCCCGACCGTCTCCAGATAGCGCCTTTTACTGTCGCTTAACCGTGGTTATTGTCTCCAAACCAATGCAAAGCTGCAATAACGCATTTCATCATCCTATCTAATGTTTCCCTCATTAAACATTGTAAGTAATCTTGTCGTTCGAACGGAGCTGTTCTCATCACACCCTGGCTGATAAAACAGGTTTATGGCTGGCTAACTGGGTCGGGGAGTTATTGCATATTCGGTTCGGTTCGAAGCAGTGAGACGCATGCGCCGACACAAACGTCTTAGGGGGGATTTGCTTTACCTAGAGAAAGGGTGTAAAGATTCCCATTAAATTACTTAGATATCTCGTAAGTTAAAGTTTCAAGAAGGGAATATCATAGCTCTTGATTTATATTTTTATTTATTTATATTATCCCCTGATTACCTGTTAGTAACTTTTGCTAGTATTGATTTAATCTCAAAATCACGTTACAAACTGCTCCTAAGAGGCAATATGTCTACATTTCAATGGTAATGTCTGCCGGACTGAGCATGGAGATGTATGGGACCCCGGGGAAGAATTCTTTAATCCATTTCCTACTCTCGGAAACACAATAATATCATGTTGACCGTAACACGTTTACGCTTACTTCATGGAAGCCGTGCTGAAAACTCTGCTCGCGAAACTAATTGCTGTTCTGTTTGACAGGAAAACAATTATGTCGTTAGATACTTTTTACTTCTCTTCCCGGACTCATAATATTGTATATGTGTATGTACACACAGATAGATGAAAGGTTATAAAATACCTTGTTAAGGCTATTCCAGAGCACTATTACCGATATTTTGAAAGTCAAAGGAAAATGACTGGAAGTTAGTTGAACGAAAGGGGAACTTGAATAA
This sequence comes from Sweltsa coloradensis, assembly GCA_024449915.1. Taxonomy (NCBI): domain Eukaryota; kingdom Metazoa; phylum Arthropoda; class Insecta; order Plecoptera; family Chloroperlidae; genus Sweltsa; species Sweltsa coloradensis. The sequence goes on from JAMZAV010000083.1 coordinate 590,222, forward strand.
AAAGGAAGAAAAAATTAACATTTTTGGGGGGTTGAACAAAGCTCTATTTTGATCATTATGTGCAAATTTTGGGTCAATAAGAAAATGACAATTCTAGGTGCAATATTTAATTTTCAGCTATGATTTTTTTATTGTTTCAACACACCACACACCGTTGTCTCTGGACTGATTCGAAGGGAAAATAATTTTCTGAAATAATGTTCTATGTGCGACTTTTTTGTCACGCGGTACAAATAAGTTTTGAACCGGGGGACGAAATTCGTAAATCAGACGTTATTTCATAAATTTATTTTCCCTTGTACTCACTCCAGAGACAAAGGCGTGTTTTAAAAAAAGCTTAAAAATTAAGTATTGCACCTAGAATTTTCATTATCTTATTGACCCAAAATTTGCATATAATGGCCAAAATGGAGGTTTTGTCCCGTCCAATACAAAAGTTATTTTTTTCCTTTTTATTCAAGTTCATCTTTCATCCAACCAACTTAATTTTTCGTTGACTTTCAAAATATCGGTAAGAGTGTTCTGGAACAAAATCTCTTACAGATATCCCAACTAAAATAGAAGTTGGTGACTAATCGTTAAATGGAAGATAAGTTACGTGTCTTTGTGCGTGTGCGTGTGTGCGTGTGTGCGTGTGTGTGTGTGCGCGTGTGTGTCCACGTCTCCGCGAATAAAATCACTGCTTTCTGTCGCAGCTTGCCTGGATAGAAGTCTTCTTTGTAAAAATGTCAGTAAATCATTTAGTAAATGACACGCAAGTTTTTTTCTAAAGACGTATCACGAGAAAGAAGTTGCTGAACTTCTCCAAAAAAGTGTTGACCTAATTGGAAGTTGAACCGTGGTCTCATACGGCTAGATCCAGTGAGACTCGACCCGCCACCTATGGTGTCTACGCCCAGACTCAACTTGTTAGCGTTCTCGCTCGCACGAGGAACATGATTCATGTTCACATGATCATAATAAACGAGTCGGTTGTTGTTTAAAAGGGCCTAAGTCACGTTTTTGAGTAAGTATCAAATTCTTGCTTATTTTATAGAGACGCACATTAAGTGTGAAAATGGAACAAATCGGATGCACCGTGGACACGGTAGAGACGGGTCGTCCCATACGCCAGTCTTTTTGAAAAGGAAATGAGTCAATTGACTTGACGCCGTTAAAAATCCTTATTAAATAACCTTGTGTACCTTTTTAAATTTAATAAAAATAAAGTAAATGACATATACTGCCATGGTTTAATGAAAAGATAAAACCCCATTCCCATTCACATGGAAATAATTCGATTTTTTGAAGAGGGAATGAGTCAGAGAGAAAAATATTTTGTAATGGCCTAACTATATATTCTTAATTTAAATAATGCATCTAAATAACATATTCTGACATTTTGTAATATATTTTTTATCACATTCCCATTACCATGGATATTAAAACAGTATAATTTGAAAAGGGGATGAGTCAACAACCTATTTTTTTCTGGTCAGACTATAAATAATAAATGTTATGTAATTGCATATTTTAATACATCGTTAAACGTGTTTAAAAGAAGTACAGTTAGAAGCATGTACTACGATTATTTCATTCTGAAAAATGTTTTTCTCATTTATCTTTGAACTACAAAAAGTGACTTACCTCCTTTTTCACAACAACCGATTCCAACAATTTCGATATTTATTTCATAGTGATATTTTTAAATTACATGTTGAAGCATCTAGGTGTAGCTCAGATGTGGTTCCGATGATAGATGAGGAGGAATGTGCCAGGGCTGTTTAATATGGAACATTGCCGCTTGACTGAGGATAACCTGCGGGAAAACCCTTCAGTCAGAATAACCAATGGCTGGTATCGATCCGGCGACCTCCCTATTCAGAATCTCACGTATAACGCGTATGCAAACACCAGCGGTGTCATTATTGTTTATTTTGTATTTTGTGCAGAAAACTCTCAAATTTTCTCAAAATTAATCTTGTTTTCATTAGCTTTACTGTCATAAAACCCAAAACTGTTAAATATTTAAAAAAATTAATCAATCGATGTTAATTTATCTTAAAGAATGTACATATTTTAGTTGGTAGACTTGCTTAAATGGTGTCTTCATTTTGAAACAATGTATTCGATGCGCCTCGCACCCAAGAAACTGCATTTATATTTCTGCTGTACAAATCCGCTACCATTAACTAAATTAGCCTGTCAAAATTTGCCTTGCGCGTGTTTTGTAAGCCCTGGTAAAATACATTATATTGGCAGAGTGCCCTCCTCCACTCTTCAAATGTTTGGATGTTTCATGAGGTTGCCTACCAGACCAGTGCCACGTACGTTTCCTTTAGTGGATATTAAAGAAATCAGACATATGTCAATCAAAGTGAGTTGGAGTTACTGCGCAGGGCCACAGATTTCATGTCCAATAATTCCATGGAATTCCACTTCAACTCTCCTCTGATTTACAGAGAACATTAAGTGGAAATTAATGAGAATTGTATCGAACAACGTATTAGGGCTAGAGTAGTAGTGATTCGACGTATGACATTGGTTAATGATGAACTAGGTAATACCGCACAATCAATTTAATTGATAGGCAATTCTCTAAACAACATGTGCACCAGCAAACATAATGAAGCCATATACCCAAGTAAAACGAAACATTGCTTTACACAGTTCATATTTCACGTGTTACAAGAATATTTAATGAAAATGTTCATTTGTTTGCAATGGATGTGTACTTTCTGTCTGTAAACTTAATAAAATATTTTTCTTGAATCGCGTATATTTTAATTTAAAACTATAATATAAACATTATCAGGAAGTATGCATGAAAAAACATCATTTTTTTGGAAAGTTCGTTTTAAACAATAAGCCATCAAAAGTAGCCATGGTACAAAAATTTCGCATGTTGCAACTAAAACACCGATGTAATCAATAATACGTGTTAATCTTTTAGTAGTCTTAAGCTGTGAACCTAGTTCTGTCGTGGGCGTATTCCTCCAAAGAGCAGACGGATAAACGGCGTCGTCATTGCAATCATGTCAGCTGTTAATTCGTCGCACCTGAGCCGTTGAGCTGTCTTGATTTAATAACCATGTAATCGCTCATTCCTCTCGCACGGGAAACAGAACATGCAGGCAGCCCTGTGATAGTGAATGACTTCACGGCATTGTGTGTAATGGAGTTGAAAGTTAGCTGCTCTAAACCATGCTATTTGATGTGTTATAACCTTCTCACATGCACAGAGCTCCTCTATATTTGCACTCAAGTGAACAGAGTAATCATCGCGTACGTACTTTCATCTCCGCGAACAAATAGCTAGGCCGGGTGGCTCACTATCACACCCAGGGCGGAAACAAAACAACAAACACGCAACGTGTTTGATAAATATCAGAGTGGGGAGTTTTGTCCAACACTTTTATTAAAAACTAGAGCTGAAAAATCTCTTGTGCTCATTACACACAAAGAGAGAGATTTTAATTATACACATGACGAGTAAACGTATCATTATCAAAGTGATTGCGCAGCGTACGACGAACAATAGAAACAGATGACAAGAACACACGAAAGGGAAACAAAGGCTGGAGAGCGAAGCGCTAGTGGAATTTAGATGGTAAATCCGTTTTATAACTTTATTGTGCATACATTCAATATATAACTAAATGAATTATTTAGAAGCACGAGTACGGGATCAACAGATCGTCGAAAAACATACAAACAAAATTTCTTGGTGGAGGTGCCAAGTACAAAATGTTAATTTAAAATGACTAAACCATCTTTCCTGACCAAATAGTCAACTACATTCTTAATTATCCTTGCTGAAACAACAATTCAACAAATAAACACATGCCAAAAGGTGGTCTTGTTCGGTTTTTATCGTGAGACGTGACACACGCACAGATGGACGGACCGACAGAAAAATGATGATGATGACTTCGCTTCCTTATATTTGAATTATTAAGCAGTAAAAAATAGTTGATAAATAAAAATTAGTTTACGTATCGCTTTCTCTGTTAAAATTCCTCTTAAAACTTAAAAAAAAACTTGATTGGTTGGTATGGGCCTATGTGTATGTTAAAAACATAGTTCATAAATAGTTTACGTTGTTATTAGACTGAATAAAATTAAGTTCAAAAATGAAATACAAGCAGCTTGAAACTAGATCATTGGTTGTACAAATGAAGATGTTGGAATAGAGAATACATCGGTTGTTAGTACTTGTTCAATTCTCAAACAAGTTGATATTGAGGAGAATATAGTGGTAAACTTAAGCTTCTGCATCGCGTGACTGCAGTCAAGCAGTTGTTGCGGTAGCTTATCATGAAACATGGATTGCTTCCTAGGTTGTTAGAACGAAATAATTCACAAGTTTTATGGCTGGTTACAACAGTTTTCTGGTCAATGTTTGTTTTCTCCCAGCTGAGTGTTTTATGTTTTAATGATGTTCTTTGTGTCTGTGATCAAGACTAGTTTGTGAATGTCAGCACTGTTCAATTCTTCTTCTCATACCTTTTCTCTCGTTTTCTCTCCTCTATTCATTCTCTTTTTCAAAGCAACGGGAGTACACTAGAACGAATAGCGTTCGTTCGTTGTGAGCTGTTTGCACGATTCCAACTATTTATTCTTTTCAATGATTGTTTGTGCCAGTAAATCTAGACTTGTGCCTTGGCTTCTGAACTGTAGTGACGCAAAATTAAATATGTTCTACCTTTTTTCAATTCCTTTGAAACCGAGCCGTAGTGTGGTGCAGCAGGGTTTCGTTAACAGAAGAACGAGACAGAGAGAAAGAGAAAGAGTGATCAACAAAGAAAAGATAGTGCGGCAAGCCCGTCTGTCAGTCACTGTTAAACACAGGGAGCTTAAAATAGACTTAATTCGGTTTGCGTTCACGTCTTAAAATAGCGAATGAAATGAATTTTCTGATATAATATGCATGAAGTTATTTATATGGGATTTATTCAGTACAATACAATTTTCATTTAATTCTGTTTTGATAGGATGAAATTTGTGTATTAGTAGACGGGACTCCCCAATATGCAACACTTTTCTGTTCGTCCATCAGTTCGTCCGTGCGTGTTTCACGTCTGACGATACAAACCTAATTTTACGTGTGTTTTTTTAATTGACATTTCCTTTCTACAAGCATTACAGAATGTGTCATAGAAATACCCGGCACCTCCACCAAACACGAATTTCCGATCAGAAACGTACTTTATTTTTGTTTCTCTCTTTAGTCGTTGTACCCGGCACCTCCACCAAACACGAATTTCCGAATAGAAACGTATTTTATTTTTGTTTCTCTCTTGAGTCGTTATACCTGGTACTTCCACCAAACACGAATTTCTGAATAGAAACGTATTTTTATTTTCGTTTCCCTTCTGAGTCGTTATATCCGGCACCTCCACATTATACGCGATATTTTAAATGATTATAGAGAAATATTATTTTAATTGTGTATTGTTCTTCAAGATCTGTTGATTAAGTAGTTTCTCTCCCTCTTTCAGGTACTACAGTACCCGTTCTTGATTCAGATTAGTAATAGGACATTTTCATCTAAAATAATAACTTTTTTATAGTTTAACATCTCAAGAATAACTACAAGAAACAAATCAATTTATTTATATCGGTAAAGCGTGTAATCCTCGCATCGACAGAGACCAGCATAGGGGTGACTGGCCCAATTCCGTCCACCAGCAATCTTGATTGAGGGATGTTACAATGTTTTGCTCAGTGATATTGCGTATATGATTATCAAGTTTTATAAAATAGCCCTTGTGCATTCCTCTCACCCTGTACCTCGTTAGTCCCCGAGTAGGTGTCCGACGATGGACAAACTATACAATCTCCACTCTCGAGTCGGTTCCAGACGCTCTTAAGCTGACAATAATTGATTGCCTCCTTATCACTGGTGACCTACCCTAAGATGCGAGCTCATCCCTGCCGTCATTCCAATCTGTTCAGTCCATACATAGTCAGTCTCACGATCCTCTTGACACATTTCTCTTTTATCAGGTCCTCGTGGGAGTTCGATTTATTTGGCAGAGTCAACTGAGTAACCCAGTTTCCACTATATTATACACTCATTTCCACACGGCGCTCTCTTTCTAACTTATCATATCTATGCGGACTCTCTGGCAAGCATGTCAGCCCTGCAAGACACGCTGTAGAGTGGTGCTGGTTTAGATTACAGTGGCGACCTTAGCACCACCCTATTCAACTCAGGAACAAAGATTCATAAAACAAAATTGCACATCCCTCAAAGTTATCATCTATTACGCTCCACTTTACAGTCATCTTGCGAATTGAATATTTAAAAGAATAGAGATTCGAGTGCGACTAACTATTCTTAGTCCAATAAATAGCTCCTGAACATTGGCACTACAGATTCTGAAGGTGGCAGCAAAAATGCGGTAAATCTAAAATTACCATAACCATCCAAGAGGAAAAAAACAAAGTGGAAATGCATTTTGCGATATTTTTATTCCTTGAGATTAAAACTTATTTGAATAAAGGTGTTTATCTTAAACTATCTCAAGATGATAGCCACATTAGTTATTATAGGACTTGTGTAAATTGTTGAAGTTGGGGTAGATGTTTCCGCTTCTAGTAATACACCCTCAGTTTGGGCAAACTAAACTGACACCTCATGTATCTGCCCTTTACTGATCGACCATGCTTCACTATCGTGCGCCACACTGGAAAACATAGACTTCAACTTAGCCTGGTCCCAAACAACCCATATCATTGATCCAATCACAATCCCACTAGCATTCACTTGTTTACTAGTCGCCGTTTTATCTCATTAGCTATTCTACCTTAATGAATAGAGCAGGATGTATAGTGTCATACATTTCGGAAACTAAAAAACATTACAATAATTATATTCATTCTTAAAATTGTTACTAACAACATATTCGTTCGATGATGTTTTTGTTTTGGAAAAGATTCAACCGAAGTATAATAATCATTTCGATATCAACCCGAAATAAGGTTTGTCATTAAAGTTATAAACAAAGCAAAAAAATAGTGTTTATTTGAAAAAGCAGGCTGATTGAAAACGTTCTTTAATAATGATTAGTATTAAAGTTAAGAATTTTTCCTTGGGTAAATTGGCTGTCGAAGTTTTGAAATGCGTGTACCATCGCAAGAAATGTACTAGGTAAACATCAAGCCTCACGTACACTGACACGATATGTTTGCTGTGCACACTATTTATTAGGTCAAAACACACAGTTCCGACAATTAGGAGTAATCCACAACCCCAACACAGACCCGCCACAAACTTGTCCATCGTAGAATAGTTTGGGGGTGGTTAGTGTACTCGGACTTACGTGGAGCTATTTTCAAGCGAGCATATCTTGTGACTAAAGCTAGTTTAGGGGTTACTTTACAACAATCGTTTGTAAACACTGTTCGATGTAATGGTTTTCCTTTGTTGAATCAAAATCTTACGGTTTTGGTAGAGTATAGCTAGTATGGCTGTTAAATCTTTCGAATTGAAATGTCAGAGAAAGTCTGGCATAATCTCCTCTCGCCAGCCTGCCTGCTGGATGACCCACCCTCCTAGCCCAAACACCCTTATTCTAGACGGAAGGGAAAGTGCTTAAACTTTAAATCAAGTCCTTTGATAGCAACTCCTTCAATAAGTGCGTGCAATCAGTATATGTTACACATGGATCAATGTGTTTAAAAGTTCTGAAAAGGAAAATAATGGAGAAACATAAAATGGCAAAGGGGAGAAAAGTTGCAAAGGAAGAAAACGAAACTGAGACTCGTGGAAAAAATATACTTTTCCGGCACTCACTTTCAAACAAAATGAACGAAATTTGTAAGGAATGTTTGGGAAGTTGGTGGCAAGGAGAGGCCTCGGCGTTCAAGATCAAAGACTTGACAACAAACTGTGAAGTACATTGCAAAAGCTACCTCACCTTTATCGGTGAAGCGAGACGGATTTTGTTGATAAAACTTGTCAAACTAGAGGTATCGGTTGATTTATTTGCTTTGCTTGCTTTGTGCTTGTCTTCAGCGGTAACTCAAGAGTCGGTGAAAGATGAGACAACCCTTACAAACACCCCGAGGGCGTAATATTCCGTGGCTCAGCATTCTTTTACCACAACCATTACAATAATACCTCGAATAAAATTCCATTCCCGAACTACTGGTTTGTTTATTTTTGTGTGCAATCAGAACTAATAAAGAAATGCATATCCAATGATTCATCGCAAGCAGAGGCTCTTTATAGATGTGCCGAATAAAATTACGACGTCGAGCATTCCATTGAGGTTACTTCAGTACCTCCTTTATTGTGTTATAATTATTATTAATTATTCCATTATTCAATCCAAACTCAACTCTTTCTCTTAAGTGATCTGATCAAGGCAAGTTTCCTCATGGATTTTTTTCTCCTCAAAGAGAATGTTGACAGTGATGTTCAAATGGAAGTGCTTATTTTGTTTGATAGTAAATAACATAACTTTACAATTTGTAGCTGTCCGCGAGCGCTGGTCCGAGGACGTGAGTTCAGTTTTATATAATCGTCCTTCATCGTCATCTATCACCATATCGTCTCGAATAGCCTTAAGTGCATTAATAAATTATTAAATCATTTACATTTTATCTACTTTATTATTGTACTCTGAGCACTCGTAGACTAATCTTCAAGTGCTCGAATCGAATAAAATGCGAGTGCGAGTTGGATGCCGTTTGCACCTCAATAGTGACATCGACACAGTTAACATCCGATACAACTGTCTAGATAGATAGTCTGCAGTTGTCCGATATCGGTATTGTAAAACCGTCTCCACTCTAAGGGCTGTATCCACTCGCGCGAAGAGCCTGTTCGGCCGGCTGACGTTAAAACCTCTAGGACTGACGTTGCTGCTTGCTAATACCACTAGCACTGACGTTGCTGCTTGCTAATACCTCTAGCACGACGTTGCTTGGCAATACCACTAGCACTGACGTTGCCTTCTAATACCCTAGCTGACGTTGTAGCTTGCTAATACCACTAATGAACTTGCTGCATGCTAAAAACCACTACAGACGTTGGCACTAGCTATAATAACTGAGGTTTTCTGTTGAATACTTCTACACTGAAGTTGCTGTTGCTAAACTCACCACTTACTCATGATTAAGTTCTACACTGGGTTTCTAGCTGCTAATACCTAGTACGAGTGTTAGCAATACTGATTGACGGCTTCATCTAAAGCTAACGATATATTAGTCAAAAGCACAAAGAGTTGTTTATGAGTTTTCAAAATAGTTACACACTAATTCAATACCCCTTTAACATGAATTGTTTAGGGTTTACGCTAAAGAGTACAATACTGATGAAGTTTTTAAGGTTTTCTTTTTGTCATCTGCATTTGTCATTTAGTGCCTACTCTACCCTTCACCTTTGGTACAGGATGACTTATTTCCCTGGTCAAGTTGTTAGTTTTCTTGTCTGACATTGTCATTATACGTGCTTTAATAATTATCTTGAACTATGCTTACACTTGACCAAGTTTAGCTAAAACGAGGAATCTGACGTATTTGCCCAACTGTATTACGTGTATGTACCAGTGGCGTAGCTATCGGGGGGCAGAGGGTGCAGTTGCACACGGGCCCGCGCCCCGGAGGGGCCCGGGCCCTCTCTCCAACTCTATGTATGTATGGTTTTAACCTGATAGTTACAAATTTCTATTGATGCAAAATTATTGAGGCTACCATTTCAAATTTATTTCCAACTCATTGACAAAGACGCAGAGAAGCATTGTCATTAAAAAAATACTTTGAAAATTTTGAACTTGTGCTGTTGTTGGTTGTTCAAACAAAAATTCTTGAAACAGTCAACGCGGTTTCAAAACTGTTGCAATCTTCCAATCAAGATCTAAGCATGGCTTCTACACTTCTAAAAAAATGCATATGACACACTGTCACCTCTACGGAACAGTTTTGAAGAATGTAGAGGAGCACAATATGTGTGATAAATAGGGATACCAGCACGATTTGAAGAAAAATGCATACAAAATTAAATCAGCATGTTGATGAGCTTTGTGTAGACCAGCGATTGACAAAATGCTGAAATGAGCTTCAAAGTTAGGCCTAATTTTTTCTACGCAAGTCTCGATGTGGTGACAAGCCAATTAAAGAAGAGATTTTCTGGCATGAACGACGTTGTGAACAATTTTCTTGCTATTCTTTCACAATCATTCAATTCCATGAACGACGATGAACTATATGCAGCTGCTACGACACTCGTTTCCAAGTACACTACCGACATTTCATCTAAGTTTCCCGGGCAGTTACTTGCTTTCCGATCATGTTTAAAAACAGAGATTTTAAAAACAACTTCAGAAATGGAACTTGCAACACTGTTAATGGTACACAAAGCTGCTCTTTCTTCAAGTTTTCCTGATGTAGGGCCTATGCACAGCTTTAATGCTATTCCTCACATTACCATGGTCACCGTGGCAAGTGCGGAACGATCATTTTCGAAACTCAAACTAATTAAATAAAACTTATTTGCGTAGTACAATGACTGAAGAAAGACTTCCTGTCTTGTCAATATTGTCAATTGAAAACCACGAGGCCAGAGCAATGGACGTCAATGGCATTATAAATGTATTTGCAGAGAAAAAATCCCGTAAGAAAAACTTCAAATGAGGTCGAGTACAAAAGCTTATTCTAAACAATTATCTTGTGTACTGTTTTGTGCGTTTTAACAAAAAATGGGGTGGGCCCGTCGTGTCCAGTTTGCACCCGGGCCCGTAAAGGCGTAGCTACGCCACTGGTATGAACGTCTGTTTGTACGTCGTATTTACGTCTACGTATGTATGTCTTCTCATTTAGCCTATAACCAGGCAATACGACTGTTCCCCAAAAGTGTGCCTCCAAAAGTCACCCCTTATGAGCTACTACCATTACGTTTGACAGTTGGTTCGACCATTCTTTGAGTTTCCGCTCTCATCGAACCAGTCAATGAAGCTGCTCTCTCTAATGTGTCGAGTTCCTCCGACCGTAGTTCGTCACACCACGAACCAATGACGCCAAATAGCTCTGTCCAGTGGTAAACAGGATTAAACTCTTTGGAAGTCGTGTTTGCGGAAAAGCGAGTGTGCTGTTCGCGTAGCCTCAACTGTCCAGCTGGAAACTTTGCTAATCCGGCAATTAAGTTTTTTAATTAAGTACGTGTTTGATGATTATCTAACAAAAATATGTGATTTCTAATAGCGTAAATGCAATTTGCGATAAACAAATAAATGTAGTCATATTTCACGAAAACTTTCTGGATTGTTTCGCTGTCTTAAATTTTCAAAAGAGGGATGTAACAATATTTTTCAATAGTTAAACATAAATTTTAATCATAATTTAACAACACCCCAAACTGTATTATGCAATCACACACTTTATAAATATTTGCTTGCGATTTTACTAAGTGTGCGTTTTTAAACATTTACCATAAAATTGTAAAACAGATTTTAAAGTTTTATTAAGTATTAAAATTATTAAATAACAGTTCAGAAAACGTTCAATCAATGTGAAAACTATTACAGTGTTGGCTTTTTAAATACAGAGAGTATTTGCTATTTTTTAAAGGTGATTTTTAACCTTCAGTTTGTGGTTATCTTACCATTGTTGTTGGTCTAAGAAAATACATGCCAGCTAAATATACATTCAAAATACACGAAACTAAATTCGAAGTAGCTGCTACCTGGAGTGTTGGCTGAGAAATTAGATATCTTGCTACGACAATTGGGTTATTGGTGTAGACGTTTGATAAAGTTCACTAGAGCTTGTTTTGTAAAACATGAAAATGGTAAACAGATTCATATCCAACTAAGTACATTGTTCTTTATGGTGTTTTCACTTAAAATGATCTACTGTTAGTGTTGGCTCAAGCTACTTTTTGCTCGTTATACTATGATGATTGATATGTGCAACGAGACACACCAAGAAACAACATCTTCATCCTCATCTAGTCTACTGATTCTTCTTGTACAATCACGAGTTACTAATAAACTTCTCACGAATTTTACGGCTGTTCGATTATAAAAACATGTTTGGATAGGTTTGCATTTCAACACAATCGTATTCATCAAAATCGTTACACTTGTATCAATAATCAGATTGTAAAAGACCATACTCATGATAGAGTATTCTAATATGTTCTTAAAACAGAAAATGAAGAAACGGTTGACGTAGATTAATTGCACCGCTAGACAAATATCTTAAAGGCCAGTCTTTCCCACGTGTTTTATTTATTATTTTCATTTTCAGATCCATCAAATAACGTATGGATGTTTCCTATGACATTGCCAAGAAACATAAAATCTATATATGTAACGGTGAGATTTCTTTTAAGCTCTCTCCATTTTCTTTTCGTTTTTTGCAAATATAAATTCTAACTACTTGACAGCCGCGAAAGATTTGTCTGTACGGAATTTAGATTTGCCTTGTAATGGCAATACGGCCTTAAAAATAATTCCATCATTTCGGCGTCGGAGGGAACAAAAATATCTATGATAATGTCAACGCTTCACTTAATTCGATATTGTTTCTGAAATGCGTATTTTTTTTTCTCGTCCTGCATCGTCAAGGCACGGCACGGCAAGGCATCGGCTAGGATAGGATAGGATAAGATAGGATGTATCGAGCCGCATGCCGCAAGATGGATCCTAAGAAATAAACGTAGTAGAGAGTTGAACATTCATCTGTCTCTTCTCTTGACAAGACTTCCATTAGCGAGGGATATGTCTGCAGTACCGCTGTGCTATGCCTGCCCATCCGTCCGCCTGCCCGCATGCCACTCACCAGCCTCGAGACACGCTAAGCAGGCTTTACATTTAAATTAGAACAATCTCCATTCTCAGATGTTTTGTTATTTCGTAGAGGAGATAATTACAAAGACTGTGCGAAGTCTGGTTAATAAAATATGAGGAAATTGATAAAAATTGTATATTAAACATTGAAATTTGTTCAATAAAATGTTTTAAAACTAAATCTTGTGCAATTTATATCGTCTAAGGATTGTTAGCGATTGAGGGTAAAACACTCAATCGCTATCAGCAATATGCGTACTCACAGATTTTCTTGTGTGATATTGTACGTTTTAATAATGGGTGTTAATGATTGTGTATATTAATGTGTTGCTCCATTGTTATTCACATGACTGACTTTCAGTCTCATGGTTTATTGAACTCGCTGAATTATTTAAATACGGCTTCAATTATGATTGGTCAATTATGATTTCACAGCCCCGATATAATAGAGAGATCATTCGTTGTTAAATAGGATTAAATGGCAATTAAATACACGAATTGATATCATAGAAATTACAAATTAACAAAAAAAGTAAATTAATGAAATGATTATTTAAAAACTAAAATCAGACTCCAGCTTTTAAAGTCTAACCCATTCGAGTTCCAAATAACAGTATTCATTATACAGACATAATGCATCAGCAATGTCTGATGTAGTAAATACAAGATAGTATGGCGCTATAATAGCCCGTTTACGAATTGCATTTCCTAATGAAACCTATCGGTAAAAAGGTTTCAGTCAGAATTAAATGTGAGAGACGCAACACCGGACCCTTTATACACGCGCGTACAGTAGTAAAGAAAACAAATATGATAAAATACATAGATTAGCAATCAATTGAGTACTTTTCAAGTAGATTGACAGTGTTCTTACTTCCCGGCATACTGGGAATTAGCATCCAATATATCCTGAATCCTAGATAAAAACAAAACAAATGCGACTTGATAAGTTTGGTTTATTTCTCTCATACCCCTGACACTTGGCTAAGTGTTAGCGCACTGGGACAGGGTTCGTTTAACAAAGTAACATGTCAACTCCTGAAAACAATTGCTAATTATAACATAACACGAGTCAAGGAGTGGTGATCATGCGTATCTCAACAAGAATTAGCCACAGCTCACAACTTTCTGGCTAGTGGTTTACAAGAATAATCAGATAATTATACCATGATCCTCCTAACCCTCCTAACTGCCAGAGTGTAGCCGAGATGCTATAGGTTACGAGAATGAAAACTTTATTTGTGGATTGCCGAAGTCGGCACTCGAACCTCGAATCAAAAACTAAGTTTAGAGAATTATTAGTGAGGATTGCCAGTGATATGCCTGGAATATACGGCCTTCCGAATCAATCTAAATTGTAACTCATAAACCGATATCTGTTCATGTGTCATGGATCTCATTACCTCGAACGTACTGAGATCGTAGGTGTAAGAAAACACATCATTAGTTCCTACGCATACAATCCCATTTCGATCTTCATTAGTACGATGAATACTGCTAATGAAAATTGATCTACCTCATTTGGTAACGCAACAAACTTCGCAAAACATTACTTTCTGTTATGAATTGAACTTACCATCGTATTTCTACTATATTATCATCTACGCCAATGAAATGTTTCCCCTCTGCTCAACGCAGTGGAAGTTATTAGTGTCGCGAGTGACTGAAACTTGATGTTTCGAGACATCATTACAAATATATTGTTTGTAAACTTGTATAAGCAACCCTCACGTGCCTTATCGAAACGCAAATCTAGGCTTCATTGTCGTTGCAATGAGTTTCAGTCCTTGACGTTGAAATAAGTCTTTACTTGAAACCACAGTCTCGTGTGCAGTAGACCTGGAATATTATTTCCCATTCAATTCTAAATGGAATTTGAATACGAGAAGTACTTGATGCAGTGAATAGTCTTCACCGGCATAGGCTCACTGTATGCACGAAGGAGTACAGCTTTGTCAATGCAATATGGCCACCGGTTCGAAATAATGCGAGCCATTGCTAACTTAAACTGCATACGAAGCATCTTTATAATGTGGAAATAAAACAGGCAGAGTAGGACTTAAAATAGAGAACGCAGTTACCTAATCAACAACACAATAACTGTTGAAGAAGAACATGTAAATTAAATTTCGCAGTAGATTGAAAGGTTTGGTGGAGGTGCCGGGTACTGATAATCTCCCTCTTAAGAGGGAAAAGGACACATTTGATTTGGCAGTTGGCAAATAACTATTCGTTCGGTCATGAAGTATTCGACTTACATAAATTTTACAAATTTGTCAAACAAGCATGCATGGAGAACCCCACGGTCATAAATTTTCGATATTTTGCGTAAATCAGCCAGAAAAACATCACGAATATGGACAAATCTTTACTTTTTAATAAAATTTCAAATCGTGAAAATCAAATTATATTTGAAAACAAATTTGCAAAGCGTTACTGTAGAGCCCTTAATTTCTGCTTCCGTGACAAATGCCCAAAATTACATTCATCTGTGGTGTCAGTAAGCCGAGCGAACAGGAATTTGCTAAAAACGCATGTCCTATTTGCTCTTAAGAGGGTTCGCTGAGCTTGGCCCAACTCAAATGCGCGCGCTCAGGTGTTGACGATTGCAGCTGAACGTTTGATATATCATTACCAAATTTTGCATGAATGTTAATAGAGTTCCTTTGTATTGATATCCACACTTGGTTGTCAAGAATAAGCCTAAAAAATAATACGAGAGGTAAGTCCAAAACGTGAAAAATGGAAAATCAGGAAATTCCCTCCAAACTGTTTATCCTACGATAAAACCAAATTAACATGCGCGTTCATATTGATTTAAACGTTGATATCCAGTATGAAAATTTGCGTTAAAAAATCTGTACGCATTGGAATAAATTCCCCAAAATTGAGTAAATAATCGAGATTTCACCATTTTTGACATTCAAAACCGATGAATTAATCTAAAAATACGCGCACATGATCTCATAGATTGATCCTTTATTAACGTTGTTGTGAAATATAATACGGATGTTCTTATCCGTTTACCCGAAAAAAGCCTTGTAACAGTCGCGAGTCCTTACAGTCTCCACCCCTAAAGATCCATGCCCTGAACCCTCTTAAACTGGGTTCACCGAAAACATTCTATTTCTGTATCATCTGTGTTGAAAGGAAAAGTGAAGACGTGGTAGTGACGAGAGAACACGATGTGAATCGAACTGGTCATTTGTATCTTAGAGGACACACGCACGGACGGAAAGAAAAGGATTACGGAGGACGAAGAATTAAATTATATCGAGAATTTTTAACAAACATTGTAAGACTTTTTAAAACGTTTTAGCCAGACAACCTTCACTTGCGGAAATTCTTCACAACCTATCGAGTTGTGGAATTTTTTTAAATGTTACATGTTTAGCAGCTAATGCTATTTAAAGAGAATTAGTTTTTCAAGCATGACACTCGAAAGGGGGAGTTAAAACGATATAGTCACGTGACAGTATTGGTATAAATCTATTGCAGTTACGCTGCTTCACGCGCAACACTTATCACGCTCTAACTTTTATTCTATTCATTATTTGGACAATAGTTAAATGAATAATATTTAGCAAATAAATCATTCTTTGTAATAGCGATTATTTCGATTTTTTGACACAGTCGTTAGCTTGTTATAACAATGTACGCATCATACATGTAAAAATTATCAATGACTAAAGTTTTCTCAATAATTTATTTGACAAAAAAATACTGGTCGGATTTCGACAAGACCTCTTTAAAAATATGCATCAGACTTTTTAGACAAGAAATAAACTAACTTTCTAGATAGAAAGTGCACTGAACCGAAAATTTACATCATGGGGTAATATGCAGCGTGCACTTTTTCACGGCTCATCCGCACGTCAAGAGCACTCTTTTAGATAAAAACACATACCCTGCATATTACGCTATGCGGCAAAGTTTCTTCAGTGCACTTTCTATCTAGAAAGTTAGTTTATTTCTTGTCTAAAAAGTCTGATGCATATTTTTAAAGAGGTCTTGTCGAAATCCGACCAGTAGTTTTTTGTCAAATAAATTATTGAGGAAACTTTAGTCATTGATAATTTTCACATGTATGATGCGTACATTGTTATAACAAGCTAACGACTGTGTCAAAAAAATCAAAATAATCGCTATTACAAAGAATGATATATTTGCTAAATATTATTCATTTAACTATTGTCCAAATAATGAATAGAATAAAAGTTAGAGCGTGATAAGTTGTTGCGCCGTGAAGCAGGCGTCAACTGCGAAATGAGGATTTATACCAACTAATTCTGCCATGTTGCCTCGTGACGTCAGGAGGCGGGTACATTTCAAGTCGTCAATTGCCGTAAAAAAGTTTAATGTACATGATTTAACGTTACAGTTGAAATTGCGTTAAAATAATGAATAAATTATAATTGAGTAATAATGAGATTCATCATTTTTTCATAAAAACAATAACTATTTAAAAATACGCGCTATTTCTCAGATTGTCTTATTAACGTGTTGGAAATATGATACGGATGTCTATCCGTTTACCCGAAAACTGAATCACGCGAGTCTTGACGTCTTCACCCACCTCAGCTCGGAACCCTCTTAAACTGGTTACCCGAAACATTCTTCTATCACTGCTGTGAAAGGAAGCTCCAGATGACAGAAAGTTGTCTGTCAATAAAGTATGTTATTGTATCTGAGAGTACACACCACAGAGGACAAAATGAATGCTGCTATGTCGGAAGAAATTGATTTTATCGGGGAGCACACCAGTCAACAATGGTTTATGGAAATGTTTTAAGAGCGATGGGTTTAGACCAGAGTATACCTTGCACACAACTTTGATCTGTCAGCAATTTCTTTATTAGACATGTTAAGCTAATTGTTGATATTATAAAAATGATTACATAGTTTTTAAGCATAAGCCCACTTTAAGGAGAAAGTTATTGATTCAAAGCAATTGTCGTAAAAGTTTATACATATTTCACGCTAGTCAATAAAATATGATATGGAGATAATATATAACTAAAAACAAATCAACTATTTTGAATGTGGCGTATTTTCTGCGAGTGTTTCCATCTTGAGTGGAATGACAGAGGCCCCTCGTCCCAGATGATTTCATCCAGGTTTCTTGGGTCGTTTACCAACCTCTCTCGGGAGTTCTAACGATCTTGACCCAGACACCGTAACTACCTCCTCGTGAATGCAGAATGCTCCTAGGATGACAGAAAATTGGTTTCGTCTGTCATAAAATGAATTATGTATAGAGAAGTAAACTCATAGAGCAAAATTGAATTCTGCTATGTTCAAGAAATTCTATCGAATAGAAGCCACCAGTCAGTCCTGGCGTTCTTATTGGAAGCTGTGTACAGTGTTGGTTTGAGAAAGATTTCCGCATGAGTGTATATAGATAGATATATAGAAAATGATACAATTTAATTTAGTAAGTCATTGTTTTATTACTTTTAAATAGAAAAATGAGTCGTAAAATAAAAATGGACCGTAAGCATGTTTTTAAAGAAAATATGTCTTCTAGTAAATCATCTAGTTGCTGTCTACAGTATTATATGTAATAACAGAAATATATTTTTTGCCACATTCAACTGATGGTATTGAATAAAAATCAGGTTTGAAGAAGTAATATTCCCTTCAATTCCATTAGGAGCTATCAGACGGAGTTTATATTCGAGCGTCGTGAAGTCGATTTGAGACAGATACTGCTTCGTACATTATTGAAAAAAAAACTCACCATCGAAAATAAAAGCGAGTAGACATTAGCAAAAAAGAAGCAACAAGCACGGGTACCGGAGAAGACCAAATATTGCTATATTGCTATATTGCTATATATAACATAATATTGTTAAGTATTGCTACTTAACCAACAGACTGTCGAATAAAGATACAAATAATTCACGAGCCTTGACATCTCTTGATGTATGTAAAGGGTCTGTGTATAGACGTTAAATAAATAAATAAATAAATAAATAATAAATAAATAAATAATAAATAATAAATAAATAAATAAATAATAAATAAATAAATAAATAAATAAATAAAATAAATAAATAAATAAATAACTAACGAATCAGACATCCGTCGATGTGTAGTCCTACTCAAATATACTTTCAGTTGTTAATTTAAATTCTGTTACTTAATTAAAGTTATCTGGATAAAAGTCTTTTAAATGTAACTTGTTTTTTGTGGTCATATCTTCTTCCCCAATGACATCTTCACCCCCTTTATGCATAACTTTTTGTCCATTCGTCCGTCTGTGCGTCTAACGTCCCTTGATTAAAACTGAATATGACCTCCGATTGATATTCGTATTCTATTCGAAATAATCAACTCTAATCCAATCTTAAAAGAGATTTTTCTTTTATGTTTTTTCACAATATTCGTAGTTCATGAACTTTGATTTTGTCGAACCTATAACGTTAAAATAGATGTTCATTAGTTTAATTCTATCAAGATTATCGTATAAGATACATTAATTATTTCTTTAACGCGAATAAAACATTCATTTACAATCATTTTTAAAATGTAAATTTATTATCATGACTGTTTGGTGTCGTTAACATCTTTGTATGTTTATTCACTTGTCATGTAGAATATACCCCCCCCCCCCCCTTCCGGCATGTTCCCAACATTTTGACCCCACCTCCATCCCAGCATGTGCACCAGCATGCCCCGCGCCCCGTGCACAACACAATCGGGAACCTCATCAATTTTCAACACTGAATTACAATTTTAGTTATCTTGTTTTTCCGTTAATTATCCATACAAATACCATTGATTTGCTAGTCCAGCAGATTACAGAATATTTCAATAGCCTCATGATAAAATTATTTTGACTGTTGGTGTTTACATATAGCGAGATCAAATTACTAGATAAACCTTTCAAAAACATGATCAATGCAAATCAATCGTGTCGAGATGTGTTCTAGCTTGTTTCACAGACCTGACCGCGGTTGCTCTCCTATCACATAACGCGGTATGCCACGATGCGGATGTAGCTCTTAAAGCGTGATATGCTAAGCGTAATCCTTGTGACCAATCAGGTGCATGAAGCGATCGCCTCCATGACCTAACGCGGAAGTTGTTTCATTAATTAAGAGAAGATGGAGATTTCTGTTGCTTAACGTCTCATATTGCACTAAGGCTATTCTAAACGATGATAAGTGATGGATGGCGATGAAGGACGATCTTTAAAGCTGAGGTCAGGATTTATTTTCGCAGGAACTTGCAGTGAGTATTTTACTTTAGGCGCTAAGTATTGTTGAGAGAAGCTGCATACAGCATCACATATTGGGAACCCTACGTAAAGAATAGGTCACTCGCCTACTCACTACGTCAATATCAGGTAATTTATTTCTTGTGGTGTCCGAAAGTATCTGTACATTTCCACCGTCGAAATGTTAGATTGGATATGTCATTGCACAACCCGGCGCCTCCACCAATTTAATGACAGAAATCTCGTAGCTTAAAATTGGCTCTCTTGGTCGGGAGAGAGGGGTTAAAGTACGGAATATGTTGGTCGCGGTCCGTAATCGAACCTCGCACCTTCATTTGCCGGTCCCTGCAGTATATCAATGAACGGATATATGTGCAGAGAAAGCTGACCGATTTTGTCATTGATTACTGTGTTTGAAAGGAACGAAAGAAACTGAGTTTCAGAGAGAAATGATGATGAATTCTTGAAGGGATGAAGTGTAAGGTGTTTTGGTAACCAGCAGCTTAGGCTAGGTGGCAGTGCCTAGCCTTCATGTGGGCAGTGAGGCAAGCGACCATCCGACCATGTTGCGAGTGGAGTGGTTATGTTGCTAGCGGTTAGATTTAATGTGGGAATTCGTAAATATGAACTATTTTCAGCGTTGGTTTGAATTGAGCGCGACGGGGTCAGAGGTTATGGGGAGGTCGATGAATAAAAAGAATTTCGCGAAACGAGTCTTCATAATTTTTTATTTTTCAATCTTCTACTCTAATTAAGCATTTACTCAGTAATTTTCCGAAAATGTGCCTTTCTTATTAAATTACACATTTAAATTGAATTAAAATTTGTTCAGATTATCAAATTAGAAATGTGAATTGACTTTTTCTCTGCGTGTTTTCAAGTCAGATTCTTCATTGGATTCAGTGAGTGGCTGGAGGGTCGAGGCAAGCGTCTGAGAGGTAATAAGGTTATTATAATAGCTTCCTCTTGAAGGGTAAGCTGTTAACAAACATTTTTACTTGGCCAGAATATAATAAACAATGTAATAATTAAGCCATGGTTGCGTTTATTTACAAGAGAATATCACTTTATTGTTATTGGCTTGGTGATGAAGATTTCTGTAGCTAACAAATAAAATGTATTTTTCTCGATTTGGATGGTCGGGAAACACTCCCGTAGGTGGAATTGTTAATATTTAATACAATCCAGAAATTAAAAAACCATCCCGATCGGGGTTCGAACCCGTGTCTCCCACTCCATTCAAGTTCTTTAATGTAACGACAATACAGAAGTTCAATAGTTACCGTCTCGGTGGTCTAGTTCGCTAAGGCGTCCACCCGGAAAGTGGGAGACTCGGGTTTAAACCCCGGTCGGGATGGATTTTTTAATTTATGGATTGTATTAAATATGAAATAAAATGTAAACAAAGCTTCGTCACCAACATTTTGTAGAAGTGAATTTTGGCGAATACAAAAGGATAAAAATTGGGTTTTTATTATTTTGTGTTTTGTCTAAACATACATTATTGAATACCGGTGTTGGCAATTTTTAAAATGTCTTTAATCTAAAATAAGTGAAGGATCGATTATGTTCGGAAGTTCCACTGCCTAACACCCGATCTTCTTAGTTTTAATAACCAATTTATTTCGAGTATTACCCGCAATAATGTTATTTCCTTGCGTGCTCACTGAAATGTAAGAAAGTATGTGAGTGGGTGAGTGGTATCCTTGGGCAAGAGAGTAGTAGCTCTATACCTCTTGGTCGTTAGGTACACAAATTGAATGACGATTACCTCGAAATCTAAAATTGTCGCCAACTTGACTTAATGGTTTGGGAAGGATCTATCTTGTGAAAGGGGTGAGCATCGTGCAGGGCCTCTGCCGGGAAGCTCCCCCTTTCCTATCACTGGGGGTTAAATTATACATGTAGGCAGATTTTAGAAGCGCCGCTTGAAATTACTTTATGAAATAAAATTGTATTCGCCGGTTAGTGTTAAACGATAAGTTAGTCCTCCATTCGGCAAGCTAAGCTATCCCAAGGTTTGGGTTTATTGATCGCAATATAAGTGCAGGGAAATTACTTCCTACGCAAAGCAATCATTACAGCAACCATCTGGAGTTCAAGCGTGATTTGATATCCGATTCCAAACAGTATCGTCGAGAAGATTTTTTTTTGGAACCTGGATATTTTAACAGTGTTGATTCATTGCCGTACACTATCGCTTTACCTGATTTCACATTGTAGATTCAGACAAGTAGTGATAACATTGAAATGAGATGAAAGCAGTTACTAGGAAAATATAAATCCCTCTACAGATTGTAGTGTGTTATTATTCCTGAAGTTACTAGGAAAATATAAATCCCTCTGCCGATAACATGTTGTGTGTGTTATTAGCGTTTAGTTGAAGCTATCTACCGTCTCCTTGTTTCGAGTCTGGTTGAACTACTGGGGTAAGCCTTCAAGAGGCTAGAATGTTCTGGCCTTGGGAAGCAGCAGGGTAATGCTGGGATTTGGCAACACACCAGCGTCACGTTTAATTAACTAACTTTGAAATTTTATTTGTTTTACTTTTTATGTACTGGCCATAGTCCTGCTTAGTCCTCGTAACTGTACCGTACTACATTTCATTTGTGATGCCTCAGTCCCTGTTTAAAAAAAAGCATAACATAAATAACATTTTATTGTAACTCCTGAAACAAATTCATAAACGCAACTTTATCGTCATACAAACTTGAAGGATGGTATGAATAATCACTTAAACAATTCACATCTATAACAAAATTAAAGTTGCCATGTAAAAATAAATTAAGTACGACAAAAGCAAATACCATTCGGCATTTGTACTGACAATGTTGTTATGAAAGTGTCCAATTCCAAAATTATATCCATGATACGCGTTCACATAAAAATATCATCATCATAGATAATTAAGCTATTTTCTGTAAAGTATGATATGTCAAATGATTTGTTTAGGATATTTTGTCTCACTTCATGTTTTTCGACTAATATTTACAAGCTTTCCAATTACTTCTGACTGGTTTGAAAAAATGTGCAATCAATAACATCGTTTTTAAAACGACACCTGTTTCACGCGCACGAAAGTCTAGTATTCGCATTCCCACATAAACCATCCATGCAGTAAGCTGCGTTCCCGCCACATATTTTAGCATTCGATGGGATGTATTTGCATGCATATTGTTACATTGTTAGCAATGTTTTCGGTGTGGTCATCAATCTTTCCCATGTTTACACAGTGAAAACAAAAGATAAATGAGCAGTGGGATCTTCGAATGTGATTGGCTCCCGACCCCCGCTATTGCAATACCACTCTAACCCTGATGGTGAGGGGGTGAGGAGGGGGGGGGGGTGATCCGCTTTAACTGTTTGACTGGGTGGAAAGTACAATCAATCCGTGCGTGCAACACCACTGCTGACTGGGGAAATCCGAGATTCCCTAAGTCAAGGACTGAGTTTTTCTCTGGTTGAATAGCATATACCTCGCTCAAACGGGCACCCTCTAACATGATATTATATTTACAGGACCATTAAGCTGAATACGTTTAAATACTGTGACATCTCATGCTATTCCACCCTTTTTGACTGTAGTAATCGTATTTTCTTATGTATATTCAATTGTATATTTCATTATTCTACCTTTTCTAACATAAATCTTGTGTGGGCAAAGCCAACTGCGCCTACCGTAATTAACTATACGAAACTAGTAAATAATATGATCTAGACTTAGGCCTACTTACTTTTATACATAATGTTTTTGTTTTATTGTAATTGACCGGTCATTTTACACTTGCAATTTGTGTTTGAACAATATAATTTAGTAATTGTCAATGTATTTCTGTATTATGCCTTTCCTGATTCCCTCCATTGTTGAATAGAATTAAATTAATAAATTTGGCGTAACAAAGTTTGGCTCCCTGACTGACGCGTACAGTTTGCCGGCAAACTTCTACGAAAGTCTCTTTATCTTTGTGTTTTATTAATCTGGTGGGGGACCAGTGACAATACATACATCTAAATATACCAGCTAATATTAATTTAAATTTGTAATCACGCATCAAATGGTAATAACACATACAAGATAAACATGATTCTTATTGTACTGGTGACATTAGTTGAGTGCGCGAGTGTGTTAATTCTGGCTGATGAAAGTTCGCTGACTGTAATGTTAATCGATCCCTGAGACTGTGAATGCCAAATGCATTACACATTAATGCCATGTGTCGCTCATGAGCGCGAGTTTGTCGCTCGTGTATGTCAGATTCAAGTGCTACTTTGTCACCGTGGAACTCGGCACTTAGTAGGACGAAACATGGAGATTAGGGTACAATTAGCATGTACCACTTTGTGCATATTGGCTACAGGATGGATGCCAAACATTACGCTGCAAATAAAACTCGGGCTATTGTGATAATGTTCGACGGTTAGGGAAGTCATTTGAACGTATATTGATTAACTTTAGTAATGAATACATTATCGTTAATGACATTGTTAAGGAAAACTACACCTAAAACAGATGAGTTACTATAAAAGTATTATTTTCGAGCTACACATCCTGGCTGTTCCTCAAGCAGAAGAGAGTGTGTTTGTGAACCCGGTCTTCAGTTTTACGTGTGGTTTTACTTGTGATTTTCCAGGTCAATAAGCTTTATTACACTCTAAATTCGGTGCTGTACTAGCAAGCAATCACACTCTAATTGAATTGTACTATACATGGTGAAAATCAGGAAAAACATGTATAGTTCTATTTTGTGTGTATTCGTCTTAGTAAACATAATGTATGAATACATTATAATTAAAATGATTCTGCAACCTTTCGTATCACTTCACAATTATCCACTGTCCAAAATACATAGTTAGACACCTGATGAGGGGCATGAATTAAACCCTGGACAGGCTTCCCAGAAAAAATATATATATACTAATTAATTATTAACATTTATTATAATGCAATATCGATTATTTCTTATGGACATTTATTAGGAGATTAATGGAACAAATATTAACACCAACTTATCTAATTATTCTTGAAAATGAGCGCAACCGTCTGATATTACATCAACTGTACGAATGTGGCATGGTAACGAGCTGGGTGTTTCTCTTTGCCCGCTATTATTTCTACGTGTCTTTATTTCCATGAACACGAAACTCGCGTTCATGCCGCTGCAGAACAGTAACAAGCATTAATAGAATAACCAAAACATGGATTTGACATTAAAAATAAAATTCCGTTTAAATTCTTCATTGATGGGTTTCCCAGATAGACCTAACCGATAAATTGGTATGCGTTTTTCTTTACCTCCTATGGTATGGCGACCAATAAAAATGACGTGGATATTTAAGAAAGAATGCAGAGAAAGTTGGAGAATTCGTCAAATTGATGACAATATATTTTGTGAAAGGTCCTTATACGGCCGTATATAACACATTGATTTCGATTGAGGCGAAATACTTTAGTTTTGTTTTCTGTGAGCAATATTGGAGGCTGGCTTTTATTGAAGCACCGGAGGCATAGTTCCCTCTCCCTTCTCCCTTCTCGCTACTCTACTAATATTCCTGCAAACGTACTCCTTACGGTCCCTGCCTAACGAAGATCGCGGCAATCGACAAAGACGCCGGAGCGTGATTCAAAGGGAAGCAAAAGTTACGAACAAATAATGAAGTTTGCAGTAGCATTGCTTTTGTTGTTAAAACATCTTAAATATATTAAATTTTGCTACCTAAGAAAGTGTTTACTTTGAAAAACATATTAAGACATTTTAAAAATGAATTTCCAAGAAAAGTATAATTGTATTTAGATGATGGTTGAGAAATGTGATGTGATGTCCCTCGTCGTCACATTGCTGAATTCAAAGACATTTGAGACGAATAGGTCGTTATTGAAGTTCGTTTATTACCGTGAAGTTGTCAAAGAATGTGTTCGAAAGCTTTTTTCTCGCTTTCTCACATTGCAATTCACAGATACCTTCTTCAATCGGTTTAATTAACTCCACGTATAAAAGCCCTCACTTATCTCCAATAACCAATCATAGAACTCGATTCGATTTAGTATGAAAGGTGAAGTAAAATCGAGAAAATCCTTACATGACTTGCGACAACAATGAAAATATTCTAGTTCAATAAATCCTTTATGTCTTCTCCAGACGATATGAATGATAGTGAGAATTGTCGCTGGGGTAGAACG
The DNA here is from genome assembly GCA_024449915.1 of Sweltsa coloradensis. Taxonomy (NCBI): domain Eukaryota; kingdom Metazoa; phylum Arthropoda; class Insecta; order Plecoptera; family Chloroperlidae; genus Sweltsa; species Sweltsa coloradensis. The sequence goes on from JAMZAV010000083.1 coordinate 616,401, forward strand.
CCAAGACGCGGGGCCACATCGACAGACGACAGTTTTGAGATCGTACGCGAAACCCGGGGCACGTGAACCCAGAGCGCTGAGCACTGGCTTCGGCGATAAAGTTAGCCTTGTAATTGCAATGGAAATTCGCTTCCCTGGGGCATATGACTAGATAACCAGATCCTGATAGTGTAACTACTTCATCGAAGGCAGTTGAGTTCCCGCGGGTTGGCAAGACGTAGAGAGATTGACTTCGCAGGGATTTATTGAAGTTAGATGACGGTTGATTGATGAATTTAGAGGATATATGTGGTAGCTTTTGATCCAGTGGTGGCGCACCCTATACTTACTCTTATTACATTGTGCCCTAGAATAGAGCTTGCCTTAGCCAGAACCGATCGTTCTTCTCTCAAATAGTTTGCGTTATACTTTCCCGCACTTGCTACAATTTCTTGTTGTAGACGCACTAGCTGTAATGTCAAACTTCGTTGTGAGAGAGCTAAAACGAAAAGTTGACTTGCCTTATATTTCCCGACTTTGTTATTTATAACAAGCAATTCGAAGCTTTATAAAATTTAACGAGGAGCACAGCTAGAAAAATCATTCAAATATATAATGCAAGCTGCTAGTAGCATAAAAAAGTATTTTATGCATTAGCAACACATGTAATAACACAATAATTCTATAAAGTTTTCAATACAAATAGTGTTGGTTCGATCATTACGCGCGCGAATCTAATTTGGGAGGACCAGGGTATCGAACCCCGCCGCGACCGGCAAGCCAAAGTGTAGTTTTTTCAAAGGTTTTCCTCAGGAGAATGCAAGGACACGAGTCCTCTTAAACTTTCCTCTAGGACATCCCTTCACATTTTGTCTTATCCCCAATATACCTAGTTAGACACCTGAAGAAGGGCATGCTTTTTACCCTGGGGAGGCTGTCTACGAAAAACTATTATTATATAAAGCTTACATTGTCATATATTTGATTAGCTGCAAAGATGTGTTTAACGCATCATGTCACGAACACGGTATTATAACGCTATCTGTGTTATAAGAAATTTACTTCATATTTAATAAAATATCAAATAAGTATTTCGACGAATATGGTATGACAGTTCTGTGCCTACTGCCCTGGGCCGTATGTTTAAATTGCGATTTAAGGGGGGGGGGGAGGGGGATATTAGATGGAAGAAATGTATTATGATGGTGATGATATTGAAAATGTTCGAGGGACGAGGAAAATAAAATTACGATTTGAACGATCATGTAATAGAAACCAGAATGAGGGAGTAATATGATCTGATTCTTGTTAGCCGAGGTAAAGTGTAAGCAAGAATTTGCCGTGGCTTTAATCGAACGCAAGGTATTCAGTATTGTCGTTTTGCCTTACAATACCGATGGAGAATACCGGAAGATTACCCGCCTCGGGCATTCCTCACAGAAAGTTTGTCCAAGGTTTTATTTAGTCGTTAAGGCGAGTGTTATTTCTAACTAATTCCGTTCCGAAACGAAAAATAGTTTTATACAGTGTAACTGAAGAAGTTGTGCATAAATAGGTTTAGCCAACCATCATTTTAAGTTTTGAATTTAGAAATACAACGTATAGCAAAACAGTTTTTGCATATGTGATTTACATGTTTAGATAATACGAGTAAGGACATAAGATACAAATATTCGGAAATTTTAAAACTTTTGAACTATTTTCAAAGTAATTTTGTGGTTTTTCATTAAATCAAACTTGACACGAAGTATATTAGCCCTATATAAAAAATAGTAGTTTTGCGATATACTTGGACTTATGGTAACAGTCAATGTTAAAACGATTTGCTAGTGATCGTAAGGTTTATTAGAGAGAGAGTGTGTGTTCACTTCTAACAAAAGGAGACTACTTAGAAAGAATCATTCTGACAGATTTGCCTTTTGTCCAATTGTTCGCGTCACCATTAATTGTTTAATAGGTTTCTGAGAGGCCGGGCTTGCTCTTGCAATGGACTTGCGTTACGCTATGTCCTTTAAATGTTAACAGAGGTGACTGAAAGGAAGGCAGAGTGAGCGAGCGGAGGTGATAAGCGAATTCTGAATTATAGATAGACAAGTACAGACTGAGCAAATGTCTCGGACACTACCGTTGCGCACGCCTTTTAGAAAGAGTCCAAGCGATTCAAATGTACTAGCGTCATAAGTCATTTGCTAAGACGAGGAAAAGATTCATCAAAATGCGTTTCTTTTCAGGGGGATTATCCTATTGTTCAACCGATATTTATGACAAGCGTAAAGAGTTTAAATGTACGATTTTTTTTTCAAGTGCAATGTGCTAAAAGAATTCACATTGGTCATTAAAATAACTCTAAAAGTTGTTTAAATGTAACGCGTAAAAACAATATCTATATTGTCAAGGTTTACACACAACCGATATAGGAAAACACTTAAAGCATAGTTTTAATATAATCTTAACTTCAACTTTAGTCATAACACTTCACATCATTATCATAAACAAATTTTCAATACCATTTAGTGCATATTTAAAATTGTGACCAATTACATTTTTAAACTGTCTCTATACAGATCAATATTTGATGAAAGTTGTATGATGTAACAAAATAGTTGAATGATGTTTTTTTTATCAGGCTGTTAGTCATTGATTTTTGTTTCATTCTTCTAAATAGTAGGGCAGGGTAAAGATTTTGGGAAAGCCGATAGGATTTTGACTTGAACTTTTCAAATGGTGGAGGTGCCGGGTCATTCAACGTGAGTTGAAACATCTATATTCATTTTTGGCGTTTTCTATCAACCCGTTTTATCAAACGTTATTAATATAGTAGGAATTGTACTTTAAATTTGTTTTTTAACTTAACAATTTTTTTTTACACAAATAATACTATGCCAATATATTGATATTAATAGTGAAATTTGCGCCTAATATCTATGATTGAATTATATTGATGGCATAGCCTAACCTACACTTCAAAGGCCTTTACGATCAAAAACCCTTTAAGCGTAGCTTTGCTTAAATTGCCTGCATTATGCCACGATTATATGCATACGTTTAAAAGTAACTTTACTGGTGCGTGGAGTATGATGATGGATCTTTGAGGGGCCTGTGGTGATAGGCTGATACTTCGTCACAGGAGATTTATGCGAAGTTGCAACTTTAATCCCACTTATTCTATACATTAACACGGGCATACCTTCACTAGCAGCTTAGAAAGTATCTCCTTCTTCTTTTGGAAATTGATTAACATTTAAGACCCTTGAGACATATAAAATGCCTCAACGTTTTTAAACTTGAAAAGTGTGATTACTTTTTCACGGTGAAAAGGATTCATCGGACGTTGAAGAAATTACGAATTACTGTCACCCAATCAACTCAAGTGATAAATGTCAAAAGCAGACATCTGTAATTCATCAAGTTCCTACTCAGTTATGAAATCCGTGAAAGTGTTTCGTCTATAAATTGAATGTTGTTTGTATTCCTTCAAGAAGATTTTATAAACACCATATAATTCACCCAAATAAATTGAACGTAATGAAAGCGGGAGCGTTGTTTAATGCTATAACGATTTCAATTTAACAAATAAGCCCCTGCAAGACAACCCCTAAACATATTTTCATGACTACAACATCGGTATATCCATGTCGCTGATATTTGTTCGGCGATAATGCCATGCCTGAGAAGACAATAACAACCCATTACCTGCATATTAGCCCCACTCGCTCTTTGTGTGTTCCTGACGCCCGCAGCAGGGCGCAGCTAGGGCTAAATGGCAGTTTATCTAAATTAAAGTGCAGTCAGTCACTCCCTATAATAGTAATCGGTATGCCGAAGTGATTGTTCTTATGCGTTGAGACTGCGGGGCTTGAGATTATCAACACTAGAGTAGTGAGTAATGGTGACATTAATTCTATGCTATTGAACTGTCGTATGGCTGTCATCGCCAGATAGTAGTTGGGACAAAACACAACCTGGTATCACTCTATGCACATGATTCCATCACTGAGGTGATCAAAGTATGGTTGGTTGTTCCTATTTATGGTTAATAATACTGTGGATATGTGATAGCGCACGAGAATGGACCAAGAGGTTTGGAATCGATTGCGCCACAGGCAATCCTCAATGAAGGTTTTAATGCGGTTTCATGTCGTAAAACAAAGGAAATCAAACCGTTGGACATGGTTTCACAATAATCCTAAATTTTAATGAGCCTCATGGTACCAAGGACTCACAGCTACAGAGTCGATCTTCTTTGCAGATTACATTTGAGTTGATATTTTTATTACACTATCAGAAAGGATTTTTGCTTCAAAGGGGAGCCTAAGTGGAAGAACGTTTTGGACCCCTATTAGAGAAATGTATAATTTGAAATTAATGTTACTTCAAATATGACAGCAATTTTGAAGGCAACAACAACAGAACGTCTAAACTCTAATTTTATCTCTATCACATAAAACGAATTGAGTATTGTTTGTACATTTTGTTCATCTAAAGTCTAAACAACATTTACATTTTTAGCTCTACTGATTTCAACCAGATTATTGATCATTGGGAACATTAGGATTTTACACTCTCATCAATGATGTTTTTTATGTGCACGAGAAATATTTCTTATGACTGTTCCACTCTCGTTGTAATTATTTCATTATTTTATCACAGTACAAATTTACTTCTATAATTACAAGAGTAAATTTAATAAATTTACAAATCTGTATGAATTGTTTAGTTTAGGTTACTTTCCCCCGTGATTATATTACTCAGTGTTTCGGCGCCGCTGTGGGCTCCGTCCTCAAGACGCCTGAAGCCCCAACTCTAACTGATTCTGTCAGCTTTAAGCGCACTCGTAGCCTTTGTTGTAACTTATCCGCTCTTATCAATAACCTTTTTGTTTCGGGATCGTTCTGTGCTCCGTCCTCAAACCAACTGAAACTACAACCCAGCGATTCTGCCAGCCTCAGGCGCACTCACGTAGAGCTCGTTGCAACTAATCCACTCTCATCAATATATACTTGTCGTGTTTAAAATTTTATCTGCGTCCTAACAACTGAAATCACCATGTCTCTTTCACCAACTCTCGTGGCTCTTATTCAAAACCACTCACGTCAGTCATCATGGATATCATGGTAGTTTTGTAACCGTTTGTACTCGTACCAACTTGTAACAAACCACAGCCTGATTTCCGTAAGATCTCAGTAGAGCGTTAAAATATACATCAATATATTTTTTGTAGTTTTCGGACCGTTCAGTGCTCCGTCCTCAAACCAACTGAAACTACAACCCCAGCTGATTCTGCCAGCCTCAAGCGCACTCTCGTAGAACTCGTTTCAACTAATCCACTCTCATCAATAACATTGTCTGGTTTAAAATTTAATTTTGCTTGCGTCATAGAACGAAATTCCATGTTCTCATTTCCATACATTCCTGGCTCCTTATTTAAAACCACATCAGCGTTGTCGTCATCGAGTGGAATAAAATGGTAGTTTGAACAACATTTGTACTAGAAGCCGAGTTGTAACAGCCACAGCCCATGTATTTCACTGGGTAGATTTTGCCAAGAGAACGTTAAAATATCATTATAGAGTATGTTTTAAAAAAGTTAGTATTAATTATTTATTACCGACGTTTTTTAACGTTGTATTGTAATCATTGTGAGATTGATTATAGCTAACAACAGTTCATTGGTTACGTTGTAAGTAGTGTGACGATACTACCAGCCGCATCAATATCCATTCAAGATTTTTATAAACAGTGGTTTCAGTAGACTAAATCCATAGTATACAACTTCTTTTTATTTTTTTATTCGAGTATTCCGTGTTTTGTTTATTTAATTTAGTTCTAAGGTTTCGCCGAGATCTCCCTCCTATTTTTAAGCAAAACAAAACAGTTGAAATATCAAAATAAACCACACGAACTTTCATAAAATTCCCCGATTCACATGGCACATGCCATGTTTAACTAAAACTTCTTCATGTGGACGTGCAGTCCTCTTTCTCCATAAGAGTAGACAAGAGAAGAAAGAGGTTCAAAGAACCCATAGAACAACCTTCTTGTGAGTTGAGGTCATCCATTACTTTTCATCTTATCACATTTTCATCACTTTTAACACAATTTGTAGTTTACTAAATAATTTATTCTGAATTTGTAAGCTCTCTTTTGTATGTGTAGGGTCTACGTATTCAATTGCAGATAATTTTTTTCAATACGGGTTGTGTTTGTTTTGATATTTCAACTGTTTTGTTTTCATTGAAAAGGGAGAGGAAGATTTCGACGTAACATTGGAATTTAAAATAAATAAATAAATAAACTAACAAAGAATAGCCGATATAAAGTAACGTGAACATATTCTATCCCTGAAAGAAGCTCTAGTCCTAATTCTAGCAGTTTGTTCTACGTTATTCTTATGGTGTTCTTTTGATGAACGTGGAGCAAGTAGCTTATGTTTAGAACCATCAACTCTCGCGTCTGCACCGCCTAGGCGTAACCAACAGTTTTAAACAACTACGTTTTATCACATATCACAAGGCACGTGTTTGTGGAAATGCAGATGAATTTCCTGGATTTTCTTAATTCGGACGCCTTAAAAGTTTACAACGTTTCAGTTCAAACATCCCAAACAATTTTCCGTCGTAGATGGTGTTGGGATAGCAACCAAGATTTTATTTTATAACACGACGTATATTGCAGACTCTCATAATACTTACTTCCACATATGCAATTTTCTCTGTTATATTCTAGTCATCATTCACATTATTTCTTTTATCAAAAAACGTTTAAACTATCAATAATCACCAGTAAACGTTTTTTCTCAAAATGGTATATGAAAAATGTGATAATCGTAATATTGCTTATGAAACCTACTTATTAAATAATTATTTTCTGTTATGTTTAAATCTTTTGAAATATGATTTCATTACTTTTAACTCCTTAGTCCTTTAAAACCATTGAGTGATTAGTCGATCTCAACAAGTCAAGAAGCTCAAGATAAAGTCTGCTGAATAATCACAGATGATCGTAAGAGATGGCAGATTGATGCAGAGAACACAAGGGATTTATATGGACTTTTTAATAAGCGATTTATGAAACGTTTCGCAATAAAAGAAGCTTATTTTCAGTCACAATTTCATTTAATATCAACCACAAAAGTGGAACAAAGAAGGATTCCGTAGCAGAACTAGTCAGCAGTAAACCTTACACGAAGTCTAGTTATCCATTGATCTACAGTCAACACTACAGCTAAGCACGGACTGAAGGGCATACGGTGTTTGGTTTACCTGGGGTTTAGAGGGATTCAATTGGACATGATAGTAATTCTCGAAGTTAATGCCTCTTAGGCTTCAAGTCAAATCCTGTTTACCGTGTAGATCGTAAGGTTAGGGTGCAACCAAGGGACTTGGGTTCTAGTAGAATCTTTGCCCTAACCCCATATCACCACTCACCTTTACAGGTAGAAAGAAATAAACACTTTCATCAAATCGAGATTAATAAATAAATAAATTCGTATTTAGAGTCTACCCACTCAGCCACACAACTGATTCCAGTGGGGGACAGTAAACCAAAGCGACCATTAAGTCAACCCTGTAGGCTCCGACGCAATCGACGAGTAAGCGATAACCAACCAAAGATCGATATTTTTAATAGGAAATACAGCAATCAGTGGTATGGACAGTGCGAACACCCGCGGATCAACGCCAGAATCAACAAGGCCGAATCAGAACAACTTTGAATTTATTATGTGCCTCGTTGCTAGGACGGCTCCAAAGTCACCGTTTACAAATTCCAAAGCCAAGAATTGGTGTACTTAATTCCAAATCAAAAGTGAAAAAACTTCTGCCTTCAGCTGGAATCAAACCCTGGACCTTCTGCATTGGAAGCAGATATGCTAACCACAAGACCAACGAGCCACACAAAATTTAGTAATATTCTTGTTATAAAAAAATAACCTGCAATGATTTTATGAATTTTATATAAATCTCAGATTACACTCTTACTCTGGATAAATTACGTAATTTTTTCTAAATTAATTATTTTGAGTAGTGTACAGTCATTGTATTACTGAACTAAACCTTATCTAGTCTTAAAAGGTTTCATCTTTATATAATAAGAGACTACACATTATGGACACTCTAGTTTAGCATTACTTTCATATTTTCACTACGCGGATTGGTGGTATTTCGTATTTCCACTCCCTCTCATCTAGTTAACATCCCAGCATATCTTCACATACTTCACATTCTCAAGTATCTGGTACATGAAGTTCGTTCTTCGTAATTCCCTATATCGGGTTTCCTAGCCAGCTTGCCTCAATTAGGTACCCAAATATTCCGTCCTGCTTCAAAATGGATTCCAATTAAATTTAGTCTCCTTTTCAGCAAAGTTTCCCATTACACTCTTTTCTGATTTGTTCTTTCATGCTCTTCTTGATGTAACTGAATCTGTGTTTCAGCGTGAAGTTAAATATTTGTCAAGAACACCTCTTACAAACTACCAATTTAAGACATCAACTATATATGTTTATGTCCGTTACACACAAGCAAATATTGCTTTGCATCAAGCATAAGTTCCCATTGAATCTTTAAATATTTTAAATAATCTATTCATTGTTTCATGCTAGAGTGTAATTCTTCATCTAGAACTTATTTAGTTGGCGTTCCTCCCTGTTTCTATGTTTCTGAGTAACAAGACATCCGTTGTCCAAAAATGAAGAATAATTCAACTTCTAAACATGTGTTTGTATGCAAACCTATTTCTATGTAATTGATTGTATTCATTATGAGCGCTTCCACTGGTTTGTGACTATTATCTCGATTAAATTATTATGTGTTAAGACCATTCATTTCTAGATACTCCCATCTTGTAATTTCTACTTTAAAATATCGCTTTGATTCAGCATTTTAAAATATTCTTAACAAGTGAAGTTGGACTAAAATCAAGATACATCACTTTAATATATCTCTGTCTTTTCAACGTTGGGAAATGCAATAGGCAATTATGTTGTCTTCAACGGTATCTCATTGCAACTGAAACAGCTAGCGTTTCTTGAGTTCTGCTGTGATACCATTTATGTCTGGAATGTTATTGTTCTCCTAAGTTCATTAACTGTCTTGTCGAATTCTGATCTCATAATGAAGCCCGCTTTAATATTCTCGTCAACCGTATACTTGGCTTTCACACTTCTCCCGTTTACACCGTCTGAAATACTTTCACAGCATTTGCTTTGTCTTCGTTTTATATTGCTCTTCTGAGTACTCTATTATTTAAATCTCCAAGAGATATCTTATTGTTATGCAACATCTTTTTGCCTTCTCGCCCCTACATTTTCCTTTGCCCTTCTTAACATGTCTGCTCATGCAACTGTTCATTATGTGTTTATATCTTTCTTCTTGAAAAGTCCAGTTTTAATATTTTCATTGATTTGCGTTATATATTTTCTTTGTCCCTTGTCTCAAACAGTAAAATATCACATAAAGTTGTCACACAATCTGACATTATTATAATGAACCTAGCAAGGGTATTTTTACACACAACCAAATACAAATATTTCCAAAAACGTCTTTGTCATTAACCAACCCAAAGAAATTATGCCAATATCAAAATTTTGACGCTTTTGCTCTATTTTACAAAATACTTAAAAAATACTGAGTATTGTTTATTATAAATACTTTCAGAAAAAAGTTATCATACAAGCCTGCATTATTCTATCCCCACGACATCTATAAAAAAGTGTTGAAAATGTGATAATCTGCAGTAAAAACAGGATGTTTGCGTCTCATAAATGCTAAGGTTTTCACACGTTCAATCTTGACTTCCCACTTTAACACATAACCTTTCCCGGCGACTGTGTTTAAAGCTCACCATGTTCGTATTTTACCAACGCCAGCAGTCTTGATTGAGAATATTTAACTATTTGACTGGGCGTGTTTATCAGACCGGCCAAGTTTGAAATATCTTATATCGAACTTAAACTTTGCGATATTGATTATAAAGTTTGTTAATTAAATGTTCATTCTGGCTTCATGCGCAGAAACCGAGTTGTCATTTAGCTCGAAGCAGTCTCGTGAAGTCTCCTGTTGTACGTACCAACTTCGCAATGTAAGAATGCCGTCAGATCTGTCATAATAGAGGGGGGTAGACTGGGCAGCCACAGCTCTTGAAATGACACTCGATACGCGGACGCTTCCAGCACGCAGACGTCTTAATTAACTAAGTTAATTACGCCGTGACAGCTAAATAACAACGTGCCTCCCAATGCTTCAGATTTAAAATTACCAACAATATATTGCGCATTCAGAAAGAAGATTATGGTAATTCGACTGAAAGCATATTTTAATAACATTTTATTGCTGCGTGTGACACAAATATTACTGTTGCCGTGTTCATCAAACCTGAAGGTTTGTGCTGAAAATTTAGATAAAATAATAATAATCAATAACAATAACAATAATTCAAAACTGTAAATATGAGGTGAAACATTGCACTACAAATTTCAATATACAGCCTCAAGACAAAATAAAATAAATTGTGTTGCCAGCTAATTACCACATTGTTACTCAAAACGCGTGTTTTATTGATATTTCATAAAATTCCAAGTAACTTGCAGCTTCTAATAATACAAAGTGTTTGTACTTTGAGCACAGTACGAATAAATATATAAATGGCACGATTAGCATTTAATGAAATCGGAACTAAAAAGAGTTCCTGTAGAACGTCTTATTTGCGTTGTGTTAACACTGTTACTGGTGTCTTGTTCATTATAAATGCTAAGTTAAAACAGTCGTCCGAAGTTTGAAAAAAGTTAATTATGACAACTGTGAATTAATAAATCTTAGGTATGCGCTGTACTTGGTTTATTATGCTTGGGTCAATAACAAACCTTGCCCGGCGAGAATATCGTTTCATCTCAAAGACTTGAAGATCCTTATCCATGTTTCTGCCATATTTCATTAATAGTACTTACGTTTTTTTATTGTGATTTTGTATTCTAACACTGCAAGTAGTTTTGATACGGGACGAGGTTGACGTTTCTGTTACCCCAAGCGAGCCGAGCATCGAGCGATAGTTTCCCACCTTACAGGTTTAAGCAGACACACATGCAGACGAGGGCTACTGCACTGGGGAGGAAGTGATATATCACACTCGGAGCGGAGAGCCTGTAGCGGTAGTTAAACGCTATTAATGTATTACCTCGTGCCTAGTATCAGGGACAGAGACACTAGTTCGAATAAACTCACACTGAAGGAGGTATTCGTACACTAGAGAGAGTAAAAACACACTGAAGTAGTAGTAGAAGTACTCTAGGTGTTGGATACATACTATGCATTAAATGGCTGACTAGTGAGACTCGATAAGACAGCAAAGAAACAGCACACACTAAATTACGTACTTACATATATGCAATATTTAACAATCTGACAATTTATTAAGTACCTTTACTTGTGTAATGGAATGCGTCAGTCAGTGATTGCTTTCATGTTATTAACGATAATTTAATAGATATGAACTTGTGATAACAATAAAAATATTCTAAAAATATTCAACAACACACTTTTGAAAAATAAAATTGAGTCTTATAAATATTGTTGTTGTCTTATCGAACATAACATTTCAGGTGTTGACAATTTCTTAGTAACTATGCACCCAGCCCTGGGCGTTGAGCCGATGGAGGGTGATCGTCGCTTGTGTTGATAACCAACAATAAATCCTTCCGGGGATAATCGATCTTCGATACACATTCCTAAACGTGTAAGATTTAATGATAGAATGTAGCCTTTGAAAATATGACAAATATGTTTTCAAGTATAGCCTAAGGTTTTCATTATATATTGGAGGGCCGTGTGAAGCTCGGCTTTGCTAAGCCTAGGACCCGGCACCTCCACCAAGGGCCTATACTAATTATTCTAGACTATAATATAAGTTTATGATTAGACCCGGCATCTCCACCAAACGCCTTTAATTATTATTCTTTACGGTGATGAAAGTTTATGATTAGACCCGGCACCTCCACCAAACGCCTATAATTATTATTCTTGACGGTGATGGAAGTTTATGATTAGACCCGGCACCTCCACCAATTTTCCAATATAACTATAATTATTTAGTTTTAATTCATTTTTGTAAAGGTTTATATATCGCGATCTACAAACGAAATAAGATATAATCGAGTCCAGTAAATTAGTGCTTTGCTATTTGGGCATTCGCTTCTTCGCCGCCTCATGGTGGTAGAAAAATTATTTTAAGATCACTACTGCATAATATACGTTATGAAGATTAGTGGATGTGTTTGCTTGAATTATTTGCAACATTATACGACTTTGCTTTCATTTTTATCCAGACACACTTTTGTAACTTAGCTTATCACATTTCGATTGAGGTAAAATGGTAACTTAAAAAGAAAAATACAATGCACAAGATTACATGAATACAAGTTATGAGTTTCCGTCTCATCAATTCAATGTGCAATTGTGTTTAACAAAGTACATTGAAAACTTAACCGTTGATTCTCGCACATGCATACTATTTCAGCTTTACTCACTATCTTTGAGGATAATTAAACAATTTCCAGTACTTTAACGGTTTTATTTACACTGATAAAATTGCAAAATTGTTTGAAGTTGAGACAATAGAACAACAAAAACGTTTAAGAGCCTTATCATAATATGAGGAACCTTTAATTAACGAAGCCACTATTAAACATTTCCCCTTTTACACAAACGAGGCCCTTGTTCCATGTAAGAGCAATCACTGAATTTCCATAAAGGCTTTACGCTACATCCTGTAATGACAAGGGAGGCTAAACGACTTTCAAAGGGTGCCCGTGTTATTGGAAGCAACTTCATAATAACCACAATAGAAACGAGATCTAGCTTCTCTTTTCCCGTTAAATTTCATCCTGTATTTATTATCAGCTAGATTTATTTTTATACGCAAAAGCAACTAAAGTTGTGTTAGAAAATCCTATTTTTCTTTCCTGAATGCGAATACGTTTACGACTCGTTTAACATGGAGGTCATTCATAAACTCGTTGCATAACAGAAAAGTATAAAAGTAATTATTTTAATTTTTGAAAGTGTCTTGTGATAAAATAAAGATCACATAAATATTCAACTCATCTAAATTCAAAGTTTTCTTAAAACCACATCTGAGACGTTTTTCTCGAGGTGCGACGTTACTTTATTAGGTTTGCTTAATTAATTTTGATGATAATTTACGTTATTAAGTACCTTTCAGACATTAAAGGTATTAACACTTCCGTGGTAACAGTTCATAAAAATTGCGATGAGATAAATCTATTTTAAGGCATCTTTCAGATAAGGGACTGACTAGTACCAGACACGTAAATTTGACTAAGATAAAAAAAATCGCTTCATTGAGATATAATCTTAAAATACAGCGTCGACGTGCTTTGCGACACGAGAGCTCGACTGTGAGAGCTTTTGAGAGGCTGCCTTCAAAAAGCCCTCAACATTGACTTTACACAAAGCATGAATAGACACGCCTTTGCGAGGGACTGTTGGACCAGAAGCCGCTTCTGAGATTGGATGCTAACTAATTGCACAGATCTAAAGCTATGTAATGATGTTTGCCCATGTTATCAGGATACGTAATATATTTCATGAAGCGAAGAGTATGCAAAACGTGCATGGATAAACATACACCAAGACACTTTTAACGTCAAGTCCGACAAATATGTATCTGCATTACATATTTGAAATATTAAAGAAATTTAGTTCATGGACCCAAAATCATAAATTCCCTCACATACACACAAAGACACGCACGCTGGTAGGTACTCACTATTTAATCGACCAATATTGTACTATATGCATAGGTAAACGGTGACTTTGGAGCCGTCCTAGCAACAAAGTGCATAACAAAATAGACTAATAATGTGCTCGCTGAATGTCAGTTCTTGTTCCTATGAGTAGAGAATAGAAACACGTGCTCGTGTTTTGTTTTATTGTGGAACGAATTGTGATACGTTGACGAGCAAATACACCAATCATCAGCTGACTGCCTCCTCGGACCAGTCGGCACTATAACCTGGTGGCCATGCGGCAGTAAATAATTTGGGAAATTGGAATTAAACTAGGTAAATGTCACAACAAACCAAATGATGAATGGGCAGACAATGCTCTTGATCACTGTGTGTGTCGTTCGTTACAATAACACCACCCAATGTTTGGTTATTTAGATAAAATTAATTTTTTAAGTATTAACTGATCATAATTTGTCTAGAAGCAAACATTTTCTGTGAAATATGCATAACATGTAGCCGACCCAAAGATTAAGTTAGAATTGAAATGACTTTGTTTATTTGAATATTATATTAATCTTTTTCTTGAAAATTACACATTCACTATTTAATTATAATTAATTATTGATACACATGCATCGAGCATATATGTTTGGCATTTATATTATGTGTTTATTTATTCACATGAAAGCTACTTTTAATCTTTTCAGGAGTGGTTTTTTAAACATTTTTTTGCAGATTATTTAACTTGGCCTATAAAACTAGGAATGTACTTTTAAATTCCTAAGATGACTTCATTGATGGAGAGTTTGATATTCAAGTGATATAAAAACTAGGAAGCTTCGCAAACGCTTTTTGTGGCGCGTTGTTGGATGAGCGTAATTGTTTAAAAACGAATAAAAGCGTAAAATTGCGATTTTTATAAGAAATAATTATTCAATAACGCTCAAATTTCACACGAATATATTAACTCATAAAATTGAGGTTCTGTGAAAAAATTATTACAATAGGATAAAGCATGTAGATGTTATAAGTCGAAGAAATTTTAAAAATAAAAATAAATCGTAAAATTGCGATTATCATAAGAAATAATTTTTTGATTGCGCTCAAATTTCACACGAATATATTAATTCATAAAATTAAAGTTCTGTAAAAAAATCATTACAATCGAATAAAGCATGTAGGTGTTATAAGTCGAAGAACTTTTTTAAAAATCGAAAAAAATCGTAAAATTGCGATTTTTATGAGAAATAATTTTTTGATTGCGCTCAAAAACGTGGCAGTTCTAAGTTCAGAGATTTCAAAGGCCTCCAGAAAATTTCATCGCAATTGGAGTATTGGTTTAGCCGGAATCGTGTTTACAAACACACAAAAATACAAAAAGAAAAAAAGAGAAAAAAAAACATTCCGAATTTTTTTCTCCAGTGTAGTAGAATGGAATCTTCACTTCGCTCGCTACGCACGCTAGGCTCATCCAATTAAAATAAAGTTTTAAAAAAAATGCATAGTGCGCGGACGTAATATTACGGCCATGCTCTAGAAAATGTTAAATGAGGAAAACGCATTCTAACTATAATATACTCAATGTCGCCACCCAAATTGCTATTGAATGTTTGTACCTCAGTAGGATATTCTACCGCTGTGTACAGTTCTGTTCTGTTGGCTGCCAACGCAGTGACCTGAAAACACCACCTGCACTACTATCCGTAAGAGGTACTGATCTGATAGTAACCGACACTTACATACACTTTACATTCCTACCATCTCTGAACTATAGTATGTGTTCCGTCTCAACCTCGCATACATTTCATATTTCAACAAATATCGACAAACTCCTTTTACATATTTTATGTCTGGAAACAAAAAATAAATAAATATTGATTCTGACATTCTCTCTAACAAATGGTTGGTAAAACACACTTGTAATGACTCTAATGCCCCCCCCCCCCTTTTGTGTACTTTTTAAAAATGTCAACACTTTTACACAATAAGCTGTGTTTTGTGATTTCATTTGGAGTTATAGTTTCTTGGTGATCATTTTAAGAACACGCGGGCTCGAGCAAATACATATTCACTACAACTGAAATAATCTAATACAACTGCATACAACGTATCGCAAACCACACGGCTATACGGATAACGTTTTCGTTGGATAAGTTCAAAGTATAACAACTGAAAACTACGTTTAGTGGAGAAATTTCCTCTGCAGACTCAAGTTCGTAAGATTATTTTGATTTTATGTAAATCAATCCAGAAATTACGAAATCTATCTCAGCGGAGTATCGAACCCCGGTCTCTCAATTGTCAATTGTCCATACCCCGCTGAGATGATTTTTTTTATTTCTGGATTGATTTACATAAAATCAAATACTTCCTACGGGAATGTATCCCGATTAATAAATTTGAGAAATTATTTTGATATTCAGGAAAAAGGTTTATAGCTATTTATACGGCTGCTGCCACTCAAATGGGTGGCTCATGGCTCGTATGCTAGCGCTTAGCCATCTCTCACAATTCACCGTAAGATTATTCCCGACTACTCTTCTACACTCCACCCAGGGATCGAACCGTTGGTCTTTCTCTCTCTCTCTCTCTCTCTCTCTCTCTCTGTTGTCGCGCTAGCTTCGGAATTAGTTCGAGCGAGTTGATTTCTGTCAACCTCATATCTGAAGATGCCGCGGAAGTGAATTCATTCTCATATAAGTGTAAATGCAGGTCGGGTTAATGAAGTAAGTTTCTTGTTAGTGGCGATGACTAGACCTCGCCTAGTTTAGTAAGTCAAGCCGTAGACGCGAGGAGGTGGATCACGTCTCACACACACCAGCTTTTAATGAAGTTGTCGAGGAGAGGCTGCAACGCTCGTCGCCACGGAAAAGTTAATTAGTTAACTATGCATGAAATCGATACGCCCTCGTGCCAGATGAAATCTGACCAATTTTTAATTAGTAATGTGAGAACTAAACACAACATAAATCAGATGCGGGTTTTGGTTTACGGGAACTGCTGAATGTCAAAAACGAATTTACGCTCTTTTTATCCGCGACATATTTCTGATAAACGGAATTTAAAAGTGCTGTTTAAGCGAATATAATGAAATAAGTTTGGTAGAACGCTGTTAAAAATTGCTGTTCTTGTGAAAACCACGTCCATTATTTATTGATTGTAACTTATTTATGAGTGTGTAAAAATCTGAAAACTTCGCACTTCAGATACACAAAATACTAGTTTAATAGTCTTAAAAGTGGAACAAAGTGGTTTGTTCTAATGTAATGTTCATAATGGAATTCCTAATTGTGGCTTTTGTTTGTTTCAGAACTTGAAGAACCAAATAATGACGACCAATCTGTGGGTGGAACAAGTAAGTCTTGTCATAAAAATCTTCCGGCTTGATAACATACCATTAACTTTCAAGATTAATTTAAAAGGGGAATCTTTTAATTAAAAAACATGCAGTAAAGAAAGATACGACTTTGCTTTTGAATTTAAATCCCAGATGTACGTCTTGCAATAGAATTTTATTAAAGAGTCGTTAAAACGCGAATTCTTTTATAGGGCTTCCTTCTTAAAGGGCTAATTATTAAGAATTATTGTATACCACTGGTAAATGGTTTCTGTGAGTTTTCATCCACCTTCGCTTAAAGAATTTGTGAGGTTTGTTCTTTAAGTAAAGAAAACAGAATTTTGCTAAATAATCAGTCAATGAATTAGCAAGAGTTTGGTGAAAAGCGTTCTTCCAATGACAAATAAAATCAAAATTGCCCCATTACACTTTTAGTAATGTCTTGAATAGGATAAGGATATTATTTTATACACACATAGATATTCATTTCCGGATTTAGATCTACAAGATAGTTTAAAATGCCATGGCTTAATAACTATTTTTTCTACAGGGTCAAAAATCGTCTATAGTAAAGATGCTATAGTAAATAGTAGAAGCGCAGTCTTGGTACGATTACAAACTCGAAATAACTCTCTAGAACTAGTGTGATAAGTTGCCAGTCTGTGCGTAAAGTATTGTCTCCTCTGCAGTCTTGGTACGATTACAAACTCCGATGGGAACCGAAAGAATACGGAGGGGTTCACATGCTGCATGTACCTTCTGACCACATCTGGCGTCCCGACATTGTCCTCTACAACAAGTAAGTGTCTGAATATATATGTAAGGTGTTAAATGTAAGATTTCGTATGATTTTGGCGGTGATAATCGAGAAAATATAAAGGCAATAAATTTTAAATAACCTCATAATAATATGTTATTACCTATGTCAATCTGGCAAGTCAATTTGGCAAATCATTGACAATCAATGCTCAAAGTGTAGTATTTTCAATACAGGCTATTTTAAAGAGAGACAAGACATACCGAAAATTGATACCTAGAGAGAATCAATTAATTAGTTCTTTTACTTTTAAAAAGATTAATTTTGCTCTAGTTTGTCTACTTGAAAGTAATATGTTTAATGGAACCTTTCTTGGTCTCTCGGAAAATAAATGATAGATGACGTCACCGAAAATCTTGCTTGTGTAATCCGAGAAAATAGCCAATGAGTAGTGAATCCGGTATAATCCAACAAAGGTGAAAATTCTCCCGGTATGTTTTAGCCTGTGATTCGGTTTATTTGCAAAAGAAACAATGTGCGTGCTAAATGAGGTTATCTCAATTTAATCAATTTAAATTTCTCCAAAACCTTACTTATCTACTTTCTTACGATTCAAATTCAATGAAACAGCTAGTTTATCTTAAGTCTAATAACATCAACTCAACATATTTTGTTTTCTTTATTGCATGGTTCATTATGTATGTATATTATTGTACCAGCTATAACCAAATCTTCCAGTTATAACAAATTTGTATCTTATTGTATGCATATTTTATTTAAGTAATGCTTTTACCTACAAAGTTATCAGATTGATGATACTGTCATGCATTGTTGTGGTTCGCGTAATAAACTATTATCTACCAAATAAATTTGTGATTTACATTAGTTTAACCTGCTTTTATAAAGACGTATTAGCATCAGTGTTGTGACTAATCTATATATTCTATCTAGATAAAACCCGTTATCTATTATCTTATCTAGATAAGTTTTTTGATGTTTTCTTTTTTCTATTATCTAGATAAAATAAAGTTTATCTTATCTAAACTTTTTAAGCTTATAGATAACATTTTTAGATAAAATAATAAACAATAATGTAGACAAAAATATAACAATTATAATCACTTTTTAAATAAAAATTTCTTCTACTAGTTTTTTTAGTTTGCTAATTTAAATTAATCTTAGTTCCGCATACTTGAAAATTCTTGTAGATAGGCATGTCAACTTGTCAAGTCTGACAAATATTACGATTGACAAAAAAACTGTTGTTGTCGAAAAAATATTATAAAAAACACGTCAATCTCAATTATCTTTTATCTACACAAATTTATCTAGAATTATTGTTATCTTTTATCTTTTAACTAGATAATTTTCTACAATTTATATATTTTATCTTATCTAGATAACGTTTTGGAGAATTGTCTTTATATTTATATTGATTAAAAATAAATTATTGGATGAGCGTAGCGAACGAAGCGAAGATTCTATTTCACTACACTGGTGAAAAATATCCGGAATGTTTTTTTCTGTATTTTTGTGTGTTTGTCAACACGATACCGGCTAAATCGATACTCCAATAATTGCGATGACATTTTCTGGAGGCCTTCGAAATCTCTGAACTTAGAACTGCCACGTTTTTGAGCGCAATCGAAAAAATATTTCTCATAAAAATCGCAATTTTACGATTTTTTTCGATTTTTAAAAATTTCTTCGACGTATAACATCTACATGCTTTAATTGATTGTAATGATTTTTTCACATAACCTTTATTTTATTAATTAATATATTTCGGTGAAATTTGAGCGTAATCAAAAAATTATTTCTCATGAAAATCGCAGTTTTACATATATATATATATATTTTTTTTTTAATTTCTTCGACTTATAACACAAACATGCTTTATCCGATTGTAATTATTTTTTCACAGAACCTTAATTTTATAAATTAATATATTCGTGTGAAATTTAAGCCTAATCGAACAACTATTTCTAATGAAAATCGCAATTTCACGCTTTTTTTGTTTTAAAAAAATTACGCTCATCCAAGAACGCGCCTGAAAAAGCGTTTGCGAAGCTTCTTAGTCTAGTCACAACACTGATAAGTATGATTGATTGTGGCATGAATGACTGATGCAGGTGGTGTTAACCGTTGGGACTGGGACTGGGACTGGGACTGGGACTGGGACTGGGACTGGGACTGGGACTGGGTCACAGTATGGTACGCGGAAGTCTAGCCAATCGAAAGAAATGACTGCATCCTCGTAACTCTAGAGTCTAGAGGGTAGTTGGTCTCAAATAGTCTGTGCCCTGTGGTTATTCTCTGACCTCGGCAATAAACTGACGTAGGAAACAAAAAGCAAACGCCCCTTCACTGATGACAAGCGAGCACCCGCGCATCATCCATCAGTCCTGTCTCTCAGCTATGCCCCTGCTTGTGGTTGTGGTTGTGTGTGGCTGTCTTCTCCGCAAGAAATATCACCGTATTGCAGAGTTGCGGTGTCTTTCATTTCTCCTCGGCTGTCATCGTAATCAATTCTTCGGGGCCGCGACTTTTTTACTAGCTAACAATTTCACTAAGCCTTGTTTTATGAGCTAATGTTAATTTCATTTACGTGATTAAAATTCAAGTCTGCATTCTCTCATTTGCATCCAGTCCAACAGAACAACCCCCACCCCCCTTATAACTGAATGCCCCTAACCTATTTAACAGAATCCCCCCCCCCCATCCATCAAACATAACCCCCACCCCAAACCATCTTGCAGAATAAAATCCTATGCCTTAATTGTCGTTCATTCAAGATGTGATTACTTTCCGTCCTAGTATTCCCTAACTTAATTGCTGGTATCAATAGTACAGTTAAATTTTACTTATGCATGATATCATATAAAATCTTCAAGCGAGTTTCTCAAATTTTCTTCATAAAATTATTTACATTTAACTTCATATTATTATTAAACTTTCAGAATACATTCAAACATAACTGTTCGATTTAGAATACGATTGAAGTTATAATTGTGATCAATAGTTCGTTCTACGTTACTCGAACTTCTCAGCAAACGAATGAAAATACTTTTAAGGCAAAAAGCGAAACATTCTCATGTGGTATAAATATCAAAGTTGCTATTTTAATCAACTCAAGATTAGATTAAAGGGAAATGGCTATTACTTGCGATATATTGCATGCTTGTTGTTAAGACCTTAAAACATATGTGTGAATGTGGGATGAATGAACAATAAAGGCAATTTTATTTTGTAAATTATTCATTTGCATGTACTATTCTTTGTAAGTGGCTTGTTCTTAACATACTGACTGCCTTTCTATTTTTAATACGTGTTCATTTCAAAATGTTTTGAAAACTTTGAGTTTGTTGGTGTCACAAATATTACTCACATGTTATTCTTTTAACCACATATGTTTTGATTGAACATCCTGTAGGCTTATACTTTCAATAATATATTATGTTTTGTATTCGAACATAGGATACATACCTGATAAATACTCTGTTAACAATTGATTCTGCTTACAGTATTTCATGCAACCGAAGTGTCGTAAGTTGACTAATGATTCCATTTCAGATTTACTCTTCCAATCTTCCATTCTAAGTAGCGTGTGCGACCTACTAACATACTTTAAAACTACCAAGTTTTTCCTAAATCTTCGGTGATCGAGTTTCAAGATTTAAAAATAACAAATATAAAGTTACATGATGAATATATGTTTGTAGTTCAACATGTGAGTTTTTGTTGATTTTTCATTCGAATGGTATACGTGTTTGTGGCAGCAAACACAAAATGGTATCACGGTATCTAGGGTACGTTTCCATTATCATGTGTGAGATCTACTTCGTTTTTGGCTCAGCAAACATGATATTGTCAGTGTATTGAATGATGCAGACGCTGTGAAATGGGGTGTAAGTTAATCGAATGGAAAGAGTGTGCAAAGTCAGGAGTCAAGGCTTCTAAGGATTCCATACCGAACAGCACAGCATCGGTGTGAAATACGTATTATACGAAGTCATAAGTTTATCTTTTGACTCTAAATCAAAACCTTTTACTAGTTTTATACTTTGCCCTGGTTCCCACAATGAATGTCGGTGTGATATTGCATCATGTTTTATGATGAGTATTTTATCACCAGCAATCTTTCGCCTGGTAAATTAAACCGATATCCCTACTTGATTGTCAACCAGGAGAGTGTTCCTCCCTTGGCGTAGGCTAGCCTGTGTGTTGGACCTTACAACCCAAACAGTCGGCAATCGATTGCGAGGGTAGGCGACCATGCTAGCGCCACACTCGAGATGGTGCATTTCAACCGATGTCATACTTCCCTAGTGGCCTACTTTAAACTTGACTCATAAATAATACACATTGCATTTATTCTAAAACTCTGAAATGATCACGCTCGTAAGTTGCGAGTTTGTTTTAGTGTCGTGGCTGGCGACTTCTGATCAGAAATATATCGCGCTCCTCAGATCATAAGATATTGATGGATATATGGGCTGAACGCCTCATGTCCTAATCGATACCTTCTGAGGGGATATATGGAAACGAAGGGACACTTGACATCCCTGACCAAGCGAAAATGGAACGTATATGATACATGGTTCACTCCACTAGTCTAACGTTTTGCATTACTAATTCATAATAACATGGGTAACCAGGAACCATCACTTCAACAAACAACTAACAGTTAAAACTAAAACCATGTGTATCTCTATTTGAAATGTGTGTTTAAAAACAATATATAACGGGCTCAGAAACAGAATATAAATGAAAATGAAGACAATATGGTGAAAATAACAAATTTTAGTTTGTAATCAAACTGTTTTTAAACATCTCTACTTAGCGGTCCACTTGAATTGTTACCACTTAAAAGCTTAAATATCTCATTCTTTGGAAAGTTTCATAAACCCTGCAATGGACTATACATAATAATATGATTTTCATTAAATCAACATATTTTAAATAACTATTAAACCTCAGCTTTTAGCCAAGAGCCTTATACTTAATTTTAAGATAATATATTATTCTTTGCAATGTTTGTATTACAGACAGAATCCACAAAATTGAACTTGATCCATTTGTCATATTATATAGATGGGAAAGTGGCGAGAAAACAACATATTCTTTCTAGTATCGTGTCTATAAAATACTATTAAACCCAACACACTCGCACACAATTCAATTATTGCATACAGAAAAGGGGTATCCTATACAAACTTTCTTGCAACTTAACGCGACAGCCAGAATATTTTCGACCAATAAAAAAATACATTCGTGCAGTGTTTAGTAACAATTTTAAAAATAATATCAAATACAATTTTAAAATTGTTTTAGAGGACGTTTGATTCTTAAACATTGGACGAAAATGAAATCTCTTAATGTTTGTTTAGAAAATATTCAATATTGTATTACGTGCATTTTAGCCACATGATTTAATATAACTATTTGATCCAAAAAAAAATTACGTTAAAACTTTAGTTGAAGTTAAAATAAGAATAATGAAGTTATTATTTTGTAACTTTTTGGTATCTAAAAGCAATTCAAATTTGAGTAATGTAATAATGCTCTTATTAGACGTTGATAATGTATGCCCAAGAAATGGCGTTTTAGAGATGCAAGCCCACACGAATAATTAATACAATTTTATAACTCATTGTGTTGTTTCCTCTCGAGGCGGAACAAAACTTTAAAATATCCCTCCTAGTCCTAGGTTGAAAGTTGTACTCGCAATGTAGTATCGCCGAGTCCATCTGTTATCAGTGAGTGATACGCCCCTAGCGTAGGTCCGTGTCCCTAGAGCCAGTCGGATCAGAGAGAAGGGTTGTTTGTTTGTACCGCGTTGTTTATTCCGGCACTCTCTTGTTAACTGGTCATTTCACAGTTACGTCTAAGCCGGCCTTCCAATTTACAACTGGGGCTCGTGTGACTCCCGCTGCGCGAGTACCGTATGAACGCTGACAACACCGCTGCAGACGAATTAGGGATACGAGTATGACTCTGATTAAATTTGTCGACATTATTTAAGTTTAAAATTCCTTCCTCTTATATCTTTAAATTCCATATAAATCTTCGTTTAATCTTTAAGTCCACAGATTTGTGTCTCAATTATCGATAGAAGTAGCACGACAGTCTGTGATTCAGGAGGTTTCACTTTGACACCCATATTTGGCAACCCTAGCTGAAAATTTTCCATGTTTTTCTAAAGTCGAACTATGAGATTTACTCCTACAAAAGCCATTGCACATTCCGTCCAATCTTCCAATTAACCTTATTACCACCTAATGAGGGTGATACTGGCTAACACAAATGTGTCTGATTTCTGTTCAGTTGTCCCACCTGCTTCACTGTCTAGCCTTTATTGGCAACGCTGTGCTTTCAGTTCCCGGGTGCATATCAACACAAACGGGGGGCCGCATAATGCATGGATGATTGTAATTATCCTTCATTGCAATCAACAAGCTACTTATTAGGCCATCATGAATAGAGACGAAATGCAGCTATCGTGGATATGTGCTGCTATGCTCAATCGTGTATCCTACTACTCGTAGTCTCAGTATCAACTTTAATAACTGTAAAATAATATCTTTGAAAACAATCAAATTAAAATAAACCACTTTAGGCTCTGAAAACACTTTCCAAACAAAAATCACAGTTACTTTTTTCTTAGCAACTGATATTAATTAGGTAATTCATAACTATGAAATTATATGTCTACATTTAAAACCTGTTGTTTAAATTTGAAGTCGTTAAATTTTGGTATCATCCAACCGGGTTTTAAGAAACCAAAATTAATGTATCTTATCCAAAAGAGAAATAACTAGGATACAAATTAAATACTAGAACTTGCATATGCACCAATCGTACATTTTTTACTTCTTATACAATTTGTAATCTGACAAGAGCGTTTTGGTTTGTAAAATATTTTCTGATGGTGTAGACTCGTCTCGAACAGTAAACAGCAAAGATTATAAAATATAACTGCCAAAGTAGGATCAATATCCAGCGGTTATTAAACTAGATAATAACTTGGAGCAGTTTCATTACTGGAAGCAGCGTGGTTTTGTCATAAAACCCAGGTAGTCGTCTGCAAACATGATTACACTGGATTTGCATGGATTACATTCAAAACCTATCTTACTGAGTTTCTTTTGACACGTATGTTACTTCCACGTGAACACTATTGTTTATGAGCGGAAATTAATTTCTAACTCAGTTTTGCTTAATGTGGCGCTAGGGAATATTTTATGAAGGTAATTATAAATTATAACCGTAGTCTTCTCTCGTGCATGGATCAATTAGACACACTGCTGCAGCAGTGAAATATGAAATTGATTACCCCTGTGTTTTGTGCGTTAAAACTTCAACGGCCATAACAAGTTTAATGAGCAGAAATCATAAAAAATCTCTTAGAACACACGATAATTTGTTCGTATAGTGAATTCAGCCGGGAACCACATCCCCATATTTAGGAGAGTTACTACTTATAGGGTGTGAGGACAGATGGCAGGGAATTATAAAGGGTTATTTAGGCCTATCCAAGTAAACGTGTAGTTACTGCTTGTGACAGAACCTAAAATCATGGTTTTACAAAATTCAAAATTAACTTAAATTAAATAATTAAAAACACTAATAAAAGCCTTTGTAAAATTCTTTCAACCAGCATTCACAATGACTTTTTTAAAGTAACTGCTGTACACTAGATTCCAGTTGTGAATTTATATTAATTTATACTGGGCGTGTGCGAGAAAGTCGAGCAGTTGATACTCGACTAGAACTATGGTATCAAAATTATATAGATTTTGGTGGAGGTGCCGGGTAGCCTATGGTAAATTTAATAATATTAATAATCGAATGATATGTCATATTCTAGCTCTAAAAACGTGTGTACATTGTCATCAAAATTATCTAAAGAGAGATAACATTTTGAAATAATTTACATTTTACTGTCTTCACTTTTAACCTATATACACACTCACATCAATAAATAACATTAATATTGTGCATACTGTAAGTATAGTCAAGAGTAATATTGAAATAAAAAAACAAGTTCTCCGACTCAGAATCGACTCGAACTCAAAATTCAGTACTCGCATACACCTAGATTATACTTAAATATCGTTCAGTTCAATACTTAGAGGGATAATCGCATTTTTACCCGTTCTTATTAAAACAAACAATAGTTACCATAATTTTATCCCAGCTATTTTTCTAGTGTAAAATAACAACTTGAATGTTTTTTAAAGCAATATTATGTTGATGATTCTCACACAGAATTAAAATAACTGTAAGCACGTATTACAAATCATTGTACATTTCACTGTTATAACATTCATTTAAAGTTGAAAAAGTTACAAGTCAATTCCTCGTTAAAATAATTAATTCTAATAAGATAAAATAAAAACACTATTGAATATAAAGCGTTTAGTGATAACTCAAACTTATCGAATAGGGTAATTAATTAATTATCATTTACACATATCTCGTTTCTATGCCGGAAGTATATGCATAAACACTAATCTGGCGCATTTCTAATTCAGGGGATTTGTGTATGAGTTACGCTCTAACACAACTTTTGGTTAGCAGAAATTCATCATTTCTCATTGGAACAATCTTCCAGAAGTAGGAGCTTATTAAATATCCATCACTGCTTTAAAAAAGAAGACAATAAATTAAAGCAAATGTACCATTTCGAAAAGTTTGTTCTCTTCTCTCTATCTCGTAGAATTGCTCTTTATCCAGTCTCGGTACGGAGCACTTAGTACAACTGTAATGAGTATCCAGTCTGTTAAATAAAACAACTCGTTAATAGTAACGTCCACTCAGATTGTATGTTCCCGTTGTGTCTCTAGATAATGGCGAGACGAGAGAATTCAAGGCGTGTAGTTTAAATACGTCAGTGCACCGTCTTTTTCGTGAGTGTCAGGAGAAAACGCTGTATTGTATATAGGTTTGTATGAGAATATATAGGCCGCAGGTATATTTAAAAACATACCGTTCATAACGTGAATTTAATTTGTCAATCAATATAGCATCTATAACGTTCTTTTTTAAATTTGATTGGTCAAAACGGATGTGGCAATTCCTTGATGCGGCTTGAATCTTGACACGCGTGCATGTGCGTGTGCGTGGCATATCAGTCCGTCAACAGTTTCCATACGTTGAGATCCTCAACGAATATCTATAGAGTTTAGAAAGACAAACACTGAAGGGGGAAGTTGTGTCAAGTATGTGCTGACGCATGCTGAGCACAAGAGTTTAGAATATCGCATTGCAATTGCTTTTTATGCCCGGAGAAGCAAGAGCACGACTCAAGAAGAGGATGGCTTAAGGGAATAGATGGCCTCTTCTAGTCCAGACGGCACAAGGAAAGTGATACAGATTCCTGAGAGAGAGCGGGAGAGAGAGAGAGAGAGAGAGAGAGAGAGAGAGAGGGCAAAGCTTCCTAATCAGATAAATGTTGTATAAATGATTCAAGATCCCTATGGGATGATTAGATAATCTTGAGTGCTGTGTTTTAGAGGGGGGTAGAATGTGATCACTAAGGCACATAAAAGTCAGAAACTCACGTGGGGACAGGTTGCAACTCTCAAGGGACAATTGTGACTAAACCAACCGAAACTAAGTGACGCACAACTTAAAAATACACGAAAGTGGCCATGGCAGTTTTCTCTTTTGCCTCGAAGTACATTTCCATTGTGAAAGACGCTAAGCGGACGCACGTAGGCAGAACGAACCTTAACTTTGATATTAATTTCCTACGGTGGATGGTAGACAAGGGTTTATTACACGATACAAGGATATGCTTCTTCACAACGCGGTTTGACGGACGCAGAAACATAATACATTTACAACGAAACATTGTTCAATCTGATCTTTCACATTTCAGAATGTATAAGTATACGCTTTATTGTATAGCTCAAGCTGGGAAACCTACCACTAGACAGACAAATAGGAAGGTCTTCTTGGTTCTCCTCATGGCCAGGGTAAATGCTGTCAGCTAAAATTGCATTCTCAGGAAATAGCACCACACATATCAATATCATAAGTAGTCGTATTGAAGTTTTATGGATAGTTGGCTACAGCGAAAATACGCATCACACTTAACAGTAATTCAGCATTGAGCAACGTTAAGTGATTTTCCCTCGTTATAATCTGGCATTGAATGAAAGTATTGAGTGTTTTCCCCAATCTTTTAGAAATCAAAGTACTCCATAAATAATAATGTGTTTTTCATTGTGCGTTAAATCCCCCACATTCGGTTCAGAATTTAATTTTTGTTCTCAAACAATCCAGCAATAAAAATGATTAATATGGCCATTTTTCAAAAGTTGACCCACAGAATCAGAAGTACAATGTAATTCAGAAAACTCAGCGGAGGAGAATTTACTGCTTCCAAATGTAAATAAAGAAATATGAAACTCTGGCGAAAGTGCCACCAGATGGCGTTGCGTTCGATCGCAGGCTCGGAGCTCGCTAGAGCCGCTAAGATACGGGGGGCGATATCACGTTGCCTACTCCTATCGGAGGGAAAGTCACAGCCTACACTCATACAACTTCCACGTAGTAGCTTAGCAATATAAACAGTAAAATATACATTTTGGCTGCGTTCCGTAAGTTGTTCAATATGCTATTTGCGTGCTTGACCCATTCGGAAAGCTGTTGAATATGCTATGCTTGGCGTTCCGTAACATGGTTTGTGAGCATATTCAGCATACTCAATATGCTCGAGGTTTTAACTTGAGCATTCCCAGCATATGGGAAATTGGCGGTATTTTAAAATCAAAAATGGCGGATCACCTAATTAAATTGTTAAGTATCGTTCTTTGACGTGACAAAACCCAAAAAAACTTGCGTAATAGTTGTTTTACCTGAGCCAGCCGCCTGAATAAACAACGGTAAGTCACTTACACTTACTTAATAACTTAAATTCCTTATTGTGACGGACTTAACCTAAAAATTGCGTAAAATATATTTGCAGCACCGGTGGCAACGCGCATGCGCGCCTCCCCGAAACAGCCATACTCATGCTCGACGTGTTCCGAAAGTATATCGTGCTTACAGATGCTTTAACGTGCTGGAGAATGCCAGCACCAAAGCATATTCAACAGCTTTCGGAATGTACCCTTTGAAACACTTTCAGAAATTAATTTGCCTCGGACGAAAAAATTGACTTAAGGGCTTTTATTGAGGTTTGGAAAAGGAATTATGACGTGAGTTGAATTCCACTTTGAAGTGTTTTTAGAAATACGTGCTCACTTATTTTCTCTGTGTGTAGCACAAGCCACTATGTTCTCTTACCTATAATGATTTACAATCTGAATGAGTACAATTCACCTCGTTGAAATTACACGAAATATTCTCTTAAATAATTTACTTATCATTCTTTAAAAAAAAAAACGGTCTCATTCACAAAATATATACTTGAAACTGTATCTCAGAAATAAAATTCATCATTTTCTTTATTTATTTATTAAATACCTAAAAGTGCAATGACAAAACATGTAGAATTGAGAAAAAAAACACTTATTTTAATATTGGGATTTTTAATCTTCAAATTGGCCTCGGGAATAATTTGTGAACACGTTCTTGCGTATTTAGAAAGGAGTGTGTAAAGATTTAAGAACCAATCAACAAACGAGCTAAATATTATTTCGTGTAAAACCGAAATCGTAATTTTCGACACGCTGTAATTTACATAGTGGTTTTATAACCTGCATTCAGTGATAGCTGTAATTTTCCTGTTCCCAATGTATTTTTCCTGTATGTATTTTTCCTGAAGATACTTTCTCAAACTTATTCTTTTTCAAAACTTACTCTATGGATGTTTCATGCATCAAGTTGTGTTAGAGCTCAACTTGATATGTGTCATTTTTATTATGTAAATTCCTCGGTTCCTTGATGCAATATTGTAAAGAATTCTCTTCAGGTTCTTGGCATGAATATGGAACATTAGGTAGTTGCAAGGGAAGCTAAAGTCAGTATTGTGAATGCCTAATTCAAAACCGTGGCTTTCCGACTCGACATTAGAGTTTTAGAAACGTGGCCTCGAATCACACATTAAACATAGACTTTTAAATTGTCTTTCCTCTTCTCTTCTGTCACCATTCATCGTCTCGAATAGCAATATGGTATTAATAGAAACGACAAAAAAGAAACACCCTCAAAAACCTTCGTGTAATTGTGCTTAGAGTAATAAAAGTGAATCATGATATTTCAGCAAACCTTGTCTTTTGCAATTACAAAATAAATTTGAATGATTTACGCTTATACATGAACGTTGACGACTTCCGTATATCCCACACACACAGGCGTCACGCTTCCCACTGTAACGGGGCCAGGCGTCGGGAGATTTCCTATTTCCATTTGCATGGAAATTAAGGCAAATGTACAGAACAAATAAGTTTTGACTGGTACTTTTAATTTAGATGTGAATGTTTTAAATTAAACGCAACTTTTCGAACCACAGCTCATCAAAATGTTCAGAATTATGCCACTCGGTCGATGTCGTGTAGAGGGAGATATAGTGTAGCGGTTGGCCTATCGAGACAGAGTCAAATTAATTTTAAAGAAACGAAGTCTTCTGCAATGAGATAATGTATTAATTTTATCATAATCACTAAATAAAGTAACTGGAGGAACTTTTAAACTTACAGCGTCGTATGGTCACGTGCTAAGTATAGGTGTGTGCGCGTCGAAGAAATGCATTATAAGATATGTAATTGATCCTCTCGATATAATACAAACTGCCATTATCAGTGTTATTCAGACACTTACAGCTTTACTTTATCCAAGTAGATTTCGTTTTCTTTAATTATATCGAGGCATACTTAAATTGTTGTATCTGCATCTGTAATAAATTAATAATGTTCTCGACTTCAACACGATTACATTTTTCAATGGTTTACTAATTATGCAAATTATTTAAATAAAACTTTAAAAGTCCAATAATAAGTATTTTAAATAAATAATAAACAATTTTAAATAAAAATGAGATGTTTTACTCTTGTATGCATTTGTACATCTTGTTTGTTTGTAACATCTTGTATGCATTTCTTTAATGTTCAGAAGAAAAGTGCTTCTTGAAAACAGAAATAAGCAACACGTTTCGTTTAGGGTTCCATACTTCAAATTTAAAAAAACGGTTTTAACAATAATTAGTCATCGTTACTAGCCTGGCAAAAATACACTACCGACATCACTGTCCAAGAAGCATATGACTATATTGGTATCTTTTTTGATGGAAAACTGTATTTAGCAATATTTGAATGGAAATAATGTACGTATATAATTACACGGACTAAAGCACCTTGAGGTAGATAAGCGATACAAAATTGCCTAATATTTGTTGGTCCCCTGCCTAGATCTATTTGAACGTTTACACGTACATGCATTTTAAACAACACGCCATTATGAAAAAATAATTTCATAAATTAAACCCCCAACACTAATTAAAACAGCGTTAGAATATTGAGTTGGTAAAATGTGTTTCTCTTTTCCAATCAGACGAGATCTAATAGATAATGGCTGTTTTACCACACACTCATCCAATCTGAACAAATCACAAACTACTGTACTTATTAAAACCAAACGTTCCACAATATAAAGGAATCTGACACCGTTTTCTCCCACTTCCTGTCTAGTCAGCTTGTCCTTGTTACATATTATGTTCTCTCTTTCTCAAGTACTTAATTTATTTATGCGTGCTTAGTCTGACTAACAGCTGATAAATCATTGTATCGTTGTTTACATCTACATAACGCGTACCATGATCGAATAATGACTAGAGATCAATTAGCCAAAGTGCAATTTGATTATTGTTACTAAATATTCCATGCAGTAGGAACGGTGACGTGCTTATACTGCTCATTGCCTTATCATTTCGTCCTAGCGACCGTCAACTGAGAGATAGAATGTATGAAATACGACGTGCCACTAATATAAACCCTCATTCACCATGAACAATATTGTGGTGATTAAATAGAAACATCACTCTCCATGACAATCAAAATTAAACTCTATTTGTGTAAATTTAAGTCTTCGTTAGTTTGTAATACACTTTTGGTAAATGTACACCAAGGATAAATAAAAAGGTTAAAATAGGTTAAGGTAAATACTACCTGTGACTACACTTTCTTTCTGAACATGTATAGTACAACTACCACAGTTCATGTTTCTTAAATGAAGTCTAAAACTTAAGTGAAACTTTTTCGAAGAAAGTAGAACTAACACAATATTTAAATTAAATCGTAATGTTCACTATAATAATTATAGTGCTTTGGATTTATTTCATGCCGTTGGTATAATCAAAAATGTATTATATTTCCCTACACATAAAATTCACCGATAATAAAGACTAATAGAATTTGTGTGTTTTAACATCTGTTATGTTTAATCTAATAACATAAATGAAATTTTAAATAAATACCTTCTTTACAGTAAAAATATCCCCTCGCCACTGGTGGTAAATGGTAGGTGGTAAACCTTCCTTGTATAATATTTGCAGCGCCGACGGAAACTTTGAGGTCACCCTTGCTACCAAAGCGACCATCTACCATCAAGGCCTAGTGGAGTGGAAGCCGCCTGCCATTTATAAATCGAGCTGTGAAATCGATGTTGAGTATTTTCCATTTGATGAGCAGACGTGTGTGCTAAAATTCGGTAGTTGGACCTATGACGGGTTTAAGGTAAGATAGACCAACAACCAGACCAATGAAAGCTATCACTAAAATGCCGTGTTATCGCCTAGGGGAATAGCTGCTGAGCTGGAGGCCGCCAACCGTCTGAGTCTCAGCCCATCATATAGTTACGTCCAATTCTAAATCATAAACGAGATAAGCCACGATTTCCTCCAACTAGGCAAGGTAATTCTATGCTTGGTGGAGGGGCCGGGTCTACTCGGCGCCTCCACCATTTTGTAGATTATTACGTCAATATGTTATTTAATTCGGTGCCACGATTTATTTTTTTTATCTCCACCAACTGTGAATTCATAAAAAATCAGTAAATAATAAAATATTTTTTAGAAATACTATCGCTTTTGTAAATTTTACTTTATATAGAAGTAGTACAGAATATAACATGTCTTCCAAGCATTCAAAGATTTTTTTATCGCAATTTGGCCCAAACTATACTAATGTTCACATTGGTTTAATAACTTAACAACAAAGTTTTAAAGTGTCAGATTTGTTGGTGAAGAGCAGTTACTTTCAAATGATATGAAGTCTCGTCTGGCCGTCAATTCTTTCTCGTGGGTTCGTATTGAAGGAAGTTTGCAAGTTTCCCACCATGATAGTGCAAGTACTTGTCAGTTGCACTCCGGTGAAGCTCTGGGTGAGATGAGGTAACTTGGACGCCAGTTTCACCAGCTAATCCAACTGCTCTGGGTGAGATGAGGTAACTACGTCATGCCCCCTGTTTGGGCGCCAGGTTCACCAGCTAATCCCCTATTGGCTGACATATCTGTTCGCAGCGCGGATGGCAGTTACGAGGTGACCATTAAGACCAAGGCAACTGTTTACTACAACGGGCTCGTCGTATGGCAACCCCCAGCCGTATATAAGTCCTCGTGCGCTATCGATGTCGAGTTCTTTCCTTACGACGTGCAAACGTGCGTGTTGAAGTTAGGCAGTTGGACTTATGACGGTTTTAAGGTTAATAAAACACACAAACATTACCATATACATGTCGGTGTAGTGTTTTTCGTTCGTTCGTGTTTGTTTTCACACAAAAACGGTTTCGTCTCACACTGCTGAGATTAATGCTGCTTGGATGTGAAAGACAAATGTCAATCCTTATTGGGTCGTAATGACATTGCAAAGATTATATAAGCATTCTCCTCAAATCTCTATGAGAAAATGTGTTTGAACATTCTTTTCGAGAACTCTTGTGGCCCATGTCTTGACGACATTGAAAACAACTCGATTTTGGTTGATTTGAACACCATTCTCAACTAGTAATGATTTAGGCAATCGCATACAACACAAATGTATTAATTCCCCTTAGCTTGCTGATTGTGTTGGGCCCTATAGAAGCATGCCCAAGCATCGTAGCGCGCACGCACCAGCGCCACGCATCGTCAGCAGTGGGAGAAGTCACCACATACCACATGTTCGTGATTCTCGTCTGTCTCCCCTTGTTATAGACACGTCGGATGGGAAAGGTATAAAATTATCTCGGGTTTTGTTTCTTTGTGTTGTTTGAGGTTAGATTTTAATGCAGGAGATTGCGTTGGCCAATTTATAAACCAAAATAACAAACTAAATAAAATGATAATACCATTGTTTAAAAGAAATAATCATATCAATAATAGTAATGATAGTAGGTTTAATAATAATGATTCTAATAATACCACTTTTATATGTTTTCAGCAAAAGTTGATGAAACCTTGCTACCATGTTGGTGTGAGTGGTTTGGTTTGCTTTCAATAGTGATCTGCATGTATAAGAACAAGACAGTATGCTTGCTGCATGACACCGACCAGCTGTTATCAGTCTTCAGTCACAAGATAAACAATACATCCCACGACCTCACGGGGTACCCCGCACAGTTGCTTTCAGAATCAAAACCCTTTAATACTAAGCTCAGTTCCACTTGCACAACAAAGTTTATAAGTTCCATACCTAACATGAATAAGATAATCTTTACAAATTTAATTTAAACTTGAACCTGATAACACTTTGAATTAAAGTAATTTATTAACATCACATTGTAACTTAATGCACAAATTAACCCCAATATCTGAAAAATAAACAAGGTTTTACTGTAAAAACCTTTGAAGCTAGATAACCAGTTTAAAACCATTTAGTAAATCTAATTGAGTGAGAAAGCATTTGTTGTGTTTAATTGTCTCGATTGCCCCGTGCAGCAAAGCAAAGACAGCATGCACGTATACAGTACAGTCGCATTCGCATCTCAAGGACCCGTATACCTCTTTGGCCGATCGATGCTGTTACATGTGTAAATCCAGCCGGAGAGCGCAGCCCTATTCACACACCCCACGAGCCCAATTCATAAAACTAGGACACATCCTGTCTTAACGATTTTTCATGTGAGAGATTCGGTGGCTGCAATCAAAGTTCGAGGGCTTTGTTTCTTGTGGCGTCGAATCGCTTGGCGCCCCCGTCGAATCAATCACTAAGCACGCGCCATCATACCACAGACTGACTGTACCCCAAACACATTCATATATACACTACTTTCTGAACTACTAGGCTACGGGTGATTTTTGATCGATGCCTTGTATTCAATTTTTGACCAGTTTTTTACCACATGTCGAACAAATTTTTAATCACATTTTTGAAAACCAATTACGGCCATTTTTGCCGTAAATATTTTTTGATCAGCTCATTTTTTAATGCTGATTTCACACAAACATAACTGAAAACCGGGAAAACACTTTTTATCGATTGAATTTTATACCTTTTCCAGAGGGAGCCTGGTGTTAGTTTAGAATTCGATGTTTTATTGTAGATTATATCCATATGTTCTTTGATTTTTGGTGTTTCATTATCGCTGTGTGTGATCGTATAGCCAATTAAGCCTCGTCATATTTATTTCCCTTTAGTGTAAATAATTACTAATTTGATAAAACTAGATTATAATTTGATTGACACCAGCTGTAGTAAAACGTGAGTTGTGTTCTGTCTCGGCTGAACGACGTCTTGGAGCAATGTTGCAACATGGCGGAACGCGAAGTTTGCCTACCAAGAGGCTGCACAGAACACAGGCCACGTTCATTCTGCCACGGATTGTAATAAGTTTTAGGCTGAGCCCACTATATGTGTATGCTGCGCTGTCACAGGGATGCTGTAAGTATTCTTTACCCATATTGGCTGCCGTCGATTGCACCTCTTGCTATTAAATGCTAATCGCTGTAGAATAGCTATTTAATCACTTGTTTTATACTCGTACGTTTGTATGTCTTTCTGTAATGTAGAATATTTGGGTAGTCTGTATGTATCTTGTGGTATTAATTACATTAGAACGGCTATTGCTAATCGCTGATGAATTAATATTTATCATATTTATGTTTCATGGTATTATTATTCCAAGAATTCCATTTGAATAGGAAAAACTTCTTTGTTGATGTAAATGTGAATACATTATGCAATCACACCATGCAGATTTCAGAAACAACTCAAAAGTAATTACACCATTGCATCTCACTTTTTAAATATTTCCACTTGATTGTTCTCGAAGCTAACTATTTGCAGGATATATCAGCTTAGAGAGCTAGTTTGATGAAACTCAAAGAAAACTTTAATATTAGGTATTGAATTTCCATGTCAAAGTAAAGGAGAACACTTGGAATAATTTAAATATCTTGATTTATTTCATCGGCGATTAATCGCTGTCTTTGATTTGAAAGAATTTCATTTAATATGCATTTTGTTTAAGGTAACTACAGGAGGGCATTTCCCACTCGAACATTTCTTCATAAAGAGCATCGTATTAACCATCTACTTAAACATTATTCTTATGTACATACTATGCTAATTACTTGATTGTAGTTTGCACCCTTGTAAACCTCACGAAGGTGCATGCCACGGGTCTTGGTCGGAAGAAGTAAGACGGCTATGGAGACATTTTACTGAGTAAATAACTATCGAGACAAATTGCATTGTCATCATGCATGACACTGAGAAAACATCTTTATATTTTTTGCTATGAAATTTCGAAAAAAATACACATAATAATCAATAATCGGTTTTATATGAACTTACACCATTGCCCTGAAGTTAAAATGTTTTGACTGAAGGATTTTTTTGTAACTGTCTTCATCCATTGCATTATGCTGGAGTCAGAATATTGTTGAGAGTTGTCAAAGTTTGTCCGTGTGAATAAAATGTCTTCAGGCGTCATTTTTTCATTATTTAAGTCCAATAAAGTAGTTACACTCTTCTTAACCTTATCTCGACTTCTTTCAAGAATATTATTGCCATCGATTGCAAGCATGACGGTATTGATTGATTTTTCGCAGTATTAAGTAGGTATTTTTTAATTTTTAAAAATGGAGCAAGGTTTTTTTACTTTTAGATAATATGGTGTTCCATTCTCAAACTGCAAACAAAATCTTTCCGACGACTGAATAAAACTTACCGAGCAAACAGAGACCTCTGAAAGACGAAGGAGTGAATGTGGAGGGAGAAAAGTGTGAAAGAAAGTCAGGGGAAGGGGAAGGGGAAGGGGTTGGCTCGCCACTCTCAACTCCCGTCACTACTTTGTAAATGTTTCTAGTTTGAAAATGTATTCCCGTCACATGGTTCTCAGTACATCAAAGTCAAGAAAAGCTAATTACGGTACTTAATACTGACAAGTTAGTGTAGTGCATCTTCTTTGGCTAGATATATTCTTGCTTTGTAAAACAGTAATGTAGAACAATTATTAGCTATCAAGAACTTCTTGCTTAAACGAAATAAGCTTGCTTCTTTCTTTCTTCTGACAATTTAAATTGAGCTTTGAACTATTTGCATACTTTTTAACCTTCTTAAAGTAAACTGGAAGAAAGTTTTATCCATGTGGCTTTGAGACAGTGGGTGGGAACAAGTAATAGCTTTATGAGTGCAAGTGTGAGTGAGAGAGAGTGTGAGCGAGAGTGAGAGAGAGTGAGAGAGAGAGAGGAGGATTCTTATTTGCTCTCGAACTAATTGTTTAACGAGAAACAATATTTGCTCAGTCTACCGAATCCAACAAATTTGAATTTTGATCGGGAATCCAACAGAAAAAATGAAAACAATCTTCAATGTCTACACTTTTTATGACAACGCAATTCAGTAGCTACACATTTTTTATTCGAATTTTTATTTTTTAACACCATTCCATGATATATTTGCAACTCACAATCAGGAATAGAAAACCCTTTTGTTTACTTAAAACAAAGTAATTGATTTACTTTTGGACAGAATCTAAACGATAAAGACGCTATTTAGCAGGAAAGTTTGACAAAGCATCCAATAAAATGCAACGCTAACTACTTATGGCAAGCAGATAATGGAGGCTTGGGCGCCTAAACTGCCATCTGCGCATCAGCGACACTTCTCTACAAGATACTACGCATATGTTTGTGAATGAATCTGAGTGCACGAAATGTAATGTTGCCCCTCGCACAATCCGGCCGAATTGCTTCCAGGTCGACTTGCGTCACATGGATGAGAAGGCGGGCTCAAACGTCGTGGAGGTGGGAGTCGACTTATCAGAGTTTTATATGTCCGTTGAGTGGGACATCTTAGAAGTCCCGGCTGTGAGGTGAGCTCGACAACAATTTCATTCAAGTCTATGGGAAAATTCTTTCAATTCCAATGAAAGAAAATCTCCCAGCTTATTTTTTGCCATGTTTTCTTTTTGACTTCAATGAAAAAGGTTATCGTGTGACGGGTTCGCTTCTTTTGTACATGTAATACATTGCCGTCCCAGATAAGATACGTTGCCAGCTTCGACTTTTTGTGTTGGGAGTTACTAGAACTAGATAAATCTTTATGAAGCAGGTTTGTTATTTAATGAACTAATCAATTAATCACTTACGGTAAGTAGTTTAAAATATGTATGTATAGTGACATAGGTAAGTCATATGTGTGATATGTGTTAGAAGTTGATTGATTGATGAAATATTGATCCACCTTTACTTTAAGATCTTCCAGTGATCTCCAATCTTGGTTCGTTATGCTGTGTGTTTAGGTGTACCTTAAGTTAATTGCACCAGACCTTCACGTACTGCTTCTTATGTATTTGAGTTGCTCAGTTACGCTAAGTTACTCCTCTTAAAACTGTGTCATCTATCGCGCGAAATATTTCAAGATTCAAATAACTTTATAATACTCAACTATGTTTTGCATGAAAACAAGAAGCCATACCCTATAGGATAACGAGTTATTTTGTGTGTGTACTTTTGTAAATATAACTTTTATTAATATTTTTAAAACATACTGTATAATAAGTTACCTCATTTAAAAAACTATTAAACCCACAAGAAAGATACTAAATGTTATTGTGTACGGCAAATCGTATTAACCTTTGCGACAGTAAAGTGAACATTACAAAAGAATATCAATCATTTGAACACGTGTTGGGTGCTTGTAAAGCCGGGGTCCCACGACCTGTTGTTCGACGGGCCTAGGTCGGGCCGGGGTGGGTTGACAGGCCGCAGTATACGGGTACAGAAAAAAACTGAACGGTCCCATGGCGTGTTGGAACGTCAAGACTCATTATAAAAAAATAAACTGCACCTGATTGTCCGAGCCTGGCTGAGGAGGCTTGTACGGACGGATTTCAAAAGGTCAAAAAGGTGAAAAACAAAACAAATCTCGCCTTTTCATTCATACGAGTGGCGAGCCAGTGGGTCTTCGTGGGACCGCTTCAACGAGCATGTACGGCCGGACTACCTGACCTGACCATTTTTTATTACCCCTTGCGCGTTCTCTTTGACGCGTGCAAAATTTACCGACAACTGACGGGAAGCTCACGCCGCGACGCGCAAGCACGGGCCGACCCGGTCCCACGGCGTGTGGCGCGAGGATTTTACCTTTTTTATACCTGCGGCCCGTCGATCAACAGGTCGTGGGACCCCGGCTTAAGGTATCATGAAGCCAAGTCATTTATCTAAACACTTTTTGAAAAACGGAGAGAGGTAAATATATTGTATGTTTCTCTACCCGCTGATAACTTTTGAATGAGCTCTCGGAAATTCTACATGACTATTTTATTCGAATACTTCAGTTTTATTAGCAATTCGAAGTTGATCATTTTCCCCTTTGTCGGAGTGCTTTGACTTTTAGCCTCAAAGTTATATTGCTTTTATTTCAACTCTTTTAATGACGAGAAAAAACAAAAATTTACTCTCCTACTAGTTCACCCTACGTGCTAAAACAAATTAAACTTGTGTAACAGTTTTTAATACACTCGTGCTTTTTAGTGACTCGTAGGAGAATAAAAATTGCCACATGGAAATTGTAAATCAATACAATGTTGCATTAGTTTAAGAGAAGACGAAATAATAATGATAATTGGATGAACGAGTTAAAAATAAATGATTGTCGTTATTTAACAAATTAGTAGAAGCTTAACTTAAAATAGAAGAAAGAAAATAGATACACCACATTTTTTTCATTTGATTCTTCATCAATCGTTAATCGTTTCAGTTCCGAAGTTTCGCTCGCTAATTAATTGGGCAATATCTGTTCTCTGTCATCGAGGAGTATTCTTTTGTTACTACAAAAAGTGTGCGATCAAATTAAGATAGATTTTCTCTGAAATATGAGTAAAAACCAGTAAGCTCAGGTCCTGGCGAGTAGGCCTAAGCCTTGAAGTGTAGGAAAAAACTTTTCTAGGCAAGGGAGGATTAGGGATTGGCGTCGGGAGGGGAGGGGGGGGAGGGGGAAGGTCCCGTGTAGTGTTGTAGGTTGTGGTGGGTAGCAGCAGAAGGCAAAGGAATTACGGTTCAAGTCTACTTTTTCTACCGCTACTGTGTTTAACTAATCTTCATATGCGTCTATACCGTGCTTCATCACCATGAGTTTGGTTCGTACAGAAACAGATGTCTGCATTAGATGTCGGTATTAAAATTTTAATTTTATTTGATAGTCGTAGCTCACATTAATGACAAATTCTACTAGAATTGACACAGCATTAAGTATGTCTTAATAACTAGTATTAAAATTCATGAGTGTTATCTTTAATATTAACGTAATTATACGCGAACTAGTACGTGAAATAAATTAGTCTGATAGTGCTGTTCTCTGGTGAAGGATTGATGAACGTCATACTTTCGTCTGAAGGAGGCTGACGAAGAAATGTGTTCGCTAGCCCCCTACCCTACCCTACCCTTCTACGCGACAATAGACAACAGCCGAAATTCGAAGCCTCGGGCAAACAAGTGGTCGAGTATTGAAATTCCACCATTATTGAAACACGGGGCTCAACAAACTGGATTGTGAAACGAAAGTATAGTTTCAAAGGAGATGTGAACTGATGTGGCCTTCCAAATCATAAATCGATACTAGTCATGTGTCTAAAAATAACAATCCTCATGTGCTTTAGGGCTTTGTTATGAATGCATGATTTGATGATTGATTCGGATCTATTCATCTACATTATATTCTATTGTCCATTTTTATTTGTAATTTACATTTGCTCATAAAACATATCGGGATCAATAATTGTATGGTAAAACTGGAGTACTTCTGATAAACACTAGAATGTAATACCGTGATATTACATACCGGCGGTAATGGTTCATCTTCATGCTAAATAGTAAGTCAGACACAAAAGCACGCAACGACGCACGTGTTGAATAATACTAACCTGTATATATTTATTTTTCTCATTAGATTGTCCAAGCTCAATAACTAAACTACTGAAGTTAGAAGTAGAAAACTCTTCAAAGTATAATGCACATTTCGCAATCCAACACTTCCTATAGAAGTTGATGTGTGTAGAAGGCCTAAGGAGGTATGTGGAGTGTACAAGAGTAGGACCTCGCAGTAGAAAACTATTACTTTTTCCATTGACTCAATGCCCATGAATGAGCTATCAACAAAATAACTTGAGACGCATTATCGCTCATGTTTTAGTTGAGTTCCAAATTAATCATTTATCAATAGTTTTAATTATGTGTCGATAGCATGATTTGGTTTTTGCTTTTTTATTGATTTTTATAATTTTTATCGAATCATTTTTGTCAAGCAGTGAATGCATGCAGTGACCAAGGTATAACGAATTTATAACGAATTCCCCAAAATTCGCTGGGAGATTGATTAGACCTTACAATCTTTAATCGTATTTCGGTACTGGCTATGTTTATTTTTCCATAGTATTGCATGCATTTCAAAACACGTTCTTTTTTTGTGTTTTAGAATAAAATATAAGAATATGTTTAATTGAGGTTTGAGAGTTATGTGACATTCCATATTGCATAAATTTTAACATTATTAAGTCAAATTCAGAATGGAACATGGCTCTTTCCCTCGTCAAGCAACGACTTTGGCTGTTTCCATAGTAATTTCTATTGCTTTCCTGTGTGCATCCAACTACACATAAAAGTATTTGTAGCCAAATACCAAGATATGCAGACGACAATATTATTAGCAATTCATTTCGTCGGACCAAAGGACGCTACCAAATTCCACCCAGTGCCGCCGCCCAGCGCCGCCGCCCGCCCCCCCCCCCCATCACACAAAAATCGTGTAATCAACATCTATAGCAAGTATACAAACGTGAGATAGTAGTCTCATTTTGTAATCTTCCATCCAATAATATTTCCCTGAGATCGTCCCAGTCAGTTTATTTTCAAAACGTAGCATTCCTTTCATTTCAGGGCACATAATGCCATTCATGCCATTCAAGGAGCACACTTTTGTTTTCGTAAGTCAGCGCTTTGAGCAACACACTCCGAGTCTGGTGTTGATAATCTATGCCGATCTCGCAACGGGGTCTTTTTCTACTTATGTCTTTATGGTCATTGACATAGCTTTATATAGCCGATTATATAGTAGAAGCTCAAAGAAAGGCAGCTGACAAAAATATAGCAAGCTACAAAAAAAGTGACACCTCAACTAACGCGCACCATGTTGGGATTAAAAAGTGGCGTGTTAGTGCATTGTAATTGAGTGTGAAGTCATAAGTTACATGATGTTTCTCTTACGTGAAGAGTAGTGTATAGTGCAGTCACGGATATTTTGTGATATTTTTGTTGCAAATGCAAGACATTGTTCGGACACTGCTGGTAGCTATGACTGCAAAGAATGTTTGTAGCCTATGTAGCGGTTACCAAGCACAATCGCATTGTTTGTTACGTGGGACTTCCGGTTTAGCATTTTGCCCCTCTGAAATCTGAATCCATCATTTTGTCGAGTTATAATATAGACGATTACTTTCGAGTTCGACTCTAGGTTCGTGAACTAAAATTCATAATAATATATCAGTTTTTCGTCGCTAAGAGCTCAGAAATAAATTGCTTTAATTGTGTAAAATTGTGCACGAGGACTATTTTTATGAATAACAAGTAGAATGTATTATCTAATTGTAATTATTAGAATTTTCATTGAACGCGCTAGACACAAGAGTGCCAACAATGTGGAGCAGGTAGTTAGGATGTTGGAAGGAGGGCGATGGGGTAGGGAAAGGGGAAGGAAGAAGATTGTCAACAAACCGATGGAGGAATTCCACCGATCTTGTAACGTTATTTCGGACAATGGATAGTCAGAAAATGAAATGCCACATAATAATGAAATAATTTTTGTTATATAGGCTTTTTTGTTTTTAGTACTGAGAGGACAAGCGAACTGAAATTAATACTTGTTTTTGGTTTCATTCTTGTTTATTTGGCTTAGGGCGCGTCAACCGTTAGGTCATAATTAGCGATGTGGTGGTGGGAATATTCCCGCGGGAATGTTCCCTGCAATGGGAATATTCCCACATTGGTAATATATATTCTCAAAAACTCGGAATCTATTTATTCAATTATTTTGTACGTATATTAGGACCTTTTCAGGAATTATACTGACATCTACTTGTAAATGAGATTAAAATCAGGGCATTGAACCCAAATAAATTTTTTTCGGTTGGGTTTGACTCGCCTGTAATATAATGGTTCGGTTCAAACCGGTCTAAACCCGTTGTGACACCGGTAATGTTTTACTATTTTAGTACATTTTACAAGGAAAAATATAAATTCTCTAATACGTAATATATTTCTTGAAACCGACTGATACATGCACGTGCTCCAGACCTTCTACGTCCTCTCATCCCCATAGAAATTGGCGTATTGTCAAGTCAGTGTTCTTGATCTCCACTTCCCAGGAAAAAAAAATAGTTTTAGAAATAGTTTTGAACAATCGCTGTACACAAGAAGGCGTATGAAATGCACAATTATATAGGTCAAGCCAAATACGGGGTCCACTTTTTATTTCGCTGCTTTATGTTTGTGATGTTTGTGAATTATTGTGTATTTGTAACATTTTGGATATCAGCTGTTATTTTTATATTGATCATTTTCCGACATAATGTTTGTGGACATTGTATGCCTTGCATCTTACTTTTGTTGTTTTGTTGTTCATTAGACGCGATGTCTAATGCGAGCAGTCGTAATGTAAGTAACTATTGACAATTTAAAAATAAAAAATGCAATGTCAGTTTTCAATGTTGGTTTAAATATTTTAGAAAGTCGAACCCTTGCCAATACTGTA
The DNA here is from genome assembly GCA_024449915.1 of Sweltsa coloradensis. NCBI lineage: Eukaryota > Metazoa > Arthropoda > Insecta > Plecoptera > Chloroperlidae > Sweltsa > Sweltsa coloradensis. The sequence continues at coordinate 660,395 of JAMZAV010000083.1, forward strand.
AAACACCATGCTATACAAACCCGAATCTGAACTTAGTTTCCCTTTGTTAATATCCATATAATTTATTCTTCATATTGTCTTGTTACTATCATAATCGTTATCATTCGTAATAGATGTGATGTGAGACACAAGTATTTGGAAGCTCCGCGAACTGGCGTTAGGCTACTTATTTGTGAGTCAAGTTTCTAGCCGATCGGGATTATTTTTATCATTATTATTTAAAGTCTAATCTAAATATTAATACTATATTATTACTGTCTCTGTATATAGGTACATATGGTCAGCATATTATGTTGCTGAAATAACGAACGTGTAGATTGTCGTGTGACAAGACCTTTGTATTAATTTATGCTAGGGTTATCTATAAAATAAATTGTAATGCATTCTTATGTCAGTTCTTTGACTGGCTATTTACTTATTAATTTTTCTTTGACATATGACACTTTTTAACATAAATTATTATCTTGTTAGATATCTTGGATAATGTAGAGGAATATATAACATGATTATTCGGTTTGCGTAATTTTGACAATGACTTGGTTCAGTTGCATTGCTGTTTCCAGGAATTCATGCCAATGTCTCGGTCCGCCACCCGAGGCCTCCCGCTCAACCCTGTGTTATTGTCCGTGCTAACAGGTAGTCGACGGCAGAGCGAGATATGAATGCGGCGACGGTCAGTGGAAGACTAAATCGCTCTTCAGAACAAATTTTTGCGGAACCTGGTAAAATTGTCGGACCAATCAAAGAAAAGCCATGCAGAGTATAGGGTCAGCCCATTCACGCCCTTTTTTACCCACCCACTTTCGGTTAGCGCTTCACGCTTGAATGACCTCAATCATAGGCTTGACCCTTAAGAAAAAGATGAAGGCAGCGAAAAAGTTAGTTTTTTTTACCAAGAGAAACAGCTACCTCCAAAAGAATACACCAGCAATTTCGCTTTCGAACTTCATCCCTGTTTAGAAAGATTGTGGTAATAGTGCATAATCCAGAAAGTTAGAACCCATTGATAGATAAATTGGGAAGCTCATGATGTTTTTAGGACTATACACTACTCAAAATAAAACAAAGATTACTATATTTCAAAGGTTAATCAACCTCCTTCATCAGGTTTTTAATGACCTTAAAAAAATGTATTAAAAACCTGATGAGGGAGGTTGATTAACCTTTGAAATATTTTAATCTTTGTTTTATTTTGAGTAGTGTATAGTCCTAAAAACATCATGATCTTAAACCTGACCTATTCTAAAATTGTTTCACCATTGTAATAAATTGGGAAGCGTTTCATCTTTTGAGTTTGACCTCCTTGCACCTTAATCAAATCTATTTTTAAATCCAAGTAGTTTGATTGTTATTAAGTATAAAAAGTAGTAAACTTTTGTTTTTCAATAAAGCAAAAAATTACAGTGACTGCTTAAGACTGTATTTTTGTATGTATCATTAAATATCTCGACGCCAAGCTATATTTTATAAATGATAAGTAAATTAATATTAGAAAAGTAACTACCAATATAAAATATTTTTTAAGACATAGTTTGTAAGTTCATATACCATTTTCTCTTTTAAGAAAGAATAAATAAATTATACATATATCACAAACCAAATGTTTTATTATTTGGTACTAGGTTGACCGCTGCTATAAACCTTCACCATAACTGTAACCTCCGTGTATTATATATTCAGCTTTTGATTTGAAGCCAACAGGTGTTATCCTATAATGTTTGTTTGTACACATTATACATCTAAGAATTTACCCTGTACATATGTTATAAAACTAATTAGATATGCACATGTTTCTTATTTGTTTTCTTATTAGATGTCAATGGTTTGCGACAAAGGATTAATTTTTGTAACTGGTGTACATATTTAATAACATATAAATTTATTAAAACGAACCTATCCAATTCTTTCGGCACTGACACCATCGACGAGTGAATATGTCCAACCAGAGATGGGTATTTGAAATAAGAAATAACGACCAAATGTTTGGACACACGCCAGAATCAACTAGTCTAGTTTCTATAGTAGAGTAGGGCCTACTTATCAAGAATGATTAACCCGTACTTTACCTGCCTAATATGTGTGTAGATACGAAGAACTGCTTGTGCGAGAAGTACTCAGTGAACTTACACTAGAAGTGGTGTTGTACCAACAGGAAAACCATCAGTTGTATTGGTTTGTTATTTTCACGCTCGACTTTGAGGTAAGCAGTGGGTTAAAGCAGCACACCCACTATTGAGTGGAGTCCACAAGGTATTTGTCTTCCGAATTAGTGCCATGCTTTATTTTTATCGTTTGATCCTAAACTCTGAAAGCTGCAATGAAAAGCATTAACCTGATTGTTTGGCCATTCCCCGTCCACGACGACTAGAGTATTCGGAACCGTCGGGCATTGACGCAAAAACCTAACGATGTCATCAAAGTACCTTTAGACTTTGCTCTTCGACAAGAAAACTCCATGGTTTAGTTCCCACGGAGAAGTAAACTTACAGCGTCCAGGCTTTTCAGGCACAGTTTAAGTTTTTGTTAAACTGGTATTTGTTTAATACCTCTGTTATTGACGGTAAAATTAGGAATGTTAGTTTAGTTATTTTTATTCCACAGGTAATTTCGTTGGCCACGTATGAATTGAAATAATCCACGAACACAGAAAACATTCAAGAGATGTAAAAATGTTCCAATTTATAGTTCCTGAAAAATAAAGGCATCATAAAATGTTAACATAAAGAAATCAATATAAAGGCCAGAAATTAACCATTTTGTTACTTCATTAGATTCTATCAAACTTTCTTGAATTTTTTTTTTTTAAATGTGTTGTGTTGTTTTGAATGAGGTTTCCAATTGTCTTAGCACAGAGATACAATGTTTCAAACATGTGTTTTCAACTGTCGAGCAACATACAGATGCTTTAGAGTTTAGAGGACTGCCGTGTCCTAAGATACGCGAGCAGGAGCAATATGGCGGACGAAACGTCAGGGCCAGACGCCTGTCATCTGCATAATGCAACAACCCGGAAAACAGTTAACCCTCTTTTAGGAACCATCTATGTTTATGTGTGTTTAATTTTAGATTCACACGAACGTATGCAATGCAATTACGAGGTTTATAGGGTTCCTCCCAACTCAATAAAACCCACCCTAAAAAAGAGGTTTACTTTTGCCACGTGGATTCCGCGTTTCAGTGACTGCGACGGGACGAAAATATCTTTCCTAACGGGGTAGTGTGCAAACTCGTGCGCCGTGCAATATATTGCGTGGCAAAACCTCAAATATACCCCATAGTTACACATATATTATTGTGGGCACTCACCAGCCACGGTTTTTACCATAAACGCCCTAAAGGGGATGAGCGTGGCCAGTAGCTCCAACACCACCATTTGCATATAGAGCACAAGGGCGGAAATAATTTATCTGCCCTCTTTCTGGTGACTACTAACAAGGGAGCGTTTGAAATCGAATTTAAGTTCACGACAAGAATTTATTGGACCGTAGTTTAATTAGTTTGTTTGGCCATTTGTATTAGCTTTTAATTATAAGTTTTACATAATGTTTTTAATTGACTTTCGTATCATATAACGTAATATTTTACCTACAATTTAAAAAAGCTAATTAGTTGGCAAAGAAGTACCAGAATATTGACTTTCACTTTAATGTGTATTTAAAATATACTCAACTCATAAAACCATGTTACATTTTTGAAATTGTTGATTACTGTACAATATTTATGCATTTTCTAGTGAATAAAATTAATTATGATGCTGAAGAATATTTAAAACAGTGAAACATTTCATTATTGCCTCACAATATTAATATGGCACTCAAGCGTTACGTCTAACCCGAGGTTGTGTGAATCTCTTGTAAACGCTGTGCGTCAAGAACGCAATATAAATTAATGACGGCGAGATGTTGTGACGTGTTTTCTTATGTTCCCCGTCAGAAACGAGAAGTTCTATACCTGCTGTGATGAGCCCTACCTCGACATTACCTTCAACATCACCATGAGAAGGAAGACTCTCTTCTACACTGTGAATATCATTATCCCCTGTATGGGCATCTCTTTCTTGACTGTACTCACGTTCTATCTACCGTCGGACAGTGGAGAAAAGGTAAGACATAGCCATAGCACTAGACAAAGACAAAGCCATCCCATAACTATTACCTACTTGTCTATATCAAACATGTTGAGCTTGCTCTGTTGTAGTTTGGTTATTTAAATGAAATAAAATACAATATCCTTAGCTATTAGAGTTAATTCAAGTAGACTTTGATCTCTAACGCACAAAATCAATAATGACTGTTTAAATCTCTGTAAATGCAGGTGACGATAGAAATATCACTGTACTATATCACAAAAATCACTCAAGCTTGTAACTTATTGAAATCAAGCATCCGTTAAAATCTCCCTTAATCTGCCATCCTACCTTTCTTCTCTTCTCTTCCTTCATGTCACCTCTCTGCTGGTCTCCCCAACCATCTATACCCACTATTTTATTTTCTATCCTTCCAATCCTTCAGTGGTCAACCTCTGGGTTACCTTCCTCCTAACCTCAATATTCATGGTATAATAATATCTTACAAACACACTGACGGTATTTTAGAGTTAAAGTAAGTCCCATTTTCACATTCAATGTGTCTCACTAAGATTTTCAGTAAACATGTTTCTAATAATTGATAATTGTTGTTAGTTATCATTCTTTGAAAGGACTATCAAAATGTAAACACATTACTTTACTAAGCCTGCAAGCTCTGTGATACGTTTTTGTTTTGTTTTTTGTTTTTTTGTGTTTTTGTTTTGACCAATTATTTTCTGGGGACGTCTAGTATGAAAAATATCGCATGATCGGGGTCAAGGGTCATGTATGCTAATATTGTAAGATGCACAGGTACAAGTCGACTTGATGGCCACGGGGGTAGCCCCATGTCGTAGCTTGGCTCTGACACCATAGATCCAGCTAACCCCGCTGAGAAAACTTAACGCCAGACATCGCCATGCCCACTGAGGCCGAAACGGATAGGAGTTTGGCGTTCATGTTTTTTATACATTTGAAGGAGAATAAAGAAGAACGTCTTCCCCTAACATAGAAGACGTATAAAGCTAGTAGGAGAGTTTCCCCCGTAAAACATGAATTCGACAGTCATAAAAATGACTTTTTGGGTTAAACGGGCCGTATTTAGCAGTGAGTCCCCCCCCCCCTCGTGTAGTCCTTGCATTGGAAGAGATACCTCACGTTCGAGCTGAGAAACCCACCTCGCACCACTGATTTATTCTGCTGTGGTATAAAGATTGATAGTGACTTCTTAAAGGTCCTCGGTTCCATCTGGATTTACTTCCAAACAATCAATACAAGACCACTCACTTTTACTCACAGTTAGAGTCCTTGGTTTGCAGTTTTCAGACGCCGTAAAACAACCAACTTTGCTAGAAATTTCCTCGTCTTAAGACCGACCGCTTAATAAACTGGAACTTGGATCGTTATTCATACGAATCTTGCAAGTTTAGTCCTCATTAGAGCGTAAAGTGGACTTTGAAACGGTGTGGGCGTGGGTGTTGAGCATTGAAGAGTGCTTTAGTTCGCAGAGAACTAGCGGTGTACAATTCAGGACACGTGTCGAGTTGCGGACGAGTGCATTAAGCTATTGTTCTTTTGCTTAAGCTTTAAAACCAATAGCGAGTTTCTTTAACTGTTGAAAGTGGGCTGGTGTCCTTGTGGGTAGAAATCTTTTATGCCAGCAGGGCTAGGCGAATAGTGTGTTGGGGGTGGAGGTGGAGGGTAAGGGGGGTCCTTGTGGCACATAATGTCCTTAACGGTAGGAGTCGCGAGCTAGCTATATGCTTAATCACATCAGGTGTAGATATAATGGGGGGGAGGGGAGAGAATAATTTTATTCGGTAACGTGTTTTTCCTAAATGACATTAAAGTAAGAGACAATTTTCAAACTATAAAACGCCGTGATCTAAATATGTACAAATTCGACAATAGTATGCTGTTGAAAATTTGCCGACATTTGTGTCCAGGGTTCCATTTGTAAACACGGGTTGTTAGTGTTTTGTTTTTACTCTATATATGTTATGCTTTCAAAACAGATTCGACAATGTAATCATTTTTAAATTTGTTGACAAATTTCGTTGATTACCACTTGCTTCTTGTTTGACATCGCGACGGACAAATCCGGTTGTTGATTTAAACCATTGTTTCGCTTCACAAACAAAAACGATTTACGCGTTAAAGTAGACCATTCATTTGTTTAGGAGCTATGCGATAACCGGCGCTGGCGTAGAACGTATATTATCACAGGAAGCGCATGTGCATCTACGAGAGCTGTTAGTGTTAATGGGAGACAATCGCAATTGAATACTTCATTACTTGTCGTCATTCAAACAATACATTGTCAGATCACTGAACACGATATATTTATAAATTAAAGTAACACAAAATTCGTTGCTTAAAAAATATTTTATAACTCTACAAATTTATTACCTTCAATCATCGGCACCAATTTTATTTTATTTTAGCTATGCATTTACGTGAATGTCAATAATCTCCAATGTTAATTTTACACATGTGAGACAAGTTTTTTTTTAATTGTTACAGGTAAGGTTTTACTACTTACCTTACACATTTTAATCGTGACTCTATAAATTGTGTAAATTTTAGGGTAGTATTGTCGTTTCTATGGAACGTATTCGTTTTTCTCCTTCTAAACTATCCTTTTATAGGATCAGCATAAATACGTGTTTATATTATGCTCATATAAAACTGTAATTCATAAAATAAGGGAGTCTCTTCTATATACATCGTGCACATTTCTGTTCGTACGTGCATACACAGATATAAATAAACATACCCAGATAACAGATTCACATGCAAACGCAAAACACTTAATACTTCTAAGGAGACCAATTATACTTGTCACATATAATTACCAAAGATTGTATTACTTTCTATGGATTAGTTTGTAAAAAAAGTTGCTTTAGGTTTAGAGTATAATGAAATGCTAAGGAGACACATAATGTGTTATTGAGCTCGCTATACATCCTTCTTTCGGTAATATGAGTACGGCAAATAATCACATTGTTTCTTTCCATGTTTACTCTTTTTTTGTCTTGTTATGTATTTGAAAACGGATGTGCTCGAGGCATCACAACCCACAGGCCTGAGTTCTAGCTGCAAGTCCAGGCAGATCCATGGCGAAGCAGAAAAGCACAATGTATTCTACCCGAATCACGAGCCATCATCATTAAACCCATTCAGAATGGAGTGCAATTTTTCACAATAATTCGCTAATGAGATTGTTTGCCCGTGACGCGTAAGCAAGGCTTGTTGCATGTCGCTTCTCTGGGGTCGGTGCCTTTATAATAACAACGGTGATATTGGATTTGAAGCTCTAGAGCTGAGCGTACCTTGAGGATTAAGTGACAACGCAAAGACGAAGCTGCCGCCTAGCCTAGCCGTAAACCGGAATTGATCGCTCTAAAAGCCTCCTTGAGATTAGAACCCAGGCCCCCACTCAAATAAACGTGTCAAGAGGGGAAAATACTTTCATTCAGACTTATAGCGGCATATTTGTCACGTGCTAAACAACACGGGTGTATTCGTAATAAAGATAACGGCACAACCGGTATATCAAAAAACAAAAACTACGGTCTTTCTTTCCTCGGATTCACAGAAAACAAGAGGATAAGGAAAACGTGGAGGCAATATTCAAACTTTGGTTTTCTATTTTGTCAAAGAAATTTAAGAACTACAGTTTCAGATATCGGCTATGGAATGAGATATAATTTGACTAAATTCCTCTATTTCATATTTTCATTGCTGAAATTGTAAACATTTCAATGATAACATATCTTAAATTATGACTAATACAAATAAAATATAGAGATTTCAAAAATTACAAACTAGAGCTCGTAATATGTTATAATACGTATCGTATGGTAGCCCATAATCCACCCCTTACAATTATCTTAGCATTGTTCGATTTGGATTAATTTCAGAAAGCATCAAATGTTAACCATGTTTATGCAAACCAAGCACACGCTATATATAGCGTGTTATCAGAAACGTCGTGTTTGGAGTGTTAAGTAACGTGTTCCTTACTTGCTTTGTGGATATTTATATGTTTAATGTTTAAGTTAAATATAACTGCGATTCAAACCATCTAAATCCCTTTAAATTTAAAGAAATGTTAATAACTTAAAAACTCTGCTATGACAATGTTATTTCGTACGTTTGTCATAAATATAATATACATAATTTAGTGATAAATACTTCTTGCTATTGAGAATTGATGAACAGCTGATGCGTACAGTTTGATCCCGTAAGTTTAAATACAGCATAAAGTATCGATTTTGTAATTGTCCTTGAACCTCATCCATCACCACGCATCGTCTCGGTTTACACAAGAGAGAGAGAGAGAGAGAGAGAGAGAGAGAGAGAGAGAGAGAGATGCAAAGCTAATAGTAACTTCATCACTTCATGTCGTGTGTTTGCCAGGTGACTCTGTCCATCTCCATCCTGATTAGCCTCCACGTGTTCTTTCTCCTGGTTGTTGAGATCATCCCGCCGACATCACTGGTGGTCCCCTTACTGGGGAAGTACCTCATCTTTGCGATGATCCTCGTCTCAATTAGGTAAGTACCAGGCTTGTAATTATTATTTATTGGTGATTCTTACAACTTTACACGTGCATTTATCTCTTTAAGTACCCACTGGAAACCTTGGAACATCAAATAATTTGTTTCGTATTTTTTGGTGGAGGTGCCGGGTTTTAAAAAGGGGTTTACCTGGAAAAGCCCAACTGACTGAAAATTGTTTCTCACACCATCCATTAAGTTTATAACAATAATTTTACTTTCATATTATGTAATTAAATTTGTAAATATATTTAAATAATCGACAATATATTTGTAAGGAATGTCCTGTTGCAATTACACAATTAAATAAGTTATTTGTTCTTGGTTAGAGAAGACAACTTTCAAGCTGTTTTTTTGGATCGTCCAAATATCCAATGGAGTTGTAGACTGAAGCATGTTTTGTTATTATGTATAATAAAATTTTATTTATTATGTCGTTTCATAAAATTCTTCAGTAAAAAAATCGCAAAACCTGACTGAACGTTAAATCAATTTGAATGATGCGTATTTCCCTTGCCAGTATCCTTTCAAAATTTAAAATGTTTTGTTGAAAATTGATTCTAAAAATGTGCAAAGTTATTAAGTAAAGTTTGCAAGATTGAGACTTCGAGAAGTCTTTCGATTGACATTTAATATTGAAAAAACTTTTCTCGGTCGCATGAAAGAGTTTGTGCGTCTCGTCGACCGCGTAGGACGTGGAGATATTGCTGCCTTTGAATCGATCGTGTCAAGATTGAGTCGAAAGCAGATTCATTGTGTGGTAGATTTGAGGCGTGGGGTGGTGTGATGTAGTGTGCGAGGAATCAAATATTCTCATTACTTATATTGGGCTGATAAGAAATCGTAAAAATGTTATGTTTTAAGTTTATATAAGAAAATAAATAAATGTATAAATACATAAAACTTGAGGAAGAAAATCGGATTTCCAAGCTGTGTTTCACATGTCGAGATGACAGGATGACAGGATGACAGGCTCCCGAGGGACAGTGTGCATCCACACATCACCTAGAACCAAACGTAGCTAGCGTGAGAGGAAGGGCATTGATTTTATGTAAATGTGGAGGTGGAAGGAGATCGAGCGAACCCAGAGAGAGTGTGATCGTTGAACCATAACCTCATTTACTAGCAAACAATCCCACTCGCACGTTATCAAGAAGAGACCTTGCTTTGCAGATCCTAAGATGCTTGTTAATCTCGTCTTTGTATATTGTCTAGGGATGGGTAAAGATAATTTGCCGGTACTGAATATAAGTTTAGATAAAAGTGCAATTGTATATGTACCTCTGTGAAATATTCAAGAAACAAGATCGTAGAAAAAGAAGATAACAAAAATAAAAATTTCCTGTGAATTGATAATTTTGGTGGAGGTGCCGGGTAAACTTACTGCTAAAAATGATCCGCTCTTGAACCCCGCTTTCAAAATGGTGGAGGCGCCAGGTTGTAAATTATCAAACTTTCTTGAGGATTGCCACTACCCCCTTACCCCCAGGGTCACCAAAACATTCTGTATAGAAAATCGCATGTCAATCGGACTTCGTGTTCGGTTTTTATCGTAAGACGTGACCGTCACGTGCTCCTCAAAATGCAAACTGTAGATAGCCCGACTTCTTGTATGTCAATGAAACACTTCGTTTAAACAATATACATAATAGTGTTCCTCTATGGAAAATATATTAAAATGTGAAGTAGCATGCGTAATATAATAAATAATAAGCTACAATACATGCATAGTACTTCAGAAACAAACATTATCACCGACAGTTGGCTCGAGCGTTAAGCGCGCGATTCTGATAAGAGAGTTCACGGGCTCAAAACCCGTCTAGACCGTCAATCCTGACTGATGGTTTTTCCGAGGTAATGCAAGGGGTTGAGTCCTCTTAAACAGCCATCTGACGTCCCTTCACAATAATTGACCTTACTCAAATATACCTAGTTAGACACTTGAAGAGGGCAAACATTGCACCCTGGACAGACTTCCAATGAAAAAATATTATCATTATATTGGCTTAACCATGCTTTAAATGAAATTATGAGTGAGCATTAGATTTGAAGTGAAATCACACATCAAATATTGAGCCAGTGAAGCGAACAAATTTAATGTTTTAATCACTTAACTGAGCAAAAAAATCCCATTTTCCAGGTGAAAAGTAATAATGCCGGTCGGTCGCCCCATGAGGCGTTCAACCGTGGACATTCGGTCATTCGTCTGTGAGCGCGGGACCTGGCTTTCGCGGTCTATTGTTCCAAGCCAGAACTGAAATCATTTATTTCACTCAGCACAAAACGATCAAGTCACATTTTTCTCTACAATTGTGTGTTTTTGAGAGATTTTAAACGATCAAAAATTGTACGTGAGTTTTCTATGTTAAAATCTTACTCATTTAGTTATCATACCTAGGACGGCATAATACGCTTAATGTCAGAGATGCACCGCGGTCTGCAGATGAAAATAAGCTTTAGCGTCAGTGGTATACATATTTACCACCACTTATCAAAATCTTCACAACTAAATCTGCCACTTTTTCACACTTTGTACCCGGGTAAAAAGCTACTTTGTTTTGTTCGGAATTGGTAAAATTTTGCCTTATGGCTATTCGACCGCGTTTTTCTATTTTCCAAAATACGCTACCAAGTCAAAATATAGTGAATGGCATTGAAACCTGGCTCTTTTAGAAAATCAAAACTATTTTTTTCTAATACATTCACTATATTTTGACTTGATAGCATATTTTGGAAAATAGAAAAACGCGGTCGAATAGCCTTGATAAATTCTAATAAATAGAAGGATTTTTGTAATGGTTCAAAAATCAAATTGTGTATAAAAGCACAAAAATACATACATTTCCGGGATGTACCGGATATTTTGCTAGCCTGTAGTAGATTCAATTAAACATCTAAAAAAAATGAAGGAAAATAAAAACTGCAAAACAAATTTTATTTTTTAGTAAAATCAAATTTTGGATTTTCTTTTAACTTTGATGTCAGTTTGGAATCCAAAGTCAGCATTTTATTACTAAAAGACCAAGGAAAAAAATCTAGAAAAATTCTAATTTTTTTTGTTTTTTTAAATCACCAATTTCAAAATGTTAAGGTAGAAAGCAAAATTTTGGGTACCAGTCTCTTGCCCTATAAAGAGTTATACAATCGGTGGCAACACATCAATCACATCTTGACAATGTTATATATTTGGTTTAAAAGATGAATATCAATGTTAAATAGAGTGAAATTATTACACATTACACAACGCTTGTTTTTTATATTTGTTCCAGTATATGCGTCACTGTCGTCGTGTTGAACGTCCACTTTCGATCACCACAGACGCACAAAATGGCGCCTTGGGTGAAGAGAGTTTTCATCCACATCTTGCCAAGACTTCTTGTGATGCGCAGACCGCAATATCAGTTCGAAACAAACAGGTAACACAAAACAAACTAACGCATATTATACTTTCAACAAAATAAGTCAATAGTTCGTAAGTCATCGCTAGGGGTCCAGGGAATTAGCGTTTTGCCATAAAACTAATTTTAATAGAAATGAATAAAACATATTGCTTAGTGTTTTAGATGAAGTTTGACACCAATTTTATCAAATTCTGAAGTGCCATATAATGCTACATAAAACTATTTTCCTGATTTCCGTCATAAAGCGATATAACACTATTTCTGTTCTTTTCACGCTTATTTCATGAAATTAAGCTATTTCCACTATATTTTATTATGTTTGCTTTCGATAAAGTTTAAAAAAATCCAGGAAACAAACCAAATTTCTATGTGCATTTGTATGTAAAGGGTTAAAATAGACAAAACTATTTTGGCATTTCATAAAAGTGTTTTACAATTTTTATAAAACTATTTTCTTGGACCCCTAGTCATCGCATCAGCAAATATTTCATAACTGTTGAGAGAATAAATTTGAAACCATAGAATGGATGCTGACATTGTTTTGTTGTTATTTTATTTCATGTTATATTTTATTCGATTCAAGAGCATACATTTGAAAGTAATTCAAGAGTTCAATTCTACTTACATTTTGCAGTCTTGTGTAATTCCAAAGGTTAATTAATAATTTAAGGCCAAAGGGGCGTACTTATCTTAATAACATGCAGGCCAGCGGTTTAGCCGAGGTCGTTTAACCGGTTCACACTCGAACACCGAAGGAGGCATTCTTCGGGGATAGTCAGGGGTAGAGTGGGTGACCGCTCTGACCTGAAACACACGTAAACCGCTGGTAAGAGCAGATGGAGGGTTCGAGAGCTAGTGTAACGGCTTCGTTCTCCTCGACGTCTGCTCGGCAGTCCTGGTTAGTGGAGGAACCTATATGACTGTCAAGGTTACACCGTCCTTTCGGATGGGACGTTAAGCCGTTGGTCTCCTTGGTACTTTTCGAAATGAGTAGGCTACCTGCCGGTACCGGGTTTCCCCTCCTCCATTCTGTTCATACTACATCCTCATCTATCACTACTCATCGTCTCGAATAGCCAAAGTGCATTAATATGAGGCGATAAGCAATATCCAATCAATCAATAATATGCAGGTTTTTGTATCAATTTAAAATGTGTATACTTAATTATATGTTATTGCCTACTTCCTACGAGGACGAGAGGCTACTTTTGTAATTTAGCTTCTAAGGCAAAGAGAATTGAGAGGCTATTGATTCCGAATACGATCATGGGATATAAGTTCTCAAAAACAATCCATCTTTGTGAAGACGAAACGCGTTTTATTGCTTCTGTATGTCTCTTGAAAAGTCTGCAGTCTTTGTGCCTGATACCATGTTATTTATATGTATGGATAAAAGAATGAGTAATGTTTATGTTCAGGGTGAATTATGCAGGACAGGGCACTCTAAGAGTTAGAGGCTTCGAGTGCAAGACAGGGGTGCATATGGGCTCGTTCTCAATCCATTTCTAAATACTTATAGTATTTTTGTCACGTATAAGAACATAGTTATAACTTATAATTCGATTTGTCGGATATTTCAAAAGTAGAAATTACTTATCAGAGGGCATCTTCAACTCATATCTCTCCAAGAACCAGTGTCTGTGTGTGTACAGGTATGTGTCTGGCAGACTCCTCCTGAGGACCGTACGAGGCAAGGAGCCGGCACCCTGCTACTACCCGTACACCCCGTCAGCACCCGGCCCGTCACCAGATATATCGCCCTCCAGGTAAGAGCACTTTTCTTTAATTATCTTAGTCACTCGATTTCTTTTAACTTTTTTACGTTTATTTGTCAATTTCCAATATGGCAATGAATACAAAATATATTCAAGTGACCCTTTATATCATTCCAAAATGTACACAATTAAATCTGCCAGTTGTTCATACTTTTAAGTTTAAACCATGGTAAATTTTTTTTATTGTTTTCCTAGGAATTGGTAGAATATTTTCTTGTAAAATTCTAATGATTAGAAGGAATTTTATAATGGTTCAAAAATCAAATTGTGTATAAAAACACAAAATGAAACAAATTTCAGTGATGTCCCGGATATTTTGTTTGCCTGTAGAAGATTTAATTCAAACGTGTGTTTTAAAAAAATGAAAAAGAAAAAGAAAAAATGCAAACAAAATCTTGTTTTTGAAAATAAAATTAAAAAAATAGAATCCAAAATCAGCACTTTATTCATAAAAGACCAAAGAAAAATATCTAGCAAATTTCTAAAATTCTTATAAAAAATCACGAATTTCAAATTAGCAAAATTTCGGTAGTCTCTTGCACCATATAGGGTTAATACAGAACCGAACAAAAATAAAGATAATTAGATTGCAACAATAATATGATTTGAAGAGCAATTGTTTTATGAAATACAATTAGTAAGCAAAAGTGTATAATTTTATATTTTAAATTGCTACATTTTAAGTTGATAGTTTGAGGGTTTGTTTCTGTAGTGTACGATCGTTCATGACTAGCCTTAACCATCTGAGCATTCGATTTTTAGACTTAGTCAAATTCTATCGACGAAAGTAGGTCCAACTTTTAAATGTTTGGCTTGAAAATGATTTTGGCATACATTTTTGTTGTTTTTAATATTAAATAGCGACAATCCCAAACTTTTATTCTGCTAAATTTTCTCAGACTCTCCTTGCTTCCGATTTCTCTTTGAAATGTGTGTATGGCACCATATTGCAACAGCCCACGAAGTGAGAATTTGTGATCTGTAAGGCTGTGCTTCCACAGATTTTGTGACGATGCTTTTTCATTGTTTTTGTGAAATAAAAGCAATAATTTTTATTTTTAATCCCCCTCTATACTGCGCCTTCGAGTGTGGCACTAAGCGTTCGATAATCCCCTCCCTGTGGACTATGCACACGTCAATAAGCCCTTTTATCAACATGCTGCTTTTGTTTGCATATTTTGAATAATCGTCTATCGCACTTTTACAAATGTATCTTCTAACTCCATTAATATCATTCAGACCACGAATGTTAAATTATTGAAACTTGATAGAAATTCATTTGTTCAAATAACAAAGGGCATAGCAAAATAATCAGCTTTGTTCTTTATAATCTCATGTTGAAGCATTTATTGTGCCATCATTTAGGTGAGGATATTTTTATTTTCTAGAATGTCTTCGAAGCATGTGGTAGTTCAAATTAATGTTTGCGTTTTGTTCCGATTAGGTTACCTTTATAGGTATTTTAGCACAAACGGTGACATTGCTATTTCGTAAACAAAAGAACATAATTACTTTTCGGCTTATATTATTCAGACACTGTTGAGATTTATTTTACTAGGGGACGAAACGAAGTGTTGCATGTGTTAGATTAGATAAATATTAATCTGTAAATGTTATCACTTTTCTTTTCAATTAAAAAATATATTAATAACATAATATTGTGGATAGTTTCTTCTTTACAAACAGTAAATTTATGAAGAAGTATCAAAAGATACCAAACCAAGGTGCTTTATTGTACAGAGTAACATCATTTCAAGAATATAAAAAAGCAAATAAATTAGAAAAGTAGATAATAATTATATCTTGGGTGTTTCTTATGTGAATGTGATTGACAACATCTAGATAACCGAGGCCGCGAATCAACTGAACAGAACCCACGTGTACAGGGTAGACAGAACAGTAGCTCGATTGAGTACTTGTAGAAAACAACCATCCTAACGTGTGGGGCTCGTGGTTTGCCACAATACAACGAGCGAATGCTAGGGAGGCCAAGAGAAATCGACCACGATCGTACATAAAAAAATCAACGAATCACATTATTCTTCGTGTTTTGAGAAAATGGTTAACATGACAAGTTACAAATACAAGTCATTAATATGTGATGTGGAATAATGTACATACTAAGGCTATTCTTAACATGACTTCCGTTCAAAATATTCTATCTTTTTAGTCGAGTTTTCATGTTTGTCTTATTGTTTATATAATGTTATGAATATGATAAACATGGTATGGAAAACTTAAAATACCACTTATAAAAGATATGTGGTGGGCTATTGTTATAAGTTTAATTGCAGTTTTGAAAAGCGTAAGGTTTCATAACTTGTGTATTCTTTCAGCAATATTTGGTTGGATAAATAATAAATAACAATAATATATTAAGTCTGCTTAAGCTCTCTCTAAAAAATTAAAAATAACAATTAATTTATGCAGAGTGTAGTATGATAATTAAAATTAAAACAAAACGTTTGTTAGCTCACCTTATAAAATAGAGCAATGGGTTGTATAATAATTGATTTCATAGTTTTTACGGTAAATTGTTTACAAAAGTAAAATATAGCGAACACAACAGACGCAAAATGAATGTGTTGTTAACTGTCAATATAGGAAACAAAACAATTTGAACGCAAACAGAAAGTGGTTCCTAAATTGCAATTTTCCTAAATAAAACATAACACATGAACGCACAGAAATAGAACCTTGTTGGTATTGGTTCTGTATTGTAAATAATGTTTGCAAATTTTTACGCATACTCTAGCTGTGTCGTATCTAATCAGAATAATGGAACAGGGGAAATGCATTTGCGTTGGATATTTTTTTAGAGAATGTCTTTCTTGGTTGGAAATCTGTACCGAGTGAACGACACTTTCCACTTGGCTTGTTTTACGATAAGTGACATTCACTTTACAGCTTCTCTGTAAACAAACACAGCATAACGCTTCATGGTGCACCGTTCTAAGATGCTTTAATATCCGCTTTTGAAATTTTATTCGAAAAGTGAGCGTAGTGAACACTTCTTCTCATTGACAAAGTGTGACTCTTTGTGTGTGTTTGTTTTCTCCGGAGCAGAGCAGTGTGGTCTCAGATTTTGATAACATTTTCAGTAAACCTATGGCATCTAAAATTGAGACATGCTTCGTATTTTAGTTTTTATCAAAGAAATCTTGTTTCGTGAATATTAGCACAAGGCACAAATAAGCCATTTTTTTATTCTTCAACAACTTCTACCAAGTTGAAACCGCTACGCTCGTCGTTCAACGTGAAAATGAAACGTTTTCGCAAAACAAACGGAGTTTGATACTGAAGAGCGCATTTCTACGCCATCACTGGCTTCGTTTCACTTGTCAATTGCAGTTACGCAGATAGAGAGAGGTTGACCGCCCCCCCCGCCCCCCAATCACAACCTCACTATTACCTCTGATCCACATTGTCACTAACACATCACATTATTTAATTAGTACAAAGCATAAACCAACATTGAAAAGGAATTATACACAACAGAACATTGTCGAATGCTTTCACACCATAGCAGCCAATGAACACCAAACGGTCTACATTTTCAGAATGTGTATTTTGTCGTTTTCTTTGTTAAAATTAATATCCCCTGTTTGTGTCAGCAGCACTTATTCCATTATAATATTATGGTACTTTGAAAAATACTTTGTAATATTTTAACACAAAGAATAACTAAATATTCCTATCACAAGATATGATTCCATCACGCACCTGGATTTATTTTTCAGTTCTGGTTCCCATATTTAGTTGTCACTTGTACCTCTCAATGTGCTTTTCTCTTCCAGTGTGGTAGATAGTGGGAGTTGTCAGATTCACGGCCCAGTTGCTTCAGCAATGGAGTCCGAATCGTCGGAAACGAAAAATAGTCCAGTTTTAAGAAATCCTGCCTTCTCTCACTCTGGGTGCCCCCCTGAAGTCCACAAGTCGTGCTTTTGCGTC
The DNA here is from genome assembly GCA_024449915.1 of Sweltsa coloradensis. Classification (NCBI taxonomy): domain Eukaryota; kingdom Metazoa; phylum Arthropoda; class Insecta; order Plecoptera; family Chloroperlidae; genus Sweltsa; species Sweltsa coloradensis. The sequence goes on from JAMZAV010000083.1 coordinate 678,150, forward strand.
CGCTTCATCGCCGAGCACACCAAGATGCTGGAGGACTCGACCAAGGTAACAAGCGCTTTCTTTTCCCACTGCGAATATATATAGACTGACGGGAAATGACTGTGCGAGTTCAAAACCTTCTGTCGAACTTTCAATAATATGTAGCATGACATCAATATCTTAAACATATACTGTCAAATTATTTACAAATTAAATTGTTTATAATTTTTAGTACTTAAAATGGTCAATTATTTCTTGTTTACCAAACCAATTAAGTCAAATTTGTCAAAGTAATTTTACGTATTGTAATCATCTAATCAATTTTGCAGATTGTTCAAGTGCAAAGATAGCCACAAAGTTTGTTATTATTAAAACTTGTCGAATTAAATACTAAAGTTCTATCTACTTTTATAGTCAGAGCCTAAAATTAGCGGCGAATATTTGCATAGTATTTCAGTGAATGGGTGGGGTAGTAAGGGAGTCTGGGGGGTGGGGGTAGTCGTTGTCAAAGCAACGCGTAATACAGCTCATATCTGGTGAGTGTGAGCGTTGACTAGCTTTGAGCTTTCATTTCATGAAAGGCCTAATTAAAGAAGCACTCTTATTGATCGCCATCAACTGGTTGAGAGATACAGAAAATGTTGCGAGACAGTTTTACTTGGGAATAACTAACAAGAGAACATATTGTACGTTCCATGGCGTTGTAGAGCAGTCCTGGTGTGAGGACGACGATTAAAACAGAGAAATACACTAAGATATGGGTTTTATAATTTCTCGGTGACTTGTAAAATATCGTTTAAATTGAAGCTCGTTCTTCGGATTTTAATTAAGTGACTCAACCATCTAGTTAAACGCATTTCTTGGAATAAATTGACGATCACTGTTGGTGCCTTGAGCTCTTCATGATAACTTTTAACATTTTAAACGTTATATAATGATGGGGGAGCATTGATAATGTCTGTTGTACTGACTTTGAAGGAAATTCTCGACCGTCTGTCATCATTATTTTCATTATTATTATTTTTTATTTTTTTCTATTTATTTATTTATTTATTTATTTATTATTATTATTATTATTATTATTATTATTATTTATTATTATTATTATTATTATTATTATTATTAATATTATTCATTTTTCTAATACAGAATTTACATTCCAGAGAACATTAGATATAATAGCGCAAACGTTTATATACTTTGAATATTATGTTAACGCTACAATGCATTTATACTATTATACTACATTACTAACTAGTTTTCACTCTTACTACATAAACTACATTCAAATGTCACTGTCACGTATGTTGTCACATATGTTCAATGTTGTGGCAGGTTAAGGAGGACTGGAAGTATGTAGCGATGGTTCTCGACCGCCTGTTCCTGTGGATGTTACAAATATATTATA